>OX589608.1:23219482-24419482 GCA_951329385.1 Polia nebulosa
GCAAAAAGTACTACGTCACAGATACCCTTTAAAAAATGTGGTAAATCATTAATATAAACCAAAAACAAGAATGGTCCCAATATCGAGCCTTGAGGTACACCTAAATGAACTGGTAGCCCGGCAGACTTCACACCATTGATATCTACACATTGGAACCTATTACACAAATATGAATCAATTACATTTAGAGCTTCGTTTTGGAGACCATAATGACGTAGCTTACGCAAAAGCGTGTCATGGTGTACGCAATCAAAAACTCCTATTGCATTTTGCGAGTTCTCCCGTGCGTTGAATATGTGTTTTAGGAGAGCAACACCCGCATCCGTAGTCGAACGACCTTTTGTAAAGCCATATTGATCATTATGAAGGAGGCTATTTACATTAATATATCTTAGCAACTGCTTGAGTATTAACTTTTCAAACATTTTGCTAAATGCAGGTAGGATGGAAATAGGCCTGCAGTTGCGTATGTCATTTTTATTGCCTGATTTAAATAGAGGTATGACTTTACTACACTTCATGAGATCAGGAAAAGTTCCTGAGTCCACGCATTTATTAAAAGTTACAGCAAGATAGGGCGCTACGATGTCTATTATATTACTCAAAAGTTTGATTGAGATGTCCCAGTAATCACCTGTATTTTTAGATTTTAAAGAGTTAAAAACGTTAACTACGTCAGATGGTGTTACGTGCTCAAAACTAAATGATTGATTACACTTAGGCACACTACCGTTCAAAAGACTTTCAGCTTTAGACGGGGATGAATTTAAGGAGCGAGTTGTAGTTACAGGTATGCTGGCAAAAAACTCATTAAATGCCTGAGCTACGTCAGCTGGTTTACTAACTAATTTGTTGTCGAATAGAATCTTTAGCTGATTTACTTTTTTAACCGACTTTCTCGTTTCAACATTTATTATTTTCCAAGTGGCTTTTACTTTATTATTAGAATGTTTAATTGTCTCGCTTAAAAGGTTTAAAGGTCGCCGAAAGCCGGGGGGTCGACTCTTACTACTATAAGTTACATTTAAATCTAATCCACATGCTCGACGCAACAAGCTGTTGTGACACTGATGCTGTACTATCTGTCCGAAACCGGGGCCGGTCGCTAGTATAAAAATATATATTCTGTTAATGGATGGGGACTGTCTCTAAAGTCAGCGACGCCCTGTGGTCGCAAGTATCTCTAGGTATTGCTAAGCACTTTCTAGAAGGACGACTGCTGGCCAGTTTGCTTCATTCATTAACTAAGTTACACTTACTTTTCATCTCCTCAGGTTCCTCCGCAGACTCTTCTTCTATTTCAATTTTAAATTCCATCAAAGGTAGGTCATCTTCTGAATCACCTTCATCTCTTGATTCAAAAGGGCGTGGCGGTGTATCGCCTGATGCAGAACGATGTGGAGATATATATTCAAATGCTATGTCTTTACATTCGTGTTCTGAGTCTGGAAACAAACAAAACAGTCAAGAGCATACTTTTCGTTGTAATTTTTTTAGTCTTAACACTTTGTATACAGGGTGTATCGGTAATGCGTGGTCATATTTGTGTGACAATGAACAACTTTCTTCAAGAATGCCAAAGACAATTCCGAAAAAAAAAATCTTTCAATTCCACTTTTTTATTTTGTTTACCAAAATTATTTTGTGTAAACTAAAAATGAGGACAATACAGTGCGTTGAAATTGCGCGTGACGTCGCACCTCGATACACTTTGTACCGTTTAGTGACGTAACAAGCCCCCCAAGAATACGCATCAAAGTTCAGGAGTGGGGACTCCTGAACTTTGATGCATATTCTTTTTGTAACTTTTTATTGGTTTGGTAAAGCAAAATATACCTCTCCAATATTTATTGATAATCTAACTTTTGGACTAAGGTAGTTGTCCTTCCGTCGGCGAGGAAGCGACTAACTATCACTACTACTACTACTATCGCTTAAGAAACGTACAATAGATATAAATTCAGTGTAAAAAAAGAGATGCATATATTAATAGTTGATCGCTGACTGTCCACACTGCCGGCGAGGACTCGTTCCAAAGTTTATGGCTGAGCGAAAAGAGCTAACAAAGATAATACTCGTTCAGCGATGCTCACTTAAAGCTTAATTACACCTTCCAATTTCAAGGGACCCAATTTAGGAACAAACTAACTAGGAAGTAGGAAGCGAGCGATTACACTATCCTAAATTAAACTCCTAAATCGGGCTCCTAAGTCGGCAGTGTTGCCAACTCTTACAAATTCGAGTCCCTAGACAGAATATCAAAATTCGCTATAAAGTCTCTTAAAAACTGATTCTACCAGGAGTGGACTAAAAAATAAAAAGAGTGGACTCATATTTTTTTTTCTGGGAAAGGGACTTAGGGAAATTTAATTTAATTTTAAACACATACAAAAATACTAATAGCCCATTTGTAGCGAGAAAGTTGCTAAATTGGCAACATTTAGCTCGAAATCGGTGTGATGGGATTACACTGTCCTAAATCGTACACAATTTAGGAAGTCACCTTTCATTCTCACTAAATCGGACACTAACTGGTCTAACAGCTATTACACCTTCCTGTTTCCTAAATTGGGTCCCTTGAAATCGGAAGGTTTAATTGAGCCATTAGCGGTCAGAACTCACACCGCCGAGAGGACTAGTCGCCCCGAGTGAGTGGTGCGAGTAATCACCCGTAGCACTCGCACACTCACTTACAGCCTACCGATAAAAATATCGGAACTACACACTCGCTACTCGCGACAAGTGCCTTAGAATTATTATTTTTGTACTCAGGAGAAATCTCTATTAAGGATCTGTTATACTGGGCTGTGTGTTGCTGTTGTTATGTGTGTTGTTGTTTGTTGTTATGTTAGGTGTTGTTGTTGTTGTGTTTAGGATCTGTGTTCTGTTTGTTGTGTGTTTTTATGATGTGTGGATGTGTTGTTTGTTATGTTGGGTGTGTTGTTGTGTGTGGTCTGTTTGTTGTGTGTGTGGTGTTGTGTCTGTGTGTGAAGTTGTGTTGTGTTGTGTGATATTAAGAACATACCAGTGTGCTGTTTACCCTCTTGTCTCTCATCATCAGTTGGTGACTCTTCTTTGATGACAGCGCTCTTTGTGTGGCAGTCATCAAGCACACTAATGTGCTGCATTGGAGTTACAGCATACTCACTGAACTCTAGCTGACCTCGGTTTATTTGAGGTTTTGTCTGTAAAAGAATGTTATTTAAATAATTAGTTAAATAAAAAAATTATCCTCCCAACCAAATTTCGATCATGGTGTCCAATCCCAACACAGATTAGCAACATAAGCAGGAGATATATGTATATATATAATCCCTGTTCATTCACTCTCATAGTCTAAAGGGACGGCAATCCGCCATGACAGGGGAAAGATCACGCGCCACCAATAAATGGTCTAAGATACTATAATATAAATATATTCCCCCATCTGTTATTTATATCATTTAATAAATGGTTTCGACACCATTTATTATTTTTGAAAAAATATGCATCTCTTTGCTAAGAGATACGTAACAGGCATAATTTTAATACAAGAAATAGGTACAAATTAGATCAACCTCAATTCAGAATGGCTAAAGAACACAATTCTTTTATGGGGTACTGTGTAAAATTTTATAAAAAAACACCACTAGACCGATTAAATGAGACAAAATTTAAAACATGCATAAAAATCAAGCATTAGTCAAGAGAACGCAAAGAATTCAAGTCAATCCTCACCTCACAGTCCTCATTCAACATCTGAGCAAACCGCTCCTCAGCTTCTAGACATTGTCTCTGCAGTTGGTAGCATTGCTTCAGCTTATCATGGCAGATGAAACAAGCACGCATCGGTCTACTGTCTTCAGTCACTAACTGCAACAAAACAACTCTTAAACTGCTTGTATATAGTTAATCAATTGTCAAGTGTTAGTGAGCTCATCATCAGACATGGGTCTTCACTGAAAAGGTAAAAAACAAAATATTATCTTGTCAACATGCAATGGAACGAAGTATTCTGAAACTGAGACAAATACAAAAAACGAAAAACGCAGACATCCGCAAGAAAACTAAATTAACAGATGCTCTTCATTTTAGTTTGAAACAGAAGTGGAACTGGGCAGGCCATTTATCAAGATATAAAGATATGAGATGGACTTACCAAACAACTAAATGGCAGGGCCCAAAAGGCAAAAGAAATGTAGGAAGACAGAAGAAAAGATGGGCAGATGATATAATAAACACAGCAGGTAAAGGTTGGATGAATACGGCCAAAGACAGGGAAGCATGGAAAGGAATGGAGGAGGCTTTTACCCATAGAGGGGCCACATAACAAAGAAATGGAAAGGAAATAATTATAATTAGATGTAAATTTGTAAGATGTGTTATGTAGAAAATAAAGCTGTAAATAAATAAATAAAGTGAGCACATCTTTAGAATGGCTTCACCTATTCGGCTAATTCTTTTTTTTGTTGAGTTAGGAATTTGTAAGGAAAAGGTTTATTAGAAAGAAAGAACAATGCAAACTTCCCATACATTTAAAAACCTGATAATGAAAGTTCATGTATAGTTATAAGCTATTGTAGAAAAACTACCTGTAAGTTTAGAAAGTAATTTCATATAGTAATTTTTACGATTTAAACACTACGAAGACCAAAAAATATGAATGTTACTTTTAGGTTAGGATTTAAAATTATTACCTAACGCTCATAGTCTAAAACATCTTTTTTACTTTGTGAATTCTTTGAAACCAACTTTACGTCACTGTAGACTTCCGATGATTATCACTATAAATTGAGTAAAGAACTTTCCAATGTCAAAAAAATCCATTTCAGTCGGGCAAACTCAATAACATACTGCATGATTAATTATTATGTTATTTTGATTGAATCTGTATAATACAAAGATTAATAAAGAAATACTAACTGATTAAATAGAGATGAATTAAATCAAGTAGCAATGTGTAAAATGGAACGTCGTAAAAAAGGGTATTTGAGATGCATTCAAAACATGGTAATATGTTTACCTGTGACGTAGAATAAGCATAGGTATAGAAAAATTAAAGAATATTTTTCCTGTTTCTTTTAACTTTGTGATAAGCGTAATGAATATACAATTCAATTAGCTGAATTTTAAGATTTATTTCAATTCTATACATAATCAGGTGACTATTGGGCATTATTCTTTAAAGAAAAAAAATTGCACTGTGTGTAGCCAGGACAAGTTGCTAATTAATCAAGAAACTACTGAAATATAACTACTAATAATCTGGCACTTCATTACTTCGTCACATCCATTAGTCGAGTGCCCTCCTCCTGGGCCTACCCTGCTTCCTACTTGGTCTCTTATGAATTGAGGACATTCAAAAATATTTTATTTTATCCATCTGAATTTTTAGGGTCTTTTACTAAGCCTCCGCTGTCAGTCCGTCTGTCTCTAAGCGGGCTGTATCTCATGATCCGTAATAGGTAGACAGTTGAAATTTTTAGAAAATGCGTATTTCTGTTGCCGCTAAAACATCAAAAAATAAAAATTAAAGGGAAAAAATAAACATTTTTTTTTTTTTTGCTTTTTTAGCTCGATCTTAATAATGGCAACTAGTAGACACGTTTAATCTTGTACTATGGTATCTAAACTTTCTAATAATCCAGCTTCTCTGGATTTTAGTACTGCCGGATTACCGATAACCTATTGTTTGTGTTTAGTTAAGGCCAGATTAATGGATGCCAGTTCCAGGGAGGAGACAACAGCGTATGTAAGCCTTCTACAAGGCAGACAGATAAGTAAAGGTGACACGAATTAGCTGCTTGCGAAGAGTTCAGGACCTTTCGATGTGGTGACTCTTAAGGGAAAGGGGAGGTCCAAGGTTCATCTTACAGATTTCTTTCATCTGCTAACTAGTTTTAAACTATTTACTTACTGGAATATCAGTCAGCTTCTCATATATTTCCTGCAAATTCGTGTAGGCAAACACAACCATGCGAACATTCTCCACTAAACATATCCTGCACTTAGGCAGCTTTTTCATCTCCATAATTAAAATACTGCCGTTATGTATATATGGGACTACGAGTATAAAAACTATAAAAAAGTTAAATAACGAATTATTATCAAAAATCAAAAGCTAAGCTTCCGCTTGGCAAAGACAATACCGCTTGGCGTCCGCGATGTAAAACTAAAAAGCAAAGAGATGAAAAGCACAAAATTGGTAAAAAGTACGCTATATAGCACCACAGATAACTAAAACAGTAGGTACCAGCACAGAATATTGAGAATATACATATACTCCAAATGGCTCAATTACACGTTCCGATTTCAAGGGACCCAATTTAGGAAACAGGAAGGTGTAATAGCAGTTAGTGCAGTTAGTGTACGATTTAGTGAGATTGGGACGTCCCAATTTGACTTCCTAAATTGTGTACGATTTAGGATAGTGTAATCGCATCACCCCGATTTAGAGCTAAGTGTTGCCAATTTAGAGACTTTGTCGCTACAAATGGGGTAGTAGTATTTTGGTTTGTGTTTAAAATTAAATTAAATTTCACAAAGTCCCTTTCCCAGAAAAAAAAGTCTGAGTCCGCTCTTTTTATTTTTAAGTCTGCTCCTGGTAGAATCAGTTTTTAAGAGACTTTAGAGCGACTTTTGATATTCTGTTTATGGACTCGAATTTGTAAGAGTTGGCAACACTGCCGACTTAGGAGTTCAATTTAGGATAGTGTAATTGCTCGCTTCCTGCTTCCTAGTTAGTTTGTTCCTAAATTGGGTCCCTTGAAATCGGAAGGTGTAATTGAGCCTTAACGGAGAGTAGCAGACTAGCAGTACACTTCAGCTGGTCGATTCTGTTAACAGCTCACCGGGAAAACTTAGGTGGAGTGAGCGTGAAGTGAGCTGTCATTCCACCTTGATTGTATGGATTGACAGTCCACTTCACGTTCACTTCACCAAAGTTTTCACGGTGACATTTTACAGAATAGCACTGCAGTACAGCACGAAATTATATTCTCTTTGGTACAGTACAGCACTGAGCACAGCCCAGCACAGCCAATGAGCCAATCAATCAGCCAAGATTAGGTAAATTGCTGAAATACTTTGTTTTAGATGCGCCAGTTATAGGTATGTTAATTTGGATACGTTCGTATTACAAATCTCGTTCTTCTCCAAAGTTACGAAAATTGCCCTAAATATAAAAATTATATACATGTTACGCGAGGAGGACAAAAGTTACGAAGAATTTAAGAAATGTAACCGTCTGGCAACACTAAGAGTAACGTCAATTCCGTCAATTTTTTTAATTTACCGCGCAGGGAAGGCTGAAGTCTTTTGACCATATTGCCTAGTCGTCCGTAGTGTATTTTTATTTTTTTCCATTAGAATGCAGATGTAACACATTCTAATGTTTTTTGCAGTATTTGGCAACTAATGTATTGAGTCAGCCTTCTCGGTAAACTTTGAAGTGGTAGTCAATAGTACAATAAAATTCTCAGCTCCATTTTACCGAGATGGCGCCTGTTTCAATGATTCCACATATTGTCCATTTGCGTTGACACTTGAGACACTAAACTACACCAATTTTACATCACAACACCCACGAGGAATCAATAAACGAATACCTAATTAAAACAGCCACTGAACTTCATTCGACATAATCCCGCCAAAAAACCTCAAAGTCGTCAAATGATTTTTTTTTAAAAACCTTGAAGGGAAGGCTATAGTCTTTAGACCATATTGCCTAGTCTTACGTCGACAGTTTTTCTTTTTTTCCCCTGCAAATGCAAATGCAGATGTAACAAATTCTAATGTATTTTGCAGTATTTGGCAACAAATGTGTCGAGTCAGCCTTCTCGGCAAACTTCGCTGAGGTAGTCCTACAATAAAATTCTCAGCTCCATTTTACCGAGATCGCGCCTGTTTCAATGATTCCACATATTGTCCATTTGCGTTGACACTAGAGACACAAAACTAAACCAATTTTATATCACAATATCCATTAGGAATCAATAAGCGAATAATTAAAACAGCCACTGAACTTCACTCGACATAATCCCGCCAAAAAAAACAGCCACTGAACTTCAATCGACAAAATCCCGCCAAAAACTCCTTTTTTTATTCCTTTTGAAACAGGTTAAGGTCAGAGACCATGCTGCCTAGTCATCAGTAGTGCATTTTGTTTCCATTAGAATGAAGATGTAACACATTCTAATGTTTCTTGCAGTATTAGGCAACAAATGTGTCGAGTAAGCCTTCCCGGCAAACTTCGTTGAAGTAGTCAATACCAGAATAAAATTCTCAGCTACATTTTACCGAGATCGCGCCTGTTGCAATGATTCCACAATTGTCCAGTTGCGTAGACACTTGAGACACCAATACACCAATTTTACATCACGATATCCTCCAGGAATCAACTTGCGAATAAAATAAAAACAGCCACTGAACTTCACTCAATTCAATTCAATTTTTGAGGTTATGGCTTCATCGATAACATTTGATGATTTTGCCAATGTCAAGGTATGAGAGATTGACTTGTCTTAAAATATTATATCATTGATAAGTGTTTTTAGCGTTGCCATTCATAGATCCCCATGCTAAAAAAGGACAAAACAATAGCGGTTAGTACACATGTAAGACGTCACAAAAAAAAGTTAAAACATCAAGAGTATAATAAATAAATAGAGCTACAGCTGGATTTTATTAATGTTAATAAATTTATATAAGACCTTAACAGCAGGGGTATGGACAAAGGAAAATAGGAAAGGAATGTTAATTGGGCGGGGAATATCAGAAGGGAGTAAGTCGTATGGGGAGTGGTTAAACGAGGACAGGAAAAAAACAAGTGTTCCAGAGTACCCTACTCCAAACCGCATTTAGATATAGATAGATTTTGGCCAAAAAAAAAAACTGGAGTGCAAACAAACCCAAGTCGGAGTCTAATTATGACAGAGGTCGCTAACTTACTCGATTTTAGTTTGCTGAACCAACATTTAGGTGGAATGAATGGTTGGACAGAGCCATAAAATTTTCCCTTCGATATCCGAGTTTTTTGCCAGTGGTCATTCCAACTCTTCAACTTCTCAGGTTTCGCAAGAGAGCGCAAGTCACGGGGATAACAGAACGAATAATATTCGATTCCATTCCGAGTAGTCAGCTTGGCGATCGTATCCGGATTCTCATTGCCGGCAATTCCTGAATGGCTGGGGATCCAAGCCAATGCAATTTCTATGCCTTAGCAGTGGCATCTATACAGGAGTTGTTTTATCTGTAGGAAAACGTGGAAATTGTGTCGAGAGTCCTCGAGAGCGAAAAGGTGAATTTATTAAATCCTGTAGGCAGCTCAGAGAATCCGAGAGAATAAGGCTTTTGTTGAGACCGTGCGATTCAAAGTTGGAGATTGCGCTGATGATTGTTTGTTCACTCATTTCCTAAGGAAATAGTGCCAAAAAGCTTAAAATACTAACCTTATACCTATATACACAAACCAGACAACACAAAACAATAGCCACAACACTAAAAACAGATTATGTTATCAAAATAAACTGTAAGTTAAGAATCGCGTGCTTAATCTCACCAAGACAATAGCAAAATCTCGAACTTCAGTCGAAGAAATCCCGCCAAAAACTCCAATGTACTCTGTGTCTGCGGCAGTGTGGCTGCACGTCAGCCAACTGACTTCCGATTCGCCGTAAACGCGACCATTGTAATAAAGTAGTCTTTGAACGGGGTTAAGGTGAAAGCTCCAGGGTAGCCCGTGAAAATCAAATTTTATTATATTGTTACGTCGACCGTATTACTCTGGAACGTTCGAGAATGTGGTCGAAGTTTCCAGAAGTTTTCACTAGGTTCGAGAACATTCCATTGTGGTACTGTATAGAAGTTCATAGATGTTTCTAGAATATTCCAGTATAGGATAGTTCGACAATGTTCTGGAAACTTCCATGACCGTATAAATAGGCCGGACGGCGGGCGAGTGAGTCAGTCTGTTTTCGACTACGGATGCGAACGGATGCGAATACAAGCGATTACTAAGAGAATAGTGATTATTAGTGAATTAGTGTTTGTTTAAATAAGTTGTTGAGTTAATAAAGGATATTTGGTTAATTAATTGGTGTAAAATAATTTATCCCATACCCAGCTCGTAACAAATTGGTGTCAGAAGTGAGGGATAAATTATGCCAATTTTACCAAAGGACGACACGGACGGTATTCGTACAAGGAGTCAACGGCAGCAAGACATGGATCAGAGGCGGTTTGGAGATTCCCCGATACAGACGCCGGGTGGTGCTCAGCCTGTGACAGAGCCAGTCGCTGGCCCATGTGGAGTTTCTTCAGGACCAGCGGTGCCAGACTTGTCTGCGCTAATGGTGCTGTTGCAGGAACAGGCTCGTCGTCAAGAGGAACAGGCTCATCGTCAAGAGAAGCAGGCCCGCCGCCAAGAAGAACAGGCCCGTCGGATGGAAGAGAAGCTTCAACAAGATAAAGAAGAGCAGGCTCGCCGCCAAGAAGAGCAGATGCTCCTCATAAAAGACCTTCACTCAACACTGGGCAAGGAGCTCCAGGTGATGAAGGAGCAGGTTCACCAGCATGAGAATCGTATCTCAGAAGCTGAAGTTCAGATTGCTGGGGTGAAGAAGGCTTTAGGTGAACTTAGAGCTGGAGATGGGGTTGTGCCTTCAGTGGTTGCTGCACCTTCGGCACGTGGATTTAAGGTGCCGCCATTCGACGGAACATCTTCATGGTCGGCCTACAAAATTCAATTTGAAGCCGTTATGAAGGCGAATGGGTGGACTAAAGAGCAAGCCATGACCGCGCTCACCTTAGGCCTCCGAGACCAGGCCCTAACCATACTTGAGGCTCTTGGCAAGGATGTGACCTATGAGCAGCTGCTGGAAGCCTTAGAATCCAGATATGGTGACGCGCACTTGGAGCACGTATTTCGCGCTAAGTTAAGAGATCGTGTGCAACGTAGTGCCGAGAACCTACAGCAGTGGGCCTTGGAAATTGAAAAGTTGGTTCGGAAGGCATACCAATCTGCCCCTGCACTCATCAATGGCAATCTGGTACAGGCGTTCATCGACGGAATACGTGTCTTGGAAGTTAGAGCCGCTGTAAGACTTGGGCATCATGAGACACTGAAGGACGCCTTGGCCCATGCCTTGGAAGTAGAGGCAGTGAGGCAAGACCATCGAACACACCGTATCAGGGAGGTTGTGGCATCACCTATACGCGATCGTCCGCAAGGTTATAGCCCTAGGTGTTATTCTTGTGGAGAAAGGGGTCATCTTCGGTCAAGCTGTCCAAAGCGAAGCACGCTGAGAGAAGATCAATCCCAGCAAGAAAGGGCGACTGATACGACTGCCCAGCAACAGCAGGGAAACGAGTAAACGCCAGGACTGGGGGGCGGGTGCTGGCTGGTATTGAAAGAGCCCCGAGGATCTCGATCTCACAGGCCCATGACGGAAATAGTCTGATCATCAAAGGCGAAGTCAACGGAAAACCGTGCAAATTGACGTTAGATACTGGAGCTTCTCACACGGTCGTCAATTCTCACTTAGCAAGTCGGTTCCTTGGGGACTTCTTCAATAACCACGACCGTATACAATTACTGACAGCTACCGGTCAGCACATAATCGTCCGAGGCAGGAAGGAGGTGGAGTTAAAATTAGGTAACAAAATTTATCGGCATAATGTCATCGTGGCTGACATAGTGGACGATTGCATCCTGGGTTTAGACTTCATGCGGAAACATCGTTGTGAGATCGACGTTGATCAAGGAGTATTGAAGTGTGGTACAGAGGAAATCTTCATGGAAGGTGTACCATCAGGAAAAGTGTTCCGTTTGAAATTTGACGTGTCAACACTTTTGGAAAACTGCGATTTAACGGAAGTAGAAATGGATAAGGCTAAGAAGATGTTACTTCAGTACGCCGACTCTTTCTCTACAAATGATGCTGACATAGGAAGAACAGGAGTGGTTCAGCACAAAATTAATACTGGCAACGAGTTACCAATCCGTCAACGACCAAGAAGACTGCCGGTTGCACGTGAAAAGGAAGTGGAAATGATGATTGAGGGTATGGTCAAGGATGGTGTTATAGAGCCTTCATCGAGTCCATGGTGTTCTCCTGTGGTCCTGGTGAAGAAAAAGGACGGCAACACGCGCTTTTGTGTGGACTATCGACGATTGAACGACGTCACGAAAAAGGACAGTTACCCACTGCCTAGGATCGACGACACATTGGATACACTGACTGGAATGAGATGGTTTACCACGCTAGACTTGAAAAGTGGCTACTGGCAAGTGGAAATAGACCCTAAGGATAAGGAGAAAACTGCATTTTCAACAGGAAAGGGGCTATGGCAGTTAAAAGTTATGCCATTCGGATTGTGCAATGCTCCTGCGACGTTTGAAAGGCTAATGGAGCAAATACTTGCCGGGTTGATCGGAGACGCATGTCTTGTCTATTTAGACGACATTATTATCGTGGGCCGTACATTTGAAGATCACCTTCAAAATCTCAATCGAGTGCTGTCAAAAATCCGGACGGCAAATCTTAAATTAAGTCCGAAAAAGTGCTCATTTTTCAGACGACAAGTGAACTTTTTAGGACACATAGTTTCGGAGGAAGGTGTTCAGACAGATCCGGAGAAAATCGGCGCCGTCAAGGATTGGCCAGTTCCGAAAGACAAGACGCAAGTCAGAGCATTTCTGGGTTTGTGCTCCTACTATCGGCGGTTTGTCAAGAATTTTGCCGACATTGCAAAACCTTTACACAAACTCACTGAGGAGAAGCAACAGTTCTGTTGGGACGAGAATTGTGACATCGCATTTCGGGAATTAAAGAAACGTCTGTGCAATACACCTATTCTGGGATATCCTGACACTGAAAATGACTTCATAGTTGACACAGACGCAAGTAATACTGGAATTGGAGGCGTGTTGTCTCAACGGAAAGGAAACCAGGAAGTTGTTATAGCTTACTACAGCAAATCTTTATCCAAACCAGAAAGAAATTACTGCGTCACGAGATGGGAGCTACTCGCAGTAGTAAGGACATTGCAACACTTCAGTAAATATTTGCTGGGACGGAAATTCCAATTGCGAACTGACCACACTGCATTAAAGTGGCTATTGCAGTTCAAGAATCCAGAGGGACAAGTGGCAAGATGGATCGAACTACTACAAGAGTTTGACTTCGTAACGGAACATCGTACTGTCTAGAAGACCTTGCCCTGAAGACTGTAAGCATTGTACCAAGCAAGAGACTAAGGAAGTAGTTCCCGTGAGGATGCTAAGAATGGATCTCAGCAATGAATGGAAGGAAACCCTACAGCTTGCTCAGCAAAATGACACGGACCTCAAACCGATCTTTGAGTGGATTAAAGCTGGTGCTCCGAAGCCCAAGTGGAGAGATGTTGCGGCGTTAAGTTCCATCACAAAGAGCTATTGGGCACAATGGAACAGCTTGGTTATCCAGGATGAAGTCTTGTGCTGTAAATGGGAAAATGCCCGAGGAGACAACTGTCATCTACAAATTGTTGTCCCCAAAGCCAAAGTACCGGATGTTTTACGGCTCTACCATGATGGATGTTCAGGAGGACATATGGGGGTAAAAAGAACTCTACTGAAGATACGAGAGCGGTTTTACTGGATTCACTGTCGAGAGGATGTTGAGGACTGGTGCCGCAAATGTACCAGTTGTGCGGCTGTGAAAGGACCCCAGACACGCAGCAGAGGTGCTTTACAATTATACAACGTGGGAGCCCCCTGGGAACGGATAGCACTAGACGTTGCAGGACCATTTCCGGAAAGTGAAAACGGAAACAAGTACTTCATGGTTGTCATGGATTACTTCACAAAGTGGCCAGAAGTCTTCGCCATTCCCAACCAGGAAGCAATAACAGTCGCAGATAAATTGGTTCAGGAAGTGTTCTGTCGTTTTGGAGTACCCTTGGAAATTCACAGCGACCAAGGGAGGAATTTTGAATCACAAGTTTTCCAGAAGACTTGTCGACTGATGGGTACTCACAAGACCAGAACCACTTCTTACCATCCGCAATCTGATGGAATGGTAGAACGTTTCAACCAAACGTTGGAGAGATATCTGGCAAAAGTTGTGGAAAGCAGGCAAAGGGATTGGGACAAGCACATACAGCCATTTCTTCTGTCCTACCGTAGTGCAGTTCACGAAAGTACGACTGTGACACCAGCCTTTGCGAACTTTGGAAGGGAATTACGGTTGCCTGCAGATTTAATCACCGGAACCCCCCCTGATGCCCCACGCAGTGTAACCGATTATGCGAATGACTTGCGTAACAAGTTGAATGATGTATATGAGCATATCAGACAATCCGGCCAACAAATGTCTGATAAGATGAAGACCCGATACGACCGGAAGGCAAACCATAGAGGTTTTGACGAAGGTTCACTGGTGTGGTTGCATAACCCAGTGCGCAGCAAAGGGAAGTCTCCCAAATTGCAAGCAAAATGGGATGGACCATACCGAATCGTGACCAGGATCAACGATGTCACCTACCGAATACAGAAGGGTCCACGAGGTGCGCCTAAGATTGTCCATGTAGACCGTTTGGCGCGATACTACGGGACTAATGATGCTCGGGACGAGCATGTCTAAGGAGGGGGCAGTGTTAAGTCGACCGTATTACTCTGGAACGTTCGAGAATGTGGTCGAAGTTTCCAGAAGTTTCCACTACGTTCGAGAACATTCCATTGTGGTACTGTATAGAAGTTCATAGATGTTTCTAGAATATTCCAGTATAGGATAGTTCGACAATGTTCTGGAAACTTCCATGACCGTATAAATAGGCCGGACGGCGGGCGAGTGAGTCAGTCTGTTTTCGACTACGGATGCGAACGGATGCGAATACAAGCGATTACTAAGAGAATAGTGATTATTAGTGAACTAGCTGTGCCCGCGACTTCGTTCGCGTGGTTGTCGAGAACAAAACAACGTCGTTTAGATAAGAGTATATCACCTTTTTGATGATTTAGATAAGAGTCCTGACTTTGGTATAGTTGATTACGTTAATGCTTCTCTATATACTATGTTAGCGGTGGAATTACCCGGAGCATATACAAAAAGGTTGTTTGGGTTGCTAACACGTGATAGAGAAACATAGAGTTGGCCGTGTGAAAAACAATCAAAAGTAAGGTCTACACCCGCAACGGATAACGTCTGGCCTTGGGCTTTATTAATAGTCATAGCGTAACAGAGGCTTACAGGAAATTGCACACGTTTGAAAGTAAACGGAAAATTATTGGGGATAATGGGTATCCTGGGAATGAAAACAACATCACCGGAGCCGCAACCTGTTAAGATTTCGGCTTCGATGACATTTCGTTGGAGATTTGTTACTCTCAACCGAGTTCCATTGCATAGTTTTGGTGGGCTTAAATTTCTGAGTAGAATGATTGGTACTCCGACTTTTAAATAAATTTTGTGTGCTGGAAGACCTGGTGTATTTAGAGAGTCTAAAAACTCTACTGGATAGTGGGTGGCATCTCCTTCTTCTAAAACCGTGTTAATAGATAAATATTCCCTACTTTCTCCAGAAACATGTACCAATATTTGAGAATTTATTGCTGCTGCTTGGTCGTTGCGAGGTGCCAAAATAGCTCGTTGGCATAGCCAAGCAGCGTCATGGTTCGAGATCTCTGATGGATCTCCGTATACAGAGGAAATGAGTTCCTGCTGTGAGGCAACAGAAGAACACAGGCTTTCGACTAAAGTTACTTTACCTCCTTCTTGAGTCGGGTATGTGCCGTTACCAATTTGAAGTAGTAAATTTGAGAAAACCTGCGCGTTTGCGTCACCTCCCAAATATGCTCGCATATTAAAGCTCAAATTAGTTAATATGACACTACGCCATAAAATAGAGCTCTTTAAACAGGCACCTATTTCATCGGCCCTCGTTCCTCTGGGTATTATAGGGAGTGTCTGCCTGAAGTCTCCACAGAATAGCACCGTTAAGCCTCCCATCGGTCGGTCATTTTGTCTTATATCTCGCAACGTTCTATCTACAGCTTCCACAGCTTTACGATTTGCCATCGTACACTCGTCCCAAACGATAAGGGCGCAATCGCGTAAAACCCTTGCTTTATCACTATTGCGAGACACGTTGCAAACAGGGTTTTCTGTGCGGTCCAAGTCGATTGGTATTTTAAATGTTGTATGTGCAGTTTTTCCTCCTGGTAATAAAGTGGCAGCTATTCCTGAGGAAGCGACGGCAAGGGCAATTTTGTTTTGGCTCCTTATTTGAGCCAAGATAACTTTAGTGAGGAAAGTTTTACCTGTTCCACCAGGTGCATCTAAAAACAGCATTTCTCCTAATGAATGTTCTACACTACAGCATACTCTATCAAAGATTTGACGTTGTTCTGTCGTCAAATTTGAACAGCCATTTCGCAATATTTCTGCTAACTCTTCGGGGTTGTAATTTATTTCAGATGTATACTCCCTATTAATTCGTTCCCCACCAACTGTCGGTGTCGGCAAGCCGTATTGACTGAGGGGGTTCCCTCCTATACTTGTAACTATTTCTTGTATAGCCAGCAAAGCCCTATTATGGCAGCTTTCACGTACTTGGTCAGAAGTTTCACTATTTATATTTTGCTGTCTCAAAAAATCTTCGGCAAACGCGTCTTTATATTTTTGCCACAACTGCCCAGCGTCCGATAGGCCACAAAATGTCAACAAAATGGCAAATAAATGGCGCAAACGATGTGGACTATCACTGACGCATGCTTCGGCTAAAGCATCATCCCAATGCTGATCGCCATCTAATAAATGCCGTGCGCGGCAAGCAGCTTGAAATGTGGGATATTCTATATCGTCCACTTTGCGGAGCTCAGCAAAAGAAGTAGGTCCTCGCACTGTGTGAAGAAGAAGGCGTAAATAATAACACTCTGCATTATTTGGGTGCACCGTGTATACTCTTCCAATCACGTGTTCTTTAAAAATGCCGGACTCGCCTTCTACAGCAGTTCCACGTCTCCTGCGATTAAAAACACCTTGCTGCTTGTTATAAGTATAATAATGTGGCACTTCATTGTACAACAGAGACTTAGCGAAATTGTCTCTTTCGCAAAGGCGAAAGAATGCGAGCAAGGTGGTTTGTCTTGGGTTGTTCATTCTTTCTGCCACATTTTCTGGCTGAAAGTAAACTCGCTGCCCGCCTTCCAGGTGCACGTCAAGATGGATGACTGGCGGATACCTTTCATGAATAGGGAAACTCAAAATGCGCCAAACTGCCTCCGAAGAGCTTATGTATCGGCCAGATTGATACCTTGTCACTTCATCAAATTGGTTGTTATTTCTTAGTGCTATCATGGCTTGATCACTACCTTTATTAACATATTTACATATATATTTTATAGATTCGACGCTATTACAAATTTCAACATTAATGTGTGCTTGAAAAGCGTTTGACAAAACTGGAGAATACGGTACCACCCAACTATTATTTAGAATTATTTCTTGTCCACGGAATCTGACAGTAGCTGTGAAACCACCTTGTGACGGTGATCTTCGCCGGTATTGCGGATACCCATTTTCCCCAGCCATAGTTAGTTCTTTCAGTGCTCTGGGGTATTTTTTTGAGCATTGACCATCTTTCATGCACGGTGATTCCCTGTTTAAGAGGCCACATGGCCCGTGAACCATATGTGTTTTTACTATGTCATGCAAAATCGGATCTGCATTATAGTCCGGGAATTCTGCACTTATGACACTGTCTATAGCATCGGGACGAATTTTTTCTTCCAGCCACAGAAGAATGTGCGCGTGGGGTAAACCACGCTTTTGCCACTCGACGCTATACATAAAACAAAGAGTTGAACCGAAAACTTTCTCCTTTGTAAGTAGATTAATCAAGACTTTGAGTTTTAAATGAAAAATCCTAGCAATAATGTCATGTCTGTCGTATGACGCCTGTCCTGTGAGAAGTGCCTGGCAAATCTCCGTCCACTTTGGATTTGTTGTAAATGTTATAAAAAGGTCCGGCCGGCCGTATTTACGGACGTAACAAAAAGCATCTTGCGTTCGTTCGTGCATATACCGTGGACCGCCTGTGAAACTGGATGGCAAAATAACCAATCGACCCAAGTTTTCGACGTTATTATCTGATTGCATGGCGTCCCGCAAGTGCACGTATTCTTCAGCGCGTAACCGTCGCTGGTTAGTGCGAATATACACTAAACGTTCAGTTTCTATTTTTGCGTACATGTCCACAATAAATTGGCTGAACAAACCACGAAATCGTTGCAAATATACGAAACTGTTTTGCCTTATTTGTAAAAGGTAGGAATAGTATTGTTGAGCAGATATTTTTTTTTGATAATTAGTGACTCTCGTAGTAGGGTTCACTTGGTACAGCCCAAAATTGTACCCATCTTCACCATGACAATAAATTAGTGGATATTGCAGGGTGTCGTAAGCTCGGTGGGTTTCCAAAATGCGTTGAAGGCGATCGTCGCGTGTACGCAACACGATATCACGTCTCTCACACTCCTGGTCGACTAAAACAACTGCAACTTCATCTGCGACGGGTGCATTGTGTCTTCCACGGTGTTCACCCACAGGACGTCTATCGGCACTTATAACAATTTTGAAATCATTGCTGCCTTGTGGAATTGACTCCAATGCAGCTTTGAATTCACGAACGTACTGGTTAACGTGATGCAGCAATTCTTGAAGTTGACCCAAAAGCTCAGCATTGAGCTGGGGAAAATTGTGATTTCTAACATTGAGCTGTTGCGTGTAATCGGATACAAAATAAATTTGGAGAAATTTGGGTTCATTTTCTGGCAGCAAAGATCCAATAAGGTGATAAACTTGACCTTGTACTTTGAAGGTTGGCATGAACGGTCCTTCCGTTATTTGTTTTGCCCCAAAGGAAGTCATTTGGAAAGCACTGTTATATAAACGAATATTATCCAAAAAACGGTTCGACTGGGGATGATCGCCATTCAGGAGACTTTTAAGTAAGTGTGGTGGATCTTGGAAATTTGGAAGAACAATTTTTCCATTTGAGCAGCACATTCCATCTGTCTCTTTCCTCCATTTCAAAGCATGACAAAAATTACAAATTTCTCTCATGTCACCCACGAAAGTAAAGCCAGCATAATTAATTCTAGACGAATATGTGAACCCTGATTTTTCCCTATTGTCCCAAGGTAATAAAATATTTGCATCGTCATTTTCCATGGACTCATCAGCTCCGCTATTTGTTTCTCTATTCATATGGTATCGAGCTCGTTCTATTTCTAGGCGAGATTGACGTTGTTCTGCTGTTTCTGCTCGTCTTAGTTCATCTATTCTTTCCCTTTCAGATGCAAGATAACTTTCATTGTTTCTTTGTACACCTACATAGTTATGTCTAGCTATTTGTAATCGTTCTTCTCTTTGGGAGAGAGATTCAGACTCGCGCGAGAGAGCGTGTCGCTCTCGGTCAGATGACAGACGTGCTTGGCGTTCCTCGATACTCTCTTGAGAACGCAAAGTCGCGGTCCGAGTTCTTTGCGAACTTAAGCGCGACTCCCTTTCTGTGAAAGTCTCTGACTCGCGTGAGAGAGACTGGCGCTCCCGATCAGCAGACAGCCGAACTTCGCGTTCCTGGATATTCTCTTGAGAACGCAAAGTCGCGGTCCGAGTTCTTTGCGAACTTAAGCGCGACTCCCTTTCTGTGAAAGTCTCTGACTCGCGTGAGAGAGACTGGCGCTCCCGATCAGCAGACAGCCGAACTTCGCGTTCCTGGATATTCTCTTGAGAACGCAAAGTCGCGGTCCGAGTTCTTTGCGAACTTAAGCGCGACTCCCTTTCTGTGAATGTCTCTGACTCACGTGAGAGAGAGTGGCGCTCCCGATCAGCAGACAGCCGGTCTTCGCGTTCCTGGATACTCTCTTGAGACCGCAAAGTCGCGGTCCGTGTTCTTTGTGAACTTAAACGTGACTCCCTTTCGGTGAACGTTTCCGATTCACGTGAAAGAGCGATGTGCTCTCGGTTAGCAGATAACCGTGCTTCACGATCTTCTTCCGATTCCTGAGACCTACAAAGTCTCATCCTTTTCGCATTTCGGCTACGCAGCGAAAGGTTAGTTTTTTTTCTTTGAGGCATTTTCAAGGAAAATTAAAGCAATAAACAAAACTAACAACACTTATGACTGAATAGCCTACAAACTTAAAAGATCGGTGCGTCGAACAGTCTAGTGTGACAACGTATCGTCTGTTCGTGGTCGTGACTCAACGAATTGGCAACACTAACTTACTGTATAACGATTGGCACTATTGGATTCAAACTACGAAGTAAATCAAATACAATCTTTACTTCGTACTTCAAACCAATGACCAAAGTTGACCAAACGAAACCAATAAGATAAGCAAATACTTTTTTTTCGACCAATTTAGAAAATCGATAAACCAAGCAACCAAAGAACTTTTACGACACACGCAAGAACTTTTAAGACACCTAACGAAACCCAATTTGCCTAGTAAACACGGTGGACGTCATCCTCGCGCGGAAAATCTTAACACCGCGATTCAGAAAATGACGTCATTTGCACAACGCCATCTATCGGATTTAGATTTCAACTATCAACATTAGTTCTATTTTTAGTCTTAAGATGTCGTTGCAAGTACTATACTTAATAATTTAATAATAATAGTTAATAGTTTAATTCTTTATTTTAATTTTTTTTTTTTTTAATTTTTTTTTTTTTTTTTTTTTTTTTATTCTTAGTTAATAGTTTGTTCTTAATAGTTTAATTGCGTAACGTAATATTTTACTTCTTGAACTCACTAAATTAATCATATCTTTTGATAGAGTGAACCGATTTCGATGAAACAAAAACTAAGTTAATCCTCAAGTTGCGTATAATTTGTATATAAACATTGTCAGCATTGAATTCGTAGATTTTACGTGATGTGCGCACAAACAAACAGACAAACAGACAAAAATTTCAAAAATGATGGAAATGGGTTCTGTTACTTATCTTTTCACACGCTGGCTATTTTTTGTTTCAATTTCTTCAATGTACAAAAATGACTTTTCTACAGATTTATTATATGTATAGATTAGTGTTTGTTTAAATAAGTTGTTGAGTTAATAAAAGATATTTGGTTAATTAATTGGTGTAAAATAATTTATCCCATACCCAGCTCGTAACAATATTAAACTGTACACATTTATCATATACGATGCACGATGTCGATAATTATTATTAATTGTTTGCTGGATTTGCACGACCAATTTTGCGTCTAGCGAGCGCCCCACCACCGCGAACGTCGTGCAGATAGACAGTGAATAACACCAAAGAGGATATAATTTCGAGGAGATATGGAGATAGCTAGAATTTGACGATTGTCACTATAACAATGTAATGACATAACAAACTTGACAAACAATGAGAATGACTCGGATTGGATTTGACGAATGATAGAAATGGATAAGGCAAAACTTTATTGGATTATTACGAAAGAAAAAATAACAAAACTAAAAAACTATGTTAAAATACGAAAGACATTATTGTTAAACCTAACATGCAATAAATTAAGGACGTAAGACTAGGCAATATGGTCAAAAGACTATAGCATTCCCTTCGAAGTCATCATCATTCTCCTGCCCTTATCCCAATTTATTTGGGGTCGGCGCAACATGTCTTTTTCTTCCATACTCCTCTATTAGTCGTCATCTCTGTAGTCACCCCCTTTTTACCCATATCATCTTTCACACAGTCCAACCATCTTTTCTTTGGCCTTCCCCTACTCTTATAGCCATCCACATCCATAGACAACACTTTCCTCACGACATTTTCTTCATTCCTCCGCATCACATGCCCGAAGTAAATTTAAAAAAAAATTAAATTGTGAATGTGTGCATAGCATAGATAGTGTCATAACTGCAGTGCTCGGTGGGTTGGGATGGCATTCCAGCAACTCTTATTAGGGCTGCTAGAAGTATTCTCACTACGATCATCTGTCACGTCTTTAACCTTGCCTTGACGTCTGGTGTCTCTCCTTCTGTTTTTAAAAGGGCCCTAGTCCATCCTATACATAAAAGTGGAGACAGAGGCAGTGTCAACAATTACAGACCCATCTCAGTTTTAACGACCTTGTCCAAACTTTTAGAGAAAATAATTAATAAACGACTTCATGATGAGTTCAGAGCTGGGAAAAGCACAGAGGATGCCGTTTTGGATTTGTTAGGTGAAGTGGCACATAACTTAAATAATAAAGATAAGACTATTGCCATCTTTCTCGATATTTCCTATGCCTTTGACACTGTCTCTGTCCTCATCTTGCTTGGAAAACTTGAGCATATTGGAATTAGAGGCCTTCCCCTTCAACTATTCGAGAGGTACCTTCAAAATCGTTCCTAGGTGATCAAAATAGATAAATATACTAGCAAGGAAATGTATCTTAAATATGGTGTCCCACAGGGTAGTGTCATTGGGCCTACCCTGTTTCTTATATACATTAACGATTTTTGTAAACTCACCCCACCAAATGCTAGAATGGTTTCGTACGCTGACGATACAGTAATGCTGGTGCATGGCAGTGATTGGAGTGACGCTCGTTCTTTAGCAGAGAATGCTTTACAGGCTACTATTAAATGACTGGCTAATAATCTCCTTACATTAAACCTAGATAAAACTAGGTTTATCACTTTCAGCCCGAAAATGGCATCTCAGCCAGTATCCCACTTTGATCTGTCCGCTCACACATGCAATTTAACTACGAGAACTTCCTGTAACTGTACCAAAATTTTGCGATCAAATTATATTAAATATCTCGGTATCTGGATAGATAGTACGTTGACTTGAGGAGAGCAGGTAAATTCATTGGTTGCTAGGGTACGAAAACTAGTTTTTGTATTTAAAAATCTTAGAAGTTCTGCTGATATTTCTACCATAAAGACTGTATATTTTGCGCTTGCTCACTCCATCGTCACGTACTGTGTGACCGCTTGGGGTAATGCTGGAAAATGTCTGCTTTTCCGCTTGGAAAGGGCTCAGAGGGCAGTACTTAAAGTCATGGCACGCAAACCGATTATATTCAGTACAAGTGAACTGTATGCGCAATTGAAATTACCCTCGGTTAGGCACTCTTTCGTACTCCACACTATTCTGCGTAATCACTCTGAACTGACCTACGATCCAAACTTGTGTAAAGGCAAACGTAGTACGGACAGAGTCTGCCTGATACAGATAGCTTCCAGTCAAATAGTCCGACGTCATTACACTTTCTTTGCCCCCTCCCTTTATAATGCAATTAATAAGGTACTAAATATATATCCTCATTCCTCTCGAGACTGCAAAAAGCTCACAGTTGCATGGTTGTCTTCGCTTACTTATGACGAACTTGAAAATCTAGTAAAACTGTAATGGCCTCGTTCCACACTCCATCACACACACACCATCACACACCCACACACACCCCTCCCCCCTTCCTCACACAGACATACTTACACACACACACACTTCCCTACTCAATTTACAAATAAGTTAATGAATACACACAACTACTTTAGTTAAGTAATTTTGTTTTTGATTTTTCTTTTGTTTTTAACTTATTAATATCTGGAACGCTGACGTCTTCTTCCTCCTGGAGGTGGGCGCTAATAGCTACGACACAGTTTCTAACTAATGTGGCTATTAACGTACACAACTAAACAGTATAATCTGTAACGGTTCCAAAATAAAGATTGTTATATTAAATTATATTATATTATATTATATTATGTTATATTATATTATATTATATTATATTATATTATATTATATTATATTATATTATATTATATTATATTATATTATATTATATTATATTATATTATATTATATTATATTATATTATATTATATTATATTATATTATATTATATTATATTATATTATATTATATTATATTATATTATATTATATTATATTATATTATATTATATTATATTATATTATAGTGTTGTTAGACTTGTTCTTACGATATCGATAATTAAGTAATTCTAATATTATGTTATGGCTAAGAAGTGCATTTCATAAATGTATGTAATACAATATTCAATTTAGAATAATAAATGTATGATTAATAAACGGTTTTTATTTTTAAGTTATAGACAAGGCTTTTTAAACTGAGCAGCGGAATAACTCCCGATTCGCCATAGCCCGGTTGGTATTTGACGATGGGAACATGTACTTTTCCCCGTAGACCAATACGATATTTTACTAAAAATATCTAATTAGTTCGTCAGTTAAATAACTAAAAAATATTGGAAACGTATTTTTTGCTTTACCAAAATAATAAAAAATGACAAAGACAAAACGCATAAAATTTCAGGAGTTGAGGCTCGTTACGTCACTTTAGTGGAAAAAGTGTCGCAAAGCGTGACGTCACGAGAAATTTCAACGCACTGTTTTACCCTCATTTTTGGTTTAAGTGACAAAAGAAAAAATACGTGTCCAATCTTTTTTGGTTATTTATCTGATTAATTCATTTTTTTTAGTAAAACAGCATAATGGTCAAACGACATGTTAAGTTTTCGTATGGAGGCTGGGCTCTTATTCGAAGCTACTGTGAACAGGGAAGAGATTACATTTTTCTGAAAATACATAAATTAAGGATACTGTATATAAAGTTGTCAATCACCTTTTTGCGATGGATTTTAATGTTTAGTACATTAAAATCCATCGCAAAAAGGTTTTTTAAAAATAAAATTAGTAAATTAAATAAAGAAACCCTTAGAGCATGTAAAAATAATTTAATTTAGAGCTAAGGAACAATTTTGATTTATTAAACGAAGAAAGTGAAGATAAAAGCGTAGATTTACAGTATTAAGAAATTATACACACTATATCTAAAGCAAGCAAAGTAGTAAAACAAAATAGTCGGTCCGTTCTCTTTTAATTTGAAGGTGCGTGAGCATATTCGCAAGGAGTTGGAAAAATCATCACAACGCTGATTCTATGTTTTCGTTTTTTTCAATTACATTTTTAATTCCCTTTATTTTTTTTCCGTTTATTCTTTCCCATAAGTTGCACCTGCCACGTTCCGTCTCTGCACCAACCTAAGGTCGACTGGTAGAAAATCCCTAAGGCATTAAGTCCGCCATTGTACAGTAATTATTACTTGTGCACTAAGTTTAATAAATAAATAAATAAAATTAAAACAAAATAAAAAACTATCAGAAGAAACTAAGAAATTAATAGAGGAGAGACAGGCTTGAAAAAAAAAAATAGAGATTTGCAATAAAGATTGAAAGACAAAGAATTAACTTCTTTGTCTTTCAACCTTGCGCAGCACCAGAAAGATATACGAGACTATAATAAAACCTTATACAGAATGCATTTAAAAGTCACCGATCACTAAAAATAGCAAAGCAAGGAATTAACAACAATAAATCGTGGATCACATGTCTAAAAGACAGCAAAGACGTAAAACAAATTAACAGGGACAAAGTTCTAGAGATTTGCACCACTTTTTATAAGACCCTATATTCCGATACACCTCACACACAATCAACATCTAGTCATGTTCCGAAAATGTATCCCCCATTTCTGAAGTCCTCCACTTCAGAAATGGGGGATACATTTTCCGTAATGCACTCAGCAAATTAAAATTTAACCGATCCTGTGGCAAGGATGACGTGAGTACCGAAGCCCTGACATTGGGTGAATCATGATTACTCTTTTACCTAACAAGGTTGTTCAACGTCATTCTTCGTACCGGTAACTTCCCTATAAATTTTTGCCATGCCAATATTATACTTCTCTACAAAAATGGCGACAAGTCCGATATTTACCTTTATAAAAGTTATTGAAAAACGCATAGCGGCTCAGCTAGATGAAAAACAACCCCCAGAACAAGCAGGCTTCCGTAGAGGGCTATCCACCACTGACCATTTACACACCATCAACTAAATGTTCGAAAAATATCAAGAATTTAAAGTTCCTCTGTATGTTGCATTTGTTGAATATTCCAAAGCCTTTGACAGCATCACACATTCTGCCACATTCAATTCCCCTATGAAACAACAAATCGAACCGACCTATATACAACTACTGTGAAATATATAAGCCCACTGCACTGCTGCCATATGCCTAGGGGTAGCGGATATACCTAGAAGTAGCAGATAAATTCGTAACAGAGTTACTGCTCCCCTGGGCACTCAGGTAGGGAAGGAACACGGGTGGATTATAGTCAGTAAGAGTCTGACACGCCCTCCCGCTCCACCCAGAGTGGGAGATATCATTGGATGATTTACGACCCTACAAAAAAAAACCACTGCTGCCATGAAGTTAGAGAGATTAGGTCCTAAGTTTGAAATTCTTAAGGGAGTCAAACAGGGCGACCCTTTGTTCCCAAAATTCTTCACTGGTACCCTGGAAGAAGTTTTTCAGACAGTGGCATTCATATGGAAGGAGAAGGGTATTGTCATTGGCGAATCGAAGTTGACTAATTTACGTTTCGCTGATGATATTGTCCTCTTCTCTCCTACAGCCACAGGACTAGAGGTAATGCTACAAGATCTTAGCAACGCCAGCCTTGAGGTTGGACTAAAGATGAACATGTCGAAGACCAAAATCATGACCAACAGCTCCAAAAGGAGCATACAAGTAGGTGGGGA
This sequence comes from Polia nebulosa, assembly GCA_951329385.1. NCBI lineage: Eukaryota > Metazoa > Arthropoda > Insecta > Lepidoptera > Noctuidae > Polia > Polia nebulosa. Next base: position 23,246,085 of record OX589608.1, read on the forward strand.
GAATGTTTAAAACAAAACAAATGAAGGTCTCTTATTGGTATTTTTTTCAAACTTCTGCGTTGAGCCGTTCTCGAGATCTGGGAAATCCCAAAACGTTACCGCAGCAAAATCTTAAATAACTTAAGAACCATAGCACACACAAATTTTGCTATTTACAAAAATTTACTGTGGAGGATAAATTCGAAAGAGTTACCTCGCCCCCGGGCGCGTAGGGCAGGGAGGAACAGGGGTGGGTTTTAGTCAGTATGAGTCTGACACGCCTTTCCGCTCCACCCCAGAGCGGAAAGAGTCATAAGATGATTTCCCACCCCCCAAAAAAAAAAAAAAAAAAAAAAAAAAAAGCTGTGTATTCATGTATTTCGTTCCGGGCTAAAACTAATTTTTGAAAAACGGTTTTGCCTGGGTAACGTTTCAAATGTTACTCCAACAAAATCTGTTTTTCTCAAATAACTTTAGAACTACAATTCACACAAATTTTGCTATTAGTAAATAAATTGTTCCTCATGACACACTAATTATTTGTTATAGTCTCACCTCTATAAAGCACAACATTTTGCCCAGGTGATGGACACGATAAAAACAGCCGGTAGATTTCAGTGAGCGTGAAGTGAACTGTCATTCCACCTTGATCGTATGGATTGACAGCCCACTTCACGGTCACTTCACCTAAGTTTTCACAGTGAGATTTTACAGAATAGCTCTACAGTGTGGTTTCAGAGCCTGTGAAGAGTCAGTCTACGGTAATACGGTAATCCAGTTTTAGGGCAAATCTGAATGCAACAGAACTTTTTATATAGCCACAAGACTATGGAGGATTCTAGGCCGTACGACTTAACTCGATCGTTTGTTAGAATCCCATCGTATAGAAAATAGGTACTAACCTTAAACAGCTACGGTAAATGGATGATTGTATAAACTGTGTGCCAAATCCCAGTGAGAAATCAGGGTCATTAGTATCGCCGGTCGTCGGGTGTTCAAATATATATACACTTAAAACAAGAAACTTGAACAAAAATAACTCACAACAAAAACACAAACAAATTCAAATGGGGGCTGCCGCTGGCCGACCGCAGGTAGTTGGGGGCCCATGTAGTGTGCTAGCCACACATGAAAGGCTGTCCCGCCAACTGTCGAAAAATCCCGGAATGCACCATCGTGCTGGTTGGCGACCAGGCGAGAGGGCCCGATGGACGTTACCAGGGTGGCTCGGGCGTCCACGCAGTCTCCAGACTAGTCCCCCAATGATAACGCCCTGCCTGTCAGTGCGCGCCTGAAGGATAGCAGCGTGGAACCTCATTTCACTTCCTTCTCCTCTCCCTTCTTCACTTCTTAATAATTATGCAAAAAGGAACAAAAACGACGGCAGCACTCCCTCTCCCACAAAGTGCACCTCAGCAACATGAGGTCTGCGCTCAAATCTCGCCGCAGTCCACCACCGATTTCAAGGATGAAGGATGTCCAATCTTGCAGAAATAGAGAGGCATTTCCAACTTACTTGGAACAACTATTGGAGCCTAAAGGAAGTGTTTAAAAGTAATTTGCCAATAAACATTAAGTGAAAGGGGAATATCAATAGGTCCGTGATTAAACCTGCCGCCGTACTGTTTCGATCAGAATGTTGGGCTGTGAAAAAGACGGATGAAAAAAGATTGCATGTAACGGAGATGAGAATGTTAAGATGGATGTGTGGAGTAACGAGAATGGATAAAGTGAGAAATGAGTACATTAGAGGTAGTTTAAAAATGGCGCCATTCACAGAATAGTTGAAAGGCGCTTATTTTGGTACTTATGGTCCTGTGAAGAGGAGTGATGAAACTCATGTAACTAAAAGAGTTATGAATATAAATGTGGATGGATGGAGAGGGAGCAGGAGGCGAAAGAAAATATGGATGGATTGTGTGAGGAGTGTTATGAAAGAAAAGGGAGTTAGTGATAGTGTGACGGCTGACAGGACAGAATGAAAAAAAAAAAGTGTAACGCCGACCCCATGTAACATGGGACAAGGGCAGGAAGATGATGATTGAGTTGCTATCCAGTTTAAAATTTCTTGTTTGAATTTATTTATTCCACACTTGCATAACTAATTTAATTTTGACATTGGCAGAATCATAGATGTAGTACGGAATTATACATCTATGGGCATATAGTCGACTTTGGCTATACTTACCATCAATAAAAAAAAAATTGAAAATATTTCTCATCAAAACTCAAAATCGAATTTCAATTTCCAAGGTGAATCTTTGATTCACTGGATCGATTCACCGCCCGACGGCATGCCCATATGCCGTGTATGTAAACCTCCGTCAACGCCCGACGGCATGCCCGTATGCCGTACCAGATTACGCGGCTTAAACCTCTATTATTAAAAAACTAAAGATCTTATATCCTGTGGCATGGTTCACATGCTCGGGGAGTGATAGTATCGTACTTTGACAAACCTTTCCATAAATAAATACAGTTTCGAAAAATTAAAAAAAAGTTTTTAGTTGCGTGTTTACGTTCGTCAATGGCGAAAGAAAATTTGTTAAATTGTGTGTTTTGTGTTTGTTTATGTGATATGTTGAGTTTATATATTCATTGCTATGTTATTATTACATCGTAATAACATCGTTGTATATAAATGTTTTGAAGAAATATAACGTAATAACATTCTTTGTCAAAGTCAACCGGTTTTGTTGACATTGTTATTGTGAGCGTGAATGATGTGACTTTTTCGGTGTTATTCAAGGTTTGAGGGTATGTATTTATTCTTAGGTAGTTATTACATAGTGTTAGAAAAAAAACACAACACAAAACGCAACGCAAACGCAGAAACTCAATTTTAAAAAGCCGTTATTTTGTTTTGATTTCGTAATTTGAAGTTTGAGTGTGAATAATAGGAAAATATGATATCGGACTCTACAATAAAAACACTGTTCTTAGATTACTTGTCTATTCATAGTGCAACATGCAAAATTTCATATAAATTGATACAGTGGTTTTAACAACTACCAACTTAACATGTGAATAGACACTATTCCCGACCAATCGTTGATAACAGAATTTGATTAAAATTCAACTCTCGAATTACAAGTATTGTTTACATGTTATTCTAAGGTCTGTTTATTCAACAACCCAAAAAATTTTACTTTATGTGCCTCGCTCCAATAGAAACCTCAGCAAGTTGTTTTTTATGAGCCCGGTCGTAAACATGTCTAACTGCGATAAGAGGCTCGGCCGTTTGGTGCTATATTTTTTTCTCGCGCGTGGGGGTTCACAGGTTGATTTTTAAAAATCGATGTTAGTAAAACAAAGATCGATTTTTGGCCATACGCCATCCATTCTGTATGAGTTTTGGCGGGATTTTCTCGAGTGAAGTTCAGTGGCTGTTTTAATTATTCGTTTATTGATTCCTAGTGGATATTGTGATGTAAAATTGGTATAGTTTTGTGTCTCAAGTGTACAAACTACGCACTAGGACAATATGTGGAATCATTGAAACTGCCGTGATCTCGGTAAAATGGAGCTGAGAATTTTATTGTAGATTGCCTCGGCAAAGTTTGCTGAGAAGGCTGACTCAACACATTTGTTGCCAAATACTGCAAAAAACATACGAATGTGTTACATTACATCTGCATTCTAATGGAAAAAGTAAAAAGACACTACGTAAGACTAGGCAATGTGGTCAAAAGACTATAGCCTTTCCTTCGGAGTAAATAAAAAAATAATGATTACTACTGTCAATGTCAAGTAGTGACAGTGAGTTGTTGACAACATGTTGACAACCCGTATACCAAAGAGTATAATAATAATACGGGACTATACTTATAGTAGGTACTCTTTGTTGTTGACTCCGTTATTTGTTGTTAAGTCCGTCCTAATCAAAGAGTACTATTAAGTATACGAGTAACTCCTAATGGTCCTAATCCTTAATCATAATCCTATTCTGAATTCTGACCAGAGCACTAGTTCTGACGAAGATATTATAAGCACTAGTCTAGCTTCTTACTCTTGAATAAATCTTATGTTATCGTGAACTGCTCTGCTCAAACTAACTACGCGAGGTATAATAGTGTCTCTGGCTGCTGCTCTGTCTGTTACCGTGGTCCACAAAGGTAGTGCACACAATATTTACCAACCTTTATTCGGAAAATATGCGAAGTTTACTATAACTACTAGCCACGCCAGTTATTTGTTCACAGCCGTATTTTTCAGTAGTATTTAGAGATATATGTTACAGTTGAACTTAATAACTTTCTTTTTGAGCTATACTGATCCCATCAGTACCTACTTGGTGCGATATCCCGACTAGTACTCAGCGCTTCTCCTCTACATTTCGCGTGCTCAAAACCTAAATGTGGAAGTCTGCCTGAGTGTATTCCCTACAACCTATAACCCATCCTTCATCATATTGTTAGACCCCGTTGTATGTCGTTAAATTGTGGCGAATAAATACTTTTCTTCTTTCCTTCATAACAAGAGTATACAGACATCTGGGAGATTGTGGTCAGGACGGGTACTTCAAAATACAAGATGGAAAAATTGCCAATGTGTAGGATATGTTTAATGAAGAATGTTCGCATGTATGTGGTGGTCAACAAGAACTTGCATGAACTATATGAGAAGCTGACTAATGTGCCGGTAAGTTGATACTTTTAACTGGTAAATTACTTAACAAGTTGCCAATTATAAACAAAAAAGTAGAAAATCGTAATTTTAAACTTTAGCTTTGAGGGTCATATTCTTTTGGAGGTGTAGAAATCACTGATATTTTTGAATGAATATGGTTTCAAAAAAACCTGTAAAATATTATAATTGTAATGTGTTTTGAGCGAGAGTGGTAATCAATACTCATTCTTTCTCTGTAGGCAAAGAGGCAAACAGCAAGCTGTACTGACCACCCACTACTGGCTTGGACAGCATTAGAAATTACAAGTAATGAAAAGTAGCCCCAACTATAGAATTGCAACAATCTATATAATTATGTAGATTGTCAATTGAAAAGGCCACATTTCACCGCCGAGCAAGTTTTGACAGATAATGCTGTAAGTAATATACAAGCAGCCAAAATCTCCTTTTTTTTTGTTATTGTGGGGTTGGGAAATCATCCAAAGACTTCTCTCGCTCTGGGTGGAGCGGGAAGGAGTGTCAGACTTTTACAGACTAAAACCCTCTCCTGTTTCTTCAGTTGCCTGAGTACCAAGGGCTGTGGTAACTCGTGTTTCGAATTTACGCATGACCCCAGGCAGAGCCAAGATGCACCTAACCTTGTTTTCTAATGCCTGGAGACATTAATGAGACACCGGTGACATAAAAGTCTAAGAGGATAAGTGTTGTTGCAGTTTGTAACTAAGGACCGTAGACCGATGCTTACTTGTTTCTTCTGCTGCACTAAACTGAAGCAATGCTGCCGCTTTCTGAGAAAATGTCTGGAAGCAGAAGAAATGTTCACTCAGATGATGAATGAGGATTGTGAGGTGAGGCATTCTTCAACAAGACTTATCATCAGCATATTTTCATATTTTACCTAATAAAAATGTTCATCCGTTTACAGACAGATCCTATAATAAACCCGAAGCACTTGGAGTTTTTCAATGAGTTTGTTAATAGTCCAATAGAACACATAAGTATAGATGATGGTGGTCAAACAGAAAGAGTTGCCATCAAAGAAGAGTTACCAGCTGAGTGGGAGAGACATGACAATATTGTTGACCCAGAGGAGGAACATCCAATAGATGGTAGGTATGTTTTAAGGTGCAGACTGACTACACTTGAGATAGCTTCAAATAAGGTTGAGAATTGAACATAATAGTTGTATTGACGATGCGAATAGGTATTTATTTTACGGGTTTTCTTTAGATTATCCAGAATATACACAATAAATTAAATAATTGTCCAGTCAAACTTTTAATAAAATGCTAATTCTGTTCAATTCTCCAAAAAACTAATGTTGTTATCGCTGAAAATACAGAGATGTTCGATGCCAAAGTTTATTATTGTGAAGCAATTTCCAAATTTTTTATTGGGAATATCAAACTATTTTTTACTATTCTATTCGGTTAAAATTGTTCTTTAGGTTTTAAAGAAAAATTTTAACCTTTCTCTGTCCACTGTATTTTTGCAAAGGATATTTTCATTGCATTACGTCATACTCGACTATCCAAGAAACCATTTTTTTTACTATTGAGGTAATACCGCGCCTTAAGAACAATCATAAAATGTTGACTGGTAGAGAATGCCTTGTTACATTAAGTCTGCCTATGTACCATAATATGTATACAGGGTGTAAGGTACATAAACGCACATACGTGTACCAGTGATTCAGTACATGATTCGGGACCCCCTAGCATTGGAATTTTTCGTCGGCTTTCTCCTAATTTTTGAAAAAAAATTGCGTTATTTTTACATTAAACTGTATAAAATCGTTATACCTATCTACCTCAATAACATTTTTAATTAAAAAATAATTAGTTCGATTTTTTCGCAAAAAAAAACGCAATGTAAATAAAATTACAAGAAGCTCCCTGCTCAGCTGATTTCCTAAGTTCACCGGAGGTCATCGCGGGCCCAGTAGATACGCACGCAAAATCGGCCAAAGACCGCCGACGTTCCTTTGGCGGCAAATGCTCATACAGACCTATGAATCTAACAGACGCGACACGTTAGGCATTTTAAGTGTCTACAAAAATTGGTATCCCATTGACTACTTTTATTTGAAGTTATTTTGAGGGGAGGTTATTTTTATAAACCTTCATCGAAATAAGTAAAGAAGATCTAAAAAAAATGTGTTACAGTTTACTGATAACGACATAATTCTTAGATACATTTTTGTTATCAACAAAGGTAAGTTAAGTAATACAATACAACAACGTTACTTACTCATTTCGTTAAAACCACATTCCTACATTTCGTATACCTACATCAAAATAATTACTGAGTGAGTAGGTAATAGGTTCAACTTAATGCGATTGTACAGTCTATCAATTTTATTGATCAATGCGGTCTATGAGCATGTCGGCACATTCAAAAGCGTACCTACGCTATTAAATAAAATTTTATTTCTTTAGCATTTCGCCGACGACAAATTTTTGTCAGTTCTGTGTTTACGTTCATCGCAAACGGATGTGCGGTTGGTCGCGAATTTAGGTTGTTATCGTAAAGTTATCAAAAACATTAGTTATTTTCTGTGATTGTCAGTGTGTGTGTGTTTTTTGTTTTGCTTGTTGAGTGGTTTTGAAACAAAACCTCAGTGCCCAGGAAAATGCTCATGCATGAAGCACGTAGGCGCCTCCCTCGTAAAAAATGAACGAACTTTAAGGTGAGTTTGTTCATTCGTTAAGTACACGGTTGCCAACCGCGTCCCAAACAGAGGTGTTCGTGGTTGGCGAGCGGCAGAGCTATACCTACGAAATTTGGTCATAAACCATCATCTACACTGTTGTTAATCACCAAGGTCACTTCTGTAGGGACGCGATTGCCGATCGTGTAGCAGGCGCTTTATACCTACATTCCTGGATCGCAATGTAAATCTTACAAGCTTCTTCATTATTATCTAACCTTATCTTCAATATTCTAGAGGGGTTAAAAATGTATGTGATATCAATGTTGTCGTCATTAGAATAAACAGTTAAAGGTGCCACGGAACATTATACGTTTCGATGTGCAGCATTCGCAGCATTTGTCGTTTTAAACGTTTTACGCACGTATGCGCTTATGTCTATTAAGTATCTGATCTAGTTACGAGGGTCATTCAATAAATACTTAGCCTACAAAAAGTAAACGAAAATTTTGGAAAAGTGGCAATTTATTTTTCAACATAGTCTCCTTTTAGTTCGATACACTTAGCCCAGCGATGCTCCAACTTTTTTAACCCGTCCGAAAAATAGTTTTTGTCAAACTCTGCAAAATAGGCCTCCGTGGCGGCGATAACCTCCTCATTCGATCCATATCTATTCCCGGCGAGTGATTTTTTCAGATTAGGAAACAGAAAGAAGTCACAAGGGGCCAAATCTGGAGAATACGGTGGATGGGGCAGCAATTCGTAGCGTAATTCGACCAATTTGGCCATGGCAACGGCAGACGTGTGAACCGGTGCGTTGTCGTGGTGAAACAGCACTTTTTTCTTCGCCAGATGGGGTCGTTTTTTCTTTAATTCGGCGTCGAATCGGCCCAATAAATCGGCATAGTAAAGCCCTGTAATTGTTTTACCCTTCTCGAGGTAATCGATGTAGATCACACCTTGTGAATCCCAGAAAACGGTGGCCATAACTTTTCCGGCCGATTTTACAGTTTTCGCCTTCTTTGGAGCACGTTCCCCGGTCTGGATCCATTGTTTTGATTGCTCCTTGGTCTCTGATGTGTACCAGTGGATCCAGGTTTCATCGACGGTCACAAAACGACGCAAAAACTCCGCTGGATTCCGCTTAAACAGCGCCAAACACGTCTCCGATGTGGTCTCATGGTTGCGCTTGTTTTCTGGTGTGAGTAAACGCGGCACCCATCGCGCCGACAGCTTTCTCATGCCGAGTTCCTCGTGAAGAATATGATGCACTGTTCCTTCTGAAATGCCTACAGTCTCAGCTAGCTCCCGAACCTTCAATCGGCGATCTGCCAATACGAGATCATGGATTTTTTTAATGTTTTCCTCCGTAGCAGCTGTTTTCGGTGCACCTGGACGTGGTTCATCAAAAACCGACGTACGGCCACGTGCAAACTCGTTGAACCAATTCTTGACGGTGGCCATCGATGGAGAAGAGTCACCGTACACAGCATCCAAGCGCTCTTTGATTTCGATGCGCGTTTTCCCTTCCAAAAATAGGAATCGAATCACCGAACGATATTGCTCTTTTTCCATTTTTGTAAAACCGATCGACACGTTCGCTTCCATAAGTTGTCAAATTAAAACAAATGAAGGGATTGGAATGAAAATTTGAAAAAAGAATTAAAAAAGAATGTGCTACACTGTGGTAAAACTCTTTTGAAACTACAGCGCCCTCTGGCGATGAGGCTAGGTACTTATTGAATGCACCTCGTATTTATCACATCGATCGGAAACATCGACGTAAATGTATTTTTATCACACAGGAAAAAGTGTATTTAGGTACAAGTGCGTAGCAGCGCGACCACCTGTGTCTGTGTGTATAAGACGTGGTAGGTAACTACGTACTACCACGTACTACGCGCTCGCGCGCGCCTACATTCATTGCGAAGCGTTGAGATCGCATTGTTCACAATACATTACGTGCTTGAAAATGTCTGTAATCGATCATTACCGAGATTAATGACTATCATAATTTTGTTACTGACATTAGGTGTGGTTACACCTTTTTTTCGCGAATTTTGCGGTATCTTGTTCCTTAAAGCCTGTATACTATTGTACATAAAGTTTAAATAAATAAAAATTTATGATAAATAATATCGGAGTACTATAACAAATATATTGTTACGTGCTGGGTATGGGATAAATTATTTTACACCAATTAATTAACCAAATATTCTTTATTAACTCAACAATTTATTTACACAAACACTAATTCACTAATAGTCACTATTCTCTTCTTAATCGCTTGTATTCGCATCCGTTCGCATCCGTAGTCGAAATCAGACTGACCCACTCGCCCGCCGTCCGGCCTATTTATACGGTCATGGAAGTTTCCAGAACATTGTCGAACTAACTTATAGTGGAATATTCTAGAAACATCTATGAACTTCTACACAGTACCACAATGGAATGTTCTCGAACCTAGTGGAAACTTCTGGAAACTTCGACCACATTCTCGAACGTTCCAGTGTAATACGGTCGACGTAACACTGCCCCCTCCTTAGACATGCTCGTCCCGAGCATCATTAGTCCCGTAGTATCGCGCCAATCGGTCTACATGGACTATCTTAGGCGCACCTCGTGGACCCTTCTGTATTCGGTAGGTAACATCGTTGATCCTGGTCACGATTCGGTATGGTCCATCCCATTTTGCTTGCAATTTGGGAGACTTCCCTTTGCTGCGCACTGGGTTATGCAACCACACCAGTGAACCCTCGTCAAAACCTCTATGGTTTGCCTTCCGGTCGTATCGGGTCTTCATCTTATCAGACATTTGTTGGCCGGATTGTCTGATATGCTCATATACATCATTCAACTTGTTACGCAAGTCATTCGCATAATCGGTTACACTGCGTGGGGCATCAGGGGGGGGTTCCGGTTATTAAATCTGCAGGCAACCGTAATTCCCTTCCAAAGTTCGCGAAGGCTGGTGTCACAGTCGTACTTTCGTGAACTGCACTACGGTAGGACAGAAGAAATGGCTGTATGTGCTTGTCCCAATCCCTTTGCCTGCTTTCCACAACTTTTGCCAGATATCTCTCCAACGTTTGGTTGAAACGTTCTACCATTCCATCAGATTGCGGATGGTAAGAAGTGGTTCTGGTCTTGTGAGTACCCATGAGTCGACAAGTCTCCTGGAAAACTTGTGATTCAAAATTCCTCCCTTGGTCGCTGTGAATTTCCAAGGGTACTCCAAAACGACAGAAGACTTCCTGAACCAATTTATCTGCGACCGTTGTTGCTTCTTGGTTGGGAATGGCGAAGACTTCTGGCCACTTTGTGAAGTAATCCATGACAACCATGAAGTACTTGTTTCCGTTTTCACTTTCCGGAAATGGTCCTGCAACGTCTAGTGCTATCCGTTCCCAGGGGGCTCCCACGTTGTATAATTGTAAAGCACCTCTGCTGCGTGTCTGGGGTCCTTTCACAGCCGCACAACTGGTACATTTGCGGCACCAGTCCTCAACATCCTCTCGACAGTGAATCCAGTAAAACCGCTCTCGTATCTTCAGTAGAGTTCTTTTTACCTCCATATGTCCTCCTGAAAGAAATGCTCTGACCTGCGTCTTGTCTTTCGGAACTGGCCAATCCTTGACGGCGACGATTTTCTCCGGATCTGTCTGAACACCTTCCTCCGAAACTATGTGTCCTAAAAAGTTTACTTGTCGTCTGAAAAATGAGCACTTTTTCGGACTTAACTTAAGATTTGCCGTCCGGATTTTTGACAACACTCGATTGAGGTTTTGAAGATGATCTTCAAATGTACGGCCCACGATAATGATGTCATCTAAATAGACAAGACATGCGTCTCCGATCAATCCAGCAAGTACTTGCTCCATTAGCCTTTCAAATGTCGCAGGAGCATTGCACAATCCGAATGGCATAACTTTAAACTGCCATAGCCCCTTTCCTGTTGAGAATGCAGTTTTCTCCTTATTCTTAGGGTCTATTTCCACTTGCCAGTAGCCACTTTTCAGGTCTAGCGTGGTGAACCACCTCATTCCACTCAGTGTATCCAATGTGTCGTCGATCCTAGGCAGTGGGTAACTGTCCTTTTTCGTGACGTCGTTCAATCGTCGATAGTCCACACAAAAGCGTGTGTTGCCGTCCTTTTTCTTCACCAGGACCACAGGAGAACACCATGGACTCGATGAAGGCTCTATAACACCATCCTTTACCATGCCCTCAATCATCATTTCCACTTCCTTTTCACGTGCAACCGGCAGTCTTCTTGGTCGTTGACGGATTGGTAACTCGTTACCAGTATTAATTTTGTGCTGAACCAGTCCTGTTCTTCCTATGTCAGCATCATTTGTAGAGAAAGAGTCGGCGTACTGAAGTAACATCTTCTTAGCTTTATCAATTTCTATTTCCGTTAAATCGCAGTTTTCTAAAAGTGTTGACACGTCAAATTTCAGGCCGAAAACTTGTCCTGATGGTACACCTTCAATGAAGATTTCCTCTGTACCACACTTCAATACTCCTTGATCAACGTCGATCTCACAACGATGTTTCCGCATGAAGTCTAATCCCAGGATGCAATCGTCCACTATGTCGGCCACGATGACCTTATGCCGATAGAATTTGTTACCTAATTTTAACTCCACCTCCTTTCTGCCTCGGACGATTATGTGCTGACCGGTAGCTGTCAGTAATTGTATACGGTCGTGGTTATTGAAGAAGTCCCCAAGGAACCAACTTGCTAGATGAGAATTGACGACCGTGTGAGAAGCTCCAGTATCCAACGTCAATTTGCATGGTTTTCCGTTGACTTCGCCTTTGATGATCAGGCTGTTTCCGTCATGGGCCTGTGAGATCGAGATCCTCGGGGCTCTTTCAATACCAGCCAGCACCCGCCCCTCAGTCCTGGCGTTTACTCGTTTCCCTGCTGTTGCTGGGCAGTCGCATCAGTCGCCCTATCTTGCTGGGATTGATTTTCTCTCAGTGTGCTTCGCTTTGGACAGCTTGACCGAAGATGACCCCTTTCTCCACAAGTGTAACACCTAGGGCTATACCCTTGCGGACGATCGCGTACAGGTGATGCCACAACCTCCCTGATACGGTGTGTTCGATGGTCTTGCCTCACTGCCTCTACTTCCAAGGCATGGGCCAAGGCGTCCTTCAGTGTCTCATGATGCCCAAGTCTTACAGCGGCTCTAACTTCCAAGTCACGTATTCCGTCGATGAACGCCTGTACCAGATTGCCATTGATGAGTGCAGGGGCAGACTGGTATGCCTTCCGAACCAACTTTTCAACTTCCAAGGCCCACTGCTGTAGGTTCTCGGCACTACGTTGCACACGATCTCTTAACTTAGCGCGAAATACGTGCTCCAAGTGTGCGTCACCATATCTGGACTCTAAGGCTTCCAGCAGCTGCTCATAGGTCACATCCTTGCCAAGAGCCTCAAGTATGGTTAGAGCCTGGTCTCGGAGGCCTAAGGTTAGCGCGGTCATAGCTTGCTCTTTGGTCCACCCATTCGCCTTCATAACGGCTTCAAATTGAATTTTGTAGGCCGACCATGAAGATGTTCCGTCGAATGGCGGCACCTTAAATCCACGTGCCGAAGGTGCAGCAACCACTGAAGGCACAACCCCGTCTCCAGCCCTAAGTTCACCTAAAGCCTTCTTCACCCTAGCAATCTGAACTTCAGCTTCTGAGATACGATTCTCATGCTGGTGAACCTGCTCCTTCATCACCTGTAGCTCCTTGCCAAGTGTTGAATGAAGGTCTTTTATGAGGAGCATCTGCTCTTCTTGGCGGCGAGCCTGCTCCTCTTTATCTTGTTGAAGCTTCTCTTCCAACCGACGGGCCTGTTCTTCTTGGCGGCGGGCCTGCTCTTCTTGGCGGCGGGCCTGCTCTTCTTGGCGGCGGGCCTGCTCCTCTTTATCTTGTTGAAGCTTCTCTTCCAACCGACGGGTCTGCTCTTCTTGGCGTCGGGCCTGCTCCTCTTGACGACGAGCCTGTTCCTGCAACAGCACCATTAGCGCAGACAAGTCTGGCACCGCTGGTGCCGAAGAAACTCCACATGGGCCAGCGACTGGCTCTGTCGCAGGCTGAGCACCACCCGGCGTCTGTATCGGGGAATCTCCAAACCGCCTCTGATCCATGTCTTGCTGCCGTTGACTCCTTGTACGAATACCCTCCGTGTCGTCCTTTGGTAAAATTGGCATAATTTATCCCTCACTTCTGACACCAATTTGTTACGAGCTGGGTATGGGATAAATTATTTTACACCAATTAATTAACCAAATATTCTTTATTAACTCAACAACTTATTTACACAAACACTAATTCACTAATAATCACTATTCTCTTCTTAATCGCTTGTATTCGCATCCGTTCGCATCCGTAGTCGAAATCAGACTGACCCACTCGCCCGCCGTCCGGCCTATTTATACGGTCATGGAAGTTTCCAGAACATTGTCGAACTATCTTATAGTGGAATATTCTAGAAACATCTATGAACTTCTACACAGTACCACAATGGAATGTTCTCGAACCTAGTGGAAACTTCTGGAAACTTCGACCACATTCTCGAACGTTCCAGTGTAATACGGTCGACGTAACAATATTTTGATTAAATAATAAAGATCAAATGCCTCATGTATGAAAGGCACAACCATTTTTCTCTGGCAGTTTTTTTTCTGCAGGGTTCTATGGTATAGGAACCTAACACGAAGAGGATGGTGAGGCCTTTGTTCCTCGCTCATGCTTGTCCCCGTCATCCTCTTCAAACTTATTTTTCGTGACGTTTCAGGCTGAATACTTTTCAATCCACCCCTGTATAATGTTTATGCTTAAACAAATTCATTGTTTACTTACAGAATTAGAACTGAAAAATTCAGATGTAAAAGATACACCAGCACACCATTCTGAGTCCGATTCAGAAGATTTACCTTTAATGGAGATCAAAACCAAAGTGGAAGATGAACAAGAATATATAGGTGAGTTAGCTCCACCTGATGTTACAGCGTTCCCTAAAGACCCTTTTTAGGGTTCCGTACCGAAAGGGTAAAACGGGACTCCATTACTAAGACTCCGCTGTCCGTCCGTCTGTCTGTCTGTCTGTCCGTCCGTCTGTCACCAGGCTGTATCTCATGAATCGTGATAGTTATATGAAATTTTCACAGATGATGTATTTCTGTTGCCGCTATAACAACAACAAACGTGATTTTGTGCCGTTTTTGTAGGTAATGGTACGGGTACGGGACCCTGCGTGCGCGACACCAACTCGCACTTGGTTTTTTTTTCGGTATGGAAATCCTCATAGATGTCCCCCGCCTTGTGACTGGCGGAGACGTGAGGGGTGAGGGGGGGGGTCTGACTCTGACTGATTAAAATCACCTCGCTGTTTTGCTGATGGTGTCTGTTTCTGTGAGTGTCGAGAGTGGGGTGTTAACTGTCCGTCACGTCTAAGAGAGGTGCGCGTGGTAAACTACGCGCCGCCATCTCGGGTTCTTATTGATGGGCTGACGGATGTCCCCGAATCCTTTCAGGGGGGGCTGGACGAGTGCGTTATCCGCCCTTTCCCGATGCCCGGTGCGCCTGGTACTATAGGATGGGAGAGCACTAGTCATCTCCCTCTCCCTTTCCGCAGCCTACTTCTGCGAGACGACATTCTCACAGAAAGAGATACCGCACTCCGGGACTCTGCACTGCCGACCATGGAATGAACCACGGTTGGCAGCGAGAGGCCGCCTCCGACTTCCGAAATGAGAGCACAACATGGCTCCTTCAATACGGTAAACTCGGCCAGCGTATGCCACGCCGTGTCCTCCGGACAGTGGATGCAGTGATGACATCGAGCATCCAGCTCCCTGTTAATGCGACACAGGTATTTTCCAAAGCAGCCGTGCCCCGAAAGCACCTGCGTCGCTCGTAATGTTAGGAAGCCGTACTTCCTCCCGAGCCAGCGTTCGAACACCGGCCGGAACGCCTCGATTGTAACGTGGTCATCGGTAGGATGCAAGAGCCTCCTCCGCCACACCGCCACCAAGACCTGGCGGAGCTCTCACCGGCGCAGTGCTCTCTCTCGATGCATCAGTCTTTCGCCACGCGTCTTCGCCTCCTCACGCCATCGGTGTAGTCTTGCGAGTGCTTTCGTCTCAAGGTCCAAGGGTGGGGCTCCGGCCAGTACGCAAGCCGAATTGTATAAGATCGTGCGATATCCTCTGATGACTCTGACGGCCATCGCTCTCTGCGGTTTACGCAGTATCGCGATGTGGCGGGCCGTCAGGTCAGTTGCCCACACCGGAACTCATTACAGGGCCATCGATCGCACGATGCCCACGTATAACCGCCTGCAGGCGGTGCTCGGGTCTCCTAAATCGGGAAGTAGAATAATAATATTGCTTCCGCCGCGCCTTTCAACTTGAGCACCAGCCGCTGGAAGTTTGGACCAAAGTCCCATCGGGTTGAGCAGCAGCAATCTTGGTTTATAATAAAAATCAAATGCCCAGTGGCGTATTCAAAGATTTGGCGTCCCGGGCTAAATATTCATGCTGCCCCATAGTTAACAAAAAAAGGGAATATTCTTTTTTGCTATTGCTTATTTACATAGAATTTGAGCTACACGATTCGGATAAGTAAGATTTTCTTGTGATAGACAAGAAGTTACGGGGTGGCTAGAAAAGTAGAAATAGTAGTGCTTATCCAACTTAAAAAAACGGCAGCGGGTAGCGTTCGTCACCCCTGGCACCCTGGCAGGCTGTGCCCCGGGTCATGGCCCTCTTGGCCTAAGGGTAAATACGCCACTGCAAATGCCTGCAGTATGAAAACTCAACAATTTTTCTCAGGCAGTTTTTTTTTCTGCAAGGTTTGCAGGAACCTAACACGCAAGGGGTGGAGAGAGCTTCATTCACTTGCTTTCGTCGCTCATGCTTGGCCCTGTCATCCACTTCAAACTTCTTTTTAGTCTTAGAGGCCTAATACTTTTCAATACCTCCTCGAATATATCACCTTAATAACCCATGGAATGCAATAAAGTATTGAGTATTGAATATAACTAAACACGAAATGCTTTGCTTACTTACAGAATCAGAGCTGGAAAATGTAGACAATAGCTACTATTTAAAAGATACACCAGCATTTCATTCTGAGTCAGATTCTGAAGATGATGAACCTGTAATGGAGATCAAAATCGAAGTGGAAGATGAACAAGAACCAATAGGTAAGCAAGGAGGCCCTCGGTCCACCTGACGGTACAACTTTACGCGTATCTGCGTGCATCACTAGAACGTATTAAACTCGTGCATAACTAGTGAGATAGTGGTCAAACGCGAGCCTATCAAAGATAAAAAAAAAAAAAAACTGTTTTAGTGTCTGTAGCATCCGCGTAACATCCGCGTGTCATCCTTTCCCGTTTTCTCGGTTGTACTTAGTAGTTTATCTTTGTTTTTATCATGAAGCAGGCGAGTCAGGAGTCAGGCAGAGTGATTTTAGCTTAGAAAATTATTTCCTATCCATGGAAAAAATTTTATTTGTAGTTTTATGTGACGTTATATGAAAATAGGAGCACCGCCGTCTCACTTCTGTCCCGCCCGCAAGTTTGATCGTCTTAACTTTTATGTGACGTTATATGACACTAGGAGCACCGCCGTCTCACTTCTGTCCCTCCCGCAAGTTTGATCGTCTTAACTTTTATGTGACGTTATATGACACTAGGAGTACCGCCGTCTCACTTTTGTCCCGCCCGCAAGTTTGGTCGTCTTAACTTTTATGTAACGTTATATGACACTAGGAGCACCGCCGTCTCACTTCTGTCTCGCCGCAAGTTTGATCGTCTTAACTTTTATGTGACGTTATATGACACTAGGAGCACCGCCGTCTCACTTCTGTCCCTCACGCAAGTTTGATCGTCTTAACTTTTATGTGACGTTATATGACACTAGGAGCACCGCCGTCTCACTTCTGTCCCTCCCGCAAGTTTGATCGTCTTAACTTTTATGTGACGTTATATGACACTAGGAGTACCGCCGTCTCACTTTTGTCCCGCCCGCAAGTTTGGTCGTCTTAACTTTTATGTAACGTTATATGAAACTAGGAGCACCGCCGTCTCACTTCTGTTCGCAAGTTTGATCGTCTTAACTTTTATGTGACGTTATATGACACTAGGAGCACCGCCGTCTCACTTCTGTCCCTCACGCAAGTTTGATCGTCTTAACTTTTATGTGACGTTATATGACACTAGGAGCACCGCCGTCTCACTTCTGTCCCTCCCGCAAGTTTGATCGTCTTAACTTTTATGTGACGTTATATGACACTAGGAGTACCGCCGTCTCACTTTTGTCCCGCCCGCAAGTTTGGTCGTCTTAACTTTTATGTAACGTTACATGACACTAGGAGCACCGCCGTCTCACTTCTGTCTCGCCGCAAGTTTGATCGTCTTAACTTTAATGTGACGTTATATGAAACTAGGAGCACCGCCGTCTCACTTCTGTTCGCAAGTTTGATCGTCTTAACTTTTATGTGACGTTATATGACACTAGGAGCACCGCTGTCTCACTTCTGTCCGCAAGTTTGATCGTCTAACTTTTTTGTTTAACCGACTTCATAAAAGGTGGTTCTGTTTTCGACCCGTATGGATGTCCGCAATTATCTCGAAAACTACTGATCTGATTTGGATGGGTTTTCTCATCTATGTTCTCAAATAACTTTAAAACTATACATTTTGAAATTATGAAAAAAAAAAAATTTAAATCATTACACTAAGCCCTTTCATTTGATATGTAGCACACTACAGTTTATTTTTTTTTAATTATACGATTTTCATCCCCAAAGTGACCTCCATATTCCAAATTCATTTATTTAAGTTATACGTTCGTATTTGGGTCACAGATATTCAGGTGTGTACCAAATTTCAACTCAATCGGTCGAGTAGATTCGGAGTAAATTGGCTGTGATATACGGACAGACAGACAGACTGACGCACGAGTGATCCTATAAGGGTTACGTTTTTACGTTTGGATATTCGGAACCCTAATAAGGTGTTCATTTTTCGTGGAAAAATCTTTAATATAACCACCGGTCGTACCAAGTTAAAACAATCTTTCATTCAAGGAAATTTAGTCATTTTAAGTGATAATGGTGCGGATTCTGTTCTGCACAAACTAAAGTTTAGTTTTTCAATTTATGCTATTGCTATCTTTTTCTCTCTAATAAAACAAGAAAGAAACGGACGTTAATTAGAGCCGTCAAATTTAGTTGAACTAATATTTCCATACTAATTAAGGGTACACTTAAAAACATGTCGATTAAAAACACGGTGAAACGCAAGGCGTTGTAGGAATAATTTTCTACTCACCGGCTAGCGTCAAAGACAGAATTTTCCATGTGACTCAGCGGGCACTTCGCATGAGGAATGTTTAAAAATAAATGATAATCCAACAGCTTGGTCTTCACATATCACATTCAATAGCAGCATAAGACACGTGCCACAATTATAAGGGCTTTGCAACCCACACAGCGTTCAACACCATTATAGGGCATTTTTAAACTTGACACTGGTTCCCTTAACTCCTCGAGAAATTTTTAAGTATATTTATTAGTTCTCTATCAACACAAAATAAATTGAGTGTGTCTCATTCCAGACCAAATAATAAAAAAAGAAGCCAGTCATAGACTACTCTATGTCATTTTGCGAAAAGTACGTTCCGTTTCTATCTAGACCACTTATGGATGTATACATGAAACTTTTCTCATAAATTTAATTAAATCCAATTTATTACTGAATTAAATATTTCTTATAGATTTATTGTGTCTATTTTATTATATTTAATTACACAATTTCCATTTTAAGCTTTTGATCCAATATACTGTGTGTGTAAGTGCCATCTAGTATTATTGTGGTGAACTATATTGATCGAATATAGCTGTAATAATATACCACCTTCAACTAGATGTCTTCTTATCTCTAAATTATCGTGTAACATTTTTTAAATGTTACAGCGTAAACTAGTTTGTTATCTTTAACTTAGTTCATAGCTATAGCCGTCCTTTTCTCGCACTGCCTTTTAGTAAAAGATAGCGAGTCTTTAATTTTAGTTTAGTTATTTAACTAGAGAATCGGCACCATTGAAGTGTTAATTAAGCCAAAAAGATAATATTTACACAGTAATATTAACATCAGAAGTATTCAGAAGTTATCAATGTCAAGCTTTTACTTGTAACTAAATATTGCGTGTGTGCGTAGAGATCGTGTAGGACGCTCAAAAGTTTCAAGTCAGGACAACTATTTTATAAAATATGGCTAGGTTTGTTTTAACTAAATTTATTTATAAATATTTAGAGTTCATATTCTTGTGGGGTGTCTGAGGTTTAACACTTAATCTGTGACATGTTGTATTAATAATATATTAGGATCTGATGAATATATTTGGAGATAGATAATGGAACTCTTCAATATCTAACAGCAAATGACTCGATTGCTGCGATCGCATCGGTTTAGTAACGTCGCGTTCCATGCACGGAGCGTATCGGTACCGGCAAAATACTAGCTTACGGTGTTGGGCAGAGTCTCTCACGTTTCAATACAAAAAATATGTTTTTGTCTGTCGCATTTCTAGCACGGTCATGGTATAATACGGTGTAATGAGCAGACTCCTTAAACTTGACAGAATTTTATTCACAGGGGCGCCCGTCGCGAACAAACGAAAACTGGACTCGAGAAGAAGAAAACCAGAAGATACCAGAACAACTGAACAAAAGAAACAAGAAATTAATCGAAAAGTATTATTTATCTCGAAATCAATTCTGAAAACTCAAAATCGTACGTCTAAACTTGTGACTAAATTCAAACAGCCTCTCTCTAATATAAAACCTAGAGTTAATACTACTTTAGTTACAAGTAACCGTGATAACAGTAAAAATAATGATATTAGAGGTACAATATCTAACAAAGGTAGTGATGATATAAATGAGCATCGAAGAGACAAACCTTTCAAATGTGATATTTGTCAGAGTAGTTTTACCCAAAAAATTAATTTAAAAAGACATATTCTTATTCACACTGGTGAACAACCTTTCAAATGTGATGTATGTCAGCGTAGTTTTACTCGTAAGGGTTATTTAACACGGCATATTCGTACACACATCGGTGAGAAACCTTTTAAATGTGATATATGTCAGAGGAGTTCTAGTCAAAAAAGTGATTTAATAAAACATATTCGTACGCACACTAGTGAAAAATCTTTCAAATGTGATGCATGTCCGCGTTCTTTTAAACAAAAGCAGTATTTAAGACGACATATTCGTACTCACACTGGTGAGAAATCTTTCTATTGTGATATATGTCAGAGAAGTTTTAAGCAAAAAGCCTATTTAAGTAATCATATTCAAATTCACAATACTCTACTTGCTAAGAAAGTTTTTAAATGTGATATATGTCAGCGTAGTTATACTAATTATGGTAATTTAACAAGACATATTCGTGTTCACACTGGTCTAAAACCATTCAAGTGTGATATTTGTCCGCGTAGTTTTTATCAAAAGAGTGAAGTAATACTACATATTCGTACGCACACTGGTGAGAAACCTTTCAAATGTGATATTTGTCAGAAGAGTTTTAGCCAAACAGTTAATTTAAAAAAACATATTTATATTCACGCTGATGAAAAACCTTTCAAATGTGATGTATGTCAGCGTGGTTTTGCTCAAAAGGTTAATTTAACACGACATATTCGTACACACACTGGTGAGAAACCTTTAAACCTATAAAGTGCCGCGCGCGTCAAACATAAACATCCGTCAAGTTTCTTTGTTTCTTTCTTTTCTTTTTAAAAAAACGTTGCCCCACACTAGGAATCATTCTTGTATCGTGGGTGCGTTCACAAACATGTAAACTCACATACACAAGACACCCAGACCCGGAACAACTATCTGTAGGCCATACAAATATTTCTTCCGTGCGGGGATCGAACCCGCGACACGCAGCGCAACAGCCGAACGCTCAACCACTGCGCCAACCGTGCCGTCAAGTGCCGTTGTCAAATTCATGCCGTGACATGTTTACGACGCTGTTCACAAGAAACGGTTTATTGATGCGAGACTTGTGTTGTAAACAAATGATGTTTTCAAAGAATTATCTGGAATAGTGTGTTTGTTTCGTAATTTGTCAATTTCTGATGAAACTGATGAATCGATTTACACGAAATTTTGCATGTTATGAATAAACAAGTAATCTAACAACAGTGTTTTTTTTTAGAGTCCTATATAGGCTGTAAGGTACATAAACGCACATACGTGTACCAGTGATTCAGTACATGATTCTGGATCCCTAGCGTTGGAATTTTTCGTCGGCTTTCTCCTAATTTTTGAAAAAAAAATTGCGTTTTTTTACATTAAACTGTATTAAATCGTTAAACCTATCTACCTCAATGACCTTTTTAATTAAAAAATAATTAGTTCGGTTTTTTTCGCAAAAAATTGCAATATAAATAAAATTACAAGAAGCTCCCTGCTCAGCTGATTTCCTAAGTTCACCAGAGGTCATCGCGGGCCCAGTAAGTACGCACGCAACATCGGCCAAAGACCGCCGACGTTCCTTTGTCGTCAAATGCTCATACAGACCTATAAATCTAACAGACGCGACACGTTAGGCATTTTAAGTGTCTACAAAAATTGATATCTCATAGACTACTTTTATTTGAACTTATTTTGAGGGGAGGTTATTTTTATAAACCTTCATCGAAATAAGTAAAGAAGATATAAAAAAAATGTGTTACAGTTTACTGATAACGACATAATTCTTAGATACATTTTTGTTATCAACAAAGTTAAGTTAAGTAATACAATACAACAACGTTACTTACTCATTTCGTTAAAATCATATTCTTCCTCCCACTGACTGAGTAGGTAGTAGGTACAACTTAATGCGATTGTAGTCTATCAATTTCGTTGATCTATGCGGTCTATCAGGAAGTCGGCATATTCAAAAGCGTACCTACGCTAATAAATAAAATTTTATTTCTTTAGCATTTCGCCGACGACGATTTATTGTCAGTTCCGTGTTTACGTTCATCATAAACGGATGTGCAGTTGGTCGCGAATTTAGGTTGTTATCGTAAAGTTATCAAAAGCATTAGTTATTTTCTGTTTGTTAGTGTAAGTGTGTTTTTTGTTTTGCTTTTTGAGTGGTTTTGAAGTAACACCTCAGTGCCCAGGAAAATGCTCATGCATGAAGCACGTAGGCGCCTCCCTCGTAAGAAATGAACGAACTTTAAGGTGAGTTGGTTCATTAGTTAAGTACACGGTTGCCAACCGCGTCCCCGCCAGACGTGTTCGTGGTTGGCGAACGGCAGAGCTGTACCTAAGAAATTTCAAAATTCAAAATCACCAAGGTCACTTCTGTAGGGACGCGATTGGCGACCGTGTAGCAGGCGCTTTATACCTGCATTCCTGGAGCGCAATGTAGGTACTTACAAGCTTATTTATTATTATCTATCCTAATCTTTATCTAACTTTATCTTCAGTATTCTTGAGGGATTAAAAATGTATGTGATATCAATGTTGTCATCATTAGAATAAACAGTTAAAGGTGCCACGGAACATTACACGTTTCGATGTGCAGCATTCGCAGCATTTGTCGTTTTAAACGTTTTACGCACGTATGCGCTTATGTCTATTAAGTATCTGATCTAGTTATTTATCACATCGATCAGAAACATGACGTAAATGTACATATTTTTATCACAAAGTAGAAAGTGTATTTAGGTACAAGCGCGTAGCGGCGCGATCAGCTGTGTCTGTGTGTATAAGACGTGGTAGGTAGCTACGTACTACGCGCTCTTGCGCGCCTACATTCATTGCGAAGTGTTGAGATCGTATTGTTCACAATACATTGCGTTCTTGAAAATGTCAATTTCTGTAATCGATCATTGCCGCGATTAATGACTACCATAATTTTGTTACTGACATTAGGTGTAACCTTTTCGCGAAGTTTGCGGTATCTTGTTCCTTACAGCCTGTATAAAATTTTCGTAATATTAATACTCAAACTTCATAGTACAAAAACAAACAAAGTACCTATTTTTGTCGTCGCTTTTCTTGCCAAATAAGTAGGTATATAAAAGGGTGAAGTAACACTACATATTCGTACGCACACTGGTGAACAACCTTTGAAAGAAAAGAAAGAAAATACGTTTATTTACGGTAAACATGACGCAAAAAACAGAGAACCACAACAAAAAAAAAGAAAAGCTGGGGGAAAATATGCGTCACATCCACGCAAAACGGCCATCGCTCCGCTTAAGTGCTATGACCCTATACAAGACAGAGCCCCAGCGCTGGTTTTCAGCGACAGCCGGCGCCGACGTCGTGACGTCGACCGGTGCAGCAAACAATGAATAAAACTACTAAATATTAGACAGCAAATAATGCTAATAATGCTTTTAGGATGTTGTTGGGACTGCCATGGCGCTGTAGCGCTTCAGGAATGTTCGCGGAGGCTCGCACAGATGGTTTCCACGCCATCATGCGAAAAAAAGCAGCTTCCTTACTGCAGCGCCTGCATGGTAGTGACAACAGCATTCTAAAAATGATCGCTGGCAGAGCGGATTGTCCCTTTCAGGCACACTGGGTGGGGACAGTCTTAGCTCTGCATCAATAAATAATAAAATAAATTGTGAAAACTAATAGTACTAACATATTTGATAAGCACTATTGTTACTAACACCAAAATACTAACCAAATTATGGACTTTCGTCCGAAATAAAGTTTTATTTAATTTAATTTGATACTTGTCAGAGGAGTTTTAGCCAAATGGTTATGGTATAAAATAAAATAAAAATAAAATCTTTTTATTTCAGACACATTTGGCCCATATCATTGGTAGTAGTACACCTAGAATATTAAACTGTTACATTTAAAAAAAATTTACTTAAATTAAATTCAAATTAAAACCATATCCAAAATTCAAATACAAATTCAAAATAGAAATCGAAATCCAAATCCAAACCGAAATCGAAATAGATCCTGAAGAGATGCCGATTTTTGTCGCCCGTGACCTACAAAAATTACCCCCGGTCACTTTTGATCATTTGGACGCGACTCGAATATTGAAGGACCTTATTACACTCAAAAACTAGATTGAGACTAATTAGGAAACATTTATTAGTGTGATTATGTCTGCTAATTTTCTTTGCGATTTTCCCTCTCTTTTTCGGTTGATCTTTCTTCCCGTTGTCTTGACTGAGGTAAATAAAAGATTTTTTGCTGCACTAATTTCTTCGATTTAAACGCCGTGGTACACAGTCTAATCATTGAATCCTCGTCCATCACATCACCCTTGTTCTGGATAAAGGCCAGAACCTCGTTTACAACTAAATTACAATTCGCGCACTTTAACATTTTAGAGGTCGTTGACCCGTTCAAATCAGCCATTGCTAACGTTCGCGCACTATGACGCACCGCTCGTGACTGACTGGTTTAAGACATTTATTTCTCATAAAAGAACATACATATTCGCTTATGATGAGAAACACTAGTTGTAAATTGATAATGTTTGTAAGGAACGAGTAGCGGAACAGCATGCAATTTTGTACAATTTTAAAGTTAGAGAAAGAAAAGAAAAAAAAACAGTATGTGGGTTAGTTGTTGGCTTATTTTAAGTTAGTAAAACATTCATTCATATTGATTTCACGCATGTGGGGGGTATACCGAAATAATACTAGTGAGACAACAGTTACATCTTTAGAAGTCGGTACTATCATTAGTACTATCGTTCCTAATAAGTGTTAAGACATTATTTCGTTGAGAAATTGCTATTGAAGGCAATTGTCATTTTACTTCTATTTTATTCTTGTGTTTATCTTTTATTTGTTTGTAGTAAATTTGTGACTAGGTAAATATAAATTACTAAAGATTGTAATAACATCCGAAACTTAAATAAAATGAAGCTTTTTAGAATATGGAACTTATGCTTCTAATTAAATAGTTTAATAATAATAATAGTTTAATAATAGTTTATTTATTTCACTCTTCATAATTTAAATTTCTCTTAAAATCTATATACAAAATCATGGCAATGAATACATTTTTATAAGAGATTACGTTGACGACTATACTAGTATAAACTGTGTCACAGTCGTCAGCGTCTTCCACACTTATTTATTAAAAACACAATTCATTGTTCTAAGCACAACATCTCCACTAATGGCGAAATTATCGTTAGATAAGCTAATAAAATTAAATAAAATTTATAGGAAAAACAAAATTATAAAACTACATAGTGACTAAATAGTGACTAAATAGTGAAAAGGATTTTATTATACAAGTATGCAATTTATATAATTGTGCGAGTGTCATTAATTTGGTTTTACGAAAAACTGTCTCTGTTGGGGTTAGGTAGTTAATATGAAAGAGTAATTTAATTATTTTATTTTGAGTGGTTTGTAGATTTTGTAAGTTCGTTTTGACTGCTGCACCCCCATACTTCGATTAAGTAGGTCAGGTGTGATTTAATTAGAGAATTATGTATGGTATACCTTACAGCTTTAGGAAAACAACGGACGGAGCCTCGCAATAATCAGTGATGATAATTTTGTGCGTAACTTTTCTAAGTGTGGTTTCCAGGTGAGGTTATTATCTAAAATGAGGCCAAGATATTTTTCAGATTCGGTTTTTGTCAGATGTTCGTTATTTACGTGTAGTGGTTGAAAATTTGGTATTTTTTATTTTTGGCATTAAATATCATAAAGTTTGTCTTGGACACATTGATAGTCAATAAATTATATTGAAACCTCTCTCGATATGCTATGGTTTGAATTTCCTTACCGTAGTAGAAAAGAAAAGTATCATCGGCATAGTGTGACGTCTGCAGCTAAGTCTAGCTCTTTGATATTGTTAATATAGATTAAGAAGAGCAAAGGCCCAAGGAGGGCACCTTGTGGCACACCGAAAGTAATCGGTTCAGGAGTACTTTTGGTCTCATCAATTTTAACTATCTGATATCTATTCGAAAGATATGATTCAATCATTTTAAATGCAGATTCCTTAATACCGATATCACGAATTTTTTGAAGAAGTAGTTTGTGGCTTATCGTGTGAAAAGCTTTTTATAATCCTGGAAACACTAACTACAAAGAGTTCCTGCAAGAATATGACTCCCAGCTACAACACAGGAAAAAGATAATCGTTTTCGGGGATTTCAACATCGATCTATTATCCAAGAAAAATAAAGAGACTAAACAATACAAAGTAGTAGTCAAGGAAGCTGGACATATACTTTTAAACAAAATAAGTAGAAAATATTGTACGAGAGACTCAGAAACTAAAAAGACAATCATAGATCATATTAGCACCAATTTAAAAGACGACTACTTTCATATGGCAATAGTAAAATCTTCTATTTCTGATCATAACCAGATGTAATTAGAACTTAAAAAAGTTAAAGCTTTTCCGAAACTGAAAACTCAATATGAAGCAATAAACCACACAAAATTATACGAGTATAACCTTTTCGAAACAGCTAACTTTGAAAATCCAAACTACGATTACTTAGTATTGGAAAACATATTAAAGTTCCTTACAGAAGACAGCAAAATTATAAAGACCAAAACCCTCAACCCACCGCAGAAAGATTGGATTAATAAGGATATCATTGCCGAAATCAATAAAAGGAATATACTGCGGGCCGAACTTCAGAATAACCCTAATAACGACACACTAAAGTCAGAATTCACAAATAAAAGAAACTATGTAGCAAAATTAATAGAAAAACCTACTACTGTGAAGAGTTTGCTAAATGTGTTAAAAAACCCAAGAAAATGGGACTAATAAATACCCTAACAAGCAATAAAACAAAACAAAGTTGTGTTCCTCCAAAACTAATGGTTGATTCTAATTACATTGTAGAGCCACGTGAAATTTGCAAAATATTTAATAAATACTTTGCTACGATAGGACCCCTTTTAGCGAATGAAATACCTAAATCATTTCATGACAATCAGAGGCTCTCTAGTTTTAGTCCCTGTTCTGCTAATGAAATAACAAATATTATAACCAACCTTGATTCAAATTGCAGCACAGAACTAGACGGAATTAATACGAAAGTAATAAAAAGTGTTAAAAATTTAATCGCGAACGATCTGAGTAAGTGTCTGAACAAATTACTGGCCGGAGGAAACTTTCCTGAAACACTTAAAATAGCGAAAGTAACGCCAATCTATAAATCAGGAAATACCACAGATCCTGGAAATTATCGACCGATTTCGGTTTTGCCTGTAATATCTAAAATACTGGAAAAAATAATCCATAACCGATTAGAAAAATATTTAAGTTCTATAAATTATATCACGGACCGACAATACGGATTTAGACCAAAAAGTAATGCTACTGCAGCTACTATTGATCTTATTACTAAAATTAAACAAAATATAGACAGTAAAAATATAGTCCTAGGTATTTTTATAGACCTAAAAAAGGCATTCGACACTGTCTGTCACAAACTGCTCCTAAAGAAACTGGAATCCATTAATATCACTGGCAATGCTCTAAAAATGTTTGAGTCTTACCTAAAAATCGTTCGCAAGTGGTTAAACTTGGCAGTCACCAAAGTGATGCATTACCTATTAGGTGTGGCGTCCCACAGGGATCTATTCTAGGTCCCTTGCTCTTTTTAATATACATAAATAACATTCAGAAATAAAACTACATGGTCACCTTACATTATACGCTGATGACACTTGTTTATCCTATTTCGAATCCTCCATCCATCAAATTATCTCACAAGCCCAAGATGATTTAAATCCTCTATTAGCGTGGTTTCAATTCAATCTCCTGACAATAAATATCTCCAAAACATGTTATGTTATTTTTAAGGCAAAAAATAAAACAATCCCCTCTTATAACCCACTAACAATTAATGATGTGACAGAAAAAAACCTGTGAAAAATATCTCGGTCTAAGAATCTATAGCTCACTTACGTGGAATGCTCACATTGAACACATAAAAAGCAAGCTCTCAGCACTTACCGGGTCACTGCGTAACATAGTTCGTTGCATCCCACCAAAATTGCGATACACCATCTATAATTCCCTAGTGAAGCCGCATCTACTTTATTTGATTGAAATTTGGGGCAGTGCCGCAAAAACAAAAATGTCAGAACTTCAAATTACCCAAAATAAACTCGTGAAAACACTATTCAACTATCTATACTTAACATCAACCAGTAAAATATATATCGATGCAAAAATAATGAATATTAAACAACTATATGTTTACCGTGTTTGTATTATCATCAGAAAAACAGCACACGGCGGGCTAGCTTGGTAGTTTTACCCAAAACTAGAACTAATTGCAAAAAAATGCTTACTTTTGAAGGAGCACAGCTTTACAATAGAATACCCTCTAGTATAAGAAATCAACACTCTTTCAATGCATTCAAAACTCAACTTAGTCAGTATTATAATTTGGGATCCATTACTTCTGGAGAAATGAAGGCATTGAATGGGTATCTAGTTTGTAACTGATGACGACGAGCTTTGTGATATTTATAAATGTACTTATGTTTTAGTATTGTTCTCAAGTGAGTGACATATGTCTTTATTGAGAATAAAGTTTCTTTAAACCTAAGTCTATAAATATACCGAGGGCTATGTGTTTTTGTCAATTTTGCATTTTAAGTTAGTTATGAGGCCTATAGTGGCAGATAGAGAGTTGGACTTGGAGCGGCAGCCATACTGTTTGTGATAGAGAAAGTTATTCGAACTTATATATGTGTCCATACGTCGAATGATAACTTTTTCAAATATTTTAGATATGACCGGTAGCACCGATATAGGGCGATAATTGCCCGGGTCTGTTTTTATGCCAGCTTTGAAAATTGGCCTAACTTTAGCTACCTTGAGGGAGTCAAGGAAGCAACCAGCTTTGAGACAATCGTTAATACAGGTTGTTAGTTTCACGAGTATTAGCTCTTTAACAGCTATAAGGGACTTGCAAGAGATACCATCTAGACCAGTGGTCGTATTGGAATTTAGACTGTCTATAATCTTGCTTACTTCTTGTAACGAGGCAGGGACGAATTCTGATAGTTCAGTAGGTTTAAAATCAGTTTTATTCTTGTAAAGGGCCTTGTATGCGTCGCTATCATGATAGTTGATTGGAATTTGAGAGATCAGTGGAATTTGTTTTGCTAGAACAGAGCCTATATTAACAAAAAAGGAGTTGAAGCAGTTGCATATGTCAGATATTTCAGTGAAACAGAACGACTGTATTTCAAGTTTGGGTGGGGCAATACAATTTTTTTCTTTTCTGTTGGCGCTTAAAGAGTTAATTAGTTGCCACATTTTACGTGGTTTGTGGTCGCAGTTCTTAAAAGCTTTATAGTAATATTTGCTCTTAGCGTCTTGAATTTTTTCTTTGAGTTCCTTTTTTGCTTCTGATAGCTCTGTCTCAACGTTTTTATCCGGTTCATCTTTTTTTATCAGGAGAAGCTCTATTGCGTATAGCTAATATCTGGTTTCTTCTTTTTATTAAATTGATGATATTTTTGTTAATCTAATCTGACTTAGGTGGGTTTTGTGTTTTTGTTTTAGAGACCGTACTTTGTTTTATAGCTTCTATCAGTTTTTCCTCAAATTGTTCATATTTCAGGTTTTTATCTTGGGAGAAATTATGATCAACTGTTTTATAAAGGTTATTTTAGTCCATAGTAGTGAATGCAGTTATTTTCTTCTTGTCATGTTTATATTTGTGGATTTCGAGGTATATATCTTTGTGATCCGACATAGTTGAATTAACGACGGCAAGGTGAAATTTGTTATTCTTAAGATTTGAGCTGACATGGTCAAGGATTGTTTTAGTGCTCTGTGTCTCTCTAGTACTGTTGGGTCAATTTTGATTAGAATGTTAAATCCATTTTCTCGTAATGTCATTTTGTAGTTCTTGGTAGCTTGGGTCTTTTTCAGTAAAATGTAGTTAAAGTCTCCGAAAATAATTGCCCGTTTTCGTTGCTGTAACAACTGTGAGTAGGTTTCGATAAAATTTTCGTCATTTGTTCTCTCAGGTTTGCAGACACCACCAATGTCTATGGAGAATTTGTTAAGATGAATCCTTTAAAAATGATTGTCATCCTCAAATACTTCTTCGATAAAACTTTGCTGCAGGCTATTGTGTACGTAGATCGATACACCACCTCCTCTTCCTTTGCTTCGGTAGTTATAATAGTGGGTGTAGTTCGTTAGCATTTGACTCTCGGCTTCGGGGTCGCTTTTTATCCACGTTTCCGTTAGTATATGTATTCCGTTATTATATGTATGGTACCTGGTATAGATTTAATTATACATTTTTTTAAAATTTAAATTTACAATAACGTACCCATGTCTAAATTAAATAAAATATCCAAAATTACATTAATCTATGTCAAATTTATATAAAATATCATTCAAATGTCAAAATTGTAATAGTAAAAATCTTATCAGATTAAAATAAAAATAAAATAATATATGTTAACGTTTCAATAAAATGTCAAAATAGCAACAATAATTTCGTCAGTCCAGACGCCAAAAAGTGACAGCCTACGTCCGCTCGCTCGCTCTGGTATCTTGCCGCGCAAGCGCCGGGTTTCGTTTCCAATTTAAAGCTATATATCTCGTAAACTCCGGCAGCTACACGCAAGTAAAAAATACTTGTGTATAGCTGATACTATATGAAATCGACTTATGTGATAACTTAGTCACAACAACTAGTTCTAAGTACTTCAAAAAAAAGTTAAACTTGAGATTTTGGGTTGAAAAACAGTAAAAAAAAAATCTTACTAAGTTTTTACTAATAATTTTGGAGTTTGTGTCTTCTAAACCTATGTATAATAAAACTAGATCATATAAGCTTACTTTTGATATCCATAAGTCATTACTTGGACGGTTTTAAGTAGCACACTAGATGAAAACAAAACACCCCTTAAACACACCTATTTAAAAATAAACTTTTTTTATGTGATATCTTTTTTTAATTTACATATTTACTTTAACAAAACACATTACACACACATTAAAAGGAAGGTGTATTACGAGGTTTACACAGATTACGAGGAAGAGGACCCTTTTTATTACATTAAAATAATTGTACGGCAGCAAAACCGAACAAACTCAGATATACAATACACATCCTCCTCCTCTTCCTCCAGACCGTAATTATTGTAATTATCCTGAGACCTAAAATCGAAACTTGTCTTAGATTCCAATTTATTTTTAATTTATGACAGCAATCAGGCATTAAAAAAAACATTATTCTCACGCCCAAACAACACTTCTCTTTGCTGCAGTCGGCTAAACCGTTGAAAAAAAATTATATACAAAATCATTCCATACCTCCCTGCGATCGTTATTTTTTTGTTGATAGGCACGCGTTTGACGACTATCTCACCTGATGGTAAGCGTGACGTGGTCGAAGATGGAGCACGCTTGCCCAGAAGTAACCTGTTCACTCTTGACTACAAGGCTCCCAGGTTGTAGCTATCAGGAAACACAGACTCTGGCAGGGAATTCCACTCCCTAGCTGTACGCACAAGGATTTAAATCCGAACCATCACATTAGTAAGCATTAATATTGTGGTTAAACTCAAATTGTGGTCAGTAAACCGTTTTTTTTTTTTTTTTTTTTTTGGGGGGTGGGAAATCATCTTATGACTTCTTCCGCTCTAGGGTGGAGCGGAAGGGCGTGTCAGACTCTTACTGACTAAAACTCACCCCTGTTCCTCCCTGCCCTACGCGCCCGGGGGCGAGGTAACTCTTTCGAATTTATCCTCCACCCCCGGAAAAAATACAAAATCATTCAATCCAAAACCATCACATTAAGGTTAGTAAGCTTTATATGTAGTACGGAAATATACATCTATGGGCAGATAGACGACTTCGGCTCTACTTGCCATCAATAAAAAAAAATGTAAATATTTCATATCAAAACACAAAATCGAATTTCAATTACTTCAATTTCCAAGGTGAACATTCGACTCACTATAATTGATTTTTAAAAATCGATGTTAGTAAAACAAAGATCGATATTTGGTCAAACGCCATCCATTATCCATCCCTACTCAATGATTACAACTGTCAACGTCACGTCAAGTACCTAGTGAGTTGTTTGTTGTTGACACTTGGACTTGGTTGACATCGTCGTAATCCTGTTCTGACTGATTTGACCATATTATATTACTCTTTGGATCTGACTCGGAGTTCTTCTGACGAAGATATTTGCGATGACATTATAAGCACTAGTCTTCTTACTATTGATTAAATCCTATGTTAAGGTGAACTGCTCTGCTCGAACTAACTCGCGAGGTATAATAGTGTAACTCTCTGGCTGCTGCTCTGTCTGTTACCGTGGTCCACAAAGGTAGTGCACACAATATTTACAAACCTTTATTCGCAAAATATGCGAAGTTTACTATAACTGCTAGCCACGCCAGTTATTTATTCAGTTGTTTCAGTAGTATCTATAAATATAAAGTTGTACTTAATAACTTTCTTTTTGAGCTATAGGGGTACCATCAGTATCCACATGGTGCGATATCCCGACTAGTCGTACTCAGCGCTTCTCTACATGTCGCGTGCGCAAAACCTAAATGTGGAAGTGTGCCAGAGTCTGTATTCTCTACTACCTATAACCCATCAGCCTTCATCATATTGTTCGACTCCGTTGTATTTTGTTAAATTGTGGCAAATAAATACTTTTCTTCTTTCCTTCATAACAAGATACAAGATATCTGGGCGATTGTGGTCAGGACGGGTACTTCATAATAAAAGATGGAAAAATTGCCAATGTGTAGGATATGTTTAGTGGACAATGTGCGCATGTATGTGGTGGTCAACAAGAACTTGCATGAACTATATGAAAAGCTGACTAATGTGCCGGTAAGTTGATACTTTTAACTGGTAAATTACTTAACAAGTTAATCGTAATTGTAAAGTTTTTAGTGGCTGGTGACATTAGTGAGATACCGGTGACATAAAAGTCTGAGAGGATAAGTGTTGTTGCAGTTTGTAACTAAGGACCGTAGACCGATGCTTGCTTGTTTCTTCTGCTGCACTAAACTGAAGCAATGCTGCCGCTTTCTGAGAAAATGTCTAGAAGCAGAAGAAATGTTCACTCAGATGATGAATGAGGTATTCTTCAACAAGACTGATCATCAGCATATTTTCATATTTCACCTAATAATAATGTTCATCCGTTTACAGACAGATCCTTTAATAAACCCGGAGCACTTGGTGTTTTTCAATGGGTTTGTTAATAGTCCAATAGAACACATAAGTATAGATGATGGTGGTCAAACAGAAAACGTTGCCATCAAAGAAGAGTTACCAGTTGAGTGGGAGAGACATGACAATATTGTTGACCCAGAGGAGGAACATCGAACAGATGGTAGGTATGTTTTAAGGTGTGGACTGAATATGATTTGAGATAGCTTCAAATGAGGTTGAGAATTGAACATAATCGTGTTGTCGATGCGAATAGCCATTTATTTATTGGGTTTTCTTTAGATTATCCAGAATATACACAATAAATTAAATAATTGTCCAGTCAAAGTTTTAATAAATTGCTAATTCTATTCAATTTAAAAAAAAATAATGTTGTTACCCCTGAAAATACAGAGATAATAATTAATTTTTCCATAAATTTCATACCAAACAAATACACAACATGATCACTGTAAGCTTAGTATAGAATAAATCAGTAAGCCATCTGTGTCTATCTGTAACTCAGGCATCAGCGCTAAAATATGTATAATAGAGATGTTCGATGCCAAAGTTTATTTTTGTGGAGCAATTTCCAAATTTTTTTATTGGAATATCAAACTTTTTTAACTATTCTATTCAGTTAAAATTTTTCTTTAAACCCTTCTCTGTCCAATGTATTTTTTGCAAAGGATATTTTCATTGCATTACGTCGTACTTGACTATCCAAGAAACCATTTTTTTTACTATTGAGGTAATACCTCTATATCTCCTCTCCTCTATGTTTACTTACAGAATTAGAACTGGAAGATTCAGATGTAAAAGATACACCAGCACACCATTCTGAGTCCGATTCAGAAGATTTACCTATAATGGAGATCAAAACCAAAGTGGAAGATGAACAAGAATATATAGGTAAGCTAGCTCCACCTGATGGTACAGCCACATTATGACCCTTTTTAGGGTTCCGTACCGAAAGGGTAAAACGGGACTCCATTACTAAGACTCCGCTGTCCGTCCGTCTGTCTGTTTGTCTGTCCGTCCGTCTGTCACCAGTCTGTATCTCATGAACCGTGATAGACAGTTGAAATTTTCACAGATGATGTATTTCTGTTGCCGCTATAACAACAAATACTAAAAAAGAATAAAATTAATATTTAAGGGGGCTCCTATACAACAAACGTGATTTTTTTTGCCGTTTTTATAGATATAGACGGGACCTTTCGTGCGCGACTCCGACTCGCACTTAGACGGTTTTTTTTCGGTATGGAAATCCTCATCGATGTCCCCCGCCTTGTGACTGGCGGGGGACGTGGGGGCCCCGGGGTCTGACTCTGACTTACTAAAATCACCTCGCTGTTCCCTCTCGGAGATTGCGAGAGCGTGTGTGACTTCCGCTGCCCTGGACTAGTGCCAGCCCACCGTCTGCGGGCCTCGACCCGTGGTCGGGAGTGGGGTGTTTACTGCCCGTCACATCTAAGAGAGGTGCGCGTGGAAAACTACGCGCCGCCATCTCGGGTTCTTATTGATAGGCTGACGGATGTCCCCGAATCCTTTCAGGGGGGGCTGGAAGAGTGCGTTATCCGCCCTTCTCCGATGCCCGGTGCGCCTGGTACTACAGGATGGGAGAGCACTAGTCATCTCCCTCTCCCTTTCCGCAGCCTACTTCTGCGAGACGACATTCTCACAGAAAGAGATCATCGCACCCCGGGACTCTGCGCTGCCGACCATGGAATGAACCAGGGTCGGCAGCGAGAGCTCCGAAAATGCGAAATAAACTCGGCCAGCGTATGCCACGCCGTGTACTCCGGACAGTGGACACAGTGATGCCATCGAGCATCCGGCTCCCTGTTCATGCGACACAGGTATTTTCCAAAGCAGCCGTGCCCTGAAAGCAACTGCGTCGCTCGTAATGTTAGGAAGCCGTACTTCCTCCCGAGCCAGCGTTCGAACACCGGCCGAAACGCCTCGATTGTAACGTGGTCATCGGCAGGATGCAAGAGCCTCCTCCGCCACTCCGCCACCAAGACCTGGCGGAGCTCTCACCGGCGCAGTGCGCTCTGTCGCTGCATCAATCTTTCGCCACTCGTCTTCGCCTCCTCGCGCCGTCGGTGTAGTGTTTCGAGTGCTTTCGTCTCAAGGTCCAAGGGTGGGGCTCCGGCCAGTACGCAAACCGAATTGTATAAGATCGTGCGATATACTCTGATGACTCTGATGGCCACCGCTCTCTGTGGTTTACGCAGTATCGCGATGTGGCGGGCCGTCAGGTCAGTTGCCCACACGGGGACTCATTACAGAGCCATCGATCGCATGATGCCCACGTATAACCGCCTGCAGGCGGTGCTCGGGCCTCCTAAATCGGGAAGTAGAATAAGAATAGTGCTCCCATCGCGCCTTTCAACTTGAGCACCAGCCGCTAGAAGTGGGGACCAAAGTCCCATCGGGTCGAGCACCAATCTTAGGTTATAATTAAAATCAAATGCCCAGTGGCGTATTCAAAGATTTCGCGTCCTAGACCAAATATTCATGCTGCCCCATAGTTAACAAAAAAAGGGAATATTCTTTTTTGCTATTGCTTATTTAGAATTTGAGCTACACGATTCGGATAGGTAAGATTTTCTTGTGATAGACAAGAAGTTACGGGGTGGCAAGAAAAGTAGAAATAGTAGTGCTTATCCTACTTGAAAAAACGGCAGCGGGTAGCATTCGGCACCCCTGGCACCCTCACAGTCTGCCGTCCCGGGCCATGGCCCAATTGGCCTAAGGGCAAATACGCCACTGCAAATGCCTCAAGTATGAAAGGTTCAACAATTTTTCTCAGGCAGTATTTTTTTTTGCAAGGTTTATAGGAACCTAACTCACAGGGATGGGGAGAGCTTCATTCACTTGCTTTCGTGGTGATTGTCCCTGTCAACCACTTCAAACTTCTTTTTCGTCTTAGAGGCCTAATACTTTTCAATACCGCCTCGAATATATCACCTATTTAACACATGAAATGCAATAAAGCATTGAGTATTGAATATAACTAAACACGAAATGCTTTGCTTACTTACAGAATCACAACTGGAAAGTGTAGACAATAGCTACTATTTAAAAGATACACTAGCACACCATTCTGAGTCAGATTTTGAAGATGATGAACCTCTAATGGAGATCAAAATCGAAGTGGAAGATGAACAAGAACCAATAGGTAAGCAAGGAGGCCCTCGGTCCACCTGACGGTACAACGTTACGCGTATCCGCGTGCATCTGTGAATATTCGAACGTTAAAGGATTCTACCCACAACACCGCATCACAACATGACCGCGCTAGGAGCGTATCAAGCACGACACAGTCTACTTTGCCCACTAGAACGTATTATACTCGTACATAACTGTTTTAGTGACCGTAGCAACCACGTAACATCCCCGTATCGTCCGCGTGTCTTATCCGTTCCCGTTCTCTCGGTTGTACTTAGTAGTTCACCTTTGTTTTCGCATGAAGTAGGCGAGTCAGGAGTCATGAATGAACATGCATGCAATGAATGATGAATGAATGGGCATGGGATGTGGCGTGTGAATTTGTTAGTTTTTTTTTTTTTTTTTTTGGGGGTGGGAAATCATCTTATGACTCTTTCCGCTCTGGGGTGGAGCGGAAGGGCGTGTCAGACTCTTACTGACTAAAACCCACCCCTGTTCCTCCCTGCCCTACGCGCCCGGGGGCGAGGTAACTCTTTCGAATTTATCCTCCACCCCCGGGCAATTTGTTAGTTAGAAAATTATTTCCTATAACTACTCGATTGCTAAAATGGTATCACGTCATGTGACGTTACGTGACATTAGGAGCGCCGCCGTCCCACTTCTTCCCCGCCCACAATTTTAATCGTTTCCAACTTTTATTTTATTAGCTTAGGTACTGATACTTTTACTTGTATTTTTTATATAATTCAAAATATCTTCAATTTTATTATTTGGTAGATTTGGCTTGGTATATTTATTTTGATTTATGACATGCACTGCATACGTTAGAATACTTATAAATTTTCATGGAGAAACAGAAACTTATGAATTACAAATTAAAGTTTTACTTAAAATAACCAACAGTATTAGTTAAAAATAATGCTAAAGAGATTATGTTAACCAAAAATAATACTTATGGTATATTTTTCTACTTCGTTCAAAGCCCGTGTTCCACCTCTTGTTTGAGTCTCATCTTCCTTGGTATGCTCTCCATAACCTTAATATCTTGGTGAAAGCTCTTACCTTGTTTTTCACTTTCGGCACCAAAATTCTCAGGAAAGAAGTCTATATGAGAGTGCAGAAAATTAAACTTTATGTTTTTATCGTAATATTATTTTTTATCTCGACAAACAAACAATAATGAGGGTAGATGAATATTTAAATGTCATCAGAAAGAAATATGAAGCTGTTAGTAGTACGTGGTAATACCAAGATAAATGAAAAAAGTAATTTTCTCAGAATAATTACGTGTTGGATTTTTATATTTTTCGTGGCTATTGGGTACTGTGAAGCGTTCGGGGCTTTAGGGCTTCTTGTATAGCTTGGGGAGCTTTGTCATTCGCTGGGAGCGAGGGTCGTGTGGCAGGTCTTATACTGCACTTGATTAGTGTGGTAAGAAAAACTCTGGCACAGCACTGGAATGATTTTATTTTTAACCGACGAAACAAATAGGAGGGGCTTCTCAACTCGATCGTATATATATATTTTTAACCGATTTAAAAAAGGAGGAGGTTATCAATTCGGATATTATATTTTTTTTTGTTTTTTTTTTATGTATGTTCGGGCATAACTTCGTCATTTATATACGGATTTACAAAATTATTTTTTTTCTTCGAAAGGGGTTTGTTTCTAAATGGTCACATTTAAATTTCATGTAGATCTGACGATGATTTTCGGAGACAGACAACGGAACTCTTCAAAAAATTACAACAAATCAACCGCGATTGCTGCTATCGCATAAATATGCATTGTTAACACAATTTCATGAGGAAACACAACTAAAAAGTGAAAAGTAAAAACTTTTTTACAAAAAAAATAATGCCGACTTCCAAAAAAAAAAACAAAAGTGCAAAATAACTTTAATTTCGGAAGTCGGTGTCAAAAAACGAAGAAATAAAACCAGAAACACCGACTGCCGAAATTAAAGTTATTTTGCACTTTTGTTTTTTTTGGAAGTCGGTTTTTTTTTTTTTGTAAAAAAGTTTTTATTTAATGTATTTTCAGCCCTCACTCCGTTATTTATGAACCGATTTTAATTATTCTTTTTTTGTTAGATAGGGTATAGCTCAAGGGTGGTCCCATGTCAAGGAAGTCAGGATCTGATGATGGAATCCTGATAAAATGGAGAGAAACCATCGAAAATTGTGGGCACGAGTAGTGTTTCTGCATGTATTTTCAGGCCTCACTCCGTTATTTATTAACTGATTTTGATGATTCTTTTTTTGCTAGATAGGGTGGGTATACCTCCAGGGTGGTCCTATATCAAGGAAGACAGTTGAGAGAAACCCTCGAAAATTGTGGGACGAATAGTATTTCTGTTTACTTTTCAAAACCAAATCCGGTATTTACGGTTAAAGATATTTATTTCTCAAAAGAATTACAGATTCACTTATTGAGAAAACATAAATACGAGTAGGTTTAAAACAATGTTATCTGCCAGCAAGCGCAGATAAAAACAAAAACAAATATGTATAAAATAACGTTACTAATAATACGTCGACTTAACTTATATAGTTTTAGCATAGCAAATATTGTTCAAAATAGACAAAATAGAAAAAAGTACACACAAGAAACAACACAAAAAAAATAATAATTTTTTGTACTATGAGGGTACCTAGGGTGCAATTTAACAGTTGTTGCGTGTTTACTAAGGCCTACGACACAGTGCGGAACAAAACCGATTTTTTAAATTGTTTTTGGTCATCATCATTCTCCTGCCCTTATCCCAATTTATTTGTGGTCGGTGCAACATGTCTTTTTCTTCCATACTCCTCTATTAGTCGTCATCTCTGTAGTCACCCCTTTTTTACCCATGTCCTCTTTCACACAGTCCAACCATCGTTTCTTTGGCCTTCCCCTACTCTTATAGCCATCCACATCCATACACAAGACTTTCCTCACGACATTTTCTTCATTCCTCCGCATCACATGCCCATACCACGACAACCGATTACCACACAACTTTTCAGTCAGCGGTGCCACTTTCAGACTTCCTCTTATATACTCATTCCTAATTCTATCCATGCGCGTAACACCACACATCGCTCTTAGCATTCTCATCTCAGCTACATGCAATTGCTTTTCATTCATCCCTTTTGTGGCCCAACATTCTGAACCATACAAGACAGCAGGTCTGACCATTGTTTTTAATGTAGAATATCATTATTTATTTTTGATTATATTTCTTTGTTTGGTTATTTTTTTTTATATATTTTTTTTATTTTTTTTTCGTTTAATATTTGTACATAAATTTATGATTTTATATATCCACCGTTATTTATTTTTGATTAATCGAAAGTCGGGAAAAGATCTTTTAATATATATTTTTTTAAAGTTTTCTTGTAGATGTATGACGATTTGATTTCTTTTATGTCTTTAGGTAGTTTGTTATAGAAGTTGGCTCTTTCATACATAATATTCCTCTTTCCATATTTAGTCCTAGGCTGGGTTAAGCAGATGTCATTAGCTTGTCTTGTTAATTTTTTATAGGCCCTTTTTGTAAATATT
This sequence comes from Polia nebulosa, assembly GCA_951329385.1. NCBI lineage: Eukaryota > Metazoa > Arthropoda > Insecta > Lepidoptera > Noctuidae > Polia > Polia nebulosa. The sequence continues at coordinate 23,286,282 of OX589608.1, forward strand.
ATCTGAGAATGTATATCTTTAGTTAGAATTTTTCTTACGAGTATGCATGTGTTGTACTTATATAATTGAATGAGATTCATAAGTTGTGTTTCTTTGTAGATTTTTTCAGTAGGAGTTAAATAGTTATACCTAAATAGTGTTTTGATTATTCTATTTTGGGCAATTTGGAGTATTTTTAGGTTGGATTTGGCAGCGGTTCCCCAGACCTCAATCAAGTAGTCCAAGTGAGATTTAACCATGGAGTTATATATAGTATAAGGCACATGTCTAGGAAGACATCGCACTATACCACGAAGCGCACCTGTTAGTGATGTAAGCTTGTTTCTGATAGACTCTATATGTGGTCTCCACGTTAATTGATCATCAAGTATAAGACCAAGATATTTTTCTTGATGAACTCTCCTTAACATTTGACCATCAATAAGTAGGTTACTGTGCTGACCAATCTTTTGCGTATTTGCGTTTAGAAATCATCACATCATGAAGCAGAGCTGAGGATGGAAACCATACCTTTTCTAAACAACTAGAAGTTAGATATTTCGTCTTTTCTTCAAAGCATATTAAGTGGTTTTAGTGACAGAAACCACTTAATATGCTTTGAAGAAAAGACGTCTTTACAATATTGGAGGTACTCTCAATTGGTCAATATCCTGAAATCCTCAAGGAAGGATGGTTACATCATCAGCTCAGTGGCAAAAGGAATTATGAAGGATTAGAAATTAGCCTCTGAATATTGAGAGTATTAGATGACGCGAGTTACAAAAAATCGTAAAATAAAAAACTTTTAACAAAAAATGTAACCGACGAACTAGAATTAAAAAGCAGGAAATAAACAAACCTTTTAAGTCTGAGCTTATTTACATAAATATCTATATAAACTAGTTTTGAGTCGGCGCCTAATAATATAAAAAACTTTTTTACAAAAAAATAGAACCGACTTCCAAAAAAAGTGCAAATAACTTTAATTTCGGAAGTCGGTGTTCCTGTTTTGTGTCTTCGTTTTTTGACACCGACTTCCGAAATTAAAGTTATTTGCACTTTTTTTGGAAGTCGGTTCTATTTTTTTGTAAAAAAGTTTTTTATTTTTCACTTTTTAGTTGTGGTTCCCCATTAAATTGTGTTAACAATTCATAGACATACGATAGCAGCAATCGCGGTTGATTTGCTGTCAATTTTTGAAGAGTTCCGTTGTCTTTCTCCGAAACCCATCACCAGATCTTTTTGAAATTTAAATGGGACCATTTCGAAATAAACCCCTTTCGAACAAAAAAAGAATTTTGCAAATCCGTCAATATATGACGGAGTTATGCCCGAACATACATAAAAAAAAAAAAAAAAAAATACAAACATCCGAATTGATAACCTCCTCCTTTTTCGAAGTCGGTTAAAAATGATTAGCAACAACAGCAATGGATAGCAACCTCATAGGTTGGTCGCGAAGATTCCTGGCCCAAAAAGTCTATATAAATAAAATAAAAAACTCTTTTTAGGGTTCCGAAACTTCGAATGAAAAAACGGAACCCTTATAGAATCACTCGTGTGTCTGTCTGTCTGTCCGTCTGTCACAGCCAATTTGCTCTAAATCTGCTGAACCGATAGAGTTGAAATTTGGTACATACATGAATAGCTGTGCCCCAAACACGGACGTGTACCCTAAATAAATGAATTTGGAATATGGGGGTCACTACCAGAATTATATGTATGTACCTACCCAAATACAATTAAGAAGCACCTACTTAAGGGTCGGGCCCAGCATTCTTAACACAAGTTGTCTTGTCAACTTAGCAAGGGTGCTGGAGTCGCCACACTATTGTATAATTCTACTAAAATTGTATGTACTACCATTATGTTTAACGTAAAATGTAAACTTTCCATGCAAATAAATTATTATTATGTCGTTTATTCATTTGTAAATACATATAAATTATATTTTTAAATATTTCAATGAAAAAATAAAAAAAATAAAAACATTTAAAAATATAAAAAATAGTATCCCACCGGTATCGGGAACAGGGTCCAAGCTACCGGCGGTCAGGGCTCCAGAGAGAGGAACCGCCTGACAATGCGAGCCGTGTCCAGAAGTACTGCTTTCTGAATCAAGCCCTTGATCCAGCCGCCTAACGAGAGCCTCCTGAGGTGTTGATCGAGGCTCGTGGCTATTAAGCCATTGGCTGACACGACTATCGGTACAATGATCGCTGAGTCCACATCCCACATGTCGACAACCTCGAGAGCCAAGTCAATATACTTGATTTGTTTATCTTTCTCGGCTTTCACGAGGTTCTCGTCATGTGGGACGGTAATGTCAACAATCATTGCACGCCTCTCGATTCGGTCCACCACCACTATATCAGGCTTATTGGCTAAAATAGTCCTGTCAGTGATGATGGACCGATCCCAGTACAATGAGATATGACCATTATCGAGAACTGGGTCGGGCGCATATCTGTAGTACGGCACTTCCGATTCCACAAGAGAGTACTTCAGAGCAAGTTGCTGATGGATAATCCTGGCTACAAGGTTGTGCCTATGCAAGTACTCACCGTTAGCTAGACGAGAACAACCAGAGATTATGTGGCGGATTGATTCTCCCGGACGATGACATGCCCGACATATGTCAACCGTGCCGTCCTTCACAATAAATCTCCGGTAATTTTTCGTCATGATAACTTCGTCCATAATTGCACAGACAAAACCTTCGGTTTCCCCAAAGAGGTCACCGACACGCAGCCAGGCTACGGACGCTAACTGGTCTACATCGGGCCCATGTAGTGCCCGGAAAAAGCGTCCGTGAAGTTCCTTACTCTGCCATACTTCTCTGCGATCGTTAGTGTCAAGCACTAGAGGTTTGCGCCAGTTCTCGTTAGCCAAGGAGAGTGGAGTAAGGCCCTTGTCCACTGCCACTACATCTCGATGCATACCCACGTCAGCAGCTAGGAAATATTCCCTTAGACTGCATACCTCGCGGTTGTGGAGGGTCTTAGCATTTAAAAAGCCTCGGCCTCCACACTTCCGCGGGATATACAGTCTCATCACCGACGAACGTGGGTGATGCATTTGAAATGCAGTCAGCAGTGTACGGACACGCCTATCCAGGGCGTCAAGTTCTGTTTGAGTCCATTTGAGTACGCCGAAAGAGTACATCAATACCGGCATGACCCAACCGTTGAAGGCGCGCACCTTGTTTCCGCCCGATAGAAGGCTATTAAATACCTTCTTCAGGCGGCCAAAGAAGCGCTCCTTCAACGATTGCTTCATGTCAGTAACATTGATACCTAACGCTTCCGACATACCCAAATACTTATAGGTTTCGGTTGGAGAGAGGGATCTCAGGTTTATGGAATCCGAGAGTTGAGTACCCACGGATTCCACAATCTCCCCTCGCTTTACATGCATGATCGCACATTTGTCTACACCAAACTCCATCCTGATGGCACTACTAAAGGTTTTAGTTACCTTCAGTAGCTCCATCAGTTGCAGGTTGCTGGGGGCAAAAAGTTTCAAGTCATCTTATTATTATTATTACTTTTGGGGTGAAAATCGGCAAATCAAAGTTTTTCGAACTCTATCGTGCGACATATCAAATGAAAGGATACATTGTCAGATTCTCGAATATCTTTTTTTAATAGTTTTAAAATATACGATTTTGAAGTTATTTAAGAAAATAGATGAAAAATGACCATTCCCGCCCCCTTATCTCCGAAACCACTTTGCCTAAAATTTTGAAATAAAATACAGAAAGTAGTTATTTACTTATAGATTACAGGAAAACCTATAAGGCAGTTTAATAAAACCTGAAAAAATTTTTATTTGTTTGGAACCCTTTGCGCGAGAGTTTTTTCACTTTACGTGGCATTGCAACGCAATTGCTAGTTTTCCTATAGAATTATTTTTAGTTTTTGAGAATTTTAATTACAAACTGTGTACTGGTGTTTAAGTAAACAGTGGATTGATTCACTGTGTACACTATGGATCACGATCCAGTGTGTACTCTCACTTGACTTCTAAGGCCCTCCATAGACGGACTGCTTATAGCAGTCGTGTTCCGGTTGGAGTCGACTGCAACCCGACTGCTCTAAGCAGTCTTTGTGCAGTTGTTGTACAGTTGTGTTTGACCGCAACTGCTCCGTCCGTCTGTATATAATATAAAAGGGCTGGGTGGGGCGCGGTCCGTGCATGGCAGGTCGAGCAGCTCTTTGCGCAGGGCGAAACTCGACCGCAAGCCAACTGTATTTTTATTGACTGTGTTTTTGGTTGAGCGGTTTGTTTATGGCGAATGTCAATTTTGTATTGGAACAGCAGATCGCCCAACTGCGACAGCTAGAGGCACTTGTCCCACCGTCGGCGAGGAAGCGTCTAACTCTCGGCTATTTTGAAACTCAAGAAACGTACAATAGATATATATTTCGTGTAAACAAAAGAGATGCATATAGCATACTGCCGACGAGGACTCGCTCCATAAGTTTGTCGCTGAGCGAGCGATGCTCGCTCGGCGGTAGGAACTCACGCTATGAGACCAACCCGAGCGAGTGGTGCGAGTAATCGCCCAACGCACTCGAACACTCGCTTAAAGCCCAGCGACGAACTCATCGGAACTACCACTCGCTACTCGCCAACTCGTTTTTTTTTTAAATTTCTACTCGCTCATCGCCGGCGGTGACACAAGTGTCTGAAGCTTTCGGCACTGACTGCTTCAAGCAGTTCGTCTATGGAGGCATTAAGGGTAACTTTCTAACTTAAAGGGATCACAATTTTACAGAAATGCCGAGGAATAGAGCTGAAAACAGAAAAGTCGGTGGTCATACGCATGAGCAAATGCGTGATGCGTTACAGGCCATAAAAGATGGGCAAAGTATAAGGCAAGCTGCCGTTTACCATAAGATTCCTTTCTCAACGCTCCAAAGATACCAAAACAAATTAAAAGAAACGCAAGACCAGCTCCCAAGATTGACGCCGAACTACGCGGCGAACCAAGTATACTCTAATGAGCAAGAGCTTATTTTGAAAGATTATTTTACAAAATTTGCAGACCTTTTCTATGGTTTATCCGTTAGTGGTTGTAGACAAGTGGCCTACGAAATGGCGAAACTTAATGGCATCAAAATACCAACAAAATGGACAGAAAACCAATTGGCTGGCTTAGATTGGCTGAGAAGTTTTCGTCAACGACATCCGGAATTCACACTGCGTAAACCCGAAGCACGCAGCTTAGCACGAGCATCAGATTTCGACAGGGAAACTGTTAATAAGTTCTACGATCATTTGGAAAACGTAATCAAGCGCCATCCTGCTTTTTCTGACGGCACACGAATTTATAACTTAGATGAAACTAGTACCACCACTGTGCAGAATATCCAACGGATTATGGCACTAAAGGGGAGAAGAAATCATTGCAAAGTAACTAGCGACGAGAAAGGGACACTTGTCACTACCTGCAACATCATAAGCGCTGCGGGGCAGACTGTTCCACCAGTCCTTATCTTTCCAACAAAGAATACAAACCCTCTCATGGCCGCTGCTACACCACCTGGTTCACTGATTCTGGCAAACCCAACAGGATGGTTGAATAGTAAACTGTTTTTGAATGTCATGAAGCATTTTATACGAAGAACTGGGTCTTCTAAAGAACACCCATCGATTTTGATCATGGACAACCATGAATCTCATCTTTCCATTGAAGCCTTGGGTCTCGCCAAAGAATCGGGTGTTACGTTGCTTATATTGCATCCACATATTTCAGCGCGACTACAACCGCTAGATGTTGGTATTCCATTCAAAACGTATTATTACTCCGCCATGAGTTCCTGGATGTTGCGCAACCCTGGATGTCTTGTTACTATCTATGATGTAGGAGCGTTAATTGGGGAGGCTTTCGCAAAGTCTATGACACCATTAAACATAACACAGGTATTCAAAAGAACTGGAATTTTTCCTTTCGATCGGCATATTTTTAGTGTCGAGGATTTTGCGCCTAACACTGTTACTGACTGCTCAGAAAATATACAACCTGAAGTTGTTTCCAGTATCGAACCCGCAATCCCGGACCAAGAACAGTCTTTAGAACTGGTAAATAATTCACTACATCTTCAAACACCTGACTCTCCGATACCCACTGCCAGCACTGACACTGCTGAAGAAACCCGTAAACGTACATTAAGTTTATCTTTGCTGGAGATTATGGGTGACACTGAATGTCCTGCAAGTGCACCGATGCCAGTATTTAAAACTCCAGAAAAATCTGCATTGAATGGTCCGTCAGGTGTTTCACCACTCCCTCTTGATTGCACAGCAAGAAAATCTGCTGTTATTAGGCCCACTACAGTGCCCATTATTACGACAGATCATTTTCAAAAACCAACTAAAGCACCTGCAAAACCCGGAAAGAGGAAGCCAAGAAAACTAGGAAGTCTTATAGCCACAGACACATCTGAAAAAAATGCTATTTCAGAACAGAAGTCAACCAAACGAAAGAGAAACCAAATCTAAAGGTAAAAAAGTAATCCGTCATAAGGTGCAAAGCGATTCAGAACATGAAGGTGGGAATATGATATTGAATGACGACACGGATGATGAAGGAGACTGGGTGGAAACCTAGGACACCATCATCAGAAGATTTACTGAGCAGACCACTTGCACGCCATAAAAAACATATGAAGACACGCAAAAACGAAATCTACATTCATACGTCATTATTACTAACAGAGAGTTGTATTGATGATTTTAATGATTACAGTACGGCCGCGAATCATATTTTGACCAACATGCAACCTGACGTCAGTGTCAGGTTGTATGTTGGTCGTGCTGCAAATTGTAAAAAACGTAAGAAAATTGGAATTTCGCGGGCTACCCTGGCGCTTCCACCATAATTTAAAAAAAATATGCTGTTTCTTTAAAAGTGACCTTTCGGACAGGTCGTTTTCAATCTTAGCTGATTGCGTTACTGTTGAGGTGCATCGTCGAATTCAGACTAAAAAATTAAAAAGTTCCTCCAAATTTTTGTTACGTCGTTAGAGGTTAATAGTGTTTACAGAGTTTAAAAATAAATCTTCAGTGAATTTATTGCATTAATTCTATTTTCTTTCTGTTAAGGTTTTTTGATCCACTGCCATCTTGGGAGTGATCCATTGTAAACCAAGATGTGTACATAGTTAATCATAATCTCACTAAAAAAATACTAAGATACCTCAAGACCGAATAAATTTTCGGACAATTCTAACGATTAACACTAGGTAATTTACAGCTCAGTTCGGTCAAATCCCTGTCTCCTAAGATACAGGCCATGCCTAGTTTAGGAGACAGGATTTAATTTTTTGTTAATATAGACTATAATTTTTCTCCCCTAGGTGCCCATTGTTAGTTGATTAAGTCTTAGCATGTAACTAGTATATAACCTGTGTCTATGTTTATCTTTGGATCAATAAACTTATTTATTATTATTTTATTTTTTTTGATCTGATTTGAATAACAGTGCGTCGAAATAAACGGTGATCCACTGTTTACCATGCTACCTTACAGATATGGGCCTGCAGACAAAAAAATATTCCAGCATAGGAACAATTATAATATGTTTTATTATACTATATTAATTGCATACCATTTTCCTTTAGAAATATCCTAGTGACATCCATCACATATCCGAAAGAAAATACTCCCGAAGTGGTCCCATATAAATTTTATCGAAATGGCTTCAGCGCTTTTCGAAAAAATGAACAAAAACGAAAAATACGTATGCATAGATGATGTTTTTGTTTTCTCCAATTACGAATATGTTTAAATTCCACGTTCCATGTTATTGGGGTTTTAGTTCTGGGGTATAACAAAACAACTAATAAGTGAAAAATAAAAAACTTTTTTACAAAAAAAAAAACAACCGACTTCCAGAAAAGAAAATATACTAAAAATTAAAAGTCGGTTGTTTCTTTTTAAAAAAAAAGATTTTTTATTAGTTTGGTTCTTCATAGTTTATTTTAGATGTGTGCTGCCATTTGTATCTCGTTGCAGAAGGCAGAGTTTAATTTCAATTTTTTAATTTCACGGTAGATGGCGCATAGCGGTATACAATTATATCGTAGAGTTTACTTTTTGTGATCGATAGATGGCGTTGTGTGATTAATATTCACTCATATCGTTGTGTTGTTTAATAAAATAAAATAAACATAATTTACTTCAGATCTTGATCCATATGATGTTAGATGTTATACACACAACTGTAAAGCTATGTTAGTAACAGACACAATACAAAACAGATTTTAATTTCTTATATTTGTAGCGCTCACCTGACGCACCAGGCACATGCACATGTGTATATACCCAATAGTGGTGTTCAAAGTTGCTATATGGCAATCACTTGCTTAATGCTATATGCTTTATATTTTAAGCAAGCTACTCTATATTCTTTTTTATATGCGTATGTACTATAACAGTCAGAAGTCGACTAACAATCTTACCAAACTATGGTATAGCAATTTTAGTTGTACTTATGACCTTCTCTGATTTTTCCTGAAGCAATTTAAAGAATGCTTTTGCCCTGAGCTTGTGGACTCTTTTTTCGATCATGAGGTCTTTCTTTTTTTCTTGGTCGTTTTCCATTTTAATTTTCCCATCCAATTCAATGCATTTCGAGCAAACGTCTGTTCTCGGATTACCGAATCCTAAATTGAAATCTTGGTTGAATATTGCACGAAAATAAGACTTCTTTACAACAGATTGAGGATTTTCGGTTTTAAACATCTTATAAAGTTTGTTTATACTCAAATCGCTGTGCAGATATTTTCGCTCTTGTGTTGCAGATCGACAGTAATGTGATTCTATGCATTTTAACTTCATAATAAACTGCCGAACTATATCTTTTTGCTCCACTTGTTTATTTTATGATTTCCTCCCCTGTTTTCTTTAGGAATCTGTCGCGCATAGTAAAACACCTTCATAACAAATTCCACTCTATACTTTTTTATTTGCAAGGAACTCAAAAAAAGTTTTTGGCAGACAATCACAAATTTATTCTTTCTGTTTAAAATCCTGTACTGGATATTAAAATCTCTTCTAAGCCTTTTATTTTGGTTAGGACGCCTTCTTTTAATTTGTTTTATTTGACAGCACTTAAGAAGAAAAGCATCTTGACAGCTTTTTTTTTGTTGAGGCATAAAATGATTGGTGAAATTTTAGAAGTTCATTCATTGTCAGGCTTGCACATTTTAGCGTTGGATTTTTATGTGAACAGTTCACTCTTTGAGGTAAAGCAGTTGACGAGTATCTGTGAAAAAAACCATTTGGTTTGGTACTAGGAACCTGTAAAGGACTTAACTCCTGACGAAAAAAAGGGGTGTTATTAAACATACTACTAGTTTGTATCTATTATTTTACTTAGTAGGTATAGTACTGGTACTTGTAGGTAGGTTTGCATACATAGTAAAAATTATAATAGTATAAATTATTATTGGGAGATAAAATAAAATAAAAACAATAATAAATATTTTTAACACTCAAATTTCTCTATCTTAGCACAATTTTAGTTACAGTTAGGTAGTATGTATTAGCGTTATGGTACATATATAATAGCATGTAATAGTAATACAGGCAAAAAAAAATTTTGCGAAAAATTAATTTAATTCGATTGCAATTATTTATCTTTATCTATACATTGTGTGGAGTGTAGACGCGAGGCACATCACTAACCTTTCTCTCTTAGCAATGTTTGCCTTCCAGTTTTCTTGGTTTCGTGTGCGTTTTCGACCTCTGCCAGTACTTGCCGGTTCTACAGGGACCTCCATAATAGTCGTTTCACAACAAATTTTGCACGAGAACTCACTAAAAACACTAAAAATACAATAAAAAAACATTAGGTGTGGCTAACGCGGTTGTATAGAAATCGCCATTTTGTTTTCGAGAATTCAAGCGTTGTGATTGGTTGTTTTGTCACCTAGCTGTCTTTGATTGTGCCCTAAGGTGACTTAGCTGTATTTGATCCCAAAATCAATTTTTCAACGAAATTTAAAGGGCTATAGCTGTATTTGTTTCTTACAATAATAAAATAAATAGTTACAACCAAAAATTCGCTAGATGGCTCCATATTTAGTTATTTTTTTGAAAGTTTGTCGCTTAGCTGCCTTTGATTCTATATGCCTATGATAAGCACGATGCTTAATTTTGCTATGTGTTATATTAACCACCACTAGTACCCAATGCGCCATGATGGCGCAACACGGCTTAACCTATCAGTGTCTGTTTCGGAAAACATTTCCGATGCACTGCAGCAACAACTGTGAACTCTGTGGGCGTTGTATGCCCTTTGCGTATATCGAACCCGTAAGGTGCATGTAGCCTGATGTATATCTGCGTAGTTTTAATAGACAATCAGGTTTAACACGACATTTTCGAATTCACGCTGGTAAAAAACCTTTATAATATAATATAATAATAATATGCCACAACTATCACACAACGCCATCTAGTCCCAAGCTAAGCAGAGCTTGTGTTATGGGTACTAGACAACTGATAAACATACTTATATATTTCTAAATACATACATATTATAGATAAATTACACCCAGACACAGAACAAATGATCGTGCTCGTTACACAAACATTTGTCCTGGGTGGGAATCGAACCCACGACCTCCGGCATAGCAGTCAGGGTCACTAACCACTAGACCAACAGGCCAGTCCACTTTGAAATGTGATGTCCCATTTAGACTAGTTTTATTAAAAAGAGTCATTAATACAACATATGGAGAGAGTGAGTATTCGCCATATGTACTTGTCCCACCACTGGCGATGAGCGAGTAGCGAGTTGTAATTCCGATAGTTTTGTCCCTGGGCTTTAAGTGAATGTTCGAGTGTGACGGGCGACAACTCGCACCACTCGCTCGGGTTGGTCTCTCGGCATGAGTTCTGACCGCAAAGAAAGTTTCGCTGAGCAAATAAGCTTTGATAGCCCTGGTCGCTCAGCGTCAGCGACAAACTTATGGAGCGAGTCCTCACCGGCGGTGTGAACAGTCAGCGATCAACTATTAATATATGCATCTCTTTTGTTTACATGGAATGTATATCTATTATACGTTTCTTGAGCGTCAAAATAGCTGAGAGTTAGTCGCTTCCTCGCTGGCGGTGGGACAACTGCCTTAGACAGAAGATCTTCTTTTTGTCTGCAAATTAAACATCCTATCTTTTAATTCAATTTAATTTTTTAGTATAATAAGCATTATAATTAGCCTTTTCACGTTCCCACTGTTGGAACACAGGCCTTCTCTCTGCGAGAGGGCTTTAATCCACCACGTGGGCCTAGTGCGGATTGGTAGATGTTGAAATTAGAATATATGGTTTTAGGACATGCTCTTGACCGTCTTGATAGCAATGATGATCAAATAATTTTCACAAAGTAAAGCGTCTGGCTGGGTTCGAAATAGTGGTGGTTAATATATTATCATAAAGCATTTTAAATAACTTGCTTTTTAAAAATATCATATAGCAAATGCTTTCGTGGCTCTCACTTGTTGCTTTTTGCTATTTGCTTATTTGGTTTTACTTGTTCACTCGACGCACTCGCGTAAACTCGGTATTTAAGCGCTAAGCACTCGTAAGTAGGAGCGGCGGGGCGCACCAGTCATTGCATCATAGCGCTTACTGTCGTTTGCGTGCGTAATTGTTTTAAGCGCTGCGCGCGAATTTACGATCACGTAATAATGTAACGTTATAAATAAATCAGTTATGTTATCTTGCTTTAATGTTTTTTTGTGTAAATAAACAGTGATAGGACACGCATTATTGAATCTATAATTGTGTACGGACGATTGTTTGAGATTGAGTGAGATATTGTGTTATTGTTTTGTGTGTGTTTTTAATATACAGAGTGGTGATGACAATACGACATTAAATTAAAGCTCGCATACCTCAAGACGTTCTCAGTCTACATACAAAAAATTATTTGAATATATCCAGTAGTTTAGTCACAGGAAATTATTTTTCATTTTTAACATTTGCTACATGATGTATCTGATAATAGGGAAACACTGTCAGGTGAACGACCCACATCGGTATAAACATCAAAACATTAAAGTCACGTTGCCAACTCGCTACGAGGACATAAACACTTTCGCCAAATTAGTATTTTCATCTAATTTAGTGAAAATTATACCTTACTTCTGAGTAATAAGAGTCATAAAGCGTGTCATCAGAGTTGGATAAGAAAGGAACGAATGCGGAAATTGCAATGCACTCATAATATTAATAGAAAATTTAGTGTGTGCGAAAGAGATAAATCTAGTTTCGTTTGTTACTTCGCTTTCTTGAAGAAATTTGCTACAACAAATTTAGGTTAGTGTGTCGCCGGCCGCGATCCTGTGATGAGTTACGCGTCCTCGCTTTGTAGTGCAGCCGCGTCTTTGATGTAGGTACTTCCCCGCCGCTCGTGTGTGTCGTGTTTTGTAAATTCATTTACGGCGGTATTAGTGCGAAATTGGACGCTTTATTTTGGTGACAGGACACGTAACGTTTTAATAGGTATTTAGTTAAACAGTGAGTGAATTGTGCGAAATTAGACGCTTAGTTTTTATTGTTTTCGTGTTTTTTTTTTTAATAATCATGCCGCGCTACAATTACACAGCTTCGGAGTACACCGACATGATTTTAATTTATGGGGAGTGTCAAAGAAATGCCGCTTTGGCTATACGGACATACCGAGAGAGGTTTGGAAACACTCGAGTTTGTCCGACCAACGGGCGCACCATTGTCCAAGCTGTCCAGAGGATGCGAGAAAATCGATCCTTAATCCCGCATGTGGATAGTGCTCTTCCACGTGTAAAAGTGACCCTTGAGGAACGAATTTTAAATTTTAATTTAAATGCTGAAAAGTTTTTAGAACTCCTCAATGGACCTGTTTGCGAGTACATGGATGAGCTTTCGGTAACTGCGTACAGGCAGATGTGGTACCAATTAGACGGAGCACCAGCTCATTCAGTGGTGTCTGCTAGAGAGCGTTTGTCTCAAATGTTCGGACAGCAGTGGATTGGCCGTTATGGACCAACGCGTTGGCCAGCCAGGTCCCCCGACCTTACACCACTGGATTTTTTCTTGTGGGGTCATATCAAAAATGAAGTGTAGGTACTCAACAGCTGTTGATACTGTTGATGATTTAAAAGATAGAATAATCATATCTTTTAATAAATTAAAACACATGGCTGCGAATGGGGACCTTTTGTCAGACGTTAGAAATAACCTTTTACGACGGTGCAATTTGTGTATTCGAATTCATGGCGGCCATATTGAAAAACGAAAAATTTAGTGACTTTCATACCTACATCCTGATCGTGATTAATAATTTGATTAATAAATAACACGCGGTTGAGAGATGCCTGATTATTTGGTTAATAATCTGTGATTCAGTGTAATTTTATTGAGCATTAATCCATAATTAAAAGCCAAAAAATCAAGTCGCTACAGGACCGCGCGTTGTTGCCGCTCTTACGACAGGTTAGTGAACTCATATTTATAAATGGTGTTCTATTTCGTTTCTAGTTTTATGCCATTTAGTTTGTTTGAAATTTTTATTTTTTTATTTTCGATGTTAGGATTTTTTTGATAGCTTAAACTTATTCTTATGAACTAGTATTGTCCGTGTTTTCATTTATTGTCGTATTGTCTTCTCCACCCTGTATAACGGACGAAAATGTTTAGGAAGAACAATGATTGTTTTAACTAATTTCAAACATAATCATGGTAAATGACAATAATTATGTAAATAGTTACCGCAACGGAATACGGCACTTCAGGTGCTTCTCGATGGCCTTAAAACGATGACAGGGTAAAAAATTCAACCCGTGTTGAGAATTTAAATTTAGTAGAAAAAAACATGGTAATAACTGTATTTTCTTATTTATTAAACTACTCTAGGCATAAAATTGTGGAATAATTGGCTCCTAATTCAAATTTAGATGTTTATTGGAACAAATACTCAGGCATTAATATTTCTTGTACCAACAGATGGCGCTGTTTGAAGTTTTGGAGTTAATCCATTCGCCTCTTTAAAATTTGTATAGTGAAACATTTTGAAACAGTAAACCTGTTATGAAGTGCCAAAAATACTGTGTAGTAATTCCTCAATGTGTGAGAAAATATTGGTAAGACTTAATGTAAATTCATTCTGCTTGCAAGCCGTCGCTGCTAACACCATCTAGCGAGATGTAGAGGACGGGCCCGAACGAAGAACAAAAGTTGCTTTTGCAAGTCGAAAACCCGTAGTTACGGCGGTACCGTTTCTTTGTATGGGATAAGGCATCTGTACGCAAGTATTATATTATCTGTGCCCGAGTATTATATTTAATACTCGGGTAATGACGACGAGCCCTTCCGATGTTAGTCGAACATGCCCGAGTCTAGTCTGTAGGTACTACAATCTTACGAATGAATTGATTTGAGAGTTTACTTGTTTAGTGTAGATAATGATTAGTTCGCCCAAGCTACCGGCAGTTAGGGCTCTAGAGACAGCTGACGAGCCTTGCATTATCTGGGTGAATCTCCTGGTATTTTGCAGAATATAATGACGGAGTGTTACCGACAATGACGAATCGTATGAAATTCAACTTTAATGCACTAGTATTAAAGTACACCAGTAGTATTCATTGCGTAATAGTAATATTGTACTTTAATACTAGTGCGTGATTTCATACGATTCGTCATTGTCGGCAACACTCAGTCATTATTTTCTGCAAAACGCCAGGAGATTCACCCATCTGCTCGTGAGAGTTACAACATACCTACTTACGAAAGAAGTCTTGCAGACGGGTCGACCCTTAGCGGAAATTATTATGTCATAAAAAGTGGTTGGTGTTATTTTATGTTATTTTGCACGACAGCGGCGGGTAGCAAAAACTTCGTTTGGCAAACACTCATTTATCAAACATACAAAACATTTTGTACGTCAGAATCATCTCTAAGCATAAATTTCGTATCCATAATAATTAAAGAGTAGAAACTTGATTAAACACTAATTTTTCATCAACCGGTGGGTGCATGCAAATGAGCGTGCAACATGCAGTAGATACGGTTTTTGTCACGGCTCCGGCGCTGCGGGGCTCCGGTGGTGCCACGCGAGCTTATCGTCGCAGAAGGTTTAACGCTGACAACGCTCAGCGTTAAAACCACCTGCTCCACAGTTAGCGGGCCGCCTCATCCCTCCACGCCTGCGCGGGTTAAGGCGCTATTAACTGCCAATGACCTTGAGTGGTTAGCTTGCGTGTTCTGTGCTGAGCTCACGTAACGCGTCGTACGTCCAGCCAGTAATAGGACTCGCCCATCAAGGAGCGTTGTCCGAAATTAAACGCATTATTCATTTATAAAATAATAAAACCCCACACTCACATACACTTCCATGCACACGCACACACCCAAACACACCCACACCCCCACTCACACACACAATTGAACACACAATCACACTTCAATTCTTTTCTTGTTTTTTTTTAATAATTCCTTATTAGGTCGGCCATTACACTCGGTGTCATGTGGACGTGCTCTTTTTGCTCGCGAACATTTGAATTCATCAAGCCAGTATAAAGTGCAGTAACCTACTCCAAAGTTACACTAATACGTGCTACATAAAAAAATAAAACCTGCAATAAGCTGTGAAAAAACTATAACTGTGTACAAACTATCAACAGAGTTACAAACAAAAACATTACAAGTTTTAAAAGTGAACGTTAAAAATCTTTCTTTGTCCCTGTGTCGAAGTGCTCTGACCTTTAAACGGGTCAATGACACTTGTCTGCGTCCCACAATATACTTGGAGGAGATCACCAAATTTGCACTGTCCATCATAGCTCCGGTAGTGTCGAGGCGTAAGCCGCTACACACCTAACGCCGTCGTGAGAAGTTCCGAGTTCGAGCCCCGCAACCAGCGTCTCTTTTTGAAAGTTTAAATTTCTTATTTAATTAAATCTTCCACTACCACAACCATTTATACAAACATCTACGGTGACATATTGACGAATTCTGCTCACTACCTGCTAAGTTATTAAAAATTCCTTAACTCCGGAATAAATGAGTCAACCTGTGACTACATAGGTTGGATTGGATTGGCAGAGCTCAAGTAATACTGGACGGATAGCTGTTTCAAACCAACCCGTCGATCACGACCACCTTAGCCTGAGCTCTAAGTGTGGCACCGACCGAAATTCGACCACCACACCTACGGTTTACGCAGTGCGCACGCGCTTATCGATTGTGAAAAAGTCTACGAGTTTTTGCTTGTTTACATCACAACTATTTTGTAAACATGTCCACTAGACGCACTCCCCCGAGCACGCCGAAAACGCAAACAAACAACCTTTGTCAATCCCAGACCAAATCGGAATCGGATATAGCCAATGCAGTGGTGAGTGATTATGTAAACACTAATCGAAATAAAAGAGCCCGGAAGGCAGACTCACCACAAGGCGCCACTACATTAAGCTCGCACGACCTTCAAACTCAACTCGCAAATTGGAAGGAGGAACAAGACTCGTCAATTGCGAAGGTACTTGCGACTCAAACCGCTTTGATGGCTAAACTGGCGACTGACATTGGGGAAATTAAATCCCAGAACACCCAGATTCAAGCAGTCAACACGGAAATACAAAAATCAAATGAGGAGATGGTTAGATCCATGTGTTTCATAAACCAACGGTTTGAGGAGCTGAAAAAAGAAGTTGAAAACCTAAGAAGGGAACGCCGAGAACAGAGAGAGTATATAGAAAGTTTAGAGAGAAAAATACAAGATCTGCATCACAAATCAAGGTCGTCGGGCATCGAAATCCGAAATATACCGCAATGTAATACTGAAACCAATGCCACACTTACAAAAACAATATGCAGCATTGGTGAAACTATCGGTGTCTCCATTAAGGACTCTGAACTGAGGGATATTTATCGCTTGCCGGGCAAGTCATCGAACCCATCGACCATATCACGACCGATTATAGCAGAATTTTCATCTGTTATGACAAAGGACACACTCATATCTGCAGTACGAACTTTCAACAAAACCAGGGAAAAGCAAGATAAACTGAATACTGGTCTCATTGGCATTTCCGGAACTTGTCATCCGGTTTACGTCACGGAGCAGCTTCCAGGTAACACCAAAAAACTGTATTACCAATCAAGAGAGTTCGCGAAAAACCACAATTTTAAGTTCTGTTGGGTCTCAAGCGGTAACATATTTTTACGCAAACAAGAAGGTGACAAACAGATATTAATCAGTTCTGAAAAATGTCTACAAGAGTTAGGTTACACTGGCAAGTGACTAGTAATCCATATTGTCAAAAACTTTATTATATTAGTATCCGTTTGTATAGTATTATTAATTTTAGAAATTGTACTTGCTTCTAAATTTATAAACATACACAAATTATGTAACATTCACTTAACCACACAAATAAAATCTCAAAACGGCATACATATCCTATATAAGAATACACTTACAACTCACTCATACAAAGACACTTCCTATAACATTCAACCTTACACAAAAAAACAAATAATAAACGACATACTGCATATTAGGGAAGTCCTAACTACACAAGACTTCGCTTTGAGTTACTTATTGCTCTCTCTACACTCTCCCAATGGATAGCATAATCAGTATAAGCAGCGAGCTTGAATCGCTAACAGTAGGTAACTCATTTAACTGTGCACCAGAAAATTGTATTGACTATGTTAATAACACTAACAGCAACATAAAAATACTACATTTAAACATCCGTAGCTTAAATAAAAACTTTGACCAAGCCCTGCTATTACTACACTCACTGAAACTTGATTTAGACGTGGTAGTCCTTACAGAATGTTGGCTTAGTAAAGTCAGTAATATGCCTGTTTTAGCTGGATATGATTCCTATTATACCACTATAAACAATAATCAAAATGATGGGATTGTTATTTTTACAAAACAAACTCTCCGGACCTCAGAATGGGAACCAGAATTTGTGAGTGGGAATTGCTTGGTATGCAAAATGGCTAACCACAATATCGCTACAGTGGCAGTGTACCGATCCCCGTCATACAAATCCAAAGAGAGTACCGAAAAATTTCTGGATAGTTTAAATAATGTCTACGCAAGCCTATCTTCCTTTAAAAATATAATTCTCGTAGGCGATACTAATATAGATCTTAAACCCAATAGTACAGATAACCGCTGTCTCGAATATCTAATGCTAAATGCCTCCCACGGTCTACTTCCAACCCACCGATTCAACACCCGACTGGATAGCTGTCTGGATCATGTATTTGTTAAAAGTACCCTGCCTGTTACTACCCTTGTACTAGATTCACACATCACGGATCACAAACCAGTGTTATTTAATATTGCTAACACAAACCTTGACACTACACCACTTCAGATAGCTACCCGCATAGATTACGAAGCAGTCAAGTTAGATTTAGAAAACTCTGATTTTTCCCCCTTGTACAAAATTACTGACCCCAATTTATCCATGAATGCCTTCATAAAAATCATCTCCTCAGTCCTTGACAAGCACACAAAACAAATTAAAATCCCTAGGAAAAAAAGAATAATAAAACCGTGGATAACCACAGGCATTTTAAAGTGTATACAAAACCGTGACCGATTGCATAACAGATTAAGGAAAGATCCCAATAATCTGATCCGGAAAATTACTTATTCGCGGTACCGGAATTTTTGTAATGACTTGCTCCGAAAACTAAAAGTTGCCTATGAGAAAAGCGAACTTGAAAAATCTCGGAATAACCCTAAAGCACTTTGGAAAACGATAAAACAAATCACAAATACCACCAAAAAGAAAACTAGCCCGGTCGAACTGTTGGATATCTGTGACAACGCTAAATCATCCGCAAACGAAGTGTGTAGATTTTTCAGCAATATAGGAACGAACTTGGCAGAAAAAATCTTGTCCCAGTTTCATCAACCTACAAACCTACCTAGAAGATTAAGTCACAATACAACACCCAACCCCGCCAACTCTCTTGTAATACTTGAGGTTGACGAATCAGAAGTGGAGTCACTTATTCTGCAACTACGAAATGATTGCGCAATAGGTTGGGATGGCATATCTCCCCTAGTGTTAAAGAGTTGCCGCCAGATCTTGACGCCGCCATTGACGTATATTTTTAACTGCTGCCTTCAAAAAGGCATCTTTCCTGATGCGCTTAAAAAAGCTGTTATTCATCCAATTCATAAGGGAGGGAACAGAAACTGTGTCAACAATTATAGACCCATATCAGTCCTATCAGCGCTCTCTAAGATACTGGAAAGGATCCTGAATAATGCTCTAAAAAAATTCCTCAACAAACATCGGCTCATAGCAGATAATCAGTATGGCTTTCGCTCAGGAATCTCAACTGAGGATGCAGTTCTGGATCTAACACAGTTAGTTGCGAGGAACCTTGACAGTGGCGTTAAAAGTCTAGGGATATTTTTGGACCTCTCTAAAGCCTTTGACACAGTGTCTGTTCCTAAACTTATATCTAAATTGGAACTCCTAGGGGTACGAGGAAACTCCCTCGAAATTTTCAAAGATTATCTCAGCAACCGGACCTAACGAGTAAAAATAGGAGAACATGTAAGTGACGAAATAATAATAAACACTTACGGTGTGCCTCAGGGAAGCATTCTAGGCCCCACCCTCTTCCAAATATACGTCAATGAGTTGTGTAATTTGACCATCCCTAACTCTAAAATCATTGCGTATGCAGACGACACCGCAGTCATAGTTTACGGACCAAGTTGGGATAGCGTTAAATGCCACGCTGAAGTGGCAATAACAACTATCATGACATGGCTCAACCTAAACTTGCTTACCCTGAATTGCGATAAAACCTCGTACATTCCATTCGCTATTCGACGAAACAACCTACCTGAAAAGTCATTCTCCATAACAGCTCACACCTGCTCCACTAAATCCCCACACTGTTTATGTCCGAAACTCACAAGAACAGATAATGTGAAATATCTGGGTGTCCAAATAGACGCAGGACTACGATGGGACAAACAGGTTGACGCTATTGCTGTTAGGTCTATGAAACTGCTGCATACTTTCAAATCCCTCAGAGACTCGGCAGCGCCTGAAACCCTGAAGATGGTGTATTATGCATTATGTCAATCTGTCATTGGATATTGCATCACAGTATGGGGTGGTGCAAACAAAACCTGTTTCCTGAGGATTGAAAGAGCGCAGAGAGCCGTGCTGAAGGTAATGTTTCGCAAACCTTATCGCTATCCCACTACAAAACTATAGGCTGACTCACAAGTGCTTTCTGTTCGCCAGCTTTTTCTAATGCGGTCTATTTTAAGAAAACACGGTAGTGTTCCCCCTACTGACCCTAAAAAAAGGAAGAAATTACCAATTAGCACCGCCCACAAAACCGCCTTCGCTCAACACCAATACTACACATTAAGTACATACATCTACAAACAAATTCACAAAAAAATAAACATAGTCGATCTAAATAAACATGACATAAAATCAAAATTAACGGAATGGCTACTGAAACAGGACTACCTGAAAACAGAGTCTTTACTCAAGTATGTCGTTTAACTACCTATGTACATCTTTCTAATTATATACCCACACATATATAGACACACACACCCACGCACACACAAACATACACACACCCGCGCCCACACACATACATACACGCTCACACACAAACACACATATCAAGTGAATGTAAATATATTTTCCTACTAATTATTTCCTTAGAACGCTCGGGTAGATCGACACAGTCTACTATAACTATTATAGCATCAATTTTAGGCTGAATCACTGTCTCTCAAGATACAGGCTACCTAGTTTGAGAGGCAGGGTTTTCCTTATTGTGTACAGATTAGTTATTAGTATTTAGATTGTACTGTATTGTGTTACTACCAAAGCTCTTTTAAATTCTCTCATTTTACATTGTGAAATCTGTATATTTTTTGTGAAATAAAGTTATTATTATTATTATTTGGGAAAAACATGGACTGTTTCTTAGCACTTTGGCTAGTTTTAAGCTACATTAACGGGCCATGCCAAGTCAATGTAGCGTGTGGTGAGTACACTAAGCTGTAGAGTGTATGTTCTGAGGAGAAATTTCATTTTCCTCTATCTGCATGAACTTTCTGACTATTCTACAAGTATTCAAAATTGCAGCTTTTTGGAGTGTTATGTAAATTGAATCTTTCAGTTCTATTAATTTGAGGCTATGGTGGAGATGGTTGGGTATAACCCCTGTAGTGGAGACAACTATGGGCACGACATATACTTTTTCTTGCCTCCAAATTCTAGTCACTTCTTCTTTAAGTTCTGCATATTTGCTTATTTTCTCTCCTATGGTCTTTTGTAAATTATGCGTGTTGGGGACTGAAATATCTATCAGGTATGTGGTTTTGTTTACTTTATCTTGGAGAGTTATATCTGGTCTATTGTAGTGAATGGTCCTGTCAGTTAGAATGGCACGGTCGTAGTAGAGTTTGTGTGTGGGACTTTCTAGAATAGTTTGTGGAACATATTTGTAGTAAGGAGTGTTTGTATCTTGATGTTGTATGAGTTTATGTTTGATTGCTAGGTGTTGGTGAATGATGTTTGCTACTTGATTGTGTCTGTGAGTATAATCAGTCTGTGTGAGAGTTGTGCATGCTCCTGTAATATGTTGTATTGTCTCTGGTTGGCTGTGACACTTGCGACATTTATCATTCGTTATTGTGGGGTCTTTGATTATGTATTTCCTGTAGTTTTTAGTATTTATGATTTGATCTTGAATTGCAATAATAAACCCTTCGGTTTCCGGGAACAAATTTCCTATTTTAAGCCATTTATTTGAAGCTATTGTATCTATGTGGGACTGTTCTAGATCATGGGGATGCCGTCCGTGCAGCACTTTCTTTTTCCAGTCTTCTAACTTTTGTTTTTGAGGGTCATTATTAATATTCTGAGTTGTATTCTCTTCGTTTAAGTTTAAAGGGGTGTAGCTAGTATCGTTTGTGACTATGGCTTTATGAATGTTACTTGTCTGAGATTTTGTGTAAAAGAATGTTTTTAATCTACTAATTTGTTTCTGCCAAAGGTGATGAATGTCTATTAGGCCTCTCCCTCCGTGCTGCCGTTTGATTGTCAGTCTTTCTATTGCAGATTTAGGGTGTAGGTTATTGTGTTTAGTAAGTGTGGTGCGTGTTGTTCTCTCTATTTGCTGGATATCAGTTTTTGACCATTTGATCACTCCGAATGAATATGTAAGTATTGGTATTGCGTAAGTGTTCAGTGCCTTTATTAAATGCTTGCCTGAGAGTTGAGTTTTACATACTGCGATCACTCTCCTCTTGAATTCAGTGGTCAATGTTTGTTTAATCGCGGTGTGATCGAGTCCTTTGAGTTGTCTATATCCTAAATATTTATATAAATCTGTTGATTCCAATGCAATTGTGTCAGTATTGGTAATTGCATAGTCACCAGGTTTAACTTTGCCTTTAACTATGTGTACTGTTTTGCATTTGTCTAGTCCAAATTGCATGTTAACGTCTTTACTAAATTCTGTAGTGATATGTATTAATTTTTTCATGTCTTTTTCAGTTTTTGCGTATAATTTAATGTCGTCCATATAAATAAGATGAGAGATAGTGGTTACTTCTGTTGTGTGTTTAAGGCAATATCCAGCCTGGGAGCGCTGCAGTAGGTGAGACAAGGGGTTCAGAGCGAGACAAAACCATAGAGGGCTCAGAGAATCTCCCTGATAAATGCCCTTTTTTATGGCAATTTGTCGTGTTGTTATAACTTGGTCACGGCAATTTAACTGCAGTGTAGTTTTCCATCGGGGCATAATATTTTGTAAGAAGGCTATAATTTTTGGATTTATTTTATAAATCTGTAATATTTGAATCAACCAGGAATGTGGAATGCTATCAAAGGCTTTTTTATAATCTATGTAAGTACAATGTAAATTTCTATTTTTTGTGGCGGTATGCTTGTGTATTACTGAATCTATAACTAGCTGTTCCTTACACCCCATGTGACCCCGTCTGCACCCCTTTTGTTCTTCTGCCATTATGTTGTGATGTTCTATGTGTTTATTTATTTTTATTGTAATGGCTGACGTTAGGATCTTGTATATTGTGGGTAGGCATGTAATTGGTCTGTATTGGGAAGGCTGTGGTGAGTATTTAGTTTTCGGCAACATATAAGTTATTCCTGTAGCAATGAACTCAGGTATATTTTGTTTTCCTAAAATAATGTCTGTTAAATTTTTTGCTAAAATTTTGTGTAATGATTCTAATTTTTTAAACCAGTAATTATGTATTTTGTCAATACCAGGCGATTTCCAGTTGTGTAGTCTTGCTGTAATACTAGTTATGTCAGACTCAGTAAACTCGACGAACTCCATTTCTTCCAATGAACTCCGTCTAGTCACTTCGTCTGCTATCCAATCAGATTTATCATTATGCTGTATTTGCTCTTCCCATATACCAGACCAAAATGTTTCAAGTTGTTCTACTGTTGGTAATTCTATGTTGTTTTCAAGTATTGTGTCAGTTTGTGGTTTAGTCTGTAAATTTCTATAAAAGCTTTTTTCGTTCATAGCGAATAAGGAGTTGTCATTTTTGCGTTCCTGAGCTTTCTTATACCGTCTTAACCTGTGGACTTTAAGTGCTAATTTCTGTTTCAAAGTATCTAAAAATTCTTCCGGTTTCCTATTGTCGCCTTCGTGTCTTGTGTGAATAGTCATGTTCTTAAATATTTCTTCTACTCTCTTAACTATTTTGTTTGATCTATTGTTATTAATATATTGGGTTAGTCTACCACAGTCTGCTCTAAGTTTTTCTATATCTCTTTCAAGCCTCTGCTGCCAAGCTGGTTTGTTATTATTTCTTTGCCTTGTATTTCCTGTATGTTCTGTTATCTTATAGTTAAGTTCTTCGGAAATAACTAATGCTGTACAGTATACTAGAGTATGAACGTCTATTAGTTGAGTTTCCTCGCTAATATATTGCTTAAGAATACTGTGATTAAATATATAAATAAGCTGATTTAGTTTTGGTGTGTACCTAAGCTTGGGCAGCTTTGGTCGAGCTGCTGGATCCATCCCGGAATATTGGGTAAGAGCTGTTTTAAATTTATCATGTATTTCTTGGGTATGCGAATCTGTGGGTTTATTTTGATCGATATCTGCTAGGATCTCAACATCATTTTCTAACATTATAGTGATACTCTCGGTTTGCGTAGATGTATGCATGGTTTGTGAATATGCTAGTGATTGATAGTATGTTTGAGATTGTGTGTTAGTACATAAGTGAGCGTTCGACTGTAGATCTTGTTGAGTATTTTCCGTTGAGTTTTGTGTTAATGTGATATCGATATCGCTTTCATTACTTTGTGTTTCTTCGTCTAACTGTGTACGAACTTCTTCTTTTAACTGATCTATTATGTCTTGCGACAATAGTCTATTCCTAAGTATAATTCTTTTTTGATCTGAAATCCTTTGTTCTGTGACAGTAACCTCTGGGAATTGGCGTGTAAAAAGTTCATGCAGCTTTTGTCTGTAGGTGGTCATATCGGTCTCTAATTTAGTGATGTATAGGTAAGTTCGCATGATAAATAAGTTAACTTCTTTGCTCCATCTCATGCGAACTCTTACTTTTCCTGCCTTGGTGGACGCGGGTAAAAAGGAACTAACCTCCCGCGCAACAATCAAGGTAGGAGTGGGTGGGGCTGTATTTAAACTTGTAATGGGAGGTGATGAAGGTGATAGCATGGTTGACGATGGTATGGATGGTGATGATGCTCTAGAGGGTGTGTATGAGACTGTGCTTGGACTATACGGTTCTACAGGTGTATTTGTCCTGTCCGTAAGTCTGTCACCATCGTCAATGATTTCGGCTGTAGTATTTTTGTCGGGGAGAACCCGCCTGCTCAATCCCCCACCGCCGATGGGTCGTATGCTGTGACACCCAGCATCGGCCCCAGGTGCGCCCCGGCGATCGCCCCCGGGCAGCGGTCCTATACGTTTATTTTTTGAACGTGTCTCCATTTTGAATGGGTTTCCAGAGCCACGTTAGCCACGCCAGTAATTCTCATTCGTGTGTCCGCCCCCCACGTGATTAGATGTTCAATCAGGACGTGTGGTTGTTTAGGGGGCTTATTATTATTATTATTATTATTATTATTGGTGTTTTTTTTTACTTACCTCAATTTTTTCCTCTTGCATGGTGAACTTTTAAGCTTTTAAATTATTTCTCAAAAAGAAAGCAACTGTTCAATTAACTTACCTGGTTTATTTATATTTCGAATGCTCCATTATTTTGTTCAATTGTAAAACGAGAATTTAATTTTTATAATATATATTTTTTTTTATAATTATAAAACTTTATTAAGCTTTTTGGCTCTAATGTATAATTAAATTATGTGAATGCAAATAAGAGTGGGCGCTGATACCTACATTACAAGATATTAAGTTACTCGTATCTTAGTTTAGGTATTATAATAATAATAATATTCCACAACTAACACACAACGCCATCTAGTCCCAAGCTAAGCAGAGCTTGTGTTATGGGTACTAGACAACTGATAAACATACTTATATATTTCTAAATACATACATATTATAGATAAATTACACCCAGACACAGAACAAATGATCATGCTCATTACACAAACATTTGTCCTGGGTGGGAATCGAACCCACGACCTCCGGCATAGCAGTCAGGGTCACTAACTGGTGTGGCGAGTTGCCGCCACTCTGCAAGTTGGGTGGGGTTGGTATCACGTCGCGTGTGTGTCTCGCTTTAATTTGTCAGACAGACGTGAGTGGCCGGCTTTACGACGAGCTATAGACAATTTAAAATGCAACAATCGACGTCACGTCAGTTTGACGTCAGTGTGTGTGTGTCTAACGCCGCGAGGCACAGCGCGCATCTCACCGCAGACTAATGTCTTAAAAATAATATCGTCCCCGCAAATACGCTAAAATCCCGAGTAAATCCCGTAAACGTTGGGGATCCTCCGGGAATAATAAATAACCCATATTCACCGCGTCCGTTAACTACTGAACAAGCATAATCAGGAGTGTTGGTGTGAAGAGAACGAGTGGCCACTCGACAATTCGACGTGCAATCATCGAGAACAGCCCGGAAAGTAAGGTACCACTTGTTTTACAAATTGTAAGTAGGGCCACATTCGCCGACTGCTGCCGACCACTCCTAACTTGAAGTTATACAGACAAATATAGGCAATTTTGGGCCAGCATTCCCTCTAAGTGCTTGGTCGTATTTACCGTTCTACATCCGCAGAGACCCACGGCTATTTACACGCTTGGGCAACTCCATTAGATGGTCCTTTCGAGCCTGGATAGGCATCAGTAAAATTCAGTACAAATTAAGTACAAGTCATTACGGTAGGCACATAACTTTATTAGTGCCCCCAAAATGGCGTCCCGCAAGCAAGAAGCTAAATTGGCTCAGCTTACCGCTAAAAAACAAATGATTTTCGAGCGAGTTAATCGCATATATAATGATTCCAGAAACATCTCGAACTATGATTCACATTCAAATGAGACATTCTTAGCGCAGTCAGAAACAATTACTGAGCAATATAACAAATTTGAGGAAATAATAGAACAAATGAATGAATTGCAATTCGAGATTGACCAAACCGCACCAGACTATTCGAGTCTATATTCTATTGAAGACT
The DNA here is from genome assembly GCA_951329385.1 of Polia nebulosa. Classification (NCBI taxonomy): domain Eukaryota; kingdom Metazoa; phylum Arthropoda; class Insecta; order Lepidoptera; family Noctuidae; genus Polia; species Polia nebulosa. Next base: position 23,312,948 of record OX589608.1, read on the forward strand.
TATATTCTAATATTAAATATAAACGTAATCTCATACTTTCGAAAAACGAAACATCGGAACACAAAGTGGGTACTCGGATAAAATTACCGCCCATAGATTTGCCAACGTTTGATGGTAAAGCGGAAAATTGGCCCATATTTTATGAAATGTTTCGAAGCAATGTTCATTTAAATACCGATCTGGTTGACTCGCAGCGTGTCCAGTACTTGATCAGTAAGTTGACTCATGATGCCTTAAAACTGACCGCAGGCATTGTTCCTACAGGTGATACATACAACGTTATGTGGAACAGTCTCGTAAAAAGGTATCAAGATAAGCGTAGTTTAGGGATTCATTATCTCAATAATATACTGGACATTAAACAATGCGCCGGAAATGCCGCGAGCCTCAATACTTTTGTGGAACGATATTCTGCGTCCGTCGCAGCCTTGAAGCAGTTAGACATTCCAGACTTACTGGATTTTGTTTTATTACACTGTGGTTTAAGAAAGGTTGACGCGCAAACTGTCTTACAGTTTGAATCACGTGTGAGTGAAAAAGAATTACCTTCCTCTGCGGAGTTTATAACATTCATGCAAGAATATGTTAAGGTACTACAACGCTCATACGGTAATAATTTACAGACGGAACCGCGCGCTAAGTCTAGTTCAGTTAATCATCAAACAAAAAATAATACCGCTAAGTCATTCGTATCGCGTAATGAACCGGTTTCGAATGGCAAATGTACGTTGTGCGATAAGGATGACGTACGACATCAGCTGTTCTATTGCCCGCAGTTTAAAAATATTAGAACACCGCGAGCACGTTTTGAATTTATTAAAGCTAAACGTGGCTGTATAAACTGTTTAAGTCTATCCCATTCTTTGGTTAAATGTAGGTCACGTAACGTTTGTAAAATTTGTAAGAAGAACCACCATTCTCTCTTACATTTCCGAGAAAAACATGAGTCATTATCGCCCGAGCCGCAAGCGCCTACTAAGGATACATCTGTTTCGCTCACTACAGCTGTTAAAACTGGGTCAACCATTTTGCTAGCGACCGCGCAGTTATATGCATACTATAGCGACATCAGAGATAAGGAGGTGGTTCGGTGCCTACTAGATAACGGATCGCAAAATAATTTAATTACTGTGGACTGTTGTAAACGTTTGAACTTACCCATAATTAAATTACGCAATTCATTTTTACAAGGTGTTGGAATGTCATCGAAACCAATACACGGTTTTATTCATCTAAACATAGAATCTCGGTTTGATCCTCATACGAAGTTTTCGATACAAGCGTTAGTTGTTGATTGTATTACAGATAGACTTCCCGCAAAATTAATTAGGTTACATAACAATGATAACATGTTATACTTAAGTAACTTGCAGCTCGCTGATCCGCTTTGGAACGTGCCGGGCACGGTAGACGTCGTGCTTGGAGCACAATTGTTCCCCTTTATTTACCTGGGAGACAGGGTCGAAACAGGTACCCGCGCACCCCCTGCTGTACTGACTAGCTTCGGTTATGTACTTATGGGTGATATTGATTGTTGTAGTAGTGATGTGACACACATTGCATCTTCGTTTACCGCGCAGGCCGACATTGAAGTCGAGTCAAATTTACATAAGTTTTTTGAGCCAGAGGAAATTCCACCCGCCGCCACCGCCGCGCCGCGTTCCGTTATTGGTAGGCACGAATTAGAGTGTGAAAATAATTTTAATTCTTCAGTCTTATTTGAAGACGGCAGATACTTTGTCGATCTGCCTTTTGCGCGCTCACCCGGCGGGCTAGGTAGCTCGCACGGTTACGCCCCTGGGCGCTCACTTGCGCTTGAGCGTAAGTTTGCGTTGGTGACCCTACGCGAGAATAATAATAAAACTATCGCGGATTATATGACTCACTCGAGGTTGTCGCTCAATGACATTTTGCATGTCGGACCTAATTTGCAAGCAGACTTGTTTTTGTTATTGCTTGATTTTCGTACATTCCCTGTCGCGATGACAGCGGATATAAAACAAATGTTCTTGCGTATCGGTGTAAGAGAGCACCACCGCAAATATTTACGAATCTTGTATCGTTTTAGCAAAGGTGAGCCTATTCGCACCTTTCATTTTAACCGCGTTCCCTTCGGACTAAAACCTAGTCCTTATTTAGCGATGCGCACATTGCGTAACTTGGCGTGTGAGCAAAGCGACCGCTTTCCTGAGGCTTCTAAATTGGTAGAAACTCAGTTTTACATGGACGACTACGTCTACTCTGTTTCGGACGAACAGACAGCTATGCGTCTATCCCGCGATTTAATTGATTTAATGAAGGTAGGTTCCTTTGACTTAGTCAAATGGGCTACCAATTCACCCGCTTTATTAGAGATTCTCCCAGAGTCTCACCGCTTACCAGTTGATTTTTCTGGCATGGATAATGATGTCCATAATTTCAAAATCCTTGGATTAACCTGGGAACCCGCTGATGATTATTTTTCTTTGACAACAATCGCCGTGGATGATAAATGCACGAAGCGCGCGATTCTATCGCTAGTTGCCCGCTTGTTCGACGTACTGGGCCTTGTAGGACCCGTTGTGCTGTACGCGAAGGTATTAATCAAGGAACTTTGGTTAGCTAAAGTAGGATGGGATGAGGTTCCACCGGAATCTATCACAAATCGGTTTGCCGCTTTTACGCGCGATTTTCCTTCACTCTCTTCTCTAAAGGTTCCTCGCCACATTGGCGTCTTTAGAGAAGCTGTAGTGAACATCGTAGCCTTTTGCGACGCCAGCTTTACTGGTTATGGCTGTTGTATTTATTTACACATTACCAACCCTACTGGTGATATCACTGTCCGACTCTTATGTGCAAAGTCCAAAGTCTCCCCCGCTAAAATAACAACGCTAGCGCGATTAGAACTTGTCGCCGCTTTACTTCTATCTAAACTTGTTCGCGTAGTCAAGGAAAAACTTTCCGCTCGTGTACCTATTACAGGTGTCCACGCTTTCTCGGACTCCACCATAGCTCTCTCGTGGATCCACTCATCTCCCCATAGATGGTCTATTTTTGTCAGCAACCGCATTGCTCAAATACAGGAAAACTTACCTGCCGCTTGTTTCCGTCACGTGTCCGGGAAAGAGAATCCTAGCGATTGTCTCGCGGCATGCTGCCGTCGGATTTAATAAGACACTCGTTGTGGTGGAACGGCCCCACATGGCTCCATCAGCCCATGAGCGAGTGGCCTTTAAAGTTCGCTCCTGCTCAATGTGAAACATTGCCGGAGTTTAAATCAAAGGTTTTTCTTGTAGAAACTTCGAATACTGAACCGCGTATTTTAGATACTATAGCTGACCGTGTTTGCTCATGGAATAAATTGTTACGTGTATTTATGTACATTCTTAAATTTACAAACAGACTACATAGTCATAGTTCTGTTGAAAACATTCAAACCGCCGAAAATTTCATTGTTCGATTAGTTCAAAGTTTACATTTTGCGAGCGATTTAAATTTAATTAAAGCAGGTGAACTTCCAGCTAAGAAGTTGCGCTGTTTATCTGTCTTCATTGATAGCTTCGGAATCTTACGTATTGGGGGCAGATTGTCTAAATCTGACTTACCGTATGAAGCCAAGCATCCCGCGCTTTTACCTAAACGCGACCGCGTAGTCGATCTAATTATCGATCACTATCACAATACGTACTGCCATACGGGCCCAGGGTTATTGATGTCCATTATAAGGCAGCGGTTTTGGATATTGGATGGCCGAACGGTTATACGTTCTCGTTGTCGGAAATGTAATACTTGTTTCCGTCTAAATCCTAAGCATCCAGTACCCAAAATGGCTGAACTTCCTGGATACCGCGTCCGTGATGCTAAAGCCTTTGTACACACCGGTGTAGATTTCGCCGGGCCGCTTGCTTATATACCTATTCGACGTAGAGGTCAACGTTCGCAGAGACTTTACTTATGTTTGTTCGTATGCATGGTGACTAAAGCCATACATATCGAGCTTGTTTCGGATCTCATCTGAGGCTTTCCTATCCGCATTTAAGAGATTCATTTCTCGCCGCGGTCCAGTGTCTGTTATGTACTCAGACAATGGTACCAATTTTGTTGGCGCTAAGGCGCAATTGGATGATATTTATTCTTTTTTATTAAATTCAACTGTTCAAACGGATATGAAAAATGAGCTTCTTAAATCACGCATCGAGTGGACAAGAATACCGCCGCGAGCTCCACACTTCGGAGGTATTTGGGAGTCGAATATTAAGAGTGTTAAAACTCACTTGTTTAGAGTCGTAGGTAAACAACTTCTCACTTACGAGGAACTCTCAACCGTATTGGTGCAAATTGAGTGCCTTTTGAACTCTCGACCACTTAGTGTCATTTCGTCAGACCCACATCCGGAGGTACTCACGCCCGCGCATTTTTTAATGTCCAGTCCACTCACGTATTTGCCTTCTTCTGAATTGACAGAAGAAAACATAAACCTAAACAACCGCAAAAGGCTCTTGGATCAACTTGTGTTATCCTACTGGAATAAATGGCGAATTGAGTACTTGCACACGCTGCAAGTTCGCCAGAAGTGGTGCACTCCCGATCGCCCTATAGAGATAGGTACTGTCGTTCTCTTGGGTCAAGATAACGTACCTCCATTGACTTGGCCATTAGGTATCATAGAGGAAGTTTTTCCGGGATCGGATGGTGTAATTCGAGTCGCTTCAATAAAAACCGCGTCAGGCACGTATAAACGTCCTGTCACTAAGTTGTATCCTTTGCCAACTCAATAAATTATTATTACTACATAATTTAGTTTAATTTAGTTTAGGGTTCATATTATACGTTCCAATGGTACGCCATTACATAGTTGTAATTTAGTTTATTCGACTTTCCATAGTCAAGTCGAACCGCAATTCATTCTTAGGACACTGATAATTATTTTTCCCGAGCATTATATCAATGCGATGGTGTTTCAGACTGCTGCTTGGATTTCCCTCAAAGCTCTTCAACAAGTTAATGCTTACATATCATCACCGCTTCTTGAACCTCACTCGCTCCGCATAGATTAGCAGCTTTTGAAAGCTCCTGGACCTTTCAAAGCGGGGAGCATGGTGTGGCGAGTTGCCGCCACTCTGCAAGTTGGGTGGGGTTGGTATCACGTCGCGTGTGTGTCTCGCTTTAATTTGTCAGACAGACGTGAGTGGCCGGCTTTACGACGAGCTATAGACAATTTAAAATGCAACAATCGACGTCACGTCAGTTTGACGTCAGTGTGTGTGTGTCTAACGCCGCGAGGCACAGCGCGCATCTCACCGCAGACTAATGTCTTAAAAATAATATCGTCCCCGCAAATACGCTAAAATCCCGAGTAAATCCCGTAAACGTTGGGGATCCTCCGGGAATAATAAATAACCCATATTCACCGCGTCCGTTAACTACTGAACAAGCATAATCAGGAGTGTTGGTGTGAAGAGAACGAGTGGCCACTCGACAATTCGACGTGCAATCATCGAGAACAGCCCGGAAAGTAAGGTACCACTTGTTTTACAAATTGTAAGTAGGGCCACATTCGCCGACTGCTGCCGACCACTCCTAACTTGAAGTTATACAGACAAATATAGGCAATTTTGGGCCAGCATTCCCTCTAAGTGCTTGGTCGTATTTACCGTTCTACATCCGCAGAGACCCACGGCTATTTACACGCTTGGGCAACTCCACTAACCACTAGACCAACAGGCCAGTCAGTATTAGTTGCAACTCTAAAATGTAAATTAATGTAACTACCTTTCGGCCTATTTTATTGTAAACCTGTTTCATGTTAAACTTGAAGGTGAAAAATTAAAAAAAAAAAACATTATTATTATTATAAAATGGTAATAATATAAAACAAGCATACACCCACCTATATACTCTACACACACCCCTACATACTACACACTCCACAAATACATAATATATTTACTTACACATAAACACTCCTTATCAATCACCCACCCCTTTAATTCCAATTTTCTTTTTTGTATAAAATCTCAGTTACATACTTATAACTTCTTGCTAGTTTGTGTAGATATAAGTTCATCAATAAATAAAATATTGTGTGCCTTACTTGGGAAGAGACTGGACCCCACGACACAGGGAAGCCTAGTATGGGATCCAGGGAATTTGAAAAAACCTAGAACTTAAGGCTCTTATGTATCGCAATATTTATTATTTTACAATGTGATATTGAACTGAATAATTTTTTTATTATTATTTATAAAACAACAGGTATTAAACTAAAACACGTATAGTAAAATATAAATAATTAAATTTAATTATCTTTAAATTGGTGAAGGTTTCGTACAAAAAACTTTTATGATTTTTGCGTGATTCTCAATATTTTATCCGTGTTAGGTTAGGTTAGTTTACTGTAAGTCGGAACGGCTTTTGACGCACTAAAAGCGATGTTAGCGTGACTCGGAACGCGCCGTTATTGAGTTCAGTCTGGGTTTTTTGGCGGGATTTCTACGAGTGATCTTCAGGGGCTGTTTTTATTATTCGAAAATTGATTCCTGGTGGATATTGTGATGTGACATTGGTGTAGTTTTGTGTCTCAAGTGTCTACACAACTGTACAATATGTGGAATCATTAAAATAGGCGCGATCTCGGTAAAATGAAGCTGAGAATTGTATTGACTACCTCAGTGAAACTGGCCGAGATGGCTGACTCGACCCATTTGCTGCCAAATACTGCAAAACATTGGAATCTGTCGCATCTGGGGAAAAAGGTAATACGAATTAACTGATGACTGGGCAGCATGGTCTCTGACCTTAGCCTGTTCCGCAATGAACAAAAGGAAAAAGAAATAGTAGTTCTATTTTTCTCTTTGGCAATGGTGCCAATATGGTGATGTTGTGATGTAAAATTGGTTTAGTTTTGTGTCTCAAGTGTGTATGCAAATGGACGTTAAGTGGAATCATTGAAGCATGCGCGATCTCGGTAAAATGGAGCTGAAAATTTTATTGTAGTATTGACTACCTCAGTGAAACTTGCCGAGATGGCGGCCTTGATACATTTGGTGCCAAATACTGTAAACACATTAGAATGTGTTACATCTGCATTTTAATGGAGAAAAAAGTAATAGGAATTAACTGATGACTAGGCAGCATGGTTTCTGATCTTAGCCTGTTCCACAAGGAACAAAAGGAAAAAAAAGGAGTTCCGGGTCCGTCAACTCACTGTCCTATCGGAGTTTTTGGCGGGATTTTGTCGAGTGAAGTTCAGTGGCTACCCGGGCCTGCGGACGGCGAGTAGTGGGTAACTCGCCGTCCGATCAGCACCAGGCCCGAGAGTCGACGGCGTGTAGTGTTCCACGCGCGCCTCAAAGAGTTGTCAGCAAACACAACGGGGCCCGTCGTGGCAGATGCCTGCCCGGGGGTTGAGGAGAAATTCGAAACAGTTACCTCGCCCCTGGGCATTCTGGGCAGGGAGGAACAAGGGTGGGTTTTAGTCAGTAAGAGTCTGACACGCCCTTCCGCTCCACCCTAGAGCGGAAGAAGTCATTGGATGATTTCCCACCCCCAAAAAAAAAAAAAAAGTACAGGGGCTGTTTTAATTATTCGTTTTTTGATTCCTAGTGGATATTGTGATGTAAACTTGGTGTAGTTTTGTGTCTCAAGTGTCAACGCAAATGAACAATATGTGGAATCATTGAAACAGGCGCGATCTCGGGAAAATGGGGCTGAGAATTTTATTGTAGTATTGACTACCTCAACGAAGTTTGCCGAGAAGGCTGACTCGACATATTTGTTGCCAAATACTTCAAAAAACATTATAATGTGTTACATCTGCATTCTAATGGAAAAAAAGTATAAATACACTACGTAAGATTAGGCAATATGGTCAAAAGACTTTCGCCTTCCCTTATGGGAAAATAAAAAAATATCAGCCACCGTAGTGGCCTGTCAGTTACAAAGAGAATGGTCAGTTAGTGGTGTTATCGTGTTATCAAAGAGTACCTACTATAAGTATACTACCTAGGTGTTATTGTTATACTTTAGCCCCGACTAATGTAAATCTTATTTATAAAGTGTATCATATAAGGTGTAAAGTTATCTGTGCTTTGGTCAACTTTGGTGTACTCTGCCGTCTCATAACATAAAGATATTAAAAGCTTAAATACCAGTATTTACTCATAAACAAACAAACAATAAATCCTATGTTAACGTGGACTGTACTGCTCAGACTAGTTAGGCGAGATTGGTAGCTCTCTCCGGCTGCTGCTGTCTCTTACCGTTGTTCACAAAGTGCTCACGATATATATTTACAAGCCTTCATTCGCAAGCTGTGCGAAGATTATTGGTACTAATAGCCACGCCAGTTAATTGCTCACATCCGTATTTTTCAATAGTTTCTTCAAAAACGTTCATCATCAGTACTTGATCCTCTTTTTCCTCTTAATTTTGCGTGTGCACAACGAAAGTGTGGAACTGCTAATGTCTGTGTTGTCTACTACCTATAATCCATCAGCCTTCATAGCAAGATTAAACAGATATCTTCTGGGCATGCTAGTTACATCTTAGACCTCATCCACCGATCGTGAGATTGTGTTCAGGACGGGGACTTGAAAATAAAAGATGGAAAAATTGCCAATGTGTAGGATATGCTTAGTGAACAATGTTCGCATGTATGTGGTGGTCAACGAGAACTTGCATGAACTATATCAGAAGCTGACTGATGTGCCGGTAAGTTGATACTTTTAATTAGTTAATTACCTAACAGGTTGTAAACCCACCTCATACAACAAAGTAGAAATTCATAATTATAAACTTAGAGGGTCATATTATTTTGGAGGAAAGAAATTCACTACCATTGGTCAAGGAAAAAGGTTTGAGATAACCTGGAAAATATTATAATTGCAATGAGTTTTTAGCAAGTGATCAATACTCATTCCTTCCCTACACAAAGAGGTTAACAGCAAGCTATACTGACCACGAACTGCTGGCTTGGACAGCATCTTGATCCATCTATCTATATAAATCAATAGCTGTTTGTAAGAAAGATCATCACTAGAGAATTTTTCAAATTATTCCAGTACAAGGTACGCATTGCAACTGTCAGTCCATGTACTTTGCTCCCGTCCCTGCCAGTACTCACCGTGTGCACTAAGGCTCAAGACATGCATGCGTTTAAAAATTATGGTATTGTACCTAATTATATTTTGTGTGCAGTCGCTGTTACTTTTTTGTTATAGTAGGCTGATAATGGCTGAATCAGATATTATAACGTTGGCTTGAGGTAAACAAATCGGATCTGGATGAGCTGAGTGTACCAGAACTTCCATACTATATGGAATATTAAAAACTATGGAAGTGCCGCCTACACTGCCTTAGCATGAGAACCAGTGCCGCCAAACTCACACATTTGAAATTTAAATTGCACATTACATTCATAATACAAAAGCAACTTTGAAAAATCATCTGTTTATTGCTGTCGAAAAATAAGTCACAATCATTAAAGATGTTTAACACCTAACTGTAATTTACGACTAGTTCAGTTATTCAATGCTAGAGGGCGCTGAAACCAAATTATTCTCTAAAGAATGCTAACTCCTTTGAAATAGATTTCATATTCGCATGCACATGCACATGTTATCTCTTTTGCCATTCGGTGAGATATGCAGACAGATATCATTAATTCAATATCGATGTTTATTTTATTTGGGTGTACAATGCAATAATTATTATAATATTTTTAAGTAATGAAATCATTGATTGTCTTTTTAAGGTCAAAATCTGTTTATATAAAATTCAAAGTCCTGACTGACTGATTGATATATCAACGCACAGCTTAAACCGCTGGTCCTAGAGACATGAAATTTGGAGGATGTGTTGTTTTTAGACTGCATTGAAGTAATGAAATGTGGTATTTTTATTCAATTCAAATATATTGAAAATTAACCAAAATATTTATCGGTGATATGACAGACCTCCACAATACACATTTTTTTATGCTAATGTTTTTGCATGTCAAAACCGCAAAACAAGGCATAATTCCTAATATTTGACGTTGTGTCAGTTCAACAAAAATTTATTAAATAATTTTTACTTGTCAAGCAATGATTGGCAAAAATCATTATTTGTCATTTCATCACTATACAACAAGTTCCAAATAATTCACTTAGCATAATAATTATCCGATTAACTTTTATTTAATAATGTGTTAATTGACAAACAATTCATTGTTTTTTCATTTGACCTCATAAAACAATGTTTGGAATAAATAACTCAGTGCCAATAGACTTTAGATTTCTCTATTGAATTGTGCATTTTTTGCGTATTTTTTTGTCATTCTGCTGCTCTGAAATGTTTTTTTTTTTTATTGTTGATAGGCAAAAAAAAGAAAATAAATGAATTTTGTTTTCTATAGACACAAATTTAGTGGCAGAAATTAATCACTGCAAAACCAACTCCACGTATTCTTGTATGCCCTACCCCTAGATTATAATTTAAGCCCGTGTAGGCGCGGAGGGGCGAGGCGGGCCTCGAGCTGTGAAGCAGGTGTTGAGCGTTAAAACCCTCTGCGACGATAAGCTCGCGTGGAACCGCCGGAGCCCCCCAGCGCCGGCGCTGTGACAGAAACCATGCCTGCCGCATTTTGCATGCTGCATGCTTGCATACTGTATGCTTGCTGCATACTTGCTGCATGCTAGCTGCTTGCTTGCTTGCTGAATGCATTGAGTAAACTTGTTTGCATGTTGTGAAAAAACTATGCTTATTACTCTTAATGCTTATTTTTCTTTTTTTTCTTAAAAAGAGCAATAAAGAAAATACTTGCCTGTATGTTAGTGCAATAATAGTTTCAGGGAGGTATTTCAATAAAATTATGCAAAACAATACCGTTATGATCACTATGTAACTGGTTTCGAAATGTATTGTATCAAAATTATATTTAGTAGAAACGTGATTTGTCCAAATGCATCTAAATACGAAATGTAAAATGTATAAATGATTAAATATCATCTGATGCATTTGTTAAAAGAAGTGTTTGCCAAATAAATGTTTGTAAAACGAGTGTTTTTAAAATAAAACATTTGCGGAATTAGTTGTTTGCGAAATACGAAACGAAACGTTGGTTGTAAAATAAAAATTTGTCAATGGAGTTTTGGTGAAACTTTAGTGAACCATTTGACGTATTCCAGAGACAGCATATCACGGCAAGTGTCTGACAGTGAATGAACTAATGTTGAACATAAAACTTATTTGTGACACGCGTGCGATACTCGAGGGGCACTTCCACTTGTTTTTTTCTATTCCGTGTGCCGTATACCCGGTATTTCTGAAAAGTTAGACAAACGTTAGACTTGTAATCCTATAACGAAACGTATCACAGTGTTTTATAATTATGTTTTGCATTGCATGGAAAAATCCGATTTGCATTGAATGCAGTAAAACAATGTTTTTTGTCAGTTAACGATGTTATAGTAACTGCGTGAGTGGCTGTCAAATGGTTGCCAACCACGTCCCTGACAGAGGTAACCTTGGCTGACGACTGGCAGAGGTGTACAAAATTTGGTCATAAACCACCAACGTCACCTCTGTCGGGACGCGATTGGCAACCGTGTTGCAGGCGCTTTATTTGTGCCAAAAATTATTTTATGTTTAAGATTATAAATATCGAATGTATCATAGATAAGTCGAACTATAAAGTTATTTGATATTTCCTACTCAGATCTCAGATTTTCAAAGTTGTTAAAAGTTTTCCTAACATTAGTAAGTATGTTTATGATCAGTGGTGATCCTATCTTATTGATATTATAAATGTAAAAGTTTGGATGGATGAATGTTTGTTAGGCTGGCTTCACAGCTGTCCGGGAGACCCGTACGGGCCGGCCGTACTGGCTCCCGGAACGGAGACATGTACGTGAGGCGCTAGAACCACCGAACACAAAAAACAGTAGAAATCACATAGCGCTTCATTAGTACTGCAACCAGCACACCCAAACTCACACATATACAGGTTAATTGTATTTCGTAACACCAAAAGATCCTTGGTGGTTGGTAATTTATTATTGAAAGAAAGTAGGATACATGTCAGTCGTCGCTTATTTGAAAATAAACCACAGTTACATGATTATAGTCGTTCAATGGCGCCGATTCTCTTGTTCAATAACTAAACTAAAATTAGAGAATCGCTATCTTTTACTAAAAAGCAGCGCGAGAAAAGGGCGGCTATAGCTATGAACTAAGTTAGAGATGTCAAACTAGTTTACGCCTTGCGCTTCACCGTGTTTTTAGTCGAAATGTTTTTACGTGTCGCCTTAATTTGTATGGAAATGTTAGTTCAACTAAATTTGACAGCTCTAATTTACTTCCGTCTCTTTCTTGTTTTATTAGAGAGAAAAAGATAGCAATAGCCTAAATTAAGTTTAGTTTGTGCCTAACAGAATCGGACCATTGTCTACTCTTTTTAAGTATATAATACTTTTTCCGTTTAATGAACACACGAAATAGTTGAATGAGCAAGTTACGCTACCCGCCGCTAGATATCACTATACATATTAAATACATTCAATTTAAGACTGTATTTTGATCACGATAATATTGATATTGCCGTAACGAGGTCATTAGTACTGTAGTAGAGTAGCTGATTTTGACATGTGCATAGTAGGAATCTTCGCGAATAATATGTTTGAGTTTATTTGTAAAACTGTTTTTTCGAATTATAATCGAAATAAAATAAATTAGGACTAATCGGCTTTATGATATTTTACCATTTGATAAATTTTTAGTTCTGCTATCATGTTTACATTCTAAAACAGCACAATAAGCCATTTTTTATTTATTTTTTCAAGTTTTCGTCACCGTTACGGTTGTAACAAGACTGTTGCGCGTGATGTGTGCGCGGAGCAGACATAATTATGCGGAATTCCGCAAAACTCGGGGTACGCGGGCTCCGCTCTCTTGCGACTTCTACTGTTTTTTCTGTTCTGTGGCTAGAATATTGTTTCACAGTGACGCGGAGCCCGTACGGGTCTCCCGGACAGCTGTGAAGCCAGCCTAACTCTATCACGACAATGGCTAAATGGATTTAGTTGTTTTTTTTATACATGCTTTTGCTTAGTTAAAGGCGGTGATTTTCAAAAACGGTCAAAAAGGTGTTTTTTTAAAGCAGTGTATCTCTTAAACCGTGAATAATATTGACAAATAAAAAAATAAGATATTTTCATGTCCTATTTGCAAACTGTGATGGAACTCAAAACATAATTTAATAAAATTTAATGCATCATAAAAATCTAACATGCCTCTTTCTGCTCCATCTTTAAAAGCAGGTTATCCCTTCATTAACAATTATAATCATAATAAAAATATGCCATAAAATTTCAAATGCTAAACTGCATCCAGTGATGGATTACTTTTTATAAATATATTAGTAAATCCTAAGTAAATTGATAAAATACTTTATATTTTGCAATAAATTGCGAGGATTTGTCGTAGCACATCTCTTTATGTTCTATGCAGTCCGTGTGTGACCGCGCTTTAGGTCATGTCTCGGCCTTAAAAACTTTTGTGGATAACGTATAGAGAAAACATATATTTGAATTTTATTAAATTGTAATAGTTTAATATAATTATGATTATTAAATATGGAAAACACACAAGCAGTTTCCAGGCCCGACGTCAGGTGGTAGTGCTACAAAAAAATACTTCATGTGGCTAAGGATTAAACCATGTGATACTTCTCTCCACTTAGTAAATTCTCTAGGAGTAATCGTCGAAATTCTAATAGGTGGTACAATTATTTGTAAGAAGAGTCTAAGAGGATAAGTTTTGTTGCAGTTTGTAACTGAGGACAGTAGACCGATGCTGGCTTGTTTCTTCTGCTGCACTAAACTGAAGCAATGCTACCGCTTTCTGATAAAATGTCTGAAAGCAGAAGAGTTGTTCGCTCAGATCATGAATGAGGATTGTGAGGTGAGACATTCTTCAATAAGTCTTTGATGATCAGCATATTTTCATATTTTACATAATAGTACATTCACCCATTTACAGGCAGATCCTTTAATAAACCCGGAGCACTTAGAGTTTTCCAATGGGTTTGTTAATTGTCCAATAGAACACATAAGTATAGATGATGGCGGTCAAACAGAAAGCGATGTTATCAAAGAAGAGTCACCAGCTGTGTGGAAGAGACTTGATAAAGTTATTGGCCCAGAGGAGGAACATCAAACTGATGGTAGGTATGTTTTTAAAAACAAAACATGAAGTAGATGATAAATGATCTTAAGATTAATATAAAAAAAAATATTTTGATTTAATAATAAAGATCAACTGTCTCATATATGAACGGCTCAACTAATATGGCAATTATTTTTTTCTGAAGCATAGGATTTAAACATGAAGGAGATGGCGAGGGCTTCATTCACTTGGTTCACTCACTCCTGTTTGTGATAAATGATTTTTATTTGGTAAATAGGTTTATAAGTAACACTTTTACACATATTTATTTTTAGGGTTCCGTACCCGATGGCTAACCAATGGGATCCTATTACTAAGCCTCCGCTGTCCGTGTGTCTGTCAGCGGGCTGTATCTCATGATTCGTAATAAGTAGACAGTTGAAATTTTCACAGAATGTGTCTTTATGTTGCCGCTTTAATAACAAATTATAAAATCGTACGGAACCCTTCTTGTGCCAGTTAAACTCGCACTTAACCTTTTTTTGTCAGTTTAAGCTAGATGAGGCCGCTGTTTTCTAGCTTGATTACCCTGAGAAGAAACACTGAAACAAACTCAGAGGTCTCTTTTAAAGTCCATACAATCTCTATCTGTATTGCACACGTAGCATGACCACCATAGAAACGGGTGTTGTCGACGGAAGAATAGACAAAATGACAGATTGTAGATAGATTTCTTCCGTCCTAAGCATGGCGATGTTAACCTCAAAACTGAAGAGAAGAAATATTTCTATTCTTCCTTCGACAAAAGTCTACAATGTGAAGCATGACAACCAATTTTTCTCTACTTTTGACACTTGGGGTAGAAACATTTCTTCTCAAATAGTGTGAAATAGTCTACATCACATTATATATTATAGAGGATATGGGTAAAAAGGGGGTGACTACAGAGATGACGACTAATAGAGGAGTATGGAAGAAAAAGACATGTTGCGCCGACCCCAAATAAATTGGGATAAGGGCAGGAGAATGATGATGAGTCTACATCACATTAGGCCTAGATAAGATCTACATTGAGTTTAAAAACTCAATTCTGTGACTCATTCAACATTTCAAAATTGTGGTGAATCTTTCACAAAAGCCATTAATCAAGAGTTGAAGTCACAGAGCATCATAGGTTGAAGTTGATTCTAAAAGCATGTCGGGGAAAAAAAAAATAATTTTGTTATCTTCCACTTCGTGTAACACAATGCGAAAATTAACATACGAGTATCAAACTACATTTTTCCCATGTTTCATTGTTTAATTACTTTGTTTATTGTTATTTCACAATTCCAACTCGGTCACTCGACCCGACAGCCACAGATAGAGCACAACAAACAAACAGCCGACACAGAATAACATTAAAACGTTTCGTTGTTGCTTTGAGTTACGTTGAAATGGTTTTAGAACTTGCCGTTTGACACATATTTTTCGATAACGAAATGTAATATTATCGTAGAATTCTTATCTACATCACTAACTACCTTCCCGTTGCTATGGAAAGAATGAATATGTCTTTGTCTTCATAGAAACGCGAGTCTACGGGTCGCCCCGTGCTCGGGCAGAAGAGTTGTCGATTTAAATAGAAAAAACGTTGTCTATTCTTGGTAGAATAGCGATAGAATTGGTCATGCTACGCCTGCTGGTCAAAACATATGAGAACTATGTACGTTAATGTCCGAGATGAGCTTTAGAGGAAAGCACCACGTAGATTTGAGTGGACCTGTCAAGACAGTGCAAGTATTTGTCAGTTATCGTGTAGCTCAACTCAGAACTTTAATGAACTCAACGAACCGACGAACAGTACCAAAAGTAAGGACATTTGGGTAGGCCGCAAAAGTAACTGTCAGAAATCGTTATAAAATAACTGAAAAAAGGGGAAAAAATAACCCACGTAGTCCTCATATCTATAATAAATTATAAAAAAAAAATTGTAATGCAAGTAAATACCTACTCATGTCAAAAATGTTAAAATATAAAATGTCATTGTGTGTATATATTGGAATCTAATCTGGTCCGCGACATCTCCTTCAAACTTCATTTTTGTAAAGTTTCAGCCTGAATACTTTCAGTTCCCCCTTGTATATACCTAAATGCGAAATGCTTTGTTTACTTACAGAATTGAAACTGGAAAATGTAGACAATAGCTATGATACACCAGCACACGAACATGTTTCTTTGATGAAGATTAAAACCGAAGTGGAAGATAAACAAGAATCAATAGGTAAGCAAGCGGGCCCTCGGTCCACCTGAGACCAACGACAGGCGCTCGTGGCATGTCTGTGGAGACCCCTACGACTGCCCTAGAACGACTTAAATGCAGCGCCATCTAGCCTGTTGTAAAGAGGCACGACAAAATACTCTTTTGCGGTATCTTGTCCCTCCAACCCTGTATAGGGTTGGAGGGACAAGATACCGCAAACTTCGCGAAAAGGTTACATCTAATGCCACTAACAAAATTATGATAGTCATTAATCTCGTTAATGATCGGTCACAGAAATTGTCATTTTCAAGCGCGCAATGTATTTGTAAACAACGCGACGCAACGCTATCGATTTAGGCGCGCGCGAGCGCGTAGTTACCTACGAGTACACGTCTTACACTCACAGGAGCGTCGTGGGCCAACTCGCTGCGCTTGTATGAATGTACCTACAAGGTCGAACCAAAGTTAAAGACGGCTTTGAACTTAGCTGCGCGTGCAGGTACAGTCAAGTCAGTAATTTAGGCTCCATTTTATTAAATTTTGTATAACTAAAGTTGTGTGAATATTTTAAGTGCTGTATGGTACCAACCTTGTTTGCTAATTAGCATAAATGCAACAACAACGTTAGCGCCGTCTACTGCTAAGGTGACACTTTCAATGTCATAAAAATACATTTACGTCGATGTTTTTTGAGTGACTGGTGTGAGCAATAAATAAATTAGAGAATCGGTGTAAAACTTTTACTACAAATTAACACCTTAGTATTTAACGCGCAACTAACAACAGTAAACGTATGTGTGTGTAACGGTGTAACGTGACTCATCCTTTAGGGCTATCGTTTAAAATATATAATATTGATACCATCTTTATGGTTACCATCTTTATGGTGCTTTGAATGGGGTCAAAGCAATCCAACTCGGATGGGTTATAATCGGTTAGAACGTTAAGGTGGGAGCGGAGCGCAGTGCCAGGTCCCTTCTATGTTGGTGTGTATCATTGGTTAGGTTTGGTTAGAACAGTGACCGCGCGAAGGCGAACGAGTGAAGCGAACGTGCTGCGGGAGTGGCGTTAATATGTTGTGATGATATACAGGGTGTAAGGTACATGAACGCACATACGTGTTCCAGTGATTCAGTACATGATTCTGGACCCCCTAGCGTTGGAATTTTTCGTCGGCTTTTTCCTAGTTTTTGAAAAAAAATCTGCGTTTTTTTACATTAAACTGTATAAAATCGTTATACTTACCTATCTACCTCAATTAAATTTTTAATTAAAAAATAATTAGTTCGCTTTTTTCGCAAAAAAACGCAATGTAAATAAAATTAAAAGAAGCTTCCTGCTCAGCTGATTTCTTAAGTTCACCGGAGGTCATCGCGGGCCCAGTAGGTACCTACGCACGCAATACCGGCCAAAGACCGCCGCCGGCATTTCTTTGTCGGCACAATGCTCACACAGACCGCCGAATTTCCTTTGTCGGCAAATGCTCACACAGACCTATGAATCTAACAGACGCGACACGTTAGGCATTTTAAGTGTCTACAAAAATTGATATACCATTGACTACTTTTATTTGAAGTTATTTTGAGGGGAGGTTATTTTTATAAACCTTCATCGAAATAAGTAAGGAAGATCTAAAAAAAATGTGTTACAGTTTACTGATAACGACATAATTCTTAGATACATTTTTGTTATCAACAAAGTTAAGTTAAGTAATACAATACAACAACGTTACTTACTCATTTCGTTAAAACCACATTTCTACATTTCGTATACGTACATCAAAATAATTACTGAGTGAGTAGGTAGTAGGTACGAGTACAACTTAATGCGATTGTACAGTCTATCAATTTCATTGATCTATGCGGTCTGTAAGCATCGGCGGCATATTCAAAAGCGTACCTACCTACACTAATAAATAAAATTTTATTTCTTTAGCATTTCGCCGACGACAAATTTTTGTTTTTTGTTAGTTCCGTGTTTACGTTCATCGCAAACGGATGTGCAGTTGGTAGTGAATTTAGCTTGTTATCCTAAAGTTATAAAAAACAAGTTATTGTGTTTGTTACTATGTGTGTTTTTGTTTTGCTTGTTGAGTGTGTGCTTGTTGTGTGCTAGAGTGTTTTTAAACAACACCTCAGTGCCCAGGCAATTAATGCTCATGCATGAAGCATGTAGGAGCCTCGGGATCGTAAGAAATGAACGAACTTTAAGGTGAGTTTGTTCATTAGTTAAGTACACGGTTAATAACCGCGTCCCTGACAGAGGTGTTCGTGGTTGGCGAGCGGCAGAGCTGTAGGTACCTACCAAATTTCAACATTCAAAATCACCAAGGTCACTTCTATAGGAACGCGATTGGCGACCGCAGGCGCTTTATACTACATTCCTGGAGCGCAATGTAGGTACTTACAAGCTTCTTTATTATTATCTATCCTAATCTTTATCTAACCTTATCTTCAGTATTCTTGAGGGACTAAAAATGTATGTGATATCAATGTTGTCGTCATTAGAATAAACAGTTAAAGGTGCCACGGAACATTATACGCATTTTTGTCGTTTTAAACGTTTAACGCACGTATGCGCTTATGTCCATTAAGTATCTGATCTAGTTGTTTATAACATCGATCGGAAACATCGACGTACCTAAATGTATTTTTATCACAAAGTAGATAGGTAGTCTATCACACAGGAACAGGTGTGTCTGTGTGTATAAGACGTCGTAGGTAACTACGTACTACGCGCTCGCGCGTGCCTACTTCATTGCGAAGCGTTGAGATCGCATTGTTCACAATACATTGCGTGCTTGAAAATGTCAATTTCTGTAATCAATCATTACCGAGATTAATGACTATCATAGTTTAGTTACTGACATTAGGTGTAACCTTTTCGCGAAGTTTGCGGTATCTTGTTCCTTACAGCCTGTATATGATATGTTGGTGGAGTCAATATGTTGTGATGCAAAAGGTAGTTACAGAAACGAATCGCTGCAAAACCGACTCCACGTAGTCTTGTCTGCCCTACCCCTAGAGTGTTATTTAAAACCGCATAGGCGCGGAGGGGCAGGTGGTTTTAGCCCTCGCCGCGGTGGTGAGCGTGAAACACATCTGCGACGATAAATGATAAATTGATAAATGATAAATGATGTTTATTCAGTAAATAGGTTACAAGGAACACTTTTACACGTCAATGTTTTTTTGTCAGTTTAAGCTAGATGAGGCCGGTGTTTCCTAGCTGACTACCCTGAGAAGAAACACCGAAACAAACTCAGAGGTCAAAGTCTCTTTTAGTGTTCAAATCCATACAATGTGGACTGGTTAGATCCTATGAGAACCATGTACGTTTATGTCTGGGATGAGCTTTATGAAGAAAGCAACACACGAATTCGAGTGGACCTGTCCAGACAGTGCAAGCATTTGTCAGTCATCGCGAAGCTCAACTCAGAACTCTGAGGTGCTCAACGAACCGACGAACAATACCAAAGTAAGGACATTTGAGTAGGCCGCAAAAAATACTCAAACTGCCAGACAATCATAAAATCTACATGAATATAACGACATACATAGTTCTCGCATTCACATTATTCTATATGAGGACCATGCAGCTTAGTGTCTGTAGTGGTCTTTTGAAGAAAGAACCAAACATATTTGAGTGGACCTGTCCAGTCAGTGCAAGCATTTGTCAATAGTCGAATAGCTCAACTTAAAAACCACTAAGGAGCTCAATGACATGACGAACAATACCAAAGAAAAGACATTTGGGTAGGCCGCAAAAGTACTCAAAACTGTCAGACAACGTTGAAAATTACTGTAAAAAAGAGGAGAAAATAATAATAATAACCCACATAGTCCTCACATTTACAATAATTAAGTAATCAAAAAAAAATAAAAATATAATACTTTATAAAGTAAATATTTGTGTCAAACAAAATAGTAATCATAATATGTCAATCAAAAAATAAAAATAAATATAATACTTAACAAAGTATTCAAGTCAAAAAAAAAAAAAATAATAAAATGTCAATAAAAAAATAAAATAAAAAATATAATGCAATACTATACAAGTATTCATGTCAAAAACGAATATTAAAAAAAATATATATATAAAAAATTTTTCATCAGTAAGTAGTACATATGAAAACAATGGCTCATGTATATCATTGAAGCAGCTCAATCCCACGCCTTTTTGTCCTCAAGAAAGTCATTAATTGTGTAAAAAGCTTTCTGGCATAGCTTACGTTTAATAAATGATTTAAATTTATTTATGCTTAGTTCTTGAATTTGGCTAGGAAGTTTATTATAGAAACGTATACATTGACATCTAAACGAACCACCTATTTTTTTCTTGAGCCTGGTTTTTGGTACAATAAATTTGTGTTTGTTCCTAGTATTTATGCTATGGATATCACTGTATCTTTTAAACAGATTAATATTTTTATGTGCATACATGAGATTCTCATAAATATATTGAGAGGGAACAGTCATAATATTAATCTCTTTAAATTTGTCTCTGAGGGAGTGTCTGGGACTTAATTTATAAATTGCACGAATAGCCCTTTTCTGTAAAACAAAAATTGTCTGAATATCGGCGGCATTTCCCTACAACAGAATGCCGTGCGACATCACACTATGAAAATAACTAAAGTATACTAAACGAGCTGTCTCTAAATCAGTTAAACCACGAATTTTCCTTACGGCGTATGCTGCAGAGCTAAGTTTTTTGGACAGTTTATCTATATGGGGGCTCCACTGAAGCTGCGCATCCAAAGTTAAACCTAAGAACACTGTGGAATCCTCGGGTTTCAACTCTTCACCCTTTATTGACACACTAGTGTTCACTTGTATTACATTGGGTAATGTGAACTTTATGCATTTTGTTTTTTTCTCGTTAAGGAGAAGATTATTGACATTAAACCAGTTAACTACAGTTGAAAGAGCATTATTTACATTATCAACAACCACCTGCTGACGTTTGAGTTTAAATAAAAGTGAAGTGTCATCTGCAAACAGCACTATATCATGTTTATCCTTTATGAGGTAAGGCAAGTCGTTGATATAGATTAGAAACAAAAAAGGACCCAGAATTGAGCCTTGAGGAACCCCCATTCTGACTACAGACCCGGAAGACCTTTTGCCGTTCACATCAACTCTCTGAATCCTATTACCCAAGTATGAAGTAAGAAGATCCAGAGAGGCGCCCCGGACTCCGTAGTAGTGCAGCTTCCTGATCAATGTATCATGGAGAACGCAATCGAAAGCCTTAGACAAATCGCAAAAAATGCCCAACGCATCGCATTTATCTTCCCATGCATTATAAATGTGTCCCAAAAGTTCAACACCAGCATCAGTTGTTGAACGACCCTTTGTGAAACCAAACTGTTTGTTGTGTAATAATTTGTGTTTATTAAAATATCTTTGAATTTGATCTAAAATAATTTTCTCAAAAATTTTACTAAAAGTAGGTAGCACTGATATAGGTCTATAATTAGTAGGGTCTGATGTACTACCCGATTTAAACAATGGTATAATTTTACTATATTTCATTAGATCAGGAAACTCACCACAATCTATACAATTATTAAAGATTACTGCTAAAGTAGGTGCTACAATGTCTATAATAGACCTAGCAACGTCAACAGAATTACCCCATAGATCTGCAGTCTTTTTAACATTTAAAGTATTAAAAGTTTTGATTACATCATTACAAGTGACATATTGGAAATAAAATTGGGATTCACAAACTGGAACGTTTTCTTTAAGTAAAATTTCTGCAGCAGTTGGTGATGAATTTAGAGATTTTGTAGTCGATACGGGAATCTCTGCAAAGAAATTTTCAAATGCCGCGGCGACTTGCGAATCTGATTTAATGATACTGTCATCAATAGCAAGGCTGTAATCACTACTTCGGTTGCAAGACCTTCCCGTTTCGCTATTAATAATATCCCAAGTCATTTTAATTACATTACTACTATTTTTAATTTTTGAACTTAAGTAGCGAGATTTCGCCAAATAACATACTTTTTTAAATAATTTAGAATAATTCTTAACATATAAATTAAATTCTACAGTGTTAATATAAGTCCGTTCTTCATACAGCTCATACAGCCGTTTTCTACTTTTATTAATACCAATGGTGGCCCAGTCACTGAAGGAAGTATTGCCATTTACCGAAATCGTCTTAGGAATAAAAGTAGTATCAAATTGCGTGCAATACATTTTGAAAAAATCATTATAATGTTGATTAGGGTCATCATTAGTTGACAAAAGTGGGATTTTATTTGAGAGTTTAGTTTTAAATGTTTCCAAGCGACCTTTAGATTTTGGGTTAACAGTGATATCTTTTTTTCGTTTATATTTGTTTATATTTGGTATAGTGATCAATAGTCCACTATGATCAGAGTCTAATAAATTAATAATTTTTTTGTGGGTAGGTAAAATATCTGCATAAATATTATCTAGGCAAGATGCAGTAGTGGGGATTATTCTAGTAGGCTCCATAAATAGATTTACAAGATTGTATGACTGAAACAAACTTATAATTTTAGTGCTTAGGCTAGAAGTTTCTAACAAATTAACGTTGAAGTCGCCACAAACGATGACAGACTTACTAGAGTTACAAATTTTTTGCAACACTTCATCCATTACTTTTTCAAAACAATCATACAATCCTTTAGGTGGTCTGTACACACTTAATATAACAAACTGCTCCAATTCAATACAGGCAATTTCAACTGTCTGTTCAACAGAGAGGCTCACAATATCCTTGCGGTCTTTAAACTTAAGTATATTATTTATGAAAATTAATGAGCCACCATGTATAGCGTTTACTCTGCTGAACGAACTACCAACCTGGTGATTACTATAATTAAACATAATCTGATGGCTTTTAAGCCAATGTTCAGTTATACAAAGAATATCTACATTGTTAAATTTAAGGAATAATTCTATTTCTAAATCCTTGCCCATACAACCATAAATATTTTGGTGCACCAGGTTGATAAGCTTGCATGGGACCGCCGGAGCCCCGTCAGCGCCAGAGCCGTGACAGAAACCATGCCTGCTGCATGTTTCATGCTTGCTTGTATGCTGCATGCTTGCTTGCATACTGCATGCTAGCTTGCAAACTGCATGCTTGCTTGCATGCTTGCCTGCTTGCATGCTACATGCATGGTGTATGCTTGTTTGCATGCTTGCTGCATATATTGTTTGCATGTTTCTTACAGGGAAATAAAAACCAAATATGTTCACAATCAACTGTTTTATAATGATTTATGCTTCGGTTAATTGAACAATGATATTTGTTAAGTTACCTACATTTCACAACTTATTAATAATTAGACATTGTTATAATGTGTATTTCTGAAATGTTTTGCTTTGTGTTTTTTACTAGGCTTTTTATTTATTAAACTTAATGCACAAGTAAGAATTATTGTACAATGGCGGACTTAATGCCTTAGGCATTTTCTACAAGTCGACCTTAGGGTTGTTTTATCATATTTCACTAAATAGGTTTTATGTCTTTTGAGCGGTAAGTATATTAAACGATTTTATATTCAATGTATGTTATGATACGATAAATGATAAATGATGTTTATTCAGTAAATAGGTTACAAGGAACACTTTTACACGTCAATGTTTTTTGTCAGTTTAAGCTAGATGAGGATATGGAGTATGGAAGAAAAAGACATGTTACGCCGACCCCAAATAAATTGGGATAAGGGCAGGAGAGTGATGATGATGATGTTATGCTTATAAAAATTAGTTACTTTAAAATTATATCAATCGTTTATTATATTAACTGATCATTATACTAAATAAAATTATAGAAAAAAAAAAATTGTAAAAAAAAAAAATTGCAGTTGAATAGTATCAAATATTACTTACCCATTTTTAATTTATAATTTACTTGCTTTATTTATTATAATAACTTAAACAGCCGAAGACACTGGTCCCTATGATACAGTCAGCACTAGTTTAGGGACCAAGGGATTCACATTTATGTACAACTTTTATGTCAATAAATTTATTATTATTATTGTAAACTTCCAGCTTTTATAAAAATAACAAAGGTCTGAATGTGGCCGGCCGGCCCTTGGGATATCATTTATGCAAGGCTCAACCATTTTTCTCAGGCAGTTTTGTTTCTGCAGGGTTTATAGTAACCTAAAACGAAGAGAATGGTGAGGGCTTCATTCCTCGCTCATGGTTGTCCCACCCGACATCCTTCAAACTTCTTTTTCGTGATGATTCAGGCTGAATGCATTTCAATTATAGTATGTTTATATTAAACGACGGCACCGTTGGCGCAGTGGTTGAGCGTTAAGCTGCTGCGCTGCGTGTCGCGGGTTCGATTCCCGCACGGAACAAATATTTGTATGGCCTACAAATAGTTGTTCCGGGTCTGGGTGTCTTGTGTATGTGAATTATACATGTTTGTGAACGCACCCACGATACAGGAGTAATTCCTAGTGTGGGGCAACGTTTTTTTTATAAAAAAAAAAAAAAAAAACGAAATGCTTTGATTACTTACAGAATTTGAAGTGGAAAATGTGGACAATATCTATACATATGTAAAAGATTCACCAGCACACCATTCTGAGAATTCTTCCGAATCAGAAGATGTACCTTTAATGAAGATCAAAACCGAAGTGGAAGATGAACAAGAATCAATAGGTAAGCAAGCAAGCCCACGGTCCATCTGATGGTACAGCGTTCCCTTGTGTGGAAATCTTAATCAAACTAGAATTGACTAAATTCTCCGCTGTTTTCACTCGGAGCTGCCTCGGACTAGTGCCAGCCCGCCGTCTGCGGGCTTCGTCCTGTGGTCGGGAGTGGGTTGATTGAAAGACCGACGGAGTCTCCGACGCCCGGTGCACCTGGTACGGGACTGGAGAGCACTAGTCATCTCCCTTTTCCTTTCCGCACCGTACTTCTGCGAGATGACATTCACGCAGAAGGAGATCACTGCATCCCAGGACTGAACTACTGACCAACGACCATAGACTTCCGAAACGAGGGCACGACGTTGCTCCTCCCATGCAGCACATTCGGCCAGCGTATGCCACGCGGTGTCCTCAGGACTAGGGCTTCAAAAATTACGTAACTTGTGACGCATTTTGATGCTTAAATTACGGTATAAGACAAATTGACACATCTATTAATATTTTTCAGTATCTTATGATTTATGAAGGATTTTAAGTAAAATTAAATTTAAATTCAAATCAATATTGTAAGAGTTATTTAATAAAAAAAATAGATCAACAATCTATATATAAAAAAATCAAAGTACTGACTGACTGACTGATATATCAACTCGCAACCCAAACTGCTTTTTTTTTTCTTTTCGCCGGCCACGATGGGCTCCGTCAGTGGTGGCTGACACTAATCTCTTGTTCGGCGCGCGTGGAACACTACGCGCCGTCGACTCATGGGCCTGGTGCTGATCGGACGGCGAGTTACCCACTGCTCGCCGTCCGCAGGCCCGGGTCTACGGTGGCCGGAGATCGTCTCGCGACGTCCTACGCCCAGTACCTCTCCTGCGGTGGTAGCGGCCGGGGCCGTGAGGGGCACTCCGTTGAGCTTCCCTCAGGCGTCCCGCCTCCACCTTCGCGAGCTTTACTGCTTCGCAGAAGGCGGAGACTGCTTCCCATTTCCTCTCGCTCCGTACCATGGCCTGAACCAGGGACGGGCGCGAGAGGTCGCCGCCACCTATCGCATCCACGAGGACACGGCGGGGCTCCGCCCAAGCGGGGCAGACCTCCAACGTATGCTCCACCGTGTCCTCTGGGCGATCCGCGTAGTGGTAACACGTACCCGGGCGTTTCCTCCCGCCTGATTTGATGCAGGAACCTCCCGAAACAACCGTGTCTGGTGAGGACCTGCGTCAGGCGAACCCAAAATGCTGGACCTAGAAACTTGAAATTTTGCACTTGGATACCTTATACAGCATAGGCATCCACTAACGAACGATTTTTGAAAATTTTACCCCTGACGGGGTAAAATAGGGGATGGAAGTTAGTATGAAAGTCCATCAGTTTTGAAGTTAGGATCTCCAAATTTTGAGTTTAGGCTGACGATTGAAAATCAATTTATACTTGTCAGCGTTTTGGATAATTCCACCCCTGAAGGGTTAAAAAGGGGGATGAAGTTGTGGGCAGAAGGGGATGCAGTTGTCAGAAGCAGGGGATGGAGAGAGCTTCATTCACTTGCTTTCCTCGCTCGTGTTTGTCTCCGTCATGCCCTTTTTTTCTTTTTTTTTTTTGGGGGGTTGGGAAATCATCTTATGACTTCTTCCGCTCTAGGGTGGAGCGGAAGGGCGTGTCAGACTTTTACTGACTAAAACCCACCCCTGTTCCTCCCTGCCCTACATGCCCAGGGGCGAGGTAACTCTTTCGAATTTATCCTCAACCCCCGGGCAGGCATTGGCCGTGGCAAGCCCCGTCCTTTGCTGACAACTCTTTGAGGCGCGCGTGGAACACTACGCGCCGTCGACTCTCGGGCCTGGTGCTGATCGGGCGGCGAGTTACCCACTACTCTCCGACCGCAGGTCCGTCATGCCCTTCAAACTTCTTTTTCGTCTTTCAGACCGAATACTTTTCAATTCCTCCTCGAATATAACTAAACACGAAATGCTTTGTTAACTTACAGAATCAGAACTGGAAAATGTGGACAATTGCTATGATTTAAAAGATACATCAGCACACCATTCTGTGGCAGATTCGGAAGATGATAAATCTATAATGGAGATCAAAATCGAAGTGGAAGATGAACAAGAACCAATAGGTAAGCAAGGAGGCCCTCGGTTCACCTGACGATATAGCGTTACAAATGTCCGCGTGCATCTGTGAACATTCGAACGTTAAAGGATTCTACCCACAACACCGCATCACAACATGACCGCGCTAGGAGCGTATCGAGCACGACTAAAACGTATCATACCCGTGCATAACTGTTTTAGTGACCGTAGCATCCGCGTAATATTCCCGTATCATCCGCATGTCTTATCCGTTCTCGCTGTCTCGGTTGTACTTAGTAGTTCACTTTTGTGTTCGCATGAAGCAGACGAGTCAGGAAGAGCGAGTGAATATTTTAGTATAGGAATACTTAAACGATGGGAAACAGGTTATTTGTACAAGGTGGCGCAAAATTACTCACTATAGGAAGATGCTATAATTTCTGCAAATGGCGTCGTACGTCAATCATATTTGACAATTGTAAAATAGGCAGCTGCAGAATACAAACAGACAAGCAATGGAGCGCTATACTCCGCAAAAGCGTAATTGTGTCGATTTTTTTTACCATAATCGGCTGGTGGTGTAACACGCTGGACCAACGTCCAGCGTGTTTTTTGAAGTGAAACTTCTAATGCGACTTCCAACAAGGTTGCGTTAAACGTTTAACGCTACCATGGAGGGGGTATGAAAGCACTGTTGCGTTAAACGTTCAACGCTCCTGGGGAGGGGGAATAGAAAGAGACAGAGCGAGAGTGAATGCGTGGCACTCGAACGCATGCCCGTAGTATACCTGTTACAGGCCTGCGTGAGCGTTAGCAACGAGTAGCGTCCAATATTCCAACGCAAGAGGGAGAGAGAAATAAATATAGACAAAGGTAGAAAATAGGAGAGAGAAAGAGAGTGAGTCAGTAGATCCCAGGCACATGCGCGTGGTATTCTTGCTATGAGCGTCGTGAAATTAGCTGAAATACGAACTTGTTGTTCTATTTTAATTTACAATATTCATTATTTCATTTACTTGTTTTTTTAGTTTGATTTGATGCACATATAATTTAATAGGGTAGTATTTTTTATTTTCAAATTTAGTAGATAAGAATTGTAAAAAATGAGTGAAAACAATCCCACGGACAATGCAACGGATGTAAGGTTATGTCAAGGTACGTCTCTTGTGAATATCAATTGATTGTTAGGTTTACTCTTTTGAAATTACATTATGACGCATTCACATACATTATTAATACAAATACATTTTCCAGGGCGAGACGATGAGGCAACCACAAGCACTTCCACTGGTTCAAGAGGTCCACGAGGGAAAAATGCACAATATTACCGTGATTACAGAGCACGGAAGCGAGCGGAGCAGAAAAAAGAGTCGTTGAATAGAACTAGTGATCTTTCTACAACTGCTGATTCTTCTACAATTAACGTCCCAGGATCAGTAACAACGAAGAAAAGGAAATCAGCCGCGGAATACCAGAGAGAATACCGAGCACGTAAAAAAGCTAAACGTGACAATATACTCATTGATTCGCTAGCTGTAATTCCATCAATTTCAACGGGGGGATTTACTACCACTCATCAATCAACTATAGTAGACCAACTACCAACTGCTGGGCCTTCTATTAATCCACAAGCAACTGCTGGGCCTTCGACGAGTAGTGATATTGGTTTCGCAAAGCCAAGAAGGAGGAAAACACCCGCAGAATATCAGCGAGAATATAGAGCAAGGAAAAAAGGTCAACGGGAATCTACGAGGGCTGCGAAAACCAACGACGGTTCAATGGAGATTGCTAATGAAATTGTTTAAATCTCAATCTTCTTTCTTTGGGGCTGCTTGAAGTCGCGGGTTTATGCCAACAAGCCTCAGACAATCGCAGCCCTTAAGAAGAATATTCGACAGTAATGCGAACAGATGTCACCGAAAATCTTTCGGAAAGTCATGGAAAATGCGATGAAACGGGAACAGATGTGTATTAACACTGGGGGCAGCCACTTGAAAGACATCATCTTTTCCACTTAACAGAGAAAATTTTAGAGGTCCAAATAAAGATTTTCATCAATCAAAATCATTTTTTTTTATTTAGTAAAAAAAATATTCAAATACAAAATTGCGCAAAGGGTTCTGAACAAATCATATTTTTTTCAGGTGTTTTTTTAAACTGCCTCCATCATATAGGTTTTCCTGTAATCTATAAGTAAAGAACTACTTTCTGTATTTTTTTTCAAAATTTTAGGACCAGTGGTTTCGGAGATAAGGAGGGGCAGTGGTCATTTTTCATCTATTTTCTTAGATAACTTTAAAACTGTATATTTTAAAAAATTATGAAAAAAAAAATTCTAGACCCTAATTTTTTTGGATTTTCACCCAAAAAGTGACCGCCATATTCCAATTTAATGTATTTAGGGTTTACGTTCGTGTCTGGATCACAGATATTCATGTGTACCAAATTTCAACTCTATCGGTTCAGTAGATTCAAAGCAAATTGGCTGTGACGGACAGACGGACAGACAGACACAAGAGTGATCCTATAAGGGTTCCGTTTTTTCATTCGGACCTTCGGAACCCTAAAAATTTAATATTTTAAAAAAACCCGTCTGCACTATGATAGCCTGACATTTTCAATGGTTAACTGCTACCCCAAATTGGCCTGACCAACTTCATCCAAATCCCGGTTTAACTCCTCGATCGCGTCCGATAACTTGTTCACACTTGTCTGACAGTACAGCTGCAAATCGTCAGCGTAGAGATGATACGCACACTGAAGCGCAGTAATTATATGATTTATAAAAACTGGGAACAAAATAAGAGATAAAATACCGCCTTGAGAGACGCCAGCTGCAAGATCACACTACCTCGATGAGTTTCTAGCACGAACTGACTGCTGGCGCCCCCGAAGATAAGAGGAAAACCATTTTAGTACATCCTGAGAGACCAAAAGACGGGAAAGGATAGACAAGAGGACTTTTTTTGTAACACATAACGACGGTGAAGTGCCAAAATCTTCTGACAGACATTTTTCAGGATAATCACTTTGAAGTTAAGGGAGTTTTCGCATGTATTAGTAACATCTGCGAAGTGTATTTTTAGTCGCAACTGCACTAAATTAAAATGAGGAAATACCTCCTAACTAAACCAACGTGTCTGTTTTATGGCATTACATCTCTACTTTTATGGTACTAATACACTATCATAAAATACCTTAATACAACATAATAACTATAGCATATGTTATTATTTTTCTTAATAAATAAATAATTTTCAACTTCTCAAGAGATTAAACGTTTTTTTCAAATCTTGTAAATTCTTGAATTCGTCAGTTAAAAGTTATTGGCACTTCGCTGTCGATAACATGGCTTAAAAGAGTGTCCATGGAGTTTGCACGTTCTTCTCCATAGCACATAACAAAGTTACTTGTTCCAGACGAAAACCCGTAGTTACGGCGGTACCGTTTCTTTGTATGGGATGAGGCATTTGTACGCTAGTGTTATAATATCTGTGTCCATAGAGATCTACGCCTTGGAATGTGCAATTAGCCTCATCTTTCTGACTGACCGACTTATTGCCAATTAAAAAGTGCCTGTAAATGGTTTATTTGAAATAAATTATTTGAATTTGTGACTGACGGTATTAAAACACAATATTAACAAATTTTCGTCCGCCATTGACAAACGTAAACATGCAACTAAAAACATTAAAAAAAAAAGTCAAAACATTATTTGTCTATGGAAATGTTTGTAAAAGTACGATACTATCACGCTCCGAGTGTGTAAAAATTTCCACAGGAATATGACCTTTCGTTATTTAATAATAGAGGTTGAAACAGCGCGAGTCGGCAAGAGGCCCGATCGGGTCTTACGGTCGCTGACGGTTAATTTCATGTCTCTGACGGGTGTACTGACGGTATTAGTGGTTGTTCAGTTCCGATGACTGCATTTTTATGGTAAGCATGACCAGTATCGACATCCAGGATCAACTCCAAATAAAGGAACTCTTCAATTCTCAACAGCATCGACACGAAATATTGTGTACACGTTTAATCGTGATAGCCGGTATAAAAGTCCGTTAAAAATATTTTTTAACTAGGTATTAACTTATTTTTATTTAGTAACAAGGGAGTAAATTGATAAATATCTATAATCTAGTTATTATTATTGAAAGAGCAAGCAATGCATAAATAATATTCTGTACCAGTGCATTTCCTCTACATACGGTTTTTATGCAAGGTGCACTTCACAGATGACTTATTATTTGAACATTTTTACCTAATCTGGCACCTTGTACATTTTTCCTGTCACTCTCGTATATGTTCCAGAATTGCTACAGTTATCTGAGAACGTTCATTATACGCGGTTATAACCCGTATGCTCACCGGATTAGCAACGTCGCGTTACATGCACGTAGCGTATCGGCACCGGCAAAATACAAGATTACGGTGTTGGGCAGAGTCTCTCACGTTTCAATACAAAGAATATGTTTTTGTCTGTCACATTCCTAGCACGGACACTGTATAATACGGTGTAGTGAGCAGACTCCTTAAACTTGACTGATTTTTTTTATCACAGGGGCGGCCGTCGCAAAGAAACCAAAACTGGACTCGAGAAGAACAAAACCAGAATATACAATCACAGCCGAGCAAACGATAAAAGAAACAAATCGAAAAGTATTATTTGTCACTGAATCAATTCAGAAAACTCAAAGCTGTACGTCCAAAATTGAGACTAAATTCAAACAGCCTGTCTCTAATATAAAACCTAGAGTTAATACTGCTTCAGTTACAAGTAGCCGTGATAATAGTAACACTCATGATATTGGATCTAAAATATCTATATACAACACTCAACTTGGTAAGAAAGTTTTTAAATGTAATATATGTCAGCGTAGTTATAGTAATTATGGCAATTTAACAAGACATATTCGTGTTCACACAGGTGAAAAACCTTTCAAATGTGATGAATGCCCGCGTAGTTTCAATCAAAAGAGTGTTTTAACAAATCATATGCGTACGCACACTGGTGAGAAACCTTTCAAATGTGATATATGTCAGCGTGGTTTTACTAAAAAATTCAGTTTAACAAATCATATTCGTGTTCACACTGGTGAGAAGCCATTCAAATGTGATATATGTCAGAAAACTTTTACTAAAAAAACAAATTTAACATATCATATTCGTGTTCACAATGGTGATGGTGAGAGTACCTTTCAATTGGCATAAAATTATTTTAACGAAGTTTTACTATAAAGGAGGTTTTAAACGGGTTATCAACGCTAGGTTGAATGTGTTTACTCGAATAAATAGATCTAAATATTCAAACCGTTATTATTAAATGTATTAATGAAATAAAATGTATTAATAAGATAAAAATAAAATGTATTATTAAAATAAAAAAATCTGTAATTATAATTATTTATTAAGAAAACATTAATAAGCTTACAGCCTATATTTTCAAGATCAGAATCGAGTCTCATAAAAATATCATGAATTATATAAAAAAAATACTGTAGATAATAATATTGTATTGTAAATGTCTATTGTGTTTGTGTGTACGTGTTTTTTTTATAATTTTCTAAATAAGCTATAAGTGTAATAAAACATCTCAAATCTGTTGAGATCATTACTTAATCTTATTAGTTACTAATTATTTTGATTGTTATCTAACACACTAGTGAATCCTGCCCTCTAGGGCGTTGCTGTTGAACTATTTCTAGTATACTTGCGTGAGTTTTGTTAGTTTAGGCGTCATCTATTGGTACCTTTGTGGAATCAAGCATGGAATGGATTTCATGAAAATCAATTATTAAACATTTTTAATTTTTATCAAGTTTTCCCATTGACAGTGATGTGGACGAATTTTTCGATGCCCAATGAAGAGTACAGCACTCCTCGCTTGTACATATTTTATTTATTAAGTTATTTATTAGTATTGTCACCTTCTGTGGGTGCCGTTAATGTATAATAATAACATTCGGAATTGTAACAATCGTACTCTCGATTTGGGTTATTTAAATTGTAATCAAATAATAATTAGATAGTTATTTATTATTAAAATTGCAATGTTTTAATTAAAACTAGAGATAAAAATAAAAAAAGGAACATTTATTTTAAAGCTTCTGGATTAATAATCATTACAAAAATTGCACAATTATTGCACATTTGACGAAGGGTATAGTTTTGTTTAAGGCTTACATTATCACGTAGTCTTAGAAATGGTGTAGGTTGAGATACCTAGATGTTATTTATTTATTTATTATTCATTATATTCTCTAATGTACACCATGCATAAACATAACATAAAGCAACTTATTGATTATTAATATGTTATATTGCAATACAAAAACTAGTTTTCAGTAAGAGATCACAAACTATAAATTCATGAAACTATTTTAGACAGTAATTTACTACTAAAAAGTTCTTGAAATCTTAGCACCGGAAATGTTGTACAGTTTTAGAAAAACTTGTGATGAAGCGATTATTTAACAATAATTTAAGAACAGCCTTGCATTTGTGAATATTGATATTGATTAATTACCTACTGACACGGGCTCTCATCTCGAACAAAGAAAATTTAGTTCAAATAAATATCAACAGATGGCGCAATATGCATCGATTTCTTATTGAAGTTTTATGTAACATTAATATTATGAAAAAAATATGGCAAAAACTATTTTCTTATTTAATAAACTACCCTAAGCATAAAGCTGTGGAATAATTGGCTCCTAATTCAAATTTAGATGTTTATTGGAACGAATCCTTAGGAATTTATATTTCTTGTACCAATAGATGGCGCTGTTTGAAGTTTCAATTTATACATTTGCCTCTTTAAAATTTCTATAGTAACACGTTTTGAAACAGTAAAACTATTATGCAGTGCTAAAAATACTATTAAGTAATTCCTTAATGTGTGAGAAAATATTGGTAAGATTTTATGTAAATTCATTCAACTTGCAAACCGTCGCTGCTAACACCATCTAGCGAGGTGTAGAGGACGGGCTCGAATGAAGAATAAAAGTTGCTTGTGCAAGTCGAAAGCCCGTACTTACGGCGGTACCGTTTCTTTGCATGGGATGAGGCATCTGTACGATAGTATTATATTATCTGTGCTACTAATAAGCATTTTAGTATTGTTTGTTAGTATAATTCAACCATTTAAGTAATTAGTTTCTAAACTTCATGGTGGTTACTTCTTGCGCCGAATCAAACTGGACGGACTCGTGTACCGACATAGAGAGAGCACTGTGTGTTTCGTAAATCAAATTAATAGACTTGTTTGAAAAACTAATAAACGAGTAAATAAGTCGACAAAATGTAACGTAACATAATGGTGCCGATTCTCTTGCTGAATATCTAAACTAAAATTAGAGAATCGCTATCTTTTACTAAACGGCAGTGCGAGAAAAGGACGGCTATAGCTATGAACTAAATTAGAGATGTCAAATTAGTTTACGCCTTGTACTTTACCGTGTTTTTAGTCGACATGTTTTTACGTGTACCCTAAATTTGTGTGGTAACATTGGTTCAACTAAATTTGACAGCTCTAATTTACGTCCGTCTCTTTCTCGTTTTATTAGAGAGAAAAAGATAGTAATAGCCTAAATTAAGTTTAGTTTGTCCATAACAGAATCGACACCATTATATTGATTTAAAGGAGTATCCCAGAGTTTCTTGGCCAGTTCTTCTCGGAGAGACTAACGTCTTGTAACTAGCGGGCCACGTAAATGTAGTTTTAGTTTTATAGCTTCAACTCTCCTGACTGATCAACTTCTATACAGTTCCACAAATGTCTGTAAATAGTTTAAATGAAATAAAATGAGGTTCAGTCTAGTGTTGTATGTTTAATTGAATTTCAATTACTTCTCTTACCCACAATGAAGAATCACGTCAGAGACGCCTTCCTACTAGTGACCTGAATAGTCCTGACGTGACGTATAGGTACAAACTTACAACGATTATTTCACGCCGGGTTACATTTAATAGAATCGTTTATAAAATTTTGGTAAGTGATAAATGACTTTAGGAGGGATGTTGGACAGTAAACTAGGAAACTAAAGCAGAAAGAAGCTAAGGTGGAAGTAAATAGGAAAAGGGATTTTAATTTTGGGTAGCATGGATAGACACACTTGTAACTACAATAACTATAGTAGCAAATAGTGATTATCAAAGTAAATCAAACCAGTTTGACCTACAAAACAAAAACTAAAAAATAGTGCTGTTTTGGGGTAGATGGGGATTTTCAGGAAAATTTACGCCACCAGCTGGCGCTACTGTGGCGACAGGTCTTTTATTTTGAAAACGAAACACTATGACGTAAACATGATGTTAACGTGATATTAACTAATGTCAGTTTTTGATATTATTTAAAGCAATTTGACAAGTGCCTGGACCTGACCCCTCAGTGCTGCCAACTGGTGTACGTCATTTCAGAAAAAAAAAGTGTTTTTTTTCCCGTCAAGCCCCTCATTAACAGAAACAATTAAAAATCGATTATCGCGTCTCCGTAAGGAGACGCGAGGGGCCTGACGGATTAAATGTAAAGTCAAATCACCGAAACGATCTACATAGATTATCGGCGTTGTACCTAAATTAAAACGCTTAGGTACCTTATTCGAAGCAAAACTTTCATAAAGTCAATTACGACGATAAAAAACTATGAACTACGTAAAATTGACGGGTATTGCACTCTCTGTCCTCGGTTACGAGCAGGCTGTTAACGTCTTCTACACTAGTCACAAAAATTATGGGACATAAAAAAAAAAGACGTGTGGCACTCGGAGACTGCCGCGGTAAAGCTATTGCATAGCATTTTTTATCAACTTATGTAATTATAATTTAATTATTTTATCTAGGCAGTATTTTTTTTCCTTTTTTTTTTCTTTGATATTAATTCAAGTTACACTTTTTGAGCGTGGTGACCGATAAGAAAACAATTTGTTTTCTTTCACCGTCACCGTCACCGTCACCGTCACCGTCACCGTCATCATCATCATCATCACCATCATCGGATTGGGGGTGTTAGGTTATTTTTAGTTACGGAATTTTTGGATTCGGTCTCCATGATCAAGGCCCGCGTTAGAAGCTATGCAATAGCTTAAAAATATATTTTGGGTGACTTCCATCCAACAGGCTGTAATTCGGTAGCAAATGGCCGTACAGTGAAAAAAAAATTGTAGCTTCAAGTGTCTATTTTTTTTGGGATGACTGAAAAAATTGTCAGATCTATGGTTTCAGAGGAATCCTTAGAAAACCATCGATTTTTTTTTTCTAAATTTTTGCTCATTTATACGATCCATGGGCTCATTTTTTTTTTTATTGTCTAACCATTATTCTCTTTTACGAAATTTTATCCTCTTTAATTTGTGCTGCTCACCTGTACGGTGATTTGGCGCAGAGTTATCGATCATGGCAAAAAAGTCCTTTTTGACTTTGATAGTCAATAACTCGGGCAAGAATGATCGTACAAGAAATTGATGTAGGATTTTACAAACTGCAGAACATCCCCTATAAGAAGCAGCCGTCAGTGCTTTTCAATAAAAAAAAAAAATTGCGAAAAAAAAAAAACTTTGTAACATAAAATGGATGAACAAGGGATATCGTTGGTAATTTTTCAACCTTAGCGTATCCTGAAAATGTCATAGAAAGCTTATAGCGCTAGAATTTTTTTTCTTAGTGCCCCGATGCTTATATGCAACCAAGTCGCGGGGGGATTTCGCGGGCTACCCTGAAGCATTCACCTTAAGGTGAAAGCTCCAAGGTAGCCCGCGAAATTCAAATTTTCTTAAGTTTTTTGGAATTTGCAGGCCAGTGTCAGGTTGTATCTAAGTCAAAATTTGATTCGCGGGCGTAGCAAATATGTATCTATCTAGTTATAATAATTAAAATCATCAATACAACTGTTTCAGTTATAACTGATGCCAAATGTGAGTATTTCATGAAATCATGACATTTGGCATCAATTATTCAATTGATTTTTTTTATTGAATTGATTGATGACTTGGTAGCATGGTCCCTGACCTTAACCTATTCCAAAAGGAACAAAAAGAGAATTTTTGGCGGAATTTTCTCGAGTGTAGTTCAGTGGCTGTTTTAATTATTCGCTTATTGATTCGGATATTGTGATGTAAAATTGGTGTATTTTTGTGTCTCAAGTGTCTACGCAACTGAACAATATGTGGAATCATTGAAACACTCGCGATCTCGGTAAAATGGAGCTGAGAATTTTATTGTAGTATTGACTACCTCAGCAGAGTTTGCCGAGAAGGCTGACTCGACACATTTGTTGCCAAATACTGCAAAAAACATTAGAATGTGTTACATCTGCATTCTAAAGGAAAAAAAGTAAAAATACACTACGTAGGACTAGGCAATATGTTCAAAAGACTTTCGCCTACCCTTCGGGGTAAATAAAAAAAAATTGAAAAAAAAAGTATTGACCAGTCTTGCCAGACGATTACATTTCTTACATTTTTTCATGTAAGTAATTTTTATATTTAGGGCAATTTTCGTAACTTTTGAGAACAACGAGATTTTGTAATACTAGATATTTATTGCAAACAGTTTACGAACGCATCCAAATTGAAAGTGCCTAAAACTGATTTTGCTTGAGCGTAAGCGCGCACGTTACGCCGTTTCGTATTCGGTTCGTTTTCGTAGTTACCTAGCAAGAAAAAGAAAATAAACATGGCCTAATGTTATTTGTTTTGTTTCGTTGTGTTATTGTTTGTTGTCATATAAGAAAAGTGCGTGAGACAATAAAAATTGACCATTTCGTATACCTTTTTTTTTGTGGGGCGGGCATTTTATTTTAGTACATTCCGTTAACCCGCGGGGAGATAAATCTTTTGACACCGCATACTTGAGCCTAGCTATCACAAAACATAAAAAAATTCTGACAACAATTTACCTTCGATCCCAAAAACACTTAAAAAAAACTTGAGAGGTGTCAAGGGACACCCGGATGGAACGAAGTTCCTTTCGATTAATTAGTGAAGGAATTGTAATATAATTTTATTTTTTTTAATTTATAATTTTTTTTTTATTATTAACTACGCACACACGCACGCACGTAAGAAGTTATACTTCATCATCTCATCTCATCTCATCTCATCGCAGCTCAGCTCAGCTCAGCTCAGATCAGCTAAGCTCAGCTCAGCTCAGCTCAGCTCAACTCTTTAGCAATAACAACAACTATAACAAAAGTAATTGTAATAAAATTTTATTTTTTTTACTATAGCAAAAAAGTGTCGTGACAACTTTTTCGTAAGAATTTTTTCCGTCTAGCCCCCTTTCACAACGCGCGATAAGGAACTTCGTTCCAAAAAGTTTGTGTGTACCTATGTCCGCACGCAAGAAGTTATACTTCTTTGGCGTAACAAGATAAAAAACCAGACGGTCACAAAGTTTACAAAAGGAAAACGATCACTCTGTATGTACACGTGCCTATCGTAAAAATTTACTCTCATCATTTTTCCCTAACGCGCCAAAAGAAGTATAACTTATAAAAAAAACAATAATGTAACTTTTGCAGCAAAAACATAACATTTCAGGGAACGAAACGTAACTTACGACTCAAGTGCCCTGGCAACACTGGTATTGACAGTTTGAGTCAGTTTGACTCTATGTCAATGGTTTGACTATATGTCAATGGTTTGACTTAGAGATGGGTAACTAGCCGAAATTTCAATAGCTTAGCTAGCCGGCTATTTCTGGTGAAACAGCCAGCTAGCTAGCCAGCTATTTTGGCTACTTGGCTATTGAACAATAGCGACTAGCGGTAGCGACTGCCTTGCGCTAAAGGCGCGGCGGTGTAGGTAGGTAGGACTTGAAAAACTAACACTCAACTGCCCTGCGATTCGAGTTCGTTCGCAACAAGTCTAGATGTTATAATAAGTTAATATCATGATTTCGTTTTTTATTTACTTTTTATTTTATATATTATTATTATCTTATTATTTTTTTTTTTTACGACGGCTAGTCGGTTACTGAGCTACTCTGGACTCTGGCTAGCCGGCTACGGCCGCTAGCGGGAGTCCGGGATGGCTGCAAAACGTAGTAGTTATATTATATTCTGTGGCGGCTACCCGCTGTTCCGTAACTTGTCGGTTATTCTAGCTAGCTAGTAGCCAATTGCTAGTTATCGTGTTGACGGATATCATAGCCGTGGCTATTTTGTTATTTTGCTATTTGGCTAGTTATTACAATAGCTACCCATCACTAGTTTGACTTGACAAGTTGACAGAGACACTAGACAGTAATAATATTGATTAATGATATGTACTTACTTACTATTTACTCATTTTACTCTCGAATAAATCCTCCTTTATCGTGGACTGCTCGGACTAACCACGCGAGATATTATATTGTAGCTCTTTCCGGTTGCTGCCGTTTCTTTTAACGTAGTCCACAAAGGACGTGCACGCGATATTAATTAAGTACAAGACATCTTGACACTCTAAAGTTGAACTAATTATCTTTATTTTTGAGTTTCAACCGTAGTAAAGGTAAAGGATACCATCAGTACTTGACGCGAGATTCCGACTAGTCGTAGGTCGTACTCAGCGCTTCTCCTTTACTTTTAGTGTGAGCACAGCCAAAGTTTGGAACTACCAGCAGTGCCAGCATCTGTGTTCTCTACCTATAACCCGTCGTCAGCCTTCATAGCAAGAGTATATAGACATCTTTTGGGCTTGCTAGTTACATTTTAGACCTCATTTATCGCTTTCCATCTTTTAAGATTGTGGTCAGGACTAGCACTTTACTTATTTATAAGATGGAAAAGTTGGCAATGTGTAGGATATGTTTAGTGGACAATGTTCGCATGTATATGGTGGTCAACAAGAATTTGCATGAACTATATAAGAAGCTGACTGATGTGCCGGTAAGTTGATAACTTTAACTAGTAAATTACATAACAGGTTTTATTGTTGTTGTCCATCTCATACAAAAAAGTAGAAATAATAATTACAAACTTTTGGTTAGCGGGTCATATTAATGAGTAACGGAAATCACTGACATTGGTGAAGGAAAAAGGTTTGAGAAAACCTAGAAATTATTATATTTGTAAATATTGTCTTGCATCCATGGATGCGAGACGCACATAACCCGTTGTTGTGGTGACACTTGGGGGAGGCCTATGTCCAGTTGTGGACATCTTTCAGCTAAAATAATGATTTGGTTTTGTGTATACATATATATGTTTTGTATGGAAGTATCTGAAATCTAGTTGGATTGAAAAGAATTCAAATGCACTCAAAAGATGTGCCTTGATTGTCACTGCAGCTTTCATTTGTGGGTTGTGATTTTGTAATAATTGTGTCTTATTTGTGCTAAAATTTATTTAATGAATAAGATTGTATTATTTAAGTGTTTATTTGATATTTCCTTCTCTGATTTTCAAAGTTGTTAGAATTTTTCCTAAAATTATTATCTCTATGATGTGTTGATTTTTGTAAAAGGAAATTCATACTTTCGCTTTGTTTAATTCAGGCATAAAAGTGGAATGAAAATATAGATTTGAAGTTTATTCATTGTAATAATTTTATATGAGTAATATGATAAACGCGTCAGGCCCCTCGCGTTACCATAAGGTAACGCAACAATAGGTTTTTAATTGTGTTTGCTTGATGCGTTAAACATGGAAAATACCCAAACAGTCTCCAGGCCCGACTTCAGATGGTAAATCAAATCAATCCTTTATTTCTTTGCAGTTTGTAACTAAGGACCGTAGACCGATGCTCGCTTGTTTCTTCTGCTGCACTAAACTAAAGCAATGCTACCACTTTATGAGAAAAAGTTTGGAAGCAGAAGAGTTGTTCACTCAAATGATGAATAGGAATTGTGAGGTGAGGTATTTTTCAATAAGAACGATGATCAACATATTTTCATGTTTTACATAATATTAGTACATTCATCCACTTACAGGCAGATCCTATAATAAACATGGAGTACGTAAATCTTTTCAATGGGTTTGTTAATAGTCCTATCGTGCACATAAGTGTAGATGATGGTGGTCAAACAGAAAGCGATGCCATCAAGGAAGAGAGACATGATGAAATTATTAACCTAGAGGAGGAACTTCAAATTGATGGTAGGTATGTTTTAAGAACAAAGTGCCAAGTGAATAAGGTGGATGATAAATTATATCTTAGGAGTAATTTATAAAATATATTTTGATTTATTAATAAAGATCAACTGCCTCATGTATGAAAGGCTCAAGCAATATGGTAGTTGCTGCAGCATAGGATTCAAACATGAAGGAGAGGGCAGGGCTCCATTCACTTGGTTCACTTACTCCTGCTTGTCTCTGTCAGCCTCAAACTTCAATTTTTCGTTATGTTTCAGCCTGAATAAT
Organism: Polia nebulosa; assembly: GCA_951329385.1. Lineage (NCBI taxonomy): Eukaryota > Metazoa > Arthropoda > Insecta > Lepidoptera > Noctuidae > Polia > Polia nebulosa. The sequence goes on from OX589608.1 coordinate 23,354,383, forward strand.
TTTTAATTCCCCATTGTTAATACGGTAACATGAAATGTTGTTTACTTACAGAATTAGAACTGAAAAATGTAGACAATAGCTATGCAGATGTAAAAGATACACCAGCACACCATTCTGAGTCAGATTCTAAAGATAATCAACCTGTAATGGAGATCAAAACTGAAGTGGAAGATGAACAAGAACCAATAAGTAAGCATGTGTAGGAAATTTATTACAGAATGTATATTTTTTTTTTCTAATCATCCAATGCCATCTCCCGCTTTAGGGTGGAGCGGAAGGGCGTGTCAGACTCTTACTGACTAAAACCCACCCCTGTTCCTCCCTGCCCTGAATGCCCAGGGGTGAGGTAACTCTTTCGAATTTATCCTCAACCCCCGGGCAGGCATCGGCCATGACGGGCCCCCTGTTTGCTGACAACTCTTTAAAGCGCGCGTGGAACACTACGCGCCGTCGACTCTCGGGCCTGGTGCTGATCGGACGGTGAGTTACCCACTACTCGCCGTCCGCAGGCCCGGGTAGAAATGTAGACATTGGTATCTAAACTTGTCCCGTCATATCCTTCAAACTTTATTTCATCGTGAAGTTTCAGCCTGAATACTTTCCCCTTGTGTAACTAAACGCGAAATGCTTTGTTTACTTACAGAACTGAAACTGGAAAATGTAGGCAATATATATGATACACCAGCACACGAACATGTTCCTTTGATGGAGATTAAAACCGAAGTACAAGAATCAATAGGTAAGCAAACAGGCCCTCGGTCCACCTGAGACCAACGACAGGCGCTCGTGGCATGTCTGTGGAGACCCCTATGACTGCCCTAGAACGACTATATAGCGGCGCCATCTAGCCTGTCGTAAAAGGCACGACAAAATAAGCTAAGTCATCCATTTACTTCTTTTCTAACACTTCATAATTATATAAAGGTTCATATTGTATAAAACCTTTAAGGCGATAATCGCATAGCACGGCTCTCGACTCGATCGCCGGATACAAGCGTGTTGACCAATAGGAAGTGGACATTCGCACTAGTGTGCTGTGTTTGTTTTAAGTAGGTACCTATGCGAGGACATGCACATGAATACACAAGGCACACCCGAGGACCTTTTCAATGCGTGGACTTTTTCGTACGTCCTTGGATTGACCTGACCAATGCATTCAAGTAATCTACGTACGATTTTGAGCTTTTTTTATACTTAATAGGGAAAACTTGATGTGAACCTCGGTTGACCTCGGTTTGTTCGTGAAATAAATGCTCACACTAGACCGTGAGTAACCGCTAGTTGCTAGTCGGTAGTTGTACCTTGCGTAAATCTTCACACAAATTTCCTCGGGTGGTAGTTTTAATGAATTTTCCGAAAGTGATCATATTCTTTACTTGTTTCCTTCGTGGTTGGAGCCTTGGTACAAAGAGGAATGCCCGGTCCCGCGACCTTTATGGGTTTTCAACTTTTTTATTGAATAGTTCTGCTTTCAACCTAATTTTGCGTGACTGAAACCGATGTCACGAAGGAACGACAGTGCCCACAAGATTTTTACCAAATCAATTACTTATTAAAGCCTATGGCACAATACTCGTTTTTTTATTTAAATTTTGAGTAGATTTCTGTAACCAGCGTACTTTTCCGTTAGATACCTATTCGTGGGCTCTGGTGCAGAGGTTTGAAAGATCAAAACCAAAAGAAAGAATCGGATTTAGAATCGGATCTAGTCTCGAATAGATGGTTTTTTGTCGATTCGTACACACGAATATAAATTCTTGATTTTTGCACAATTCGATTATGTCAAATGCTCTCCATTTGCGATCAAAGCGAGCTCTTTTTAGCACCCCACTTTCGAGAGGTTTACTTTTCTTTTTAGGGTTCCGTACCCGAAGGGTCCAAACGGAACCCTATTGCTGTCACTCACATGTCCGTCTGTCTGTCACAATTGTGTTACGAAGAATTTTTTAAATTCTCATTGACCTATGAACTTGAAATTGGGTGATAATATTTATTATTATGCATAAGTACTTTACTAAAAAATACCAATATTTTGTACGGAACCCTTAATGTGCGACATCCGATACGCCCTTGCCCTGTTTTTTTGACCATTCATACAGAAATAGTGGTTACTTTTTCGACTCATACCTTAAAACTCCAGCTAATGTAGGAATAGACTAGATACTGCGCCCCGGGTGAGTTTTCCTTGTAACCGTTTATGCAGAAATAGGAGTAACTTTTTTGTAGCTTCAGGTCATCGGTCCACCTTGTGGAAGACCTTCCAACGCTGCATCTACCAGTACGCAGTCGTTACGTCAGAACCTTTCGGCCCTATCGACCATCTGTTCAGCGAGCTATGTTTCCTACTGACTACACTAGATAAACAATAATAATAATAATTTTATTGACATAAAAGTTAGAGGAGCTCGTGGCTAAAGTAATAACAGCTGCACGGGTCGATCCATCAGGTTAAGCTACGCTTGCCGGGGTTAATCCGTGGATGGGTGACCATCTTTACATACCGAGACTCCTCTGTGCCTCGGAAAGCACATTAAGCCGTTGGTCCCGGCTGTCAATCGTGGATCTTTGACAGTCGTTACGGGTCGTCAGAAGCCCGAAAGTGTGACAACCAGTCTTACCAAGGGGTATCGTATTACCCAGTAACTGGGTTGTGGAGGTCAGATAGGCAGTCACTCCATGTAAAATACTGGTATTCGGCTGCATCCGGTTAGACTGGAAGCCGACCCCAAGATAGTTGGGAAAAGGCTAGGCAGATTGATTTGACATAAAAGTTATAGGTACATGAGTGTGAATCTCCTGGTCCCTAAATTAGTGCTAATTGTATTATAGGGACCAGTGTCTTCGCCTGTTAAAGTTAATACAGTATGTCAACAATAAATTTTAAAAAATTAGGTTGTAAAAAAAAAAAATTAGTTCTAGGAATACAATTGGACATTTGGTTAAGCATGTGTGTTTGTGTATTATGTGTTTGTGTAGTGTTTGGGTGTTTTGTGTGAATGTGCAGTTATGAATATTTAGTTACCCATTAGAGATTGCATTTTCGATTTCATCATAATCATACTGTTTGAGCCAGATTGTGAGTTTGGTTTTTAATTTTCGAACAGTATAGGTTTTGCAGTCTTTGGTAGTTTTCAGGAATATATTAAATAATTTTGGAGCTAGAACATCAATATTACGTCTTGCAAAGGCAGTTCTAACACGCGGTATTGGGCAGCGGTCAACACGTTTTGATGTGACAGGTAGTGCAGGTACGGGTTTTCTATGGTATCTAGTCAACATTTCGAGCACAAAGAGTTTCCTCACTGAAAGTACGTCTGCCCTTTCATAGACGTTCACTGTTGGGTGTCTAAAGGGCAAACGCATAAAACCACCTTTAGTACTGCTTGTTGCGACTTTTCTACTACGATCAGATGGTTTTTACATGTAATTCTCCAGGCGCAGATGCAATACTTGACTAGACACTCGCACAACGCACGGTAAGTTTGTATCAGAAGTTTGAAACTTGCCTCACTTCGTAGGTTCTTGAATATATAGATCATTCTTCTATTCTTCCCAACAAACGCAGTTGTATGAGTACTGCAGTCAAGTCTTTCATCTATTGCTATAGGTACCTAAGTATTTGATAGAGGGGGTTCGGGAAAGCAAGCCGCAAGTACCGTTTGAGCGATTTTTGGTTCGGTTGCATGGGTACGTATGTACTTTTAGTGAGAAGTTTGGGCCTAGGTTTGTCAAATAGGACTTGCTGTAAAATATATTTAGTTTTAGAGGTGTTCAGTGAAAGAAGACTATTTTCCAGCCATTGCGTTACCTAAGCTAACCCGTCCTCCGCCTCCTGGAGGACCATATCCCAGTTCTGCCCATGGAAAACCATTGCAGTATCATCTGCAAACATAAGAAGTTCCACATTAGGTAGACTTACACTAAAAAGGTCATTAATTTAAATTAAAAATAAGGTGGGGCCAAGAGTGCTACCCTGTGGAACTCTAAATGTGCAGCGGCCACTGTTACTCTCATAATCATCCACCCGAATGGTCTGTCTTCTGTCCGACAAATAGTCTCTTGAACCAGTCCAACACTATCCTTCGTATTGAGTATACGATGTTTTCAATCCTTGTCAGTAGTATCTTCGTGGAAACCGTATCGAAGGCTTTCTGGGGATCCAAAAAGATTCCAACACACCTTTCACCATTGTCTATGAGCGTGGTTAATTTTGTTACTAACTTGAGAACCGCGTTTGGTGGACTTTTCCTCCCTAAAACTGAACTGATTTTCGTTTAATAATTTGTTTTGCTCTAAATAAAACTCCAGTCTTTTATATGCAATTTTTCTACTAATTTAGATAGCGTTGACAGCAGTGAGATGGGTCTATAATTAGCAGGATTATCCTTTGCGCCCGATTTGTAAATAGGACAAACAATAGCTCGTTTGAAATAGTGGGAAAGGTACCTGTTGCCAGACTTAAATTGCACAGGTGAGAAAGTGGGGAGGCCAAAGACGCAATATTTTGCTTGAGGATATCCGCGGAGATTTTGTCACAACCAGGAGTACAGTGTGACCTCATATCAAGCACGAGTTTGGTTGCTTCTTGTGGGTCCGTTGGAGCAAAGGTCATTGGATTGGCTGGTGAGTCATTGGTTCTCGCCATTGTTGCCAGGTCCTGCTCTGATTTACCAAACCTACTTAACATGCAATTCGCTTGAGTACCCCCAACCGTGGTAAAATATGTATTGACCGTGCTAAGAGAGTACCGGTGTATTATTAATGTTTAAAAGCTCGTGAGGCTTCTCTTTATTTGTGTTGAAATTACATACCTCCTTTATTGTTTTCCATGTTTCCCTAATATCTCCTTTTTGAGCTTATTTGTCCTGATACTGGTACGAATTCTCTTGTTCAATATCTAAACTAAAATTAGAGAATTGCTATCTTTTACTATAAGGCAGTGCGAGAAAAGGACGGCTATAGCTATGCACTAAGTTAGAGGTGTCAAACTAGTTTACGCCTTGCGCTTCGCGGTGTTTTTAGACGACATGTTTTTACGTGTACCCTTAATTTGTATGGAAATATTAGTTCAAACTAAATTTGACAGCTCTAATTTACGTCCGTCTGTTTCTTGTTTTATTAGAGAGAAAAAGATAGCAATAGCCTAAATTAAGTTTTAGTTTGTGCATAACAGAATCAACACCAATACCGTATTTTAAGATTTCTAACTATTTTATTGCAAGTACGAGGTGCATTCAATAAGTACCTAGCCTCATCGCCAGAGGGCGCTGTAGTTTCAAAAGAGTTTTACCACAGTGTAGCAAATTCTTTTTTAATTCTTTTTTCAAATTTTCATTCCAATCCCTTCATTTGTTTTAATTTGACAACTTATGGAAGCGAACGTGTCGATCGGTTTTACAAAAATGGAAAAAGAGCAATATCGTTCGGTGATTCGATTCCTATTTTTGGAAGGGAAAACGCGCATCGAAATCAAAGAGCGCTTGGATGCTGTGTACGGTGACTCTTCTCCATCGATGGCCACCGTCAAGAATTGGTTCAACGAGTTTGCACGTGGCCGTACGTCGGTTTTTGATGAACCACGTCCAGGTGCACCGAAAACAGCTGCTACGGAGGAAAACATTAAAAAATCCATGATCTCGTATTGGCAGATCGCCGATTGAAGGTTCGGGAGCTAGCTGAGACTGTAGGCATTTCAGAAGGAACAGTGCATCATATTCTTCACGAGGAACTCGGCATGAGAAAGCTGTCGGCGCGATGGGTGCCGCGTTTACTCACACCAGAAAACAAGCGCAACCGTGAGACCACATCGGAGACGTGTTTGGCGCTGTTTAAGCGGAATCCAGCGGAGTTTTTGCGTCGTTTTGTGACCGTCGATGAAACCTGGATCCACTGGTACACACCAGAGACCAAGGAGCAATCAAAACAATGGATCCAGACCGGGGAACGTGCTCCAAAGAAGGCGAAAACTGTAAAATCGGCCGGAAAAGTTATGGCCACCGTTTTCTGGGATTCACAAGGTGTGATCTACATCGATTACCTCGAGAAGGGTAAAACAATTACAGGGCTTTACTATGCCGATTTATTGGGCCGATTCGACGCCGAATTAAAGAAAAAACGACCCCATCTGGCGAAGAAAAAAGTGCTGTTTCACCACGACAACGCACCGGTTCACACGTCTGCCGTTGCCATGGCCAAATTGGTCGAATTACGCTACGAATTGCTGCCCCATCCACCGTATTCTCCAGATTTGGCCCCTTGTGACTTCTTTCTGTTTCCTAATCTGAAAAAATCACTCGCCGGGAATAGATATGGATCGAATGAGGAGGTTATCGCCGCCACGGAGGCCTATTTTGCAGAGTTTGACAAAAACTATTTTTCGGACGGGTTAAAAAAGTTGGAGCATCGCTGGGCTAAGTGTATCGAACTAAAAGGAGACTATGTTGAAAAATAAATTGCCACTTTTCCAAAATTTTCGTTTACTTTTTGTAGGCTAAGTATTTATTGAATGACCCTCGTATTTCTATAAGTCAATTATTTTTGCTTAATAAATTCGTCACTCGGTGTTTTTTTTTGTGTTGTGCATGTAGTCTATCTCTCTTTTTTATTTCCTCATAGTTAATATTTATTTTGCTGTGGATCATTTCATTTTTATTGACAGAGGCATTGTTAATGTAGAGTAGAATAGGGCAGTGATCAGTCAATTGTTGCTCAAATACTACTGTTTGCCATAAGTTAGACGTTTTTACCATAAAGTGATCTAGGCAATAGTTATTCCTGGTGGGCTTTGTTATACATTGCCTCAACGTGTACATAGCCATTAGATTAAGGTAGTTCTGGACCGGTTCACCTGCATCATCAAGAGTATTTATGTTGATGTCACCAATAAACACAATGTTTTTAGTGTGTATGTTGCTCAGTACCTGATCAAGGGAATTTATATAGGTTGAGACATTTTTGAAGCAAGGTGGTCGGTACGAACAGAACACAGTGTATTCCGGAGAAATACTAATGAGAAGATAGTTGCCTTCAGAAAACACTGGCTCAAACGATGTTGCCCGTATTTCCTCACGAACATAAACAACTATGCCGTCGTTTTGGTTAATTGCATGTTTCGTCCAAAACATGTCATAGCTGTTAATATGCGGGGGTGGGTTATTCCCGGAAGTCCAACACTCGGTGAAAACATCAACAGAGAATTGGAGAGCCGAAACAAAAGCAAGAAACAAGTCGAAATTACAGTGAATATTTCGGATATTTAGGGTTAAAATGGATAACGAGGTTTTATGATGCTCATTATAATTAATCACCCTAAGATAGACAGCAGCAAGTTCAATTAAATGGTGTCGATTCACGGGGTTTAAAAGTCAAAATGGGGGTACCACAAGGCTCAATATTGGGTCCTTTCCTCTTTTTAGTATATATCACCCATCTATTAAAAAATTAACCATAAATAGTATTGTTTGCTGATGATACTTCCTTAATTTTTAAGATTAGCAAACGTTCCACAAATCTTGACGACGTAAATAACGCCCTTCAGCTGGCCCAAAACTGGTTCACTGCTAATAATTTAGTATTAAATAATAAAAAACGAAGTGCATAAGATTTGCTTTACCGAATGTTAAAAGTAATAGTTTTGACGTAGTATTGAACAAAGAGAAACTAGAGTTCGTCGAAAACACTGTTTTCCTGGGAATTACGCTCAATTCAAGGCTACAATGGGGTCCTCATTTAACATTTCTTGAAGGACGGTTAAGTTCAGCGGCATATGCTGTCCCGTCAATTTACAGATGTAGATGCCGCGAGGCTGGTCTATTTTAGTTACTTTCATAGTATTGTGTCTTACGGTATTTTGCTATGGGGACGGCCTGCAGACATTGAGTCTATTTTTATACTGCAGAAAAGAGCTATCAGAGCCATCTATAATCTTCGCAGGCGCGATTCTCTTAGGGAGCTGTTTAAGGATATAAACATCATGACGGTACCTTGTCAATACATATATGTAACATTATGTATGTTCGGCAAAATCTGCATCTCTTTCCTAAGATAAGTGACAGGCATAATTTTAATACGAGAAATAGGAACAAATTACATCAATATCGATTCAGATTGGCTAAAGTACGCAATTCTTTTATGGGGTTCTGTGTAAAAGTTTATAACAAAATACCACTACACATTCTCCAACTGAGACAAAATTTAAAACATGCATAAAACGCACACTATGTAGACAAGCATATTATAAATTGAAGGATTATATCCTTGATAAAAATGCTTCGCTTAGTGCCGGTCCTGCTCCACAGTCACAGCCACTTGGGTCCACTAGTTCTTTTTTTGATTTCGATTATCAGGAAGGCAGAGACATTTTTCGGAGCTGATAAGAATTTGTTTATCACCTTTAATCTTGCGTATGAAAATATTACCGTTGAAGATCCAGCAGCACTTATAGGCATTTTTGCTAGCGAACTCTCTGGCTTGGTAGAACAGCTTTTTAGTACTGGGTGGTAAATGTTCTGCGACGTATACTGGGCAACGCTCGCCAGGCATACCCATAACTGTGGTGTTTAATTTTTCTTCCTTTACCTTTGTTGAATGAGCGCACTGCCGAGATGAATGACTGCTTAATTTTTACGTTACTGAATTCAGCAATTATTTGACGTGGAGCGGTTGAGGTATTCGCCTTCCTTGGTAACCGATTAATATCCCGCATTTCTGTTTCAGCTATACGTATGCCAACAATTGTGCCAATATTACACACCGTTTTCATTAGACTGGTGCTGGTTTCAGTAACTTCTTGTGGGATACACAAGTAATGCTTTGTTTACTTACAGAACTAAAACTGGAAAATGTAGACAATAGCTATGCAGATGTAAAAGCACACGATTCTAAGTCATATTCTGAAAATGGTGAAACTGTAATGGAGACCAAAACCGAAGTGGACGATGAGCAAGAGACAAAAGGTAAGCAAGCAGGCCCTCGGTCCACTTCATGGTACAGCGTCTTCGATAAAGTAGTGCTTTGGTATGCATTTTGGCATGCCTCGATTTTCGACGAACATTAAACTTACCCGAAATCACAGGGGCGGCCGTCGTGAAGAATCCAAAACAGGACATGCGAAGAGCAAAACTAGAAGATACAATCACAGTTCTGTTAAAGAAAAAGAAAAATAGTCGGAAATTGATACATGGTTCGAAAATTATTAAAAAAACTCAAAATCTTACGTCTAAACTAGTGACCAAATTTAAAAAGCCTGTCGCTAATTCAAAGCAAAGAGTTAGTAACAGAATGAATAAAACTACATTAGTTACAAGTAGCGGTAATAATAGTAACAAAGATGATAATAGAGGTAAAACATCGAACAAAGACTATGATGATATAAATGTGCATCTAAGAGAAAGGGTCAAAGAAAAACGTATCAAATGTGATATTTGTCAGCGCAGTTTTAGAAATAAGAGTACTTTAACAAGACATATTCGTATACACACTGGTGAGAAACCTTTCAAATGTCATTTATGTCCTAGTAGTTTTAATCTAAAATCAAATTTAACATGTCATAGTCGTGTTCACACTGGTGAGAGACCTTTCGTATGTGATATATGTTCACGTAGTTTTAGTCAAAAGAGTTATTTAAGACGACATATTCGTACGCACACTAATGATAACCCTTTCAAATGTGATATATGTCAACGTAGTTACAAGCAAAGATTTTCTTTAACAAGACATATTCGTACGCACACTTTTAATAAACCTTTCAAATGTGATATATGTCAGAGTAGTTTTAATGGTAAGGGTGATTTAAAACGACATATTCGTACTCATACTGGTGAGAAACCTTACAAATGTGGTATATGCCCACGGAGTTTCGGTCTTAAGTTTAATTTAATAAGTCATGTTCGTGGTCACACTGGTGAGAAACCTTTCAAATGTGATTTATGTCAACGTAGTTTCCGTTTTAAGTCTAATTTAATAAGTCATATTCGTGTTCATACTGGTGAGAAACCTTTCAAATGTGATATATGTCAGAGTAGATTTAGTGTTTACTATAATTTAACAAGTCATACTCGTATTCACACTGGTGAGAAACCTTTCAAATGTGATATATGTCAGCGTTGTTTTAATAGAAATCCTGATTTAAGACGACACATGCGTACACACACTGGTGAGAAACATTTCAAATGCGATACTTGCCCTCGTAGTTTTAGTCAAAAATCATATTTAGCAAGTCATATTCGTGTTCACACTGGTAATTTCAAATGATATATATGTCAGTTATTTCAATCAAAAGGATGATTGCACGTGAATGAAATAAATAAACTATGCCAAAGAGATTTTTATAAAATTTGTATAAGTTGATTCCCAAAACCATAAATTTGTCAAAGTTGGTGGTTAAAAAATTATAAGGGTTTGAACGTGGCCGCGCCATTGAAACGCGGAGAACCGCGTGGCCACGGAGACCTTTAAAACTAAGCGTTGCCGAAACTTGAAATTTTGGTAAATAACAGATTGAATATGTAAAAAATTTGTAAAAATATAGAAAAACATGCTAGGTTTTTTTAGTAGCTGTAAGACTAAAACCCCATGGCCGCGCCATTAAAACGGTGCAAAACACGTTAACGCTCTTCAAACCTTTATAACTTTTTAACCATATTTTTACAAAATCTTAGCGTATTTTTTTTTAATTCCTTCGTGGCCGCGCCTTCTAAACGGACAGAATTTCACTCGTTATACTCACACTTGCGAGAAATCTCTTAAATGTACAGTACAACTAATTTCATAATGTTCCTTAGGCAAACTTCGTTTTTCGTCTGTCATCAGTTATAGGAGGGGATTTTTTTTTTTTTTTTATGTTTGATAGGTTCGCGTTTGACCACTATCTCACCTGATGGCAAGCGATGATGTGGTCGAAGATGATGCTAAACGGGGATTTACTCGAGCGTCGTGGGGACCTATTAGATTTTGTAGATTAGATGATATTAAGAATAAAAGGTCATATCAAGTTTCCTCTTTCAGTGGTGGGGAAAGCGTCTACAGATTTTCAAAATTTTTGGTATGTTCATCTGGCGACTTGCGTGGTGGGGGTAGGCATCCGGAAGGGTAGAAAACAGAAAAAAAAGTATTTTTTTCGAGCGTGTCAGATATTCAAAGTGTATGTTAAGTGATCCCTAAAAATGAGACTGACGATTTAGAAGTGACGCAAGCTTGTAGCGAATTTTGAAAATGCAAAAATGAATCTCTATATTGAAATACTTGAGCGTGTGAGATTTTTATACAACAGGTTCAGCTTGATGTTCCATTCATGCTAGCCTAAAATCTGACGATTATTTTGAGGGGTATTAAGATTTTTTTTCAATAAATGTGACGAATACAACCATGAACAATTATCTAAATATTTAGAGTTACCTATCATTTATTTAGAAAATACTATATAAATGAAATACAACCAACAATAAAATTGTTAGAATCTTTGTCTCCATCCGAAGAATTATTATGCTCCAAATTTAATAATTCAATTGGATCTTCAATATTATCTGTGGTTTCTGTATCTGTAACAAGAACTCGTTATAACCGTTACCAATATTTTACTGATTACATGAAAAACGTGATATTAAAGTATTAAAAAGATACATACCTAAATCTGAAGTTTCGCCAATTAGGTACCTACTGGTGTTATGACAACATCTTCATATGCATCAGGTACCTAATTGATTGCCGGTGAAGCAAGTCATTTCAAATTTTCCATCGACATCGATTGTCCAACTGTAATCTTTTGGTGACATGAATGATAAAACTATCATATTGTGTGCACACACCACAAGCACGCAAAATATTTTTTGTTCGCAATAAGTGCTGCCGTAGTACAGATTGGCAAAGTGGCAGGCAACAAGCAACGTAATCACGGACGTTCAATGAGAATGGCTGTGACGTATCGGACACTGTAGGCGGCCGAGTCACCCACGTCCGTAGGAGTATACCCACTGACTCCCTACACGTGGTCTCCGGGTGGTGCTAATCAGGTGACACTAACTGGTGGTAGGTTTCGACCGATGGCTTGCGACCACCCACTGGGCAAAGACGTACCGCCAAGCGGCCCGGCCGTGTTCCGATACGATGCTCAGTGTACCCTATCCAGAGGAGTTGGGTCGAAATAGTTGTTCGGGCTCGCGCTGATATGGGTGTATAATAATAATAATAATACGTTTATTTTCACCACAATATTTAACAGAAACATTTACATATTTAATTGACCAAGTAGGTGGTACAACACTGAAAATATTATGGGGACTAGTGCCTAAGCTAGGCCAATGCCCTGTGTATCAGGTCACCAGGTCTCCACACCGTGTTACTGTGTCTGAATTGCTTACGTACTTGTGACAAGAGACATTAAAAGGAATACTGTGATGTGAATGGGTGTAATACGAGTATTTTGTAAATAATTATGAAGAGAGTTGTTTGTGATTTAGAGTAAGTTTTAATGAGTGAGTTTGTTGTCTATAGTGTAAGGTTGTGTGTTATCTGATTGTGTCAAATTAATTAATGTTAAATATATTGAAAAAATTAAAGTGAGTTAGGGTACAGAAATCAACGTGTTAAGAGATAATGCCAAGAATGTCTTCAGTGTTCTCGTATGAAAGGTTTAGCAGCCAACTTGCGAGTTTGTATTTTAATTTTTGCTTGGGTAAAGCGTACATGTCAATTAGGCTGTTGACTTTATTGTAGATTCGTCCTTTTAGAGCAGTGTAATGACGGCTTGCGAATTTCGTCCGGCATCGTACAGGGTTACAGACTGGGAGCCCTTTGCGTTTAGATATAATATTTTTCTCAAGCGGAAGAGAGGAATGCCGACGCAGTACAGCTCGCAGAACGAAAAGTTGGCGGACTGTGAGTACTTGGGACTCGGAATAGAGCAAAGCAGTGGGATAGTCGCTGCGTTTGAACCGTATAACCTTTAATATAGCCCTCTGGGCTCGTTCAACCTGTAGCAATAATGTTTTATGGGTTCCTCCCCAGACAGGAATACAATAAGTGAGAACACTAACACAGAGGCTTCTGTATACAAGGAACAAGGTCTCAGGTTCAGCCGAATATCTGAGCTGATTAAAAATATAAATAAGTTTTCTGGTACGACTTGCCAGTGTTTCGGTGTGAGCTCGCCAGGTTAGATGCTCATCAATAAGAACACCTAAGTATTTAACATTGTGAACAATGGGGACTGTGAGGCAGTTACAATTTTTGGGATCAGAATTGTTATGGTTAATGCCTGTATGAGCTTTCACTATACTACTCTCCTCGGGGGGAGGGCGGCAGTGCGGAAGAGAGAATCGGACGACCTTTGTTTTTTCGATATTCCAGGTCAATAAGTTCCCCGATAGCCATGCCATCACTCGGCGAAGAGCCTCCTCTGTTTTAAGTCGAGCATTGGTCCAGTTGTCATCGTGAGTAATCAGGGCCGTATCGTCCGCGTAGGTGAAAATTTTGCAGTTGGGAGCGGGTAAGAGTCACAGGTCATTGATATAAATCAAGAAGAGGGTAGGGCCCAATATGCTACCTTGGGGGACCCCAAAACTGATAGTCATCGCGTCACTATAAAAAGAGTCAATTTTGGCACATTGTGTTCGATTCAATAGGTAGTCTGAGAAGATTTTAAGCGTAATGCCACGAATCCCCATGCATTCAAGCTAAGCGAGCAATCCGGGAATGGAGACAGAATCAAACGCTTTGGATAAATCAAGGAAGACTCCGTAACATTTGAGTTTCCTGTCCAACTTCCTCACGACTATCTGCAAGGTCGAGTACTGCATCCTCTGTAGAAATGTCCCGTCTAAAACCATACTGATTAGTCGCAATGAGCCTATGTTTTTCCAGGTATGTGGTGAGACAGTTATTGAGAATTCGTTCTAATATTTTTGAAAGAGTACTCAGTACAGAGATGGGCCTGTAGTTGTTAACGTCTGATCTGTCTCCATTTTTGTAGACTGGATGCACGACAGCCGTCTTGAATGCATTAGGGAAGGTACCTGTGTCGATGGCCCGGTTGCAGATATGCGTGATTGGGACAGCCAAAGTGGAGCTGGATAGCTTAATTACTTTTGCAGGTATTTTGTCGAAACCGGTAGCGCAGTCACCGCGTAAGTTGTCGATTAGCTCTTTTACCTCCATCTCGTCAACAGGCAAAACAGCTAGAGAATTGTTTGGTGTTGATGACGAATGGGGATAGGACCAAACACGACTCTCGGGAGAGGGGTTAATTGCCGAGGCCAGAGTTGTGCCCACATTGACAAAGAAGGAATTGATTTCATTTAGAGCGGCTATAGGGTCTACAGAGTTAACAATGTGTAACAAGGCAGTGTTAATAAAGCCTTGCTTATTTTTTGACCTCTATTCCAAAATTACGTTCTTAGCTACGTTTTTTAATTTCAAATTCAAAAATTACTTAGTTTTCTCTGTCATGTCTCTGTTTTAATATTAAAAATCAGTTCTAATTCTGCAGCCGAGCTAGTAGAAGCTCCTCCTTATCATTTTTCGACTCTTCAAGTGTCAGTTACCAGTTTCCAAGAATTGTGCATTAATACAATTTAATAACGTAACTAGTCACAGTGTATGTGTTGTAATATTATAATAAAACCCACTGTTGTAAATAACAAATATAATGTGTTAACTCGTCGTGTGTTATTATTCATTCAACTCCTCATCTACGGTCCTCCTACTCCTACGTCCTCCTCTGCGTGTCACTCCTACGTCCTCCTCTGCGTGTCACTCCTACGACCTCCTCTACGTGTCACCTTTACCTCCGGCACCGGCAACGAGACACGGTACCGTGACACTGGCGCCCTCAACGTGATCGAACCCAGCCCATCCCATCCCAGAGCCCAGCAGCCACCCTCAACATGATCGAAAAGAGTCCAGCAACCGCCTCAACGTGATCGAACCCAGCCCATCCCATACCAGAGACCAGCAGCCGCCTCATCGTGAACCCAGCTCATCATCCCGGAGCCATCAGCATCAGCAGGATAAGCTCTGGTCGTGAAGCTGTTCTGGATAAGTCTCGACCCCGTCTGTCGAGTGAAGCCCATCCCATCTAAAATAATTTTTTAATTTTTATAATTTTGTGTTGTTTTGTGTTATTTATTGTTTTATGATATTGTTATTTTATTTCTCAAAATTCCAAAAGGAACTAGTCTTCCCAAAAAATTTGCGGCCCCTTTTGACTACATCAATTCCATCATTCCAATAAAAATAAAGCATTTTAATTTATTAACATTTCTTACAGGTTCCAATTTCCATACTACTTATCAAGATTTTACCCGACATACTACGAGTATTTTATTATTATTTTACATCACACATATCCAATCAGTACATGGTGCAATACTTACTTACAAAACTCAAAACATAACCACCCCATCCTACAGACAGTAACATTACCCAAGGTTCACATCTGAACCCTCATAAGCTGGTAGCATTCACTTGTGCTAAACTCCTCCTCGGAGACACTTGTGTTTGTGACCAGTACTGACTAACGGGAGTGCTGTTGGAGAATATCCACAGCGTATCCTACATACCAACTATTGATTAGAAGGTGACTCTTCTAGGGCATCCTGCCGACATGCTAGGGGTCACTGTATAGTCAAAGTTGGCTACTATACACGCACAACACAAATTACTATTTAAATAAATAACGTAACACTTCACTTTCAAATTTCTTTAATCATATTACATAGTTATTACAAACGTAGCAACCCGTTAATAAATTTTTAATCCATTTTGAATCCCAATTTATTATAAAGCAAAGCTTATAGAAGAGTTATAGCTTCGACGTATTAATTTCCCTCTTTCCTCCTCAACCTCTGAAGAACTCCGTAGGCATGCATTGCTATGGTGTTTTCACAAATTCTCACTATGCACCTTAAATAGTATGCATAAAGGTAAATTACATACTTATTTATACCTACTACTGTATTTAACTAAATAATTATTTAATACATTCAATTCTGTCTGCAAAAAATATTTCGAATGTCAGACAGTTTTTGACAAAATAACAAATCTTTCTTTTTAATTTTCTCTACGCAACCTCCGTACAATACAGAATTGGAACTCTTTTATATTATTATTTCTTTTGATATTATGTTATTTTTTCTAAACCTATTAGGTTTATACTTCATTCATTCATAATTTTCCCCTTTCAATTACATTACACACGATTGCTACATCGGTGTTTTTTTTAGTTCAAGTATTCTATGGAGCGGGTGATTACTCCCTAAATAAGCCTAAATCATTACCGATCATGGTCTACCCCTTGATCATTACTTTATTCTATGGCTTTAAACCATGAGAATCTTTCGGAGCGGGTGATTACTCCTTAAATAAGCCATAATCACACTACTTATGGTAATATTTTTGCCACTTCATTATTTAGAGCGGCTAGCTACTCTTTAAATAAGCCTTAGGTCCGTTAAATATATACATACCTAGGTATATTATATTAAGGTTATTCCCTTAATAGTTACTTAACGTGCATAGCACGAAGGCTTCTTCGCCTTATTTACTACTTGTTACAGCAGGTAATTAAACTTGTATCATAGCTTCTTATCATCATATAATTTAACATCAGCGGTTGGTGACTGATAAAATAAGCCTACACTATTGAAGGGCAATCTAACGAGTTATGCCTAATAATAGGATAAACTCTTTTTGACTTTGCGTTATGTTCTGCACTTACCTATATGCGAACATAACTTTGAATGAACGAAATAAGGAAGGTAATATGGATGTGGTAGATTGTTCCTTTTGTAAATACTCGTTGTATATAACACCCTAGTCTTCTAAATATTCACCTCACTCATAACCATCCTATTTAAGATTTATTTTATTTTATGTATTAATATTATGCTAACGAAAAATCGCTCACCTGCTGCTCGATTTTTCTTTCCGGGGCAGCCGGGTATTGTAACAAGGCAGTGTTAATAAAGCCTTGCTTATTTTTTGACCTCTATTCCAAAATTACGTTCTTTGCTACCTTTTTTAATTTCAAATTCAAAAATTACTTAGTTTTCTCTGTCATGTCTCTGTTTTAATATTAAAAATCAGTTATTCTGCAGCCGAGCTAGTAGAAGCTCCTCCTTATCATTTTTCGACTCTTCAAGTGTCAGTTACCAGTTTCCAAGAATTGTGCATTAATACAATTTAATTACGTAACTAGTCACAGTGTATGTGTTCGTAATATTATAATAAAACCCACTGTTGTAAATAACAAATATAATGTGTTAGCTCGTCGTGTGTTATTATTCATTCAACTCCTCATCTACGGTCCTCCTACTCCTACGTCCTCCTCTGCGTGTCACTCCTACGACCTCCTCTGCGTGTCACTCCTACGACCTCCTCTACGTGTCACCTTTACCTCCGGCACCGGCAACGAGATACGCCCTCCGTACCGTGACAAATGACTGGACTGGGGGACTGAGAGGGGGGGTTGGAGCTAGTTATTTCCTTAATAGCCATCCAAGTGGCTTTCACGTTGTTTTTTGCTTTAAGCAGTAGCTTTTTTCGTATGCCCTTTTGAGTTTTTTAAGAAGAGTGTTAAGTTACGATATCGGGTCGGGTGTAGGTTAGTTTCAGAATATCATTGTCAGGAGATGAGTTTGATTTTTTGTGGAGTCTGTCCCGGTTTCTGATGCAACGAACTAGTCCTGACGTCATCCACGGTTTAAGAATCCTAGACTTTCTAGATACTTTTACGACTTGGCTATGTTTGTTGATGACATCTTGAATCATGGAAAGTAACAAAACTGTAGCTTTGTTACAATCGGATTCGTTTAGAACTAGAGTAAAATCTAAACTATCCAATTCACTTTTAATATCAGGGTAGTTATAGCGTAATGTGGTGGTTGACTGTTTGTTTATATTTTTATGTCTTGTTTTTAAGCAGATGATTATAGGTAGGTGATCGGTAACATGGGTGTCAACAACAATAACGGTAGCGGGCTCTCTATTTTTCAGAAGTACATGGTGTAAGCATCTGCTAAATCTTGTGGGGAACGTGTGTGCAGGTAGCAGACCTAGTGAGGCGCAAAGGGTCAGGTAGGTATTTGAATGACGGTCATTATTTGTGTTTTTAATGTCGATGTTAATATCACCAATCAAGGCTATTGTAGTAACATTTTTTAGAGAGTGGACTAGGTCTTCTAGAGACTGGTAAAAGTTGTCAAGTTCGGTGTATGATGGATATCGATATATACAAATCAAGGTTGTGCTACCTACATAGCACACTAAGCAGTTAGCATCACGTATAGGTGGCTCTGTAAAAGTACAAATGATCGTATTCCTAAAATAGATTACCACTCCGTCATTTTGTAGAGGGTTATTTGTTGTTGAGTGACAAGAGTAACCATGTAGATTTGGTAAGGTTCCAGTGACCCGGAGCCAACATTCGGCGAGGACGATGATGTCAAATTCAGTCTTAATTGTTGAAAGCATAGTGATGAATTGGTCTATGTTCTTATTCAGACTCCTGATATTAATGTGGACTAGTTTTAAGTGTGAGTTTGGCTGTTTGATATAAGCACAGCATCGATCAGGGCGGAACAGAAATGAGCGGACTGTGGAAAAATTGTCAATTTCATTAGTATTTGTTAAGTCGGGATTAGCCATTTGTAATAGAATAAATGTTTACAGAGACCAGCGACATGTAATGATGTCTTAAGATAAGGGAACGCCAATCGGGATACCTACTATCATGTGGGAAACTAGCCGAAGAGGTCAAACTCATCGAATCGTAAAAGGCAAGGTTTACGTAAGTGTGGTCTGTGTTTTTGATATGTATTAGTGTAGGTGTATGTGACTTGTGTATTTGGTTAGTTAGTTGCATTACGGTAAAATTAGAATTAATGAAAAATAATAATATAAACTTAAAATTATAGCATGCACAATACAAATACACAGTGGCATACAGAACAGTGGACATAGTCATTTTGAAACAACTAGCCGTGTGAGGCACTTTTCAGATTTAATTTCTATTGGTTTATCTGCAGTATCCCTGCGCAAGAGTATTTTACCATTCGACCACCAGCAGGAGTAGTTATTAGCTCTGGCAAACTGACGACTATCATACAATAACTTTCTCATAGTAGGAGGTAAGGGAACATCAACATAAACAGGTCTATTATCACCAGCAATACCTATTGTTTTTGTGTTTAGCTTCTCATTTAGCGAACGCTCTTTATTAAATTTTCTAACATTTGATAGGTCATTTCTTGCGTGTACGCTATGAAATTCAGCGACAATCGGTCTAATCAATCCTGGCTTCCCAGGCACACGGTATATGTCTCGGAGAGCAGACGCCTGCATGTCCACGTTGACCACCTTACCTACAGATGAAACCAGGGATACAAGGTCTTCAGGCGCTTCTTTTTCTTTCGGCGGAATATTACGAATTTCGATAGTAGCTTGTCGAGATTGGAAGTGCAAATCTTGAATTTGCCTCTGTAGATGAGAATTAATTTCAGCGCTCTCGGCTTTTTCTTTTTCCAAAGCTGAAACTTTGCTGACGTCTTCGTACTGTCTATTAATGAAGTTCATGCCGCGCTCAATCTCAGAGTTTGTTGTTTTAATGGACAGAAACTGCTTTTTAAGATCCGACACATCATCGGCCAATCTGGATAAAATGGCGTCTTGATTGGTTTTCCATGTAATTAATAGTTCGTCGTGTTCATTTTTCATTTAGTCAGCATATCCAGAAAATCCGCTTTGAAGTTATTTAATGCTATCGACGATACATAGTCCTCTTCTTTACTCATGGGTGAAGGATACTCATTTCGTTGTCGCTTGCTCCGTACAGTAATGTTAGGCTTGTCTACGAATGGGGTTGAGGCGGATGCTAGATCAGACTCTGAGAGAGATTGTCCATAAACAAGGGTGGATTTTGAGATCGGGGGCGCCGTTCTTTGAAGGGACATGTCAGAGTTGGTAGTTTACTCTTATTAATCTTTGGAGTGATCTAATTATGAGTTTGAATAATTTATTACAATATGTTGCCTGTAGTAGTGTTGCTCTAATGATTTTGTCAGGAACTTTCTTCCAAAAATGTATCGCCAATATGATTATTTTCAATTATATGATTGCCAGTACTACTTTTTATTGCGCGTAAGATTAGGCCAGGAACTCCTTTTTAAATATATTTCACAAAATCAAACGAAAACAAAGCAGTCAGCAGGATTCGAACACACGCGTCGCAGAGTTGCGAACCACAACATTTTCCACTCTGCTAAACTTTCACTGGTACTCTGGTCGAAAATATTTAGTATTATGCAGAGCGGTGACGTGCCGGCAAATAAGTTGTCAAGTGACCAGTGAGAGTTCAAACTCCAGATTGTGCACGTTATGAATTTGCTTAGTTCAATCCGATCTTTTAATGTTCTAGATTGATAATATCACTGTTTTTTTTTGCACAGGGTTTGACACTCACACATCACAGCAAGACACGTATAAGTATAGTTTTATCACGGTTTAGCCACTTTTTCTCAACTTTAGATTTTTTAACTGCAGACCGCAATAAAGTAGGTACGTGCGCGCGCGGTGACGTTATGGAGGGTAGCAAGTATCGGGAGACTAGTCGCGGAGGGTAGCGGGATCCGAGGCACGGTGCGCCGCTGACCGACCGTAGGTAGTTGGGGACCCAAGAAGTGTGCTAGCCACACATGAAAGGCTGCCCCGCCAACTGTCGAAAAATCCCGGAATGCAGCATCATGCCAGTTGGCGTAAGACGAGAGGGCCCAATGGACATTCTCCGTGGGGGCACGGGCGTACCCGCAGTCTTCAGACTAGTCCCCCAATGATACCGTCCTGTCAGTGCGCGCCTGAAGGTTAGCGGTGTGGAACCTCATTTCACTTCCTTCTCCTCTCCTTCCTTCACTCTTAATAATAATTATGCAAAAAGAAAAAAAGCTGAACAGCGGCAGCACTCCCTCTCCCACAAAGTGCACCTCAACAACATACGAGGTCTGCACTCAAATCTCGCCGCAGTCCACCAACACTTAGAGACTGAGAAACCAGCTCTCTTGTTCCTTTCGGAGACGCAGATCGGATGTCCGTCAGACGTGGCGTACCTATCTTACCCAGGGTTTACCCTGGAGCACAACTTTAAGCCACGCGCTGGTATATGCATGTACGCCCGGGACGACATCTGCTATCGGCGTCTCCGCAACCTTGAGGACTCCAGGTTCTCAACTCTTTGGGTCCTAGTGGACACAGGCGTAGATAAAATTGTCTACGCCTGTGTCTACCGTTCGCACAGCGGTGATTTAGAGATAACTAGGCTCACACAACACCTCAGTGAGGCAGCGGATACGGCTCGGCAGCGGTACCCCTCTGCCCAATTGGCGTTACTGGGAGACTTCAACACCTACCATCAGGAGTGGCTCTTCCCATACCAGTGCACAGACCATGCTGGACAAGAGACGCGTAAGCTAGCACTAGCGTTAAATCTCACACAGCTGGTCCAGAGCGCAACGAGGGTGACGAATGTTGATTCGCACACGGCCAATTGCTTGGACCTTCTGCTGACAACAGATCCAGACCGTTACTCGGTGTCGATTTCTTCACCGTTAGGTACTTCCGACCACTGTCTGGTGAAGTCAGTATCCGTCTACTCCCCGCCCGATCCTAGCCCTAGAGACACCAGGCGGGTTTGGCGATACAGGTCAGCAGATTGGGATGGCATGCGATCTTTCTTCGCATGTTATCCTTGGCAGCCCACTTGCTTTTCTTCGACTGATGTTACGTCGTGCGCGGACGCCGTGAAGGATGGGTTGCGGCAGGGAATGAAGTACTATATTCCATTCTCTGACGTAACAATGTCTGGCGAAGCTCGACCATGGTTTGGTGCCGAGTGCAATCGCGCTGATGCGCTTAAACACGCGGCGTACCTGGCATGGGTCGACGCTCGGATGCGCAAAACAAATGACGTGAGTCAGAAGAAGAGAGCCTTCAACAGAAGGTGTTGCGGAGGGCTCGGTTTGACCACATTAGCCGAATTGGGATCAAACTTGCTTCTTACCCAGCTGGTAGTAAGGCGTTTTGCTCTCTGGCTAAGTCGGTTAAATCGAACTTCTGCCGCCCCTCACTACCTCCACTGCTGAAAACTCTTGGTGGATGCGAGTCGATTATGTCAGACATTCGCATTCACCAGAAGGATGTCCGAAGGGTACTGCGTAACCTAGACGTGAACAAGGCTAGTGGCCCCGACGGGAGACCGGCAATTGTACTGAGCACTTGTGTGGCTGAGTTGTCTCCGATCTTGACACGCCTATTTCGTCTTTCGTTTGAGACTGGAAAAGTGCCGATGGCTTGGGAGCAAGCTAACGTGCAACCCGTGCCCAAGAAGGGTAGTCGAGCTATCCCAGCAAATTATAGGCCCATCTCGGTAACTTCTGTACTCTGTAAGAGTATGGAACGTATACTGAATGGCAAGCTCCTGGCATACCTAGAAGCTAACGATATCTTCAGTGACCGACAATACGGCTTCCGCCGAAATCAGTCAACTGGGGATCTTCTAGCGTATGCCATTGACATCTGGAGTGAGGCCATCGAGAAACAAGGGGAAGCCCTTGCGGTTTCCCTTGACATCTTGAAGGCCTTCGACAGGGTCTGGCACGACAGCCCAATTGGCAAGCTTCCTTCCTTCGGTCTGCCCGCTGGTTTGTGTGATTGGATTGCAGATTTCCTGAGGGTTCGGTCTATCCGAGTAGTCATAGATGGCTGTTCTCGGCTATTAATAAGCAATGAAAGGCTCGTTGAGTCGAAGCTCCAAAGTCTTGAGCATAGACGCCTAGTTGCTAGCCTGTCGGTTTTTTATCGATTACATTTTGGGGAGTGTGCGACGGAATTGCATAATTTGATTCCGCCACGCCCGTTTCATCAACGGACCACAAGACGTACGGCGAAGTGCCACCGGTTCATGATGGACATCCCATCCATACGCACAAAGCGTTTTGAGAACACATTGTGCGTACAGCTAGGGAGTGGAATTCCCTACCGGAGTCTGTGTTCCTGATAGCTACAACCTGGGAGTCTTTAAGTCAAGAGTGAATAGGTTCCATCTTCGACCACATCATCGCTTACCATCAGGTGAGATAGTGGTCAAACGCGTGCCTATCAACAATAATAAAAAAAAACACTTTGCATGGCCTAAAAAGCAATAATGGTTTTAATAAGACATGCATACGGCCACATCATTGCCATACCTTATTGTACTAAGCTTTATTCCAGCTGCACGCTCTAATCTTCATAGACGATTTTAATTATTTCGGCTTTTGGAAATCGGCAGATTATATTTTTTTCGTGATTCTTATATTATTTCCTTTAACATGTCAGTGTCTAGCGGCACACTTGTGCCGACACCGAGGAAATTCCGTTTGCGTTGCCAAAAAAATTGCCAAAAACCCGATTCACGCGTTTTAAACAGCTATTATTACTATTACCCAAGGTCTTTAGACCTGTGGCAAGGTTTATACACCCATAACTTGACAAAGTCTGTAGTTACACGATGGCTGACTGTCAACGGGGCTTGGCAGATGTTGCCATATGACGCGCGAGTTAAGGAACCTCAATCTACCAATATTAGGTTTGTCAGCCAATAAGTAGGTATTTATTAGACATATTATTTCCAAATATTCCATTGCTTGATCAGCATTCAGAATAATCTAGGACATGCGTCATATCTGATCACGTTATGCATGTACTACGTTAGCAATAAAGTTAATATAGAAGATCAATATTTTATTAGATAAGATTAATTACTGTTTAGCTGTAACTCTGTCGGAATAAAGTTATTTTTTTAAATACTTCCGCTGTCGCTTACTTAATTGGCGCAGCCGGTAGGATATCTGTAGTCAGTCTGCCGTGTATACAATTCTACGTGGAGCAGCCGACGTCCGTGTCTACGGTTTAGCAAAGATCGCCGAACAAAAAAAAATTCATTAAAAAGCCACTTCGAGTTACGGGAGAGGACCAGCTACAGCATTAATTCAGGGAGCATGAAGCTAGCTGCGGAATTGTGAGTAAATCTTTTTCACCTTCCTCTCAGCTCTTCCATTGATATCCCAACCTTGTAATAAGTCTATGTGTGCGTATTATTAGGGATTGGACAACGCCGTAATAATATTTGCATAGATTTTAATTGTATTAATATTTTAGAGTAGATAATGATATTTTAGTAGCACATTGGTGTGATTTTTTTTTCTCTTTTCCTTTGTTACTTTCATAACTTTTTCACAATGGAAAAACTAACCCGTGTCCCACAAGAATTGGTTAACATCTCCCAGTGTCCGACCGAAATTTCGGTTTCGGCCAAAAAATCAAGTTTCGGCTCGAGTTTCGGTTTCGGCCAAAAACGGCCGAACCCTTCGGCCGCGCCGAAACTTACAACATCGTACCTTCGGGTCGCGCTCGGCTAACGTCGGGCGCGCTCGGCACGGCTGTTGATCTCAGTAAGTATGTCAAAAACACTGTTTTATTTTTAATTAGATAATTAGTTATAAAAAATAAAAAGTATAAGTATAGATTTGTTACTATATTATACTTGTTGATTTGTTATCATAACCTGTGTTATGCACCTTACATAATAAAAAAAAAGGTTCGCTAAAATGATTACCAAAGGTGATCAATTTGATTATTTTGATTATCTAATTATATTTGAATTAGCCATTCGAGGCTAACTGATTGTGATATTTGTGAGTATAATTAAAATGTAAGTAACTGAAAATAAATAAACATAATATATGAGCATCATATTTTAATAATAAATTTGTTTTATTTTATACCACCATTAAAAAATCGCTAACTTTGTGTTACAAATAATGTATTTTTTTCACTTTATAGGGTAGTTAAATTTTCAAATAGAACCTCTGTAACTGTGCTGAAATTTCATTGTGATAAATCTTTGAAAGTAGAAACCTGTAATTATAGGTCGGCGAGATATTAATTTTAGAAAAAAACGGGCTTACTAACATTTTTTCGACTTTTAATTAAAGGACTTTTTTTTTTCATAAAAGGTTCGGTTTCGGTTTCGGCCGAAACTACAATCAAACTGAACCTTCGGTTTCGGTTTCGGCAAAATAACATGTTTCGGTCGGTCACTATTAACATCATACCAATATTCAGTGGCGACACTAGAACGTTACCTTTATATAGGGTGACTGGTAATTAGTG
Organism: Polia nebulosa; assembly: GCA_951329385.1. Taxonomy (NCBI): domain Eukaryota; kingdom Metazoa; phylum Arthropoda; class Insecta; order Lepidoptera; family Noctuidae; genus Polia; species Polia nebulosa. Next base: position 23,379,577 of record OX589608.1, read on the forward strand.
ATCGATACTTAAACACGTGATTGTACTCATGATTATAAACAACTTTCCCAAATAAACTTTTTTTATTATACTTATTCACTTTTATCACAATAACAAGTTTGAAATATGCGCGCGCGCGAGGGCAGTGACCGCTGCAATCAGCTGTTAGACGCGGTCTCGTATCGTACAGAGCACGGCTCGCAAGCCCGCTTGGCCTGGCACCACGTGCCGTTTTCGGTGTACCTAAGCAGTGTAGGTACCTAAGTACATGTTTCGGTTGTTGCTAAATAAAAAAAATATTTTCAAAGACAGCTTGTTTGACTAATACTTTTAAGATGCAACGGATGTCCGCAAAATACAAAATATCTAGGAATGCGCGCGCCGTAACATTGAAAGTAGGCACGATTTATCAGCTGATAGTCTGACCTCGGGAAAGGGCAAATGTACTAGTAGTAGCGTCTCACGCTCCCCCGCCACCCGCACCGCTCCCTTTGCCTCAGTGCTAACAGCTGATCGCGGCGGTCACTGCCCTCACGCGCGCGCCAATTTCAAACTGTTATTATTGTGAAGAAAGTGAATACGTATTATAAAAAAAAGTTTCTATGGGAAAGTTGTTTGTAATCATGAGTACAATCAAGTGTTTAAGTATCGGTCACTAATTACCAGTCACCCTGTATATAAATAAATGTGAATACATATTGTCTACGTTCCAAGAAACCGTAGCCCAAAATGAATATTTATTTCATGTGGTAACAAGTAGGTTATCAGGCGAAGCAGCCAGTTTAGTAGGCGAAAGAGACTCTTTAGATGCGTGGGATGAACTGTAGAAGTTTTTAAACCAACACTTCGGTGATCCACGCACAGAGGATTGTTTAGCAATGGAGTTAGAATCTTGTAGAATAAATAAGGGCGAAAGTTATTCAGTTTTTTGCCATAGAATACATTGGATGAGAAGTGTTTTATTCGCCAAAATATCAGATTGATGACTCTTTACGTAAGGCGAAGCAAATAATTTATAGTAACAGAGCGATGAATGTTTTCTTGTTTAATTTACCACCATGTTTTCTTGTTTAACTAGAAATTAGTTAGATTAGTTCGTTTGCGCAACGCTACAACGCTAGTGGATGCGTTAAAAATAGTCTTAGAAGAACAAAATTTCCAGGCAGCCCATGATTCTAAAACAAACGATAGGCGTAATCTTAGTAGAACTAACAGACCCAATTTGCCTAATTATCAAAAGGCATCTAAATCTAATAATCAAAAGAAAGATTCGCATAGCGTATCAAGTACACATGTACCGAATAATGCAACAAACAGCACATCTAAATCAAACTGTCAAAGTATCCCTTCGATAGGACTGTAGGATCCTTAGGCAAAATGGCTTGTAGCTAAAATGGGGAAATTCAGGAGAATAGATGGGGTACTCGCGACTTTTGCTGCTTCTGGGGCGCGTGCCGCGATTTCTGTCTCTATTTCACTGACTGTGGAAAACTGGTGTAACGTCTGGATTTATGGCGAAATAACACAACACGGTCACTTGTTATAGGTTTTTTCTGAGTTATATTACGGAGCGGTTAATTTGTACCGCCCGTTGCAACTTGTGTATCGAACGAGAGTGTCCAATGCGCTAGATGGCGCTATTGCAGCGCGCGCGCTAGGCTTGGGAAAAGATGAATGACGAGGGAAATAGGGATGTGGAGACATTATAACTAAAACCATTATATCTTAAGGGAACCTTAACATTTTTTCCCCCGCTGGCGAAATTTGTTGAGACTGAACAACAAAAATACTAAGGCTAGGTCCACATTATTCCAATAAGTTGGTGAAATGATAATGATTGACAATGTATGCAACACATGTAATTATACAGACTTTCTGAAACATGATAAATGTATAAATACTTAACATAATGACAATATTAAAGGTAATAATTATTTTGTGTAATGTTAAAAAGAATAAGTACTGAAAGTTTAATAAATATTGTCACCTCCATCTGTGATGGGGCATAACTTAACTAGAGGTCGATGAACGACACCTTGTGCTGTTTCGGCCGTTGCTGTTCGTGAAATACCGTCACGTCCGGGATAAAGCTGTATGATTCTACCGAAACGCCAACGCAACGGAGGCTGTTGGTCGTCTTTTATGACAACAATTTGACCAATACGAGCTTGATCCGAAGACCTAGTCTATTTCAGTCTCTGTGATAGACTGGTTAAATACTCTTTATGCCATCTGGCCCAAAAGTCTTGATGCATACGCTGAACGAGTTGCCAACGTTTGAGTCTGTTAAGTTTAATGTTAGAATAATCAGGAGTTGGCAACGCTGTTAATGGAGCCAATGTTAAAAAATGACCAGGTGTTAGTACCCTTATATCGTTAGGATCGGGGCTAAGTGAGCACAACGGCCTTGAATTGAGAACTGCTTCCACCTGGGTGAGCAATGTATTAAGTTCCTCATAAGTAAGGATTTGGGTACCGATGACACGATACAAATGTGTTTTTACGGATATGACGCCGGCCTCCCAAAGTCCACCGAAATGTGGTGCTCCAGGAGGGTTGAAATGAAACTCTATACGCTCGGTCTCACAAGCTGACTGCATGATACTTGATAATTGTGACTGAGCACCCTTAAAATTGGTTCCATAATCCGAGTGGATGACGTTACACCAGCCACGGCGAGCTATAAGTCTGCGTTAGGCAGCTAAAAAAGCTTCCGTGGACATGCCTGAAGTTAACTCTAAATGGAGTGCTTTTGTAGTGAAGCACACAAAAAGACACAAATATGCTTTGGTGGTACGTGCACCGCGGTATCTGTGTACTGTTACGTTAAATGGGCCTGCGTAATCGCAACCAACAGATTGAAATGCTTTTAATTGTGTGATCCGCGCCCTAGGCAGATCTGCCATTTTAGGTTCAAACGCGACTGGCTTAGTGCGAAAACATCTAAAACAATTTGATATGACATGATGTATTGCTCGCCGAGGAGACAATATCCAAAAATTTTGTAACAAAAGAAATTGTAGCTGTTGTAAGCCGGGATGAAAATGTTCATTATGTACTGATTGGATGATAAGATAAGTTAAACGATGTTTACGCGGCAATAGCGCTGGATGTTTGGTTTCGAATTCGAGCAGGGCTTTAAATACCGTTAAAATTTTATAACGTTACCCTTCCTAGGAGTTAACGTTATTATTAAAATGACGGTAACAAGTTTAACGTTATTTATGCTTCATTTTAACGTTATTCTTTATTAACGTTACTTGCAATTTAACGTTAATTTTATCGTTATTTTTTAACGGTAATCCTTGTGAGGTGGTGGAGCCAGACCGCCCGCCCGCGCCCTCGCGCCGCTGTGATGCCGTGCCGTGCCGTGCCGATATTTAACTAAATAAGTCTATAAAAAAATAAAACTTATTTGAAATCGTGAAGCAGTAAAATGGCAGGAAATGGAAAGTATTATAGTTTTTCCTTTGTCTAATTAAACAAAGTGTTAAATCTCATTAATTAATAAAGTTTCAATTCTTTATGTTTTTTTTTTCTATATTATGTACATATGAAAGAAACAATACTATCATAAATATTGTATTTCTTCTTACCAGATGGTAAACGGTTACGCACTGACTCCCCGAGTCTTCTATCTGACCACGACGAAGATGATTGGGACGGTAGGTCCCAATCCATTTTAGCAAAGCCGTCAATAAAAAAGAGCCGGTGGAAGTGCTGTGGCAGAAAAACCCAGTCAGACACCGGCAATGATGACGGGGACAAGCAATATTTGTGCTTTAAATAAAATTGACACTAAGAGCAATAATCCATTTCGCTAAAATTGTCAAGTCGCAATTAAACGTTTCGGAACCATGCGTACTAACGTATACATCAAACTAATAACGTTCTTTAAAGAGGCTAAGTGCCGCCACATTAATGAAAAAATATGTAATAATTAGTAATGTTGTTAAGAATTAAAGTTAAGTAAATATAATTTGATTTTGATTATATAAAATTCAAAGTCCTGACTGACTGATACATCAACGCACACCTAAACCACTGGTCCTAGAGACATGAAATTTAGAGGGTGTGTTTTTTGTAAAGAGTAGGTATCCACTAAGAAAGGTTTTTTCGAAATTCCAACCCTGAGAGGGTGCAATGGGGTTTGAAAGTTTATAACGGGGGAAGTACTAATTTGACGCAGGCGAAGCCGTTAGCAGAAGCTAGTAAACAATAATATAGGTAACCTCAAACTTTATGCATTAACGTTGCGCAGAACGCAGTTTATAGGTATCAGCGGAACATACAGAGACGTGGCGGCGGCGCACACCTCCACGCGCTCTGTTGGTCACCCGCACTCACCACATGCGAGGGCGCACCGATGTGTAAGTTACGTCTGTATACTGCACCGCGCGCAAATTCGTGTTTTCGTACAGGCGAGCTCTTATTACTTTGTTGTTGTTATAATTGATTTGTTAAGTTTTATTTAATTCTTATTGTTTCGTTCAATCAATCAATCAACTCCCCTATTGCAGTCCTCTGCTGGACATAGGCCTCTCCCAGGCTGCGCCACAACACCCTGTCTTCCGCCTTCCGTCCGCATCCAGTCTATCCCAGCCACTTAAGGTCCTCGGTCACCAGAGCTGGGAGGCGACCCACACTACGCTTGCCGATACGCGGTCTCCACTCTAGGACTCGTCTGCTCCATCAGCCATCGGTCCTACGACAAACATGAACAGCCCACTGCCACTTCAGTTTGCTTATTCTACAAACTATGTCGGTTACTCCGGTTCTTTTCCGGACAACTTCATTCCTGATTTTATCCTTCAAAGAAACTCCTAACATAGCCCGCTCCATAGCGTGCTAAACGAACTTGAAGACCAGCCCGACCGTCAGTGTCCAAGTTTCGGCACCGTATGTCATAACGGGCAGGACGTACTGGTTGAAAATCTTAGTCTTCAAACATTGCGGAATAGGGGACGAGAAGACCTTACGATAACTTATACCGGTTGGGCAGCGTTTGGAAAACTTATTTCCAAACGCTGCCCAACCCAACCGAATCATCCCGGAGACAGCTGCATGGATGGCAACTCTCGTCTTTTCCTCATAAGTTTAAATATCGATTTTGAAGTTCCAGTTAGAACTTTTCGAATCCAGCGGCCTGGAGCTGCTCTCAGCTCGAAAATTGATATTTAGAGTGCCTCGGACTAGCCTGTGATCGCTTCCAGTGTTAAAGACCTCCGGTGAACTTGAGAAATCAGCTGAGCAGGAAGCTTCTTTTAATTTTATTTACATTGCGTTTTTTGCGAAAATGCGTTTTTTGCGAAAAAAGCGAACTAATCATTTTTTAATTAAAAATGTCATTGAGGTAGATAGGTATAACGATTTTAATGTAAATTTAATGTAAAAAAAAAACGCAGATTTTTTTTTCAAAAATTAGGAAAATGCCGACGAAAAATTCCAACGCTAGGGGGTCCAGAATCATGTACTGAATCACTAGAACACGTATGTGCGTTCATGTACCTTACACCCTGTATATGTGTGTTTGTTTGTATGTCTATTTCTTTGAACCGCGCTGTAGCCTAAACGGCTTGATAGATTTCAACAAATGAGGTATCATTAGATTGGTCTTGACCGCCGAAGTGACATAGGCATTATGAACTTTGGAGGTAAAAAAAAAATTGTGACCGCCATTAGGTAAGTATAGTCGTATTTTTTTGTGAACTGATCATGTGGGGTATCAAAATAAAGAACTCGAGGAAACGATTCCAAAAATATAACATTAAAATGTAGGAAATAAAAATTTTTCAAAAAACCCGACTGCTAAAAATCATATAAAAATTAGCAAACAAGTCACTTTTCAAGATTGTCAAAATTTTATCACAGATTTGATTCAACAACTGCATCAGCCTGGGTGCAGTTGGAAATCTGTGATTGAACTAGAATAAATTCCACTTTGTTTTTTCTTTTTTTTTGTGTGTATTTTTATGAATGAATAATAAAGTTTATATAATAAAACTACGAATATATGGATTCATAGTAAAATTTATTTCTTTATTTAAAATACAATACAATATCCGAAAAATATTCAAGAATGCAGTTGATTTATTTGCCTGAACTTATCGATAAAAAGTGCTTAAAACATAAATTAAATTAAAATACAGAATGTTTTATTTACATATAGCAAGTAGATTGCCTGTCTCTCCGTACTTAGCACCCTCGCTAAGTAAATAGTGCAGAGAATTTTTATACCAAACTACGCTAATTTAAGTTTTAATTACTCAGATTTCTACTTAATCTATTGTACAGAAATGGACCTAAGAATGTAAAAAATATTTATAAAGTCATTTTGAGGATGCAATAAAATCGCATACAATATGATTCTGTCTTTTATTAGTACTTTTGGAGTCAAGCATTGAGGTAGTGAACTGCCGCGCTACTGATGCATTGACCTTGTATATTATAGACAAAGTAATTAAAAAAAAAACACATTCGATCTCGCGTATGTAACTCGTTTAAAACCCCCTTTTCATTATAACTATGTAAATATAATTTTATTTTATCTAGGAGGTTTCTCACAAGTTTTACGAATATGACATCTTAAACTCGATTTTTGAGTGAAATTACGCTGACATATATCACATTTGAACGGTTTCTCACCAGTGTGTACACGAATATGACTTGTTAAATGTGTTTTTTGAGTGAAACTACGCTGACATATGTCACATTTGAAAGGTTTCTCACCAGTGTGCGTACGAATATGCCTTTTCAAAACACTATTTCGACTGAAACTATGAGGACATATATCACATTTGAAAGGTTTCTCAACAGTGTGAATACGAATATGACATATTAAACTCGATTTCTGAGTGAAACTACGTTGACAAATAGGACATTTGTATGGTTTCTCACCAGTGTGAGAACGAATATGTGCTGTTAAATAAGCCTGTTTTGTAAAACTACTCTGACATATATCACATTTGAAACGTTTATCTTTGACACATACTCTCAGATGCCTATTCAAATAATCATTGCCTTCGTTCGATGTATTTCCTCTAATATCGTCTTTGTTACTATTATTACGGCTACTTGTAACTAATGTAGTTTTATTAATTCTGTTAACTCCTTGTTTTGAAGCAGCGATAGGCTCTTTAAATTTGTTCACTAGATTAGACGTGCGATTTTGAGTTTTCTGAGTAATTTTCGAAGCAAATATTAATTTCTGACTATTTTTCTTTTTCTTTAGCAGAGCTGAGATATCTTCTAGTTTTGATCTTCGCATGTCCTGTTTTTGTTTCTCAACAACGGCCGCCCCTGTGATTATAAATCGGGTTAATGTTCAATGGTTTAATGTTCGAAGAAAATTGAAGCATGCACAAATGCATACCAAAGCACTACTTTATCACTTTCTTATAGCATATGAAATTGTATGAACCTCGACGTAAACATCACACGTTCGCCTCTCTTCATTCGAGGGCAGTCATTACCACGAGCGCCTCTCCTTGATCTCAGGTGGACCGAGGGCCTGCTTGCTTACCTATTGATTCTTGTTCATCTTCCACTTCTGTTTTGATCTCCATTACAGGTTCATCATCGGAATCTGACTCAGAATGATGTGCTGGTGTATCTTTAACATCTGCATAGCTATTGTCGACATTTTCCAATTCAAGTTCTGTAAGTAAACAAAGCATTACGTGTTTATCTGGTGTAGCTAGTGAGACACATTGCACGCAGAACGGATGGTCGATGGCGCTGAAAGGTTCTGACGTTGCGACTGCATACCGGGAGACGCAGCGTTGGAAGGTATTCCACAAGGTGGATCGATGACCTTGAGAAGCTAAGTCAAACTTTCTCCTATTTCTGCATAAAAGGTTAAAAGGAAAACTTAGCCGAGGTGCAGTATTTACTAACATTTTCAAGTTCACTTCGCTCGCTCTTGTTGCACCGTAAAGTCACTGGATTCTAAGTTTTATTGCATGAGTCGATAAAGTAATCATTATTTCTGTATAAATGGTCAAAAGAAAAGCTAACCTCTCGAAGGTGGGGTGCTTAAATTAACGAGCTCGCTCTAGCATTTCACGGTCTTACCATTTGATAACATTGTCAAATTGTGCAAAAAACAAGAACTTTACTCGTATTTACGAATCGACAAAAATTTATCTATTCGAAGCTACGATTATTTCCTTTGGTTTAAAACTTTCAAACTGCTGCAACAAAGACATCAAAGTGAAACAGCAAAGAACGTTAGTAACAGAAGTCTACACAAGATTAAAAAAACCGAGTGATAGTCATAGGCATCTAGTTAAGAATAGATTTTAATAAAAATCTTGTCGGCACTCTCGTTCCTTCAAGACATCGCTCTCAATCAGGCAAAATAAGGTTGAACACAGAACCATTCAATAAAAAGTTGGAAACCCATATAGGTCACGGGACTGGGAATTCCTCTTTGCAACAAGGCTGCCAACCACGAAGATATTACTACCCAATTTTAACAATTTTGATTCATAGTGGGGACACCACAACAACCGCACCGGCTGCCACCCACGCTAGCTACGCCACTAATCATGTCACGTAGTATTTGTTATTTTGTGTCCGTTTCGACGGCGCGGCCACGGTGATATTAAAAAAAAAAGCCATGCCAAGATTTTGTAAAAATTTGTAAAAGTTGATTCCCAAAACCATAAATTTGTCAGTTATGGTTAAAAAGTTATTAGGATTTGAACGTGGCCGCCCCATTGAAACGCGGAGAACCGCGCGGCCACGGAGATCTTTAAAACTAAGCGTCGCAGATTCCTGAAATTTAGGTAAATAACATATTGAATTTGTAAAAAATGTGTAAAAATATAGAACAAAATCCTAGCTTATATTTTAGGAACTATAAGATTAAAACCGCTCACAGCTTACAGCTCCTGGAATATAAAGGTAGGATATTTTTGTGTATTTTTTACAAATTTTGACAAATTGAAATCTAGGTTTTACAAAAAACTTAAGACCTTATTTATTTATTTATTTATTTAACAATTTATGTACACACAAGATAACTATAGATAAACAACATAATAAAAATTAGCACAAAGGTACTGCTTATTTCTCCTTCAGACCTACGATACTTTTTCGGCGAGATATCGATATATCGTGTTTTTCACCGTTTCAATGGCGCGGCCATGGGGTTTTAGTCTTATAGCTTCTAAAATATTTTTTCTATATTTTTACAAATTCAATCTTTATTTACCTAAATTTCAGGTCTCTGCAACGCTTAGTTTTAAAGATCTCCGTGGCCGCGCGGTTCTCCGCGTTTCAATGGCGCGGCCACGTTCAAACCCCTATAACTTTTTAACCATTACTTTGACAAATTTATGGTTTTGAGAATCAACTTTTACAATTTTTTACAAAATCTTGGCATGGTTTTTAATTTAAAATATCGCCGTGGCAGCGCCGTCGAAACGGACACGTTATTTTTAACTTGAAACCATTAATTTTATATAATCTAAATCATAAGTCATTTATTCAAACTAGGCTGAGAGCCAGCACTTTTTGAACGTCAAAGTTCTACATAAAGACAGTCCCCCAAAAACGCCAGCCAGTCACCACTACCTAGTGTTTTAGCTGTGAAGAAGAAGTTCACAGACACATCTGTCTGTTAAGTTTAAAGAATTTGAATTTATATAATAGTATGCAACAACCTTTGAAAGGCTTCGAAACTACTAAACCGATTTTAACCAGATTTTCACCAATAGTAAGCTAAATTATCAGCGAGTAACATAGGCTACTTCTTATCCCCTGGAAAAATAAAAGTTCCCGCAGGATAGGTCACGGGAGCGAAGCCGCGGGCAAAGTGCTAGACTGAAATAAAGTAATTACGTTTTGCGTCATAAGGCATCGATGTAATAAAAATATGACTTATTATGTCTTTCCAGAATTTTTTATAGTGGCACATTTTGTTAAAAGGCACTAAACAAAATTCGATCAGTTCGTCGCCTTATCTGTTAACACAGACCCCGGAATACTGGCAACTTCTCAGACGTCGAGTCTTTATGTGTGCTTCCGCAAAACATATGCAAGAATTCTTGCTCAGCTACATTAACAAAGTCGTATGCATTGCGCTGCTCGACGAGATGGGCAAGCTCTTCGAAAGAGTAATTGCAGACCGCCTCGTCGGGCAGCTGGTGCGGGTGGGGCCGGATCTGGCGGAGAGCCAGTACGGCTTCCGCAGGGTGCGCTCCACGGTGGACGCCATCATGCGCGTACGAGCCCTCACGACGGGGGATGCAGTGGCCTGCGGTAGGGTCGTCTTGGCGGTGTCTATGGACATCGCCAATGCCTTCAATACCCTGCCCTGGAGTTGCATAGTGGAGGCACTCCGGTATCACCGGGTGCCGCCCTACTTGCGTCGCGTGGTCGAGGCTTACCTGACGGACAGGGCCGTCATCTTCCCCGGTCACCAGAGAGAATGGAACCGGCGAGAGATGTCGTGCGGTGTTTCACAGCGATCGGTCCTTGGGCCGCCTCTGTGGAACATCGAGTACGACTGGGTGCTGTGCGCCGACCTCCCCTGTTGGCGTCAGCGTAGTCTGCTACGCTGACGACACGCTGGTCCTGGCGCAGAGGTAGTCGCACGAGGCGGCGGCCGACCGTATGACACGCGGGGTTGCGACAGTCGTGGAGAGGATCCGGCAACTGGGACTCGAGGTGGCATTGCACAAGTCCGAGGCCATGTGTTTTCATGGTCCTCGTAACGCGCCACCGGCGGGTTCCCAGATTACGGTAGGAGGGGTTCACATCGGCATCGAGGGGACGATGAAGCACCTGGGACTCGTCCTCGACAGCCAGTGGAACTTCGTCGAGCACTTCCGACGTTTGGCTCCCACACTGGAGCGGGCCAGTGCTGCTTTGAAGCGGCTCCTGCCCAATCTGGTGGGTCCAAACGCCTCCTCCCGGAGGCTCTACGCGGGGATCGTGCGATCCATGGTCCTTTACGGAGCACCGGTGTGGGCGCGTTCCTTGAGACGGCAACCAGCTCGCCGGTTGAACGCGTCATGGCGATTCGGCTGATCCGAGGATACCGCACGGTCTCCTGTGAGGCGGCGAGCCTCCTTGCCGGACTGTCGCCATGGGATCTGGAGGCCAAGGTCCTTGCGCCGCTCTGGGAGTGGCGCGAGGAGGCCAAACGCTGGGGCGAAACCCCGCTGCCGCGTCACAAGCGACGGACCTCCAGCAGAATCTTATGGCGTAATGGAGACAGCGACTGTCGCAACCCAGCGCTGGGCACGCCACCTTAGCGGCGGTAGTACCCCTCTTTGAGGAGTGGCTGGAGATGAGTTACAGCGTCCTCACCTTCCACCTGACGCAGGTTCTCACCGGACATGGTTGTTTCAGGGGGTTCCTGTTTGGGATAAGGCGGGAGGAAACGCCCGGGCACCGCCGTGTCCTCGTGGATGCGATAGGTGGCGGCGACCTCTCGCGCCCGGCCCTGATTTAGGCCATGGTATGGAGCGAGAGGGAATAGGAAGCATCCGCCTTCTGCGAAGCAGTAATGCTCGCGAAGGCGGAGGCGGGACGCGTGAGGGAAGCTCAACGGAGTGGCCCTCACGGCCCCGGCCGCTACCACCGCAGGAGAGGCACTGGACGTAGGACGTCGCGAGACGGTCCCCGGCCACCGTAGACCCGGGCCTGGCGAGCAGTGGGTAGCTCGCCGTCCGATCAGCACCAGGCCCGTGAGTCGACGGCGCGTAGTGTTCCACGCGCGCCTCAAAGAGATGTTGTCAGCCACCACTGTCGGGGCCCATCGTGGCCGGTGCCTGCATGCCTAGGGGTAGCGGATAAGTTCTCAACATGAGTTACCGCACCCCTGGGCACTCAGGCAGGGAAGGAACAGGGGGTGGGTTTTAGTCAGAGTCAAACACGACCTCCCGCTCCACCCAGAGCGGGAGAAGTCATTGGATGATTTTTTCAACACAGCGAACAACTATTCTTATCATCGAACTGATTCAACACATCAGTGCTGTTTGTGAAATGCGGGTCTACCAGAGTGATCCACAGACCGACCTCGGCTACACTTTAGTATTATGACCAGCGACCCGCTCCAGCTTCGCATGGGTACAATTATACACCTAAACCTTCCTCATGAATCACTCTGTCTATTGGTGAAAACCGCATGAAAATCCGTTCAGTTGTTTTTGAGTTTATCGCGAACAGACAGACAAACGGACGCGGCGGGGGACTTTGTTTTATAAGGCATGTATGTATTAAACGCGGCGACCAATTAATCTGAATTTGGAATTAAAAAATAATTAAAGCATGTAACAAAAATAATTTAACGCGGCGACAAATTAATCTGAATTTGGGATTAAAAAATAATTAAAACAGGTAGCAAAAATAGTAAGTTGGCAGCTACAGCGAAGGCATAGAGTTTTTGTTTTGGTAACGGTCATAAACAAAATATATAAACAACATGCTTTTTCACTAAAATGTGCTAACGAGACAGTAAGTTTTAAGTAAGGTAAGTTGACGGAGCCCCGCTGCGCTACTATTTCTGTCTACAGGGTTTAAAGGAACCTAACACGAAGGGGATAACGGGAGCTGCGTTTCCCGTTTCCCCCCGTCATCCCCTTCGAACCTAACCAGTCCGTGTCGGGGTGCCCTAAGTTCCCGAGCACGCTTCGCTCGCTCTTGGACAACGTACGTCGCAATGGTAAACTTTCTGGTTAATTTGATGTGTCAAATGATAATAATATTAGGTCCCCACCTATGAAATCAGCGTTTTGTATGGAGAATTTTAATGAAGTTGCATTTTTCATACTACCATTTTCTTAATTTATTTAACAACTATGAACACGTTTGTGTTCAACAATGTTTTAAGTTAAGTTGAAAGAGAACCGCTTATCTTGGTATGGTCATGTGAAGAGGAGGGATGAAACACATGTAACTAAAAGAGTTATGAATATAAATGTGGATGGATGGAGAGGGAGAGGGAGGCCAAAGAAAGTATGGATGGATTGTATGAGGAGTGATATGAAAGAAAAGGGAGTTAGTGATAGCGTGACGGCTGACAGGACAGAATGGAAGAAAAAAACGTGTTGCGCCGACCCCAAGTAACATGGGATAAGGGCAGGAAGATGATGATGAACACTAATGTTTTAAAACTTTTATGCAATAATGTTTAAAAACTAAGATAACGTATGCCACTTAGATTCATCATCATCATTCTCCTGCCCTTATCCCAAATTATTTGGGGTCGGCGCAACATGTCTTTTTGTTCCATACTAACGTATGCCACTTAGATTAAGCAACAAAAATAAGTTTTGGCTAAGTTAAAACAAATATAGTGGTCATTTCTGCTATCAAAATGAGGAGTCATTTAAAGGTATTTTTTTTGCGTATAAAACTATAACTAATAAGGTTTTATTTACTATTGGCAGTTGTCTATGACGGTCGTTATTCGATATAATATCAAGCAATTGATGAATATTTTAATTCATAGAAGTGACGAGGTTCTCTATTTGTGAGAAAAAAACGCCAATTTCATAGGTGGGAACCCAATACAATGTTTGTTTATCCCACTGTTAATATTAGTCGCCATGTCATTATTTATAGATCCTCGCCTACGATTTTTAGTAGCAAATAGTTAGTCGCCTGGTATATTATTAACCGTTTTATAATATGTAGTGAAAAGGATACCTAATAGAAGGAAAGCAAGGAAATTTGTTACATTTAAAACTAATCCACATGCTCGACGCAACAAGCTGATGCGACACTGATACTCTACTATCTATAAAAATATAATTCTGTAGCTATTCATGTATGGGGACTGTCTCAAAGGTCAGCGACACATTGGCAAGCCCTGTGGTCGCAAGTATCTCTAGGCAAGGGGTGTCATCTCGAAAAAAGAAAATTTAGTTCAAACAAACAAACAATAGACGTAATATGCATCGATTTCTTATTGAAGTATAGTTGTAACACTAATATTTTGAAAAAAAAATTGTATTTTCTTTAATAAACTACCCTAAGAATAAAATTCTGGAATAATTGGCTCCTAATTCAAACTTAAATGTTTATTGGAACGAATCCTTAGGCATTTATATTTCTTGTACCAATAGATGGCGCTGTTTGGAGTTTTAGAGTTTATCCATTCACCTCTTTAAAATTTGTATAGTGAAACATTTTGAAACAGTAAAACTGTTATGAAGTGCCAAAAATACTATATAGTAATTCCTCAACGTGTGAGAAAATATTTAGTAAGACTTTATGTAAATTCATTCGACTTGCAAGCCGCCGTCGCTGCTAACACCATCTAGCGAGATGTAGAGGACGGGCCCGAACGAAGGACAAAAGATGCTTGTGCAAGTCGAAACCCGTAGTTACGGCGGTACCGTTTCTTTGTATGGGATGGGGCATCTGTACGCTAGTATTATATTATTTGTGTACACTTTTTAGCAAGACGACTGTCGGCAAGTTTGCTTCATGCATTAACTAGGTAACACTTACTTTTTATCTCCTTAAGTTGTCGTTTCTCCGCAGACACTTCTTCTTCTTTTATTTCAATTTTATATTCCATCAGAGGTAGGTCATCTTCTGAGTCACCTTCATCTTCTGAAAAAGAAAGGGTGTATCGGCAATGCGTGGTCATATTTGTGTGGCAATGAACAACTTTCTTCAAGAATGCTCTATCCAATACCGAAAAAAAAAATTATTTATTTTTATTTAATTCTACTTTTTTAATTTTATTTACATGACAAAAGACAATTTTTTTTTTTGTTGTTTAAATCACTGATTAAAATCAGATGATTCAAATCATCTCAACCCTGAAAAATAATACTCGCTCAGCGATGCTCGCTTGGCAGTCAGAACTCACGCCGAGAGGACTGGTAGCCTGAGCGAGTGGTGCGAGTAATCGCCCGTTGCACTAGCACACTCGTTTAACTATCGGAACTACGCAATCGCTGCTCATCAACTCGGTTTTAGTTTGAAGCTCTACTCGCTACTCGCTCATTGCTGGCGGTGGGACAAGTGCCTTAAGGATCTGTAAATAATATTAAGAACATACCAGTGTGCTGTTTACCCTCTTGGCCCTCACAATCAGCTGGTGACTCTTCTTTGATGACAGCGCTCGCTGTGTGGCAGTCATCAAACACACTAATGTGCTGCGTTGGAGTTCCGCCATACTCACTGAACTCTAGCTGACCTCGGTTTATTTGAGGTTTTGTCTGTAAAAGATTGTTATTTAAATTATTAGTTAAATAAAAAAATATTCCTCCCAACAGAATTTCCATCATGGTGCCCGATCCCAACAGACATTAGACACATATATGCAGGCGATATTATAGTGCAATCCTTGTTCCTTCACTCTCATAGTCTGATGGGATGGCAATCCGCCAAGACTGGGGAGAGACCACGCGCCACCAACAAATGGTCTAAGATACATTAATATTCTAATTTGTCATTTGAAGATAACAACGTTTATACGTTAGAGAATATGTATATAAATAAATTGCAAATGGGTTACATAGCTAAATCCGGGACTATATTGTTAAATAATATTTAAACTTTATTTATTTACTTCCCCGATCAGAATATTATGCTGAGAATTCTAATTGATTCTCACCTCAAAGTCCTCTTTCAGCATCTGAGCAAACCGCTCTTCAGCTTCCAGACATTGTTTCTGCAGTTGATGGCATTGCTTCAGCTTATCATGGCAGATGAAACAAGCAAGCGTCGGTCTACTGTCTTCAGTCAATAACTGCAACAAAACAACTCAACTGTTTGTACAAATGAATTGTCGAATGTATGTGAACCTTGTTATTACACCTACGTCTTCAACAATACACCAATGTTACAACCATCAACCATCGATCGATTGTTTGTTGACCATTATCCGTTAGCCAAAGCTGGCTGAACCTATTTGGTTAACCTGTCAACATCCAATAGGCCCCAGAGTGCCGGTAAACGGAATTACCCGACAACGTCCAATAGGCCCCAGAGTGCCGATCCGACTAGCGCGTTTCAACCTCTATTACTAATTAACTAAAGGTCATATTCCTGTGGAAATTTTTACATACTCGGAGAGTGATAGTATAGTAGTTTTACAAACATTTCCATAGACAAATACTGTTTCGAAAAAAATTAAAAAAAGTTTTTAGTAGCATGTTTACGTTTGTGAATGGCGGACGAAATTTTGCTAGAATTGTGTGTTTTAAACAGTTTTGTGTTTGTTTATGTGTTATGTTGAGTATTATATTTATTGCTGTGTTATTATTACGTCGTAATAACATCGGTTTAGATAAATATTTTGAAGAAATATTACGTAATAACATTTTTATCAAGGTCAGCCGATTTTATTCGTATTGTTATTGTGAGCGTGAATGATGTGAGCTTGTATGTGTTATTCAAAGTTTGAGGGTATGTATTTATTCAAAGGTAGTTATTACATAGTATTAGAAAAAAAACGCAACACAAAACGCAACGCAAACGCAGAAACGCAATTTGAAAAAGCAGTTACTTTGTTTCGTTTCCGTAATATGAAGTTTGAGTATGAATAATAGGAAAATATTTTATCGGACTGTACAAAAAAAACAATGTTATTAGTTTACTTGTCTATTCATAGTGTAACATGCAAAATTTCGTGTAGATTGATACAGTGGTTTTATCAGAAACCAACTTATCACGTGAACAGACACTATTCCCGCCAAATCGTTTATAACAGCATTTGATTAGAATTCAACTCTCGTAACACAAGTATTGTTTACATTTTATTATAAGGTCTGTTTATTCAACAACCCACAAAAAAATACTTCAAGTGCCTCGCACCAATAGAAGCGTCAGCGATCCGTTTTATGTAAACAAAGTCGTAAACATGTCAATGGCGGGAAACAGCGCGGATGTTGACGGATGTGGCGGTTTCGCGCGTAAAGATGTTCACAGGTTAATTGTTTTTTTGTTTGTAATTGTAAGGAAAAGGTTTATTAGAAAGAAAAATGAAATTAAACCGTGTGAAGCCAGAGCTTACTTTGCTAATCCTACTAATATTAAATGCGAAAGTTTATATGTTTGTTTGTTTGTATGTTTGGCTGAAGGTAACGCTAAAACGGCTGAAGGGATTACAATGAAATTTTGCACACAGGTAGGTCATAGCCTGGATTAACACATAGACTACTTTTTATCCCGGTAAATGACAAGACGTAGCGAAGGCTGAGGTGGAAGTAGAAATCCAAAGTAAGGCTGAACGAGCGGACACGCTCAAAAAGTACTAGGAGACCAGAAACATAAGAAGTATTTCCAGGGCTGAAATCATGAGATAAAGACTCACAAAGTACCAGGAGACCAGAATCATGAATAGGTGTTTTCGGGGCTACTAATCCTAAGCTGTATAGCTTCACAAACCACCAGGATACCAGAATCAAGAAGAAGTGTTTCCGGGGCTTTAATCCTGAGCGGTGTAGATTCACAACCTACCAGGATATCAGAATTACAAATCATATTTCGAGGCTGGTATAAAGAGAGGTAGAGATTTACAAATTACCAGGAGACCAGAAACACAAGAGCCAGATCAGAATCACAAAACATATTCCGAGGCTGGTATTAGGAGAGGTAGAGATTTACAAATTACCAGGAGACCAGAAAAATGAGAAGTATTTCCAGGGCTGAAATCCTGACCGGTAAAGACTCACAAAGTACCAGGAGACCAAAAAGTACCAGGAATCACAAAACATATTCCGAGGCTGGTATTAGGAGAGGTAGAGATTTACAAATTACCAGGAGACCAGAAAAATGAGAAGTATTTCCAGGGCTGAAATGATGACCGGTAAAGACTGACAAAGTACCAGGAGACCAGAATCATGAATACATATTTTCGGCTACAATCCTAAGCTGTATAGCTTCACACACCCCACCAGGAGCCCAGAATCAAGAAGAAGTGTTTCCGGGGCTTGAATCCTGAGCGGTATAGATTCACAACCTACCTGGAGATCAGAATCACAAAATATATTCTGAGGCTTAAAGAAGTTTTTTTTTTTTTTTAAATCGAACTACCAGTTCACAACCTACTAGGAGATCAGAATCACAAAACATATTCCGAGGTTGGTATTAGGAGAGGTAGAGACTTACAAATTACCAGGAGACCAGAAACATGAGGAAAAGTATTTCGAGGACTGAAATCATGAGCGATAAAGACTCACAAACTACCAGGAGACAAGAAACACAAAAAGTATTCCGGGGCAGGAAACGTAAGACGTAGAGAAAGATTCACAAATTACCAGGAGAACAGAAACGTAAAGAAGTAAAATTGCCGAGCGGTATAGATTCACGCATTACCAGGAGATCAGATTCACAATAAGTATTCTGAGGCTGAGATCATGAGAGGTAACATCTTGAATAAGTATTTTCGGGGCTGGAATCCTGAGCGGTATACATTCCCAGGCGTTACGTTCCAGGAAACAGAACCAGGGTGCCAAAATCGTGAAAAAGTTAATTTAATATTAATGTCTACGCGGACAGAGCCACAGGCAAGAAGCTATGCACCAATTTAGGATATGTTCGGGACCCAATAAATGAAACAGTTTGGATATGGTAAACTATTATATTTAACACGGTAAATGTCTATGCGGAAGAAGCCACGGGCAAGAAGCTTAGCACCAATTTAGGATATGTTCAGGACCCAATAAATGAAACAGTTTCGATATGGTAAACTATTATATTTAACACGGTAAGAGTAACAAGATAGGTACCCCGACACACTGACCGAGTGTGTGGCCCCACAGTCTTTATGTAGAACTTTGACGTTCAAAAAAATCTGGCTTTCAGCCATTAACAACATAATTTAAATAACTTTTGATTTTGATTTCTACAGGATTTATTTAATGTGCTACTCTCTGGAAATATCACTCAGACTTATTATAATTACACTTTTTACGCGGGCGAAGCCGCGGGCGGAAGCTAGTCCTACTAATATTGTAAATGCGAAAGTTTGTATGTTTGTTTGTTTGTATGTTTGTATGTTTGTATGTTTGTATGTTTGGCTGAAGGTATCGCAAAAACGGCTGAAGGGATTACAATGAAATTTTGCACACACGTAGGTCATAACCTGGATTAACACATAGGCTACTTTTTATCCCGGTAAATGACAAGACTTAGCGAAGGCTGAGGTGGAAGTAGAAATCCAAAGTCAGGCTGAACGAGCGCACACGCTCAAAAAGTACTAGGACACCAGAAACATGAGAATTATTTCCAGGGCTGAAATCATGAGAGATAAAGACTCACAAAGTACCAGGAGACCAGAATCATGAATAGGTGTTTTCGGGGATACAATCTTAAGCTGTATAACTTCACAAACCACCAGGATACCAGAATCAAGAAGAAGTGTTTCCGGGGCTATAATCCTAAACGGTGTAGATTCACAAACTACCAGGAGATCAGAATCACAAAACATATTCCGAAGCTGGTATTAGGAGAGGTAGAGATTTACAAATTACCAGGAGACCAGAAAAATGAGAAGTATTTCCAGTGCTGAAATCATGACCGGTAAAGACTCACAAAGTACCAGGAGACCAGAATCATGAATACGTATTTTCGGGGCTACAATCCTAAGCTGTATAGCTTCACACACCCCACCAGGAGCCCAGAATCAAGAAGAAGAAGTGTTTCCGGGGCTTGAATCCTGAGCGGTATAGATTCACAACCTACCAGGAGATCAGAATCACAGAATATATTCTGAGGCTTAAAGATTTTTTTATTTTTTTTAATTATTTGGTTGTAAATAGAAGGTAGAGATTCATAAATTACCAGGAGACCAGAGTCATCCTTACTAATATTATAAATGCGAAAGTTTGTATGTTTGTTTGTTTGTATGTTTGTATGTTTGTATGTTTGTATGTTTGGCTGAAGGTATCGCAAAAACGGCTGAAGGGATTACAATGAAATTCACACACGTAGGTCATAACCTGGATTAACACATAGGCTACTTTTTATCCCGGTAAATGACAAGACTTAGCGAAGGCTGAGGTGGAAGTAGAAATCCAAAGTCAGGCTGAACGAGCGCACACGCTCAAAAAGTACTAGGACACCAGAAACATGAGAATTATTTCCAGGGCTGAAATCATGAGAGATAAAGACTCACAAAGTACCAGGAGACCAGAATCATGAATAGGTGTTTTCGGGGATACAATCCTAAGCTATATAGCTTCACAAACCACCAGGATACCAAAATCAAGAAGAAGTGTTTCCGGGGCTATAATCCTAAACGGTGTAGATTCACAAACTACCAGGAGATCAGAATCACAAAACATATTCCGAAGCTGGTATTAGGAGAGGTAGAGATTTACAAATTACCAGGAGACCAGAAAAATGAGAAGTATTTCCAGTGCTGAAATCATGACCGGTAAAGACTCACAAAGTACCAGGAGACCAGAATCATGAATACGTATTTTCGGGGCTATTTTAGCGAAGGCTGAGGTGGAAGTAGAAATCCAAAGTCAGGCTGAACGAGCGCACACGTTAAAAAAGTACTAGGACACCAGAAACATGAGAATTATTTCCAGTGCTGAAATTATGACCGGTCAAAGTACCAGGAGACCAGAATCATGAATACGTATTTTCGGGGCTACAATCCTAAGCTGTATAGCTTCACACACCCCACCAGGAGCCCAGAACCAAGAAGAAGTGTTTCTTCTCAAACTACAAGGAGACCAGACTCATGAAGAGGTATTTCCAGGGAGCTTTAAAAACCACCAGGAAAACAGTATTGTGAAAAAGTTTTTCCGGACAACTAATACTCCACAATCTACATGCACCCGGCAAGCGGCATGTGCTAAGTTAATATAGGCATGTCGCGCGTCGGAACCACACATTCGCCACTCCACATGCACTTTAACTTACGCACTGAATATGGCAGCATGGCTCCGCTAAGGGGCATATATTCAAAAACTACCAAGAGACCAGAATCATAAAAAGTATTCCGGAACTGACTACCAGGAGACCAGACTCATGAAGAGGTATTTCCAGGGAGCTTTAAAAACCACCAGGAAAACAGTATTGTGAAAAAGTTTTTCCGGACAACTAATACTCCACAATCTACATGCACCCGGCAAGCGGCATGTGCTAAGTTAATATAGGCATGTCGCGCGTCGGAACCACACATTCGCCACTCCACATGCACTTTATCTTACGCACTGAATATGGCAGCTTGGTTTCGCTAAGGGGCATACATTCACAAACTACCAAGAGACCAGAATCACAAAAAGTATTCCGGAACTGAAATCATGAGCTGTATAGATTCTCAAACTACCAGGAGACCAGGCCTATGAAGAGGTATTTCCAGGGAGCTTTAAAAACCACCAGGAAAACAGTATTGTGAAAAAGTTTTTCCGGACAACTAATACTCCACAATCTACATGCACCCGGCAAGCGGCGTGTGCGAAGTTAATATAGGCATGAGGCATGTCGTGCGTCGGAACCACACATTCGCCTCTCCACATGCGCTTTAACTTACGCACTGAATATGGCAGCGTGGCTTCGCTATTCGTTATTATTTTTTATTCTATTCTATTCTAAATTCTAATTTATCATGATCCTAGACCGTATCTTTCACAAATGTTTGATTTTTCTCTGGACTCAATCCGGATGTCTACGCAGATAGTCATGGGCAAGAAGCTAAGAAGTGGTGAAGAGTCTGTCTTTATGTAGAACGACGTTCAAAAAGTTCTGGCTCGCAACCTTATTTGAATAACTGACTATGGATTTTGATTTCTAGTGTTTTTTTAACGTGCTACTCTCAGGAAATAGCACTCAAATTTATAACCCTACTTTCACGCGGGCGAAGTCGCGGGCGGAAGCTAGTTAATAAGTATTTTTGGGGCTGGAATCCTAAGCGGTATACATTCCCAGGCGTATAGACAACCAATAAACAGAATCATCAAGAAGAGAAATTTCAGACCTGCACGCGGATGCAACCACAGGTAAACTCTACCAGGGTGCCAAAATCGTGAAAAAGATAATCCTACTAATATTATAAATGCGAAAGTTTGTATGTTTGTTTGTTTGTATGTTTGTATGTTTGTATGTTTGGCTGAAGGTATCGCAAAAACGGCTGAAGGGATTACAATGAAATTTTGCACACACGTAGGTCATAACCTGGATTAACACATAGGCTACTTTTTATCCCGGTAAATGACAAGACTTAGCGAAGGCTGAGGTGGAAGTAGAAATCAAAAGTCAGGCTGAACGAGCGCACACGCTCAAAAAGTACTAGGACACCAGAAACATGAGAATTATTTCCAGGGCTGAAATCATGAGAGATAAAGACTCACAAAGTACCAGGAGACCAGAATCATGAATAGGTGTTTTCGGGGATACAATCCTAAGCTGTATAACTTCACAAACCACCAGGATACCAGAATCAAGAAGAAGTGTTTCCGGGGCTATAATCCTAAACGGTGTAGATTCACAAACTACCAGGAGATCAGAATCACAAAACATATTCCGAAGCTGGTATTAGGAGAGGTAGAGATTTACAAATTACCAGGAGACCAGAAAAATGAGAAGTATTTCCAGTGCTGAAATCATGACCGGTAAAGACTCACAAAGTACCAGGAGACCAGAATCATGAATACGTATTTTCGGGGCTACAATCCTAAGCTGTATAGCTTCACAAACCCCACCAGGAGCCCAGAATCAAGAAGAAGAAGTGTTTCCGGGGCTTGAATCCTGAGCGGTATAGATTCACAACCTACCAGGAGATCAGAATCACAGAATATATTCTGAGGCTTAAAGATTTTTTTATTTTTTTTAATTATTTGGTTGTAAATAGAAGGTAGAGATTCATAAATTACCAGGAGACCAGAGTCATTAATAAGTATTTTTGGGGCTGGAATCCTAAGCGGTATACATTCCCAGGCGTATAGACAACCAATAAACAGAATCATCAAGAAGAGAAATTTCAGACCTGCACGCGGATGCAACCACAGGTAAACTCTACCAGGGTGCCAAAATCGTGAAAAAGTTAATTTAATATAAATGTCTAAGCGGACGGAGCCACGAGCAAGAAGCTAAGCACCAATTTAGGATATGTTCGGGACTCAATAAATGAAACAGTTTGGATATGGTAAATTATTATACTTAACACGGTAAATGTCTACGCGGACGGAGCCACGGGCAAGAAGCTAAGCACCAATTTAGGATATGTTCGGGACCCAATAAATGAAACAGTTTCGATATGGTAAACTATTATATTTAATACGGTAAGAGTAACAACACTGACCCCCGACACACTGAGTGAGTGTGTGCCCCTACTGTCTTTATGTAGAACTTTGACGTTCAAAAAAATCTGGCTTTCAGCCTAATTTAAATTACTTTTGATTTTGATTTCTACAGGATTTATTTAAAGTGCTACTCTCTGGAAATACCACTTAGACTTATTATAATTACACTTTTTACGCGGGCGAAGCCGCAGGCGGAAGCTAGTTTAATATAAATGTCTACGCGGACGGAGCCACGGGCAAGAAGCTAAGCACCAATTTAGGATATTTTCGGGACCCAATAAATGAAACAGTTTCGATATGGTAAACTATTATATTTAAAAAAAAAAAAAAAAAAAAAAAAAAACACAGTAAGACTAACAAGATAGGTACCCCGACACACTGACCGAGTGTGTGGCCCCTACAGTCTTTAAGTAGAACTTTGACGTTCAAAAAAACGCAGGCGGAAGCTAGTTAATCAATAAAATACTAAAATTTAACTGCTACTAATGTATTTATTGGATTGGAAGTGCAGTAATGTCACTAATCCCTCACTTCAATCATTTGTCACATCCATTCGTTCCGTGCTTTCCTCCTGGACCTACACTGCTTCCTATAGTCCCTTATTAAGTGAGGACATTAAATCATTCATCATTCATTTATACACCATTCAAGTGTCCGCTGTCCGTTTGTCTGTCTGTCAGCGGGCTGTATCTCATGATCCATAATAGATAGACAGTAGAAATTTTCACAGAATATTATTTTTGTTGCCGCTATAACCAATGATATTATCCTACTAATATTATAAATGCGAAAGTTTGTATGTTTGTTTGTTTGTATGTTTGTTTGTTTGTATGTTTGTATGTTTGGCTGAAGGTATCGCAAAAACGGCTGAAGGGATTACAATGAAATTTTGCACACACGTAGGTCATAACCTGGATTAACACATAGGCTACTTTTTATCCCGGTAAATGACAAGACTTAGCGAAGGCTGAGGTGGAAGTAGAAATCCAAAGTCAGGCTGAACGAGCGCACACGCTCAAAAAGTACTAGGACACCAGAAACATAAGAATTATTTCCAGGGCTGAAATCATGAGAGATAAAGATTCACAAAGTACCAGGAGACCAGAATCATGAATAGGTGTTTTCGGGGATACAATCCTAAGCTGTATAGCTTCACAAACCACCAGGATACCAGAATCAAGAAGAAGTGTTTCCGGGGCTATAATCCTAAACGGTGTAGATTCACAAACTACCAGGAGATCAGAATCACAAAACATATTCCGAAGCTGGTATTAGGAGAGGTAGAGATTTACAAATTACCAGGAGACCAGAAAAATGAGAAGTATTTCCAGTGCTGAAATCATGACCGGTAAAGACTCACAAAGTACCAGGAGACTAGAATCATGAATACGTATTTTCGGGGCTACAATCCTAAGCTGTATAGCTCCACACACCCCACCAGGAGCCCAGAATCAAGAAGAAGAAGTGTTTCCGGGGCTTGAATCCTGAGCGGTATAGATTCACAACCTACCAGGAGATGTAACGTATTTCCTTTGTAAACGTCACATGTACAATATTTATTTCGTTTTATTGCCATTTTTTGGACATATTTGTTGGAGTTGAAGTCAAAATTCGCTTCTGGCAACATCAAAATTCCTAAATTGCGTCTTAGTACGTTATTTTAGTTGCAACACTGTGATTTTTTATCGGTGGTGACAGGAAACGTCAAAGTTTGACAGGTCACTTTTTCGACTGGCAGGTTTTGAAGTCAGATCGCTTCTTCGCAATATTTTTGAAGCGATGTTAATCATGGTTTGTTGGTGCCCAGTTCGCATAATCCTGGCGGCTGGAGCCCTAATTTAACCTGGACATTACGTTCCAGAAATGATTTCGGTGGAATCATGAATATAAAATGATTATATAGGCCATGTGTCTAACATCATTTTTTTCCTTTGTTAAAAAGCGCTGTAATTCCGGCGTTTTTTTATTTTTTTGGTTAATTTAAATTTAAATTTGGAGTTTGGAAGCGCCCCTAAATTGGAAAGTGGACAATTCCGGACGGATGTTTCTTACAGGAAGATTTGGTTTATTTTTTTCCTATTATAATTTAGCATACAATAACAGGGTATGTAGTTAAAACCTTTTTTTTTTCTTTTCACAATGAAAACGTGGTACAGTGCATTATTGAACAAAATTATTGAACTAAATTATTAACCTAACCAATAGACCAAACTTATAAATAAGTAACCTAAATAATTGTTGAATATACAGGAGAAATAATCTAAAATGTTGTAGTTTGAATTCTCTCTGTTATCACCTTCCCTAAGATTAAAAGCCATTTTTGCCGCTGATTTCTATCCAGGTAATTACTGTGTTAATTTATTTATTGACGCCTGGCGCCCGAGGTTCTTTTTTATATTATTATTTTGGCGTTCAATAACCTAATTTTGTTTAACACAGATGAAATTTAAATTTTGTTACACACATTAGTGGTAAATCATAAGCCACATGGCAATTGGCGCCCGAACAGGGACTTGAAACAATTTTTATTAGGTTTTCTTGGTCATTTTATTATTGGTTAATAAATGCACTGTTTATTTTTGTAGTACAGTTTTCAAACATACTTTTTGAATTGTAACCCTAACCTTTGAACTACAACTTATGTATAACTTATATATTTAGTTGTAAACAGTATTAACACTGTATTGTACTGTTATATTTCTATGTGTCTGTTTCAGCATTGTTTAAATCTTCCAAAATCAACTACTACATTGTGTAAACCGTCATTGTTATCTTAGTTAACCTAAAATTTGATAATAGTTAAAGTTAAATAGTAAATAAATACTTTTAATGTTTTAATTAAGTAAATTAAAATAACTAAATAACTGTTTTAAGTAAGTAAGATTTCTTTGTGAGTCAATACTGCACCTACTAGTGTTTCAATAAGTGAAATTAACTTTAAAAATCTTCATTAGTTCACAATAATAATTACTTAACTTTTATACTCTATAAATTTAAAATATTGCCTTTGCAATGGATAAAGCAGTTCAGTTTCCTCCACTTCCTGTGTTGAAGGACAGTCATGATCCTGTTGATGTTACACCGGTTGTTGAAAATCCTGCGGCACCTGAGATTGTTAATTTGACAGAAGTTCAAAATCCATTTGAACATAATGATAGAATTGCTCATTCTTCCTCTGCTTTTGCGGTTAATGCTTTGCCTTCTTTTAATTCTTTGAATGCTGATGTTTATGAACATATTAAGAGGAATATACCGTCTTCAACTAAGTTACCTGACTTAAAGAGGGGTAAAATTAATTTTGATGGAAAAACATGTGTGCGTGAATTCATAACTCAAGTTGAGGAATACTTTTTGTATAAGAATTTTGATGAATTTGTACTGGTTAGATTATTTAAAAACATTCTTTAAAATTTATAGTTCTGCTCCAATATTATTTGTTAATAGTAGACCATATTTGGAATTCTTAGTTAACAAAATTAAATATTCGGGTTTGTTGGATACCGGTTCCAGTAGTTGTGTTTTAGGTTCTAATAAACATAAACATTTTTTGAATTTAGGTTATAAAATTAATACTGTTTCTAATGCTAGTTCAGCTTTTACAGTCGATGGGTCAGCTCAACAGATTATAGGTACTATGACATTGCCAGTCACTTGTGACATTGCCAGTCATTTAACTAAAAATATAACTTTTTTAATTATACCTTCTTTTAAACCTGATATAATTTTAGGTTTTGATTTTTGTTTAGAATTCGAACTGTGTAAGGATTTATGGAAAAATATAACTCTGGTAAAGACACGTGATCCTAGAGTTTGTTCAGTTACATCTGTTAGTGAACTTTCCTCTTCTGAAAAACAAAAATTAATTGATACCATTGCACTTTTTGAAGATATTTCTTATGAGAAAAAAGGCTTAGGTTTTACACATCTTGTGGAACATAAAATTAATGTTACTAGTGATCCTATTAAGCAACGGTATTGGCCTTTGAGTCCTGCTAAACAAAGAGAACTTTTTGATGAGGTAGAAGTTTTATTGAAGGAAGGTATTATTCAACCATCGAAATCTCCTTGGTGTTCCCCTGTTTTAGCAGTGGAAAAGAAAGATGGAGGAGTTAGATTATGTTTGGACTCAAGACGTTTAAATTCTGTAACTGTCAAAGATTCTTATCCATTACCTTATACTTCTAGAATATTAGATAATCTTAGAGATGCTAAATTTATTAGTGCTATAGATCTTTCTAAAGCATTTTTGCAGATTCCTTTGGAGAAGTCTTCTCGCGAAAAGACTGCTTTTGTAGTTCCTGGAAAAGGACTTTACGAATTTGTTCGTATGCCATTCGGTCTCACCAATGCACCAGCTGAGTTGCAAAGATTAGTTGATAAACTTTTTGGCCCTGAATTTGATAACGCTGTATTCGTTTATTTAGATGATCTAATTTGCGTAACTTCCGATTATAATTCACATATTGAATGCTTAAACAAAATTTATAAAATACTGAAAGATGCTGGATTAACTGTAAATTTGAAGAAATGTCAATTTTGTAAAGATAGACTTCGGTATCTTGGTTATATTGTGGACAGTAATGGTTTGCATACTGATCCTTCTAAATTAGAAATTATTGAAAATTATCCTCGCCCTGAAACCGTTAAACAACTTAGAAGTTTTCTTGGCTTATGTTCTTATTATCGTAGATTCATTTGTAAGTTTGCAGATATAGCTTCTCCTTTAACTAAATTAACAGCTGGTAGTAAGAATTCTAAAAGATCCTTAATTTGGAATGATGATGCTGAGAATGCATTCATTAGATTGAAAGAAACTTTAATTTCTGCCCCTGTTTTACAGTGCCCTAATTTTGAAAAACCTTTCTTTTTACATTGTGATGCTAGTGCTGTAGGAATAGGTAGTGTTTTGAGTCAGGAGGATGATAATAGCGATCAACATTCTATTGCATATTATTCTAGATCTTTAAATAAATGTGAACGTAACTATAGTACCACAGAACGTGAGTTATTAGCTATGTTAGATTCAATTGAACATTTCAGACCTTATATTGAGGGAATGAAGTTTACCGTGGTCACCGATCATGCTAGTTTGAAATGGCTTTTAGGTCTTAGTAATCCTAGTGGACGTTTAGCACGTTGGGCCGCTAGAATTTCCCAATTTACTTTTGATATCATACACAAAAAGGGTTCTTTACATTTAGTTCCTGATGCTTTATCTCGCCTTGAAATAGCTGCGATTGATGTTACTCAGAATAATTTGATCTTGCCTGATGAAGATATTCATGATCCTTGGTATAGAAAAACATTTATTAATTGTCAAAAGTATCCTTGTAAATTCAGAAATTTTCGAGTTGAGAATAATACTTTGTATAAATATTGTAAAAATAAATTTGATCTTAACAGTAAACTTAACTGGAAAATTGTTATTCCTAAAGAACATATTTTAGATACTATTCGTTCAAATCATGATAATTTAAATTCTTGCCATCTTGGAATGCATAAAACCTTAAATAAATTAAAACAACACTATTTTTGGAAAGGAATGTTTGGTGATGTTCAAAAATATATTTCTTCTTGCGATATTTGTAAAGCATATAAACATAATACTTCACCACCGCTTGGTATGATGATAAATCCTAAAAAAGTTGATCATCCCATGCTTATGCTTTCAGTTGATATTATAGGAACTTTACCTAAATCTTATTCAGGCCATAATTATATTCTTTCAGTTGTAGATGTATTCACTAAATATTGTTGGATATTTCCCATGGTTAATGCTACTTCCAAAATAATTTGTAAACTTTTTGAAAAGGAAATCTTTCTTAAGTTTGGTTGTCCTAAAATAATAGTATGCGATAACGGTTCTCAATTCATCTCTAAATATTTTGTAGAATTTTTGAAAGGATTTAATATTACTAATATTTTTTATAACACTTTATACACACCTCAAAATAATCCGGTAGAACGATACAACAAGACGGTTGAAACTTGTATAGCGTGTTTTGTTAAAGATGATCAAAGAACTTGGTCAAAATTTTTGCCTCATGTTCAATTAGCTTTAAATAATAGTGTAAATCTAGCTACAGATTTTACACCAAACTTTTTGATGTTCGGAAGAGAGCTCATTTTCGATGCTTCTCTACATCATTTTAGTAGTTCTATTAATAACTTAGATAATCTCGAAGTTGGTGATAGAAATACTTTTGCTGTTTCTTTAAATTCACTTAGTGAAATTTTTGTTAGGGTTCAATCTCATTTATTAAGAGCTTATAAGCGTAATGCTCATTATTATAACCGCCGTCGGAAAGTCATTTCTTTTGATGTGGATGATATTGTGTGGAGAAGAAGTTTTGTTCAGTCTAAGGCTCCGGCTTTCTTTTCTGCTAAGTTAGCACCTAAGTTCATTAAGTGTAAAGTAGTCTCAAAAGTTTCACCTAATGTGTACGTTTTGGAGGACCTTAACAAAGGTACTTCAGGTCGTTATCACATTAAGGACATCATTAAATATTAAAAATTATTTTGTTTTGGTTTTTTAAACTTTAGTCTTGATTTTTTATAACTTTGTTTGAAGGGTTAGCCAATGTTTGAACGATGAATGAAAGGGAATGGCTATTTGAAAGTGAATAGTATGTCAGGTAACTTCACAGCAGGTTCTAGAAATCGACTTCTAAAACTAGTCAAAATAACTTAGGTCATTTTTGGATTTTTTAAAATGGAATTTTAGCTTCACGCATATTTTTATTGTTCCATATCAAAAGATCTTATTGTTTATTGTTTTTATAATAATATATTGATATTATATTATTATATCTTTTAATTTTAGCTAATCTTTATTATATTAGTTAAGATTATTATTAACTTTAGTCTTTAATGTTCGAGTAAGTGTATTATAATGCTACTTAGCTTGTAAGATTCTCGGATTTGACATTTTTTTTTGCGTTTCGCTTCAGTTTTGGACGGATGCTTTTGCTAGGTCTTTCCTACGACTTTCCTCGTGGAATTCCTATTCTTTTGATTCGGTTTTCCCCCGATATCATATTTTTTTGCTATTGTGCCCGGAAGATTGGTGGTGTTGAGCCGATCACAATATGCGACCTTTTTTGATTATTCGGTTTTCCCCCGAAGGTCATTTTTTTGTTTGCTATTGTGCCCGGAAGATTGGTGGAGTTGAGCCGATCACAATATGCAACTCTTTTTGATAGTGATTGTGTTCGGGAGTTCGGTGGAGTTGTGCCGATCACAATTTGCTTGTTTTGCTTTAGGTCGTTTTCCACGTCCGTAGTTATGCCTTTTATGTTTGCGTCTGGGAACGTTGTTCTGTTGTACCAGACACGAACTTAGGATTTTTTCATACTTGCTTAGTATGAATTCTTACGCTCTGTTAGTCAGTGGCGAAAGCGCCTAACTGCACTCTCTATGGGTTTTAAGTGTTCTTCTGAGTAATTAATTTTGATCAGCTAGTCAGTGGCGATGGTGCCTAACTGCACTCTAATTTGGATAGGTGTTTTGGTTTATTTTGTTAGTTAGTCAGTGGCTATGGTGCCTAACTGTACTCTAACTGAACCATTGTGTGGAGGTTTATCTCTCAAATTCTTTTCGAATTTATTTTTGAAAATCTTTTTTTGATTTTGAGTTTTTTAGATTCCTATGGTTTCTTGACCTAAGTTGGTTTCTCTTGTATGTTTCTTCAAGTATCTTTCAAACATAAAAGAAAGTTCCTTTCTTTTATTTTTTCGGGGAGGGATGTAATGTAACGTATTTCCTTTGTAAACGTCACATGTACAATATTTATTTCGTTTTATTGCCATTTTTTGGACATATTTGTTGGAGTTGAAGTCAAAATTCGCTTCTGGCAACATCAAAATTCCTAAATTGCGTCTTAGTACGTTATTTTAGTTGCAACACTGTGATTTTTTATCGGTGGTGACAGGAAACGTCAAAGTTTGACAGGTCACTTTTTCGACTGGCAGGTTTTGAAGTCAGATCGCTTCTTCGCAATATTTTTGAAGCGATGTTAATCATGGTTTGTTGGTGCCCAGTTCGCATAATCCTGGCGGCTGGAGCCCTAATTTAACCTGGACATTACGTTCCAGAAATGATTTCGGTGGAATCATGAATATAAAATGATTATATAGGCCATGTGTCTAACATCATTTTTTTCCTTTGTTAAAAAGCGCTGTAATTCCGGCGTTTTTTTATTTTTTTGGTTAATTTAAATTTAAATTTGGAGTTTGGAAGCGCCCCTAAATTGGAAAGTGGACAATTCCGGACGGATGTTTCTTACAGGAAGATTTGGTTTATTTTTTTCCTATTATAATTTAGCATACAATAACAGGGTATGTAGTTAAAACCTTTTTTTTTTCTTTTCACAATGAAAACGTGGTACAGTGCATTATTGAACAAAATTATTGAACTAAATTATTAACCTAACCAATAGACCAAACTTATAAATAAGTAACCTAAATAATTGTTGAATATACAGGAGAAATAATCTAAAATGTTGTAGTTTGAATTCTCTCTGTTATCACCTTCCCTAAGATTAAAAGCCATTTTTGCCGCTGATTTCTATCCAGGTAATTACTGTGTTAATTTATTTATTGACGCCTGGCGCCCGAGGTTCTTTTTTATATTATTATTTTGGCGTTCAATAACCTAATTTTGTTTAACACAGATGAAATTTAAATTTTGTTACACACATTAGTGGTAAATCATAAGCCACATGGCAATTGGCGCCCGAACAGGGACTTGAAACAATTTTTATTAGGTTTTCTTGGTCATTTTATTATTGGTTAATAAATGCACTGTTTATTTTTGTAGTACAGTTTTCAAACATACTTTTTGAATTGTAACCCTAACCTTTGAACTACAACTTATGTATAACTTATATATTTAGTTGTAAACAGTATTAACACTGTATTGTACTGTTATATTTCTATGTGTCTGTTTCAGCATTGTTTAAATCTTCCAAAATCAACTACTACATTGTGTAAACCGTCATTGTTATCTTAGTTAACCTAAAATTTGATAATAGTTAAAGTTAAATAGTAAATAAATACTTTTAATGTTTTAATTAAGTAAATTAAAATAACTAAATAACTGTTTTAAGTAAGTAAGATTTCTTTGTGAGTCAATACTGCACCTACTAGTGTTTCAATAAGTGAAATTAACTTTAAAAATCTTCATTAGTTCACAATAATAATTACTTAACTTTTATACTCTATAAATTTAAAATATTGCCTTTGCAATGGATAAAGCAGTTCAGTTTCCTCCACTTCCTGTGTTGAAGGACAGTCATGATCCTGTTGATGTTACACCGGTTGTTGAAAATCCTGCGGCACCTGAGATTGTTAATTTGACAGAAGTTCAAAATCCATTTGAACATAATGATAGAATTGCTCATTCTTCCTCTGCTTTTGCGGTTAATGCTTTGCCTTCTTTTAATTCTTTGAATGCTGATGTTTATGAACATATTAAGAGGAATATACCGTCTTCAACTAAGTTACCTGACTTAAAGAGGGGTAAAATTAATTTTGATGGAAAAACATGTGTGCGTGAATTCATAACTCAAGTTGAGGAATACTTTTTGTATAAGAATTTTGATGAATTTGTACTGGTTAGATTATTTAAAAACATTCTTTAAAATTTATAGTTCTGCTCCAATATTATTTGTTAATAGTAGACCATATTTGGAATTCTTAGTTAACAAAATTAAATATTCGGGTTTGTTGGATACCGGTTCCAGTAGTTGTGTTTTAGGTTCTAATAAACATAAACATTTTTTGAATTTAGGTTATAAAATTAATACTGTTTCTAATGCTAGTTCAGCTTTTACAGTCGATGGGTCAGCTCAACAGATTATAGGTACTATGACATTGCCAGTCACTTGTGACATTGCCAGTCATTTAACTAAAAATATAACTTTTTTAATTATACCTTCTTTTAAACCTGATATAATTTTAGGTTTTGATTTTTGTTTAGAATTCGAACTGTGTAAGGATTTATGGAAAAATATAACTCTGGTAAAGACACGTGATCCTAGAGTTTGTTCAGTTACATCTGTTAGTGAACTTTCCTCTTCTGAAAAACAAAAATTAATTGATACCATTGCACTTTTTGAAGATATTTCTTATGAGAAAAAAGGCTTAGGTTTTACACATCTTGTGGAACATAAAATTAATGTTACTAGTGATCCTATTAAGCAACGGTATTGGCCTTTGAGTCCTGCTAAACAAAGAGAACTTTTTGATGAGGTAGAAGTTTTATTGAAGGAAGGTATTATTCAACCATCGAAATCTCCTTGGTGTTCCCCTGTTTTAGCAGTGGAAAAGAAAGATGGAGGAGTTAGATTATGTTTGGACTCAAGACGTTTAAATTCTGTAACTGTCAAAGATTCTTATCCATTACCTTATACTTCTAGAATATTAGATAATCTTAGAGATGCTAAATTTATTAGTGCTATAGATCTTTCTAAAGCATTTTTGCAGATTCCTTTGGAGAAGTCTTCTCGCGAAAAGACTGCTTTTGTAGTTCCTGGAAAAGGACTTTACGAATTTGTTCGTATGCCATTCGGTCTCACCAATGCACCAGCTGAGTTGCAAAGATTAGTTGATAAACTTTTTGGCCCTGAATTTGATAACGCTGTATTCGTTTATTTAGATGATCTAATTTGCGTAACTTCCGATTATAATTCACATATTGAATGCTTAAACAAAATTTATAAAATACTGAAAGATGCTGGATTAACTGTAAATTTGAAGAAATGTCAATTTTGTAAAGATAGACTTCGGTATCTTGGTTATATTGTGGACAGTAATGGTTTGCATACTGATCCTTCTAAATTAGAAATTATTGAAAATTATCCTCGCCCTGAAACCGTTAAACAACTTAGAAGTTTTCTTGGCTTATGTTCTTATTATCGTAGATTCATTTGTAAGTTTGCAGATATAGCTTCTCCTTTAACTAAATTAACAGCTGGTAGTAAGAATTCTAAAAGATCCTTAATTTGGAATGATGATGCTGAGAATGCATTCATTAGATTGAAAGAAACTTTAATTTCTGCCCCTGTTTTACAGTGCCCTAATTTTGAAAAACCTTTCTTTTTACATTGTGATGCTAGTGCTGTAGGAATAGGTAGTGTTTTGAGTCAGGAGGATGATAATAGCGATCAACATTCTATTGCATATTATTCTAGATCTTTAAATAAATGTGAACGTAACTATAGTACCACAGAACGTGAGTTATTAGCTATGTTAGATTCAATTGAACATTTCAGACCTTATATTGAGGGAATGAAGTTTACCGTGGTCACCGATCATGCTAGTTTGAAATGGCTTTTAGGTCTTAGTAATCCTAGTGGACGTTTAGCACGTTGGGCCGCTAGAATTTCCCAATTTACTTTTGATATCATACACAAAAAGGGTTCTTTACATTTAGTTCCTGATGCTTTATCTCGCCTTGAAATAGCTGCGATTGATGTTACTCAGAATAATTTGATCTTGCCTGATGAAGATATTCATGATCCTTGGTATAGAAAAACATTTATTAATTGTCAAAAGTATCCTTGTAAATTCAGAAATTTTCGAGTTGAGAATAATACTTTGTATAAATATTGTAAAAATAAATTTGATCTTAACAGTAAACTTAACTGGAAAATTGTTATTCCTAAAGAACATATTTTAGATACTATTCGTTCAAATCATGATAATTTAAATTCTTGCCATCTTGGAATGCATAAAACCTTAAATAAATTAAAACAACACTATTTTTGGAAAGGAATGTTTGGTGATGTTCAAAAATATATTTCTTCTTGCGATATTTGTAAAGCATATAAACATAATACTTCACCACCGCTTGGTATGATGATAAATCCTAAAAAAGTTGATCATCCCATGCTTATGCTTTCAGTTGATATTATAGGAACTTTACCTAAATCTTATTCAGGCCATAATTATATTCTTTCAGTTGTAGATGTATTCACTAAATATTGTTGGATATTTCCCATGGTTAATGCTACTTCCAAAATAATTTGTAAACTTTTTGAAAAGGAAATCTTTCTTAAGTTTGGTTGTCCTAAAATAATAGTATGCGATAACGGTTCTCAATTCATCTCTAAATATTTTGTAGAATTTTTGAAAGGATTTAATATTACTAATATTTTTTATAACACTTTATACACACCTCAAAATAATCCGGTAGAACGATACAACAAGACGGTTGAAACTTGTATAGCGTGTTTTGTTAAAGATGATCAAAGAACTTGGTCAAAATTTTTGCCTCATGTTCAATTAGCTTTAAATAATAGTGTAAATCTAGCTACAGATTTTACACCAAACTTTTTGATGTTCGGAAGAGAGCTCATTTTCGATGCTTCTCTACATCATTTTAGTAGTTCTATTAATAACTTAGATAATCTCGAAGTTGGTGATAGAAATACTTTTGCTGTTTCTTTAAATTCACTTAGTGAAATTTTTGTTAGGGTTCAATCTCATTTATTAAGAGCTTATAAGCGTAATGCTCATTATTATAACCGCCGTCGGAAAGTCATTTCTTTTGATGTGGATGATATTGTGTGGAGAAGAAGTTTTGTTCAGTCTAAGGCTCCGGCTTTCTTTTCTGCTAAGTTAGCACCTAAGTTCATTAAGTGTAAAGTAGTCTCAAAAGTTTCACCTAATGTGTACGTTTTGGAGGACCTTAACAAAGGTACTTCAGGTCGTTATCACATTAAGGACATCATTAAATATTAAAAATTATTTTGTTTTGGTTTTTTAAACTTTAGTCTTGATTTTTTATAACTTTGTTTGAAGGGTTAGCCAATGTTTGAACGATGAATGAAAGGGAATGGCTATTTGAAAGTGAATAGTATGTCAGGTAACTTCACAGCAGGTTCTAGAAATCGACTTCTAAAACTAGTCAAAATAACTTAGGTCATTTTTGGATTTTTTAAAATGGAATTTTAGCTTCACGCATATTTTTATTGTTCCATATCAAAAGATCTTATTGTTTATTGTTTTTATAATAATATATTGATATTATATTATTATATCTTTTAATTTTAGCTAATCTTTATTATATTAGTTAAGATTATTATTAACTTTAGTCTTTAATGTTCGAGTAAGTGTATTATAATGCTACTTAGCTTGTAAGATTCTCGGATTTGACATTTTTTTTTGCGTTTCGCTTCAGTTTTGGACGGATGCTTTTGCTAGGTCTTTCCTACGACTTTCCTCGTGGAATTCCTATTCTTTTGATTCGGTTTTCCCCCGATATCATATTTTTTTGCTATTGTGCCCGGAAGATTGGTGGTGTTGAGCCGATCACAATATGCGACCTTTTTTGATTATTCGGTTTTCCCCCGAAGGTCATTTTTTTGTTTGCTATTGTGCCCGGAAGATTGGTGGAGTTGAGCCGATCACAATATGCAACTCTTTTTGATAGTGATTGTGTTCGGGAGTTCGGTGGAGTTGTGCCGATCACAATTTGCTTGTTTTGCTTTAGGTCGTTTTCCACGTCCGTAGTTATGCCTTTTATGTTTGCGTCTGGGAACGTTGTTCTGTTGTACCAGACACGAACTTAGGATTTTTTCATACTTGCTTAGTATGAATTCTTACGCTCTGTTAGTCAGTGGCGAAAGCGCCTAACTGCACTCTCTATGGGTTTTAAGTGTTCTTCTGAGTAATTAATTTTGATCAGCTAGTCAGTGGCGATGGTGCCTAACTGCACTCTAATTTGGATAGGTGTTTTGGTTTATTTTGTTAGTTAGTCAGTGGCTATGGTGCCTAACTGTACTCTAACTGAACCATTGTGTGGAGGTTTATCTCTCAAATTCTTTTCGAATTTATTTTTGAAAATCTTTTTTTGATTTTGAGTTTTTTAGATTCCTATGGTTTCTTGACCTAAGTTGGTTTCTCTTGTATGTTTCTTCAAGTATCTTTCAAACATAAAAGAAAGTTCCTTTCTTTTATTTTTTCGGGGAGGGATGTAATGTAACGTATTTCCTTTGTAAACGTCACATGTACAATATTTATTTCGTTTTATTGCCATTTTTTGGACATATTTGTTGGAGTTGAAGTCAAAATTCGCTTCTGGCAACATCAAAATTCCTAAATTGCGTCTTAGTACGTTATTTTAGTTGCAACACTGTGATTTTTTATCGGTGGTGACAGGAAACGTCAAAGTTTGACAGGTCACTTTTTCGACTGGCAGGTTTTGAAGTCAGATCGCTTCTTCGCAATATTTTTGAAGCGATGTTAATCATGGTTTGTTGGTGCCCAGTTCGCATAATCCTGGCGGCTGGAGCCCTAATTTAACCTGGACATTACGTTCCAGAAATGATTTCGGTGGAATCATGAATATAAAATGATTATATAGGCCATGTGTCTAACATCATTTTTTTCCTTTGTTAAAAAGCGCTGTAATTCCGGCGTTTTTTTATTTTTTTGGTTAATTTAAATTTAAATTTGGAGTTTGGAAGCGCCCCTAAATTGGAAAGTGGACAATTCCGGACGGATGTTTCTTACAGGAAGATTTGGTTTATTTTTTTCCTATTATAATTTAGCATACAATAACAGGGTATGTAGTTAAAACCTTTTTTTTTTCTTTTCACAATGAAAACGTGGTACAGTGCATTATTGAACAAAATTATTGAACTAAATTATTAACCTAACCAATAGACCAAACTTATAAATAAGTAACCTAAATAATTGTTGAATATACAGGAGAAATAATCTAAAATGTTGTAGTTTGAATTCTCTCTGTTATCACCTTCCCTAAGATTAAAAGCCATTTTTGCCGCTGATTTCTATCCAGGTAATTACTGTGTTAATTTATTTATTGACGCCTGGCGCCCGAGGTTCTTTTTTATATTATTATTTTGGCGTTCAATAACCTAATTTTGTTTAACACAGATGAAATTTAAATTTTGTTACACACATTAGTGGTAAATCATAAGCCACATGGCAGAGATCAGAATCACAAAATATATTCTGAGGCTTAAAGAATTTTTTATTTTTTATTAGAAGAAGTGTTTCCGGGGCTTGAATCCTGAGCGGTATAGATTCACAACCTACCAGGAGATCAGAATCACAAAATATATTCTGAGGCTTAAAGATTTTTTTTTTTTTATTATTTGGATCTACATAGAAGGTAGAGATTCATAAATTACCAGGAGACCAGAGTTAATCCTACTAATATTATAAATGCGAAAGTTTGTATGTTTGTTTGTTTGTATGTTTGTTTGTTTGTATGTTTGTATGTTTGTATGTTTGGCTGAAGGTATCGCAAAAACGGCTGAAGGGATTACAATGAAATTTTGCACACACGTAGGTCATAACCTGGATTAACACATAGGCTACTTTTTATCCCGGTAAATGACAAGACTTAGCGAAGGCTGAGGTGGAAGTAGAAATCCAAAGTCAGGCTGAACGAGCGCACACGCTCAAAAAGTACTAGGACACCAGAAACATAAGAATTATTTCCAGAGCTGAAATCATGAGAGATAAAGATTCACAAAGTACCAGGAGACCAGAATCATGAATAGGTGTTTTCGGGGATACAATCCTAAGCTGTATAGCTTCACAAACCACCAGGATACCAGAATCAAGAAGTTTCCGGGGCTATAATCCTAAACGGTGTAGATTCACAAACTACCAGGAGATCAGAATCACAAAACATATTCCGAAGCTGGTATTAGGAGAGGTAGAGATTTACAAATTACCAGGAGACCAGAAAAATGAGAAGTATTTCCAGTGCTGAAATCATGACCGGTAAAGACTCACAAAGTACCAGGAGACTAGAATCATGAATACGTATTTTCGGGGCTACAATCCTAAGCTGTATAGCTCCACACACCCCACCAGGAGCCCAGAATCAAGAAGAAGAAGTGTTTCCGGGGCTTGAATCCTGAGCGGTATAGATTCACAACCTACCAGGAGATCAGAATCACAAAATATATTCTGAGGCTTAAAGAATTTTTTTTTATTATTATTTGGATCTACAAAGAAGGTAGAGATTCATAAATTAAGCTGTATAGCTCCACACACCCCACCAGGAGCCCAGAATCAAGAAGAAGAAGTGTTTCCGGGGCTTGAATCCTGAGCGGTATAGATTCACAACCTACCAGGAGATCAGAATCACAAAATATATTCTGAGGCTTAAAGAATTTTTTTTTTTTATTATTTGGATCTACATACAAGGTAGAGATTCATAAATTACCAGGAGACCAGAGTTAATTTAGAAGCTAAGCACCAATTTAGGATATGTTCGGGACTCAATAAATGAAACAGTTTGGATATGGTAAACTATTATGTTTAACACGGTAAATGTCTACGCGGACGGAGCCACGGGCAAGAAGCTAAGCACCAATTTAGGATATGTTCGGGACCCAATAAATGAAACAGTTTCGATATGGTAAACTATTATATTTAATACGGTAAGAGTAACAAGATAGGTACCCCGACACACTGAGTGAGTGTGTGTGCCCCTACTGTCTTTATGTAGAACTTTGACGTTCAAAAAAATCTGGCTTTCAGCCTAATTTAAATTACTTTTGATTTTGATTTCTACAGGATTTATTTTAAGTGCTACTCTCTGGAAATACCACTTAGACTTATTATAATTACACTTTTTACGCGGGCGAAGCCGCGGGCGGAAGCTAGTGATATTATAAAAGAAAGATACGCTGTGTTCATACAAAGCGGCGTTCAGATATTGTTGAGTTGTTATTACAAACATCCTTACATAAGTGTTTAGTAATAATTATGGTATGAAATTCCTTCACTCTAGAACCATAGCTTTTACACTCTTAACACACAACTTGGCACCATTGATATATTATTGTTGTGTGATGGAC
Organism: Polia nebulosa; assembly: GCA_951329385.1. Classification (NCBI taxonomy): domain Eukaryota; kingdom Metazoa; phylum Arthropoda; class Insecta; order Lepidoptera; family Noctuidae; genus Polia; species Polia nebulosa. The sequence continues at coordinate 23,419,633 of OX589608.1, forward strand.
AAGCTTTTCTTTGCTCGCTGCTGATAGCAGACTAAATCAAATTGCTACAATTGGCTGAATTTGTCTGCAACAATTTGCGCGCGCTACTGGCTCTATAAAAGAGGTATCTACATCTTTTATTTTTTTTATCATTGGCTATAACAACAAATAACAAAAATAAATTAAAAATTGTATCTGAACATTCTAATAATACAGCACCCCTGGATTTTAGTACTACCGGATTAGTGAATAAATTGTTTGTTTAGTTAAGGCCGGATTGGAATGCCAGTTCCAGCTGCTTGCGAAGAGTGCAGGACCGTTCGATGTGGTGACTCTTGACTTTGAGGAAAGGTGAGGTCCAAGGGTCATCTTATAGATTTCTTTTACCTACTAACTAGTTAGAAACTATTTACTTACTGGAATATCAGTCAGCTTCTCATATATTTCCTGCAGATTCGTGTAGGCAAACACAACCATGCGAACATTCTCCACTAAACATATCCTACACATAGGCAGCTTTTTCATCTCCATATTTAAAATACTGCTGAGTTTGATTAATTGGATGTACACAGTACACCAAAAATTTGTTTGTTTTTATGTCTGGGACTACGAGCACACAGAACATATACATATATATAAATAAATAAAACTAAACTACACAGTGAGCACTTGAGCAGAAGCAATTTTCTAAATGTTCTTTTTTGTTTGGAATTGGAATTTGGAACAGGCTAAGGTCAGAGACCATGCTGCCTAGTCATCAGTAGTATATTTTTATTTATTGTTTTCCATCAGAATGCCGATGTAACACATTCTTATGTTTTTTGGAGTATTTTGCAACAAATGTGTCGAGTCAGCTTTCTCGGAAAACTTTGCTGTGGTAGTCATTATCACAATAAAATTCTCAGCTCCATTTTACCGAGATCGCGCCTGTTTCAATGATTCCACATATTGTACAGTTGCGAAGACACTTGAGACACAAAACTACACCAATTTTACATCAAAATATTCACTAGGAATCAATAAGCGAATAATTAAAACAGCCACTGAACTTCATTCGAGAAAATTCCGCCAAAAACTCCTGGCTCAACTTCACAATAAGAGATCCCGAGTAGACTCTTCAATTTTTTGTTGTGCAAAGTACTTGTTATCTTGAGTAATTTCACGAAGTTTCAAGTTTAGGAAATAAATACTTTCGGAGATAAAAAATATCAAACTTTGATAAAATAACCTCAAATTTCGCACTATTTTATCACTTTTGACGTTGTATTTTATGTTATTGAAAATGTAGAATGTTTTGATTTGATTTTGTTTTGAAGCGATTAAGAGTGTTTGATTTTCGATAAAACACTATTAATCGAGGTGGGGTGTTAAGGTAGATATCCTACCTACTTGTATTTGTCTATGATCTAAGAAAAAGAAAGAAGAATAAAAGTGTCAAGAGAGTTCGGGCATGATGAGTTAGGGTTGCTAAGAACAATGGGCGTCCTGTCCCATTAGCGGCCATTAATAAAACTAGTGTCATTTGAAAGGTGAATGCTTGTAGAACAAATATTGTTCAAGCAGTATGATTATATATCATTTGAGAAAAAAGATATGGGTTAAATACTATTTTAATGAATTGTCATATTTTTATCATTCAGCATTTTTTGTTTTTCATCACAAAACATACGAAAAACCTTGGCGTTTTGCTTATTTTACAAACGTATGCATTAATAAAAAAAGTAATGAAAGTATTGGGCTTCCATGTACCTAAATGTTAAATATTTGTCACAATATTCAATACCTTTGTTATCATGCCTTTTATCCGCTAATATGCACTGGGCCGATCGTAAACCATACCAGGATTGCACCGCTTTCAAAGAAAAATGGCGGCAATAATGTGCGGGGCGACCCGACCACTCGACAGCTGCTTTTGTTAACGTATTCGTTGAATGAGCCACTTTTTTTTTTTTTTTTGCGGAAGGGCGTACTCTTACTGACTAAAACTCACCCCTGTTCCTCCCTGCCTCGAGTGCCCAGGAGCAAGGTAACTCTTTCGAATTTATCCTCCACCCCCAGCAGGCATCGGCCGTGGCAGGCCCCGTCCTTTTGCTGACAACTCTTTGAGGCGCGAGTGGAACACTACGCGCCGTCGACTCTCGGGCCTGGTGCTGATCGGACGGCGAGTTACCCACTACTCGCCGCCCGCAGGCCCGGGTCTACGGTGGCCGGAAATCGTCGTGAATCGAACCCCCTGGCGTCTGATGCGGTGGCTGCGGCTGGGGGCGCTAGGGCGACTCGGCTGTTGTCAAGTCTCCCTAACGTATGCTGCCTCCCTCTTCGCGAGCATTACTGCTTCGCAGAAGGAGGAGACGGCTTCCCATTCCCTCTCGCTCCGTACCATGGCCTGAACCAGGGCACGGCGCGAGAGGTCGCTGCCGCCTATCGCATCCACGAGGGCACGGCGGTGCTCTGCCCAAGCGGGGCAAACCTCCACCGTATGCTCCACCGTGTCCTCTGGGCGATCCTCGCAGTGGAAACACCCGGGGGTCACCTCCACCTTGATTCGACACAGGTACCTACCGAAACAGCCGTGTCCGGTGAGCACCTGCGTCAGGCGGAAGGTGAGGGCGCCGTGACGCCTCTCCAGCCACTCCTCAAAGAGGGGCACTACCGCCTCGATGGTGGAGTGCCCAGCGCTGGGTTGCGACAGTCGCTCTCTCCATGTCACCATGAGATCCTGCCGGAGCTCGGTCCGCCGAGCCACGAGTTGTCGCGGCAGCGGAGTTTCGCCCCGGCGTTTGGCCTCCTCGCGCCACTCATACAGATGCGCGTGGATTTTTGCCTCCAGATCCCACGGTGACAGTCCGGCAAGGAGGCTCGCCGCCTCACGGGAGATCGTGCGGTATCCTCGGATGATGCGGATCGCCATGACCCTCTGGGATGAATGAGCCACTTCAAGTTGGTTTTTGTTTTCAATTCTAGGAACCATTGTTAAAATCAGACCAACCAATTCTACCTGCTTCGTGTGACCAATCAGCGACGAGTGCGGTTCCCACACAACACCCGAGGCTTTACGTCAGGTCCGCGAGCACAGTGCAGTCCATCGTTGACATTTGTTTCGTTGAGTACTGTGCGATTATTTTTGTTTGACCATCTCTTTCGACTCTGGCTTGTATCTCGGACTTGTTGATATCTAACTTGGTAACTTTTGCTTGTTTTACTGGACTTTGTGAATTGTATTCCTATAACTATGGCTGATAACCGTCAAATGTGTGTTTTGTGTAATCGATCTGTGATAAACAGGAGAAGATACGAGATAACACACGCTTGGTTTGAAGACAATCCCGCTGTAGCCCAATATATTATTGAAGCTGTTACTCCTGAACGTCAGGTAAGTCAAACTAAATCATTATGTCTTATTTGTCATGTCAGGAACTGGTAGTTTCTCACTTTAAAAAGTATCGTTATGTAGCGTTTTTACTGGTATTATATTATATACGTATTTAGAAAAAGAATACTGTTTATCTTTATCGGTTTTTTTTTATTTAGAAGAGTAACTAAGTATTTCATATCGACCATTTGTGAAACCATTTAAGCTATGCAGTTTAACTAATTGTAATATTCTCATCTTCAGCTAGAATACAACGGCCAGGAGTATATTTGTCGACCATGCTGGCAACGGGCAGAAAGAGCTGCGCAACCTAATGAATATACGCAACCACATGAATGTGCATTACAAATCGAAGAATATTCAAGACTCCCTAACACAGCGACGCGTTGTATGTTTGAAAACTGCAGACGAACGTTACTCCGAAGAATTCCGGATAATCTGAAAGTAACATTTTTAATTCATTTTAACTTTTATATTCCCAATAGCGCAAGAGTTTGCGTTCAACATTTGGAATCCAACAATTGGGATCAAATAATTGACAGCCCTAACTTGCTCCACGATTTCAATGCCACACAATTTTTGCATATCATGAGCCTCATGAAAATAGCAGTGCTTCGAGGATCTATATTGGATTTTGATCATATAGATGACATGGACATAAATGAAATATACATTCGATTGGGTGTCAGTCGAGAACAATTTATGAATATTTTGGAACAAACCCCGTCATTGTCGAACGTATCAACTCGGCCGAACACAACATTAGCCTGTTACCTAATGAAGCTGCGAAGTGGTGAAGCAAACAAAAGGCTGGCATCACTTTTCAACATGAGCCGGCGAACCCTTGAAAGACATCTTAAGTTAGCCAGGGATTCCCTTTTTTTGGTTTTCGTTCCTGGACATCTGGGTTACGATATTGACAGAAGGGACATAGCTAATCGAAATCTTCAAGTGCCAAACACCACACCACCACAACACACAACACCACTTATATCTACATTCAAAAGTCCACAGACCCTTTATTCCAAAGGCGATCATATAGTCTACACAAATTCACGAATTTATTGAAACCATTTTTAATAGTATGCTGCAATGGTCATATAATAGATGCATTTGGGCCATATGCAGCTACAGAGTCGGATGCACAAATCCTAAAAAATATGATCGAAGACGAAGAAGGCAGTATTCATTGGTTTTTTAGACAAGGGTCATATAATAGATGCATTTGGGCCATATGCAGCTACAGAGTCGGATGCACAAATCCTAAAAAATATGATCGAAGACGAAGAAGGCAGTATTCATTGGTTTTTTAGACAAGGGGATGTGTTCATCTTAGACCGTGGATTTCGCGACGTAATCGACGATTTACAGGAGCGCCTGCGCTAGAATTTATTATTCTTATAGACAGGCAGAAAAATGGTAGGGAAGCTATAGAAAACTATTATTGCAGTTGCCTTAGCGGTAAACGCACTCTGGGTTGCTGCGCCCACATAATGTGTATAGTTTGGTATTTAGGGTGGGCGAGAAACCAAGAGGAAGACATTCTTTTGCCAGCTGATTTTTGAAATGAAATAATTGTTGATGACGATTAAAGTCCAATAATTACTGTAGTTATTAAGTAATATTGTATTATTGTAATCTGGCATAATGTTTTTATTTTAATAAATCAACGTATTTAACAAACCTTTAGTTTTATTTAAGCTATCATTATCTTATATTTGTATATTACGTATACAATAACATAGTCATATCATTATAATATACATAAAATTCATTATTATATCAATGTAACATCATCACGAGGTGTACAAAATATTGTATTTAAGATACAAACTGTAATCATTCCTTTTAAATGATTTAATTTGTTTTTTTTTTTTATATAATCCACCTATTATAACTTTTTATCCAAGGAACTTACAGAAACAGTCTTTTGTAGTCTTATTGTATACATAACTGGCTACTAGAAAATAAATAGTACAGATGTGGCCGCCGATGGGACAAGCTCCATACAATTTTGCCCATTGTTCTTTAGGGAGTTTTAATAATGCGTTTTGATTTTGCAAATTATACGTTGACGCGTAGTTTGTTTTTTTTGTTTAAATTTGCTTTAGATTTAGTTATTTTATTTGAGTTTAATAATTTCTCAGTTATTTCTGTTTTTTTGGTGACCAACTACGAAAATTTTGATTTATTGACAATCCAAAGTTATTATTTTTTATTCTTATGGTATCTGCTACAGGTGAAACGAAACGCAAAATTTATTTGGCGCCGTTATTTGATTTGTTAGTGTCATGTTATTCAATGTCTGTACTCGCGTTTGAGAGCATTTGCCATCGCGCTTGAGAACTTAGGATGCAAGAGCGAGCGAAGCGAGCTCGGGACTTAGGGCACCCCGACTCGGACAGGTTAGGTTAGAAGGGGATGGCGGGGTCAAGAGAGCGAGCGAAGCGAGCGAACAGACCCCGCCATCCCCTTCGTGGTTATTTTTTTATAAACCACTCAGAAGTAGGAGCCCCGCGAAGCGGGGCTCCGGCGACACGTGGCTCTATCGACATGCAAACCTAAAACATTATAACAAAATAAAAAATGCCTTTGCCCTTCGACGAATGACCTTGACCTTCGGCTTTTCGGGTGTTAATCTTGACCTTGAAGATGCCATTGATCGTATTATTGCTTGGAAATAGTCTAGAAATAGTCCGCGATTGACGCTAAATGAAAGTTCTTCCCAAAAACATAACCTCAAAATTAGATTTTTAAAAATTCATAAAAAAAAAACTATGCATTTCCTAAACTTTTCCCCCACGGGGGAGGGGTCTACCCCCCTCCCTCCCCCTCCCCCTCCTCCCAAATATATACATATATATATACCCTTATTCCGAAGTCCTTCCAAACTCCTGAAACAAACAATTTTTATAATTTTTCTTTTTTTTTCTTCTTTTTTTTGTTCCTTTTGGAACAGGCTAAGGTCTAAGACCATACTGCCTAGTCATTAGTAGTGTACTTTAATTTTTTTTTCGCATTAGAATGCAGATGTAACACATTCTAATTTTTTTTGCAGTATTTGGCAACAAATGTGTAGAGTCAGCCTTCTCGGAAAACTTCGCTGAGGTAGTCTTTACTACATTAAAATTCTCAGCTCCATTTTACCGAGATCGCGCCTGTTTCAATACATATTGTCCATTTGCGTTGACACTTGAGACACAAAACTACACCAATTTTACATCACAATATCTACTAGGAATCAATAAGCGAATAATTAAAACAGCCACTGAACTTCACTCGACAAAATCCCGCCAAAAACTCTTTTTTTTTGTTTATTTGGAACAGGCTAAGGTCAGAGACCATGCTGCCTAGTCAGCAGTAGTGTGTTGTTTATCATTAGAATGTAGATGTAACACATTCTAATGTTTCTTGCAGTATTTGGCAACAAATGTGTTGAGTCAGCCTTCTCGGCAAACTTCGCTAGTCAATACTACAATAAAATTCTCAGCTCCATTTTACCGAGATCGCGCCTGTTTCAATGATTCCATATATTGTGCAGTTGCGTAGACACTTGAGACAAAAAACTACACCAATTTTACATCACAATATTTAATAGAAATCAATAAACGAATAACTAAAACAGCCACTGAACTTAACTCGACAAAATCCCACCAAAAACTCTAGATTACATTAGTGCATGCACTTTACATATTAATGTATGAACGAACTTTGAAGTAGGATACAGTGGCCGCATTCCGAGACACGCCAACATCGCTATTATCGACCACAGCGCTAAAAGGCGTTCGTAAATAACTAAGTCGGAACGGCAGTTGACGCGCTAACAGCGATGTTGGCGTGTCTTGGTATGCAGCTAGTATAGTTTAGACCATAGATGTATAATTCTAGTATATACTACATCTATGGTTTAGACACTTTAGACTAAATATAAGTGTATAATCTATGGCGCTAAACCACAGAATACATATACTCCTCTATATAGTCTGTGATATACATAGATGTAGTATATACTCCGTAGATTGGGCTTAAGAGTGAAAGAGAGCTCCCGCTCTTAACGGAACTTTGCTGTGTTAGAAAGAGAAAAAGCAACACGCTGTCAACAGGACCAAACACGTATTTTGCTAAGCTAAGGCCCTGTAGCATAGACTAATATAATATATATGGCTGTAGGGCCCTGTAGGGCCGTAGGGCCCTTGGTAAATGTGCATGACAAGTGTTTCGACAATTATTTCAGTGAATATAGTGATAACATCTGATTTAAGAACTGTATTGCGATGGTTTCTTGTGCAGTAATAAGATGTGAATCTTGCAAAAATAAAAATCCTCAGGATTACTTGTTTCACAAGTAAGTTTATTGTTTGTTTACATCGTTATTTCTGCAATCAGAATTCACAAAGGAGCCGGCTGTAAGCAAAATAAGGTGAAAAAATTATGTTATTTATTACTTAGATTAATTAGCATGTCTAAAACCGACTAATTTCAGAAATAACAAATAGAGAAATACGAGGGCATTAGAACCTCACTTTTGAGTGATGTGATGGCTTGGTTTTTTGTTGTTATCGACATTTCATTGTTATCATTATGTACATTAATTATGTGATTAATAAAGCTATTTTCTTTTTAAGTGTTTTTTATTTCACTATTTTCCTGTAGATGTTACTTTTATGGCCGCTAACTTAGTGACACGGCGTGCCACGCTCAAAATACTAATGTAAATTTTAGAATCTTTCTAATAGAAATTGCGTTTTACTCAGACAGAGAAACATTGCAAACATATATTTACGGCATCAGTTTCATTCCCAGAAGTTATTTTTCTTTTTTATAAATACTTTGCTGTGTCATCTCACTCAAATCTTCCTGCTAAATGAGGGTTAGTGGCATGCCAGCAGCATTATTGCGTAGGAAACCATCAGTGCTCCATGGACCAATTGAAATTTGACCAATAGGGTAGTTTACTAAAAAAATCTAATGAGACCATCAGTTAAATAACCAAAAAATATTAAATACCAACCGAGCCATGAAGAATTGTACCGCTGCTCAGCTTAATAGGTAAAGCAGCTACATTTATTATTCTAAATTTAAATACTGTATTACACAGAAGAAATGTACTTCTTATCCATAACATAATATTAGAAAGATGTAATTATCGATATCGCAAGAACAAGTCGTACAACACTATCTATGCACACATTCACAATTTACGCACACTTAGATCAATGGTTTTTGGTCTCGTTCGATTGATGACATTGCCAATCTATAGAATTATACATCTATGGTGATATACCTACTCCTAGGCTAAAAAAAAAGCGCTGTACTTTTTTTTTAACTATTGATAATGGCTATGTCACTGGCTTGGTTACAAGACCTTTAAGCCAAGTCTTAATTTGATCACTATCACTTTCTTTTTTCGCCATTAGAATGCAGATGTAACACATTATAGTGTATTTTGCAATATTTGGCAACAAATGTGTTGAGTCAGCCTTATCGGCAAACTTCGCTGAGGTAGTCTTTACTACAATAAAATTCTCAGCTCCATTTTACCGAGATCGCGCCTGTTTCAATGATTCCACATATTGTCCAGTTGCGTAGACACTTGAGACACAAAACTACACCAATTTTACATCACAATATCCACTAGGAATCAATAAGCGAATAATTAAAACAGTCACTGCACTTCACTCGAGAAAATCTGTGCATGAGAAAATGCAGCATGGGCCAACCGTATTCGGCGGTATAAACGTCGGGTCGACCGGTACTCGCAGAATCGCATGTTCCAGAGCGATGAGAGGTGGGTATACAGAACTTGGGAGCGACCTGAACAAAATGTCAAATGACTGACGTGTTGTCATCTCAATTCCAGTCATTCATCCTTAGAGTCTGGGTCGCTGCCTCAGTTTCTACCAACTTCTCCATAAGACGTGTAGTCCCGCGGAACCCAAGCCAACAGGTTCGTCGATCCCGCAAGTATATGTCGACATGCTGGATTGATTATAAGAAGGCCTGAGAGTGTTAGAGTTGTACAAAATAGATGCAACTCTACGCACCTTCCTTGGGGCATGTATGGGGCAATGGAAGGCAGTCTTTCGCTATTCAGGATGTTGACCAATTCGGGGGAGTGATGAGCCTATATAGATTAAACGGGGGCGACAGTTTGAGTCCGCTTTGGTTCTGCTTAGCCCTGAATCCTCTAAGCACATTGCTGGAGGATTCAGGCCTGAGCTATCGGTTGACAAGAGGTGGTCAGGCCATATCTAACCTTATTTACATGTCGAAAGAGTTACCTCGCCCCCGGGCACGTAGGGCAGGGAGGAACAGGGGTGGGTTTTAGTCAGTAAGAGTCTGACACACCCTTCCGCTCCACCCTAGAGCGGAAGAAGTCATGAGATGATTTCCCACCCCAAAAAAAAAAAAAAAAACCTTATTTACATGAATGACCTGAAACTCTTTGCCCCCAACAATTTGCGACTGATGGAGCTACTAGGTAACTGAAACTTTCAGTAGCGCCGTCAGGATGGAATTTGATGTGGACAAATGTGCAGTCATGCATGTAAAGCAAGGGGATATTATGGAATCCGAAGCGATTCAACTCTCGGATACCATAACTACACCTTAGATCCGTCTCCTCGACCGAAACATACAAATATAGGTTAACGTAGCTGACATGAAGCAATCGCTGAAGGAGTACTTCTTTGGCCGCCTGAAAAAGGTATTTAACATTTTGTCGGGCGGGAATAAGGTGTGCGCCTTCAACGGTTGGGTCATGCTGGTTTTAATGTATGCTTTCGGCATAGGTACCTACTCAAATGGACTCAGACCGACCTCGATACCCTGGATAGAAGGGTCCGTACGCTGCTGACTGCAAACCGGATGCACGATCATCGGTGATGAGACTGGACATCCCGCGGAAACGCTAAGATTCTTCAAGACTCTCCACAACCGAGAGAATATTTTCTAGAAACCGTCATAGGTTTGCACAAAGATGTGGTCGCAGTGGACAAGGGACTCACCCCGTTGTCCATGGCTAAAGAGAACTGGCGCTAGAAAGGCAAGGAGCTTCACGGGCGCTTTTATCGGGCTCTTCATGGGTCTGATGTAGATTTCTTGGCGTCCGTGACTTGGCTGCGTTTCATTGATCTCTTTGGGGAAACTGAAGGTTTTGTCTGTGCGATTATAGACGAAGTTATCTTGACGAACAGCTACCGGAGGCATTAATAGCCTTCGTCATTCATGATTGAAGGACGGGACGGATGACGTGTGTTGGGCATGCCACCGGCCGGGTCAGTCCATCAGACATATTATCTCTGGTTTTTCTCGTCTTGCTAACAGCGAGTATTTTTTCACAGGCATAACCAAGTGGCCAGGATTATTCAGTAGCAACTTGCTTTAAAATACAAACATGTGGAATCTGAGGTACCGTATTACAAGTATGTGCCCGACCCAGTTCTCGAAAATGACCATGTCACGTTGTACTTGGATCGGTCTATCATCACTGACGGGACTATTGTTGCCAATAAGCCGAATATAGTGGTGATAGACCGATTAGCTGTCACCATCCCACATGACGAGAACCTTGTGAAAGCTTAGAAAGAGAAGCAAATCAAATAGCTCGAAGATGAGAACGACATCCTCGTGTGCTAAGACACGAGGATGTCGTTCTCACCTTTGAAAATAAATAAACGGAATAACAATAAAATAAAAACCAAAGTCAAAGTAACACAACCTTTTTATTAATAACACCTTTCATTTACAAGAGTACAAAAATTAAAACGACATTCTAATACAACGTAATATTGGGTAGGTATCGACATTTTGTTTCAAGATTTACATATCGTAAAATGGGATGAATATGAACGATTTCTATGTTTAGAATAAAAAATAATTTGCTAATCAATTTTTCTACAAACTTTGCAAGTTAAACAAAAGGTTTAACCTGTAAAACCCCGAAACTCACCGGTGAGTCGGACCAAAAAAAAAAAAAATTAAAGAGAATAATAAAAATAAAAAAATCGGCTGTCAACCCGGGTTGTCCTCGGGGTTTAATTTGACAACCCGGATTTTGCCATGGGGCTTACTTGCAAAATTTGTTGGTTCGAGTCAAATCTTGCAAGCTGAATTTTATTAGAACCACTCGAACCACTTCCTCTTATCCATAGAGTTGAATTTTTACAAGCTGGTTCAGTTCCGTAATGATAATGCATTTTCGCACATGGTTCCGCACCCTAAGGGCCCAAACGGAGCCCTATTGCTGTCACTCACGTGTCCGTCTGTCCGTCATCTGTCACAAAATTTTGTTCCGAAGAATTTTTTAATTTCCCATTGACCTATGAACTTGAAATTTGGTGATAGGTAATGTTAATTATTATGTATAATAAAATGTAAAATAAAAGCGATGCGGAGGAATTTTTTGACGCCATATTTTAAGTTTTATTTAGTTAGGAGTTTTGTTTTAATTACAGTTAGTTAAGTATTCAAGTTTTTAAATAAATTTGTAATTAATTTAAATACAGATAATTTTATGTATAATTATTTTACTAAAAAATACCAATATATTGATAAATCAGATTTTTTCTTTGAAATTCCCTCATTTGGTACGGAACCCTAAATGTGCGAAGTACGACACGCACTTGGCCGGTTTTTTTATAGTAAGCATGACCCGAATCGAAATTCAGGATTAAGCTCCAGATAGGAGGAACTCTTCAAAGGTCAACAGCACGGACAAGAAACTTTGTGTATGAATTTTTCTTTGGTCTCATGTCGAATAAAGAAAATTTAGTTCAAATAAATGCCAATAGATGGCGTAATATGCATCGATTTCTTATTGAAGTTTAAGTAATATTAATATTTTGAAAATAAATAGGGTATTACTGTATTTTCTTATTTATTATACTGCCCCAAGCATAAAATTGTGGCTTAATTAGCTTGTAATTCAAATTTAGACGATTATTGGAACGAATCCATATACATCTATATTTCTTGGACTAATAGATGGCGCTGTTTTAAGTTTTAGAGTTAATCCATTCGCCTCTTTAAAATTTGAATAGTGACACATTTTGATTGAGTAAAACTGCTATGAAGTGCCAAAAATACTATAAAATAATTCCTCAATGTGTGAGAAAATATTGGTAAGACTTTAAATTCATTCAGCTTGCAAGCCGTCGCTGCTAACACCATCTAGCCAGGTGTAGAGGACGGGCCCGAACGAAGAACAAAAGTTACTTGTGCCAGACCCGTAGTTACTGCGGTACCGTTTCTTTGTATGGGCTGAAGCATCTCTACGCTAGTATTATATTATCTGTGGCCATTTTCATTATTCAACATTCGAGAACGCAGGTTTAAAAAAAAAATTGTTTCGGTCGACCCCATTTACGGTACCAAACCAAGCAAGATTTCTGTCGGGTGATGAGAGAAGCTACTGTATTCATACTTTATATAAGATGATGATGACAGCTTAGACTAAGGTTGAGAATTAGATTAAGGGTGGAACTGCTGGGGTATTTGCAGGTGCTTCTTCTCCACGGCGGGTGTCATCGAGCGGCAACGCTGTTAAAAAAAAAACATGATTAGAATTAGATTTAATGGATAGATCCTTGAAGAGTTTTAAATAAAAAAAAACTGTTAAATAACTACATTTATGATGACACTTCACAAAAATTTTATTTAAAATAATCTCTCTATGTCTCGAGAAAAGATAAGATGATTTCAGGGTTCCGTACCCGAAGGTTCCAAACGGAGCCCTATTGCTGTCACTCACGTGTCCGTCTGTCCGTACGTCCGTCCGTCCGTCTGTCTGTCCGTCGTCCATCATACAGGTTTTACAGCCAAACGTTTGGAACTTACAGTCTTCAAATTTTCACAGTATAAGCATCTGGTAGCGAAACAAATAGTCAAAAACAGAATCCTACATAATTATGTGAAGTCCAACACGACTTCGCCGGTTTTTTGCAAGTTGCAATAGTTTTAAGTAAAAAAAATATTTTTTTTGTTATTTTTTTTCTACATATTCATAACGCAATATCTCCGATCGGATTATGAACTAGTGAAAGTGGCTTTAGTAAATATTGTTTGTATGGTTAAGACCTTTTCAACAATACAATAATTATTGCTGTTGGATGGACACGTACCAAAATGCCCATTGTCCTTTTAGATGTCGATCGATGGTAGAATGGATTATAGTCAAATTTGACCTACATCCCCATCCATCCAGTAGAAGTACATATTGTGTGACATGTGAAGTACATGACGTCATTCTAAATCGAACAAGGCGGGTATTTATATTTCATGCATTCCTATGCAATGGATAAAAAATTAAAGAGTTTGCTGTGAAGTATACGAAAAATAAACAGATGTCACCCAAAGCGTGTTTAGGTTTTAAAACTATAATTCTTTTCTGAAAGACATGATGCCTTTTCGTCTTTCGTCCCTTCCCTTCCTCCCTTTGATTCACATCCCCTCACCTCTCTATAATCCGCCTCACACATGACCGGTGTCCTCATCTCGACCTTCCGCGGTGGCATCAGGTCCTCGTCGTGCACCAGCTTGTACACCTCCGAGTGTTTGAGATGCTCCAGTGACACAGGAGGCTTTTGATACTTCATGAAGTTTATCCTGCAATGTGTCATCAGTTAGAGTGTTTGCTATAAGAGTTGTGGTAGGCGCTACGTGTATTTTGGATTGGGTGGGTTGGGAGGTGGGTAAATATGGCTGACCGCACTTGGGCTAACGTATTTATGATCTTAAGGCTGAATGTTACTTGTACACCATAAAACGATTGCCCTGAGAAGAAATATCGAAGCAAATTCAGAGGTCAGTCTCTTTTAAAACCCATACAATCCGTACTGGTATCATATGAAAACCATATAGGTTAATGTCTGAGGTGAGCTTTTGCGAAAAGCACCACGCAGATTTGAGTGGCTCTGTCTGGACAGTGCAAGCATTTTTCAGCTATCGTGTAGCTCAACTAAGAGCTTTAAGGAGCCCAACGATCCGACAAAAAATCATGAAATCTACGTTAATATAACGATCTGCATAGACATCACATTTACAATACCTACGTGATATGCAGATTAGAGTCTGTAATGGTCTTTTGTAGAAAGAACACATATTTGAGTGGACCTGTCCAGTCTGTGGAAGTCTTTGTCAGAAGTCGAGTATCTCAACTTAAAAATACAAAGGAGCTCAACAACTCAAAAGTCAATTCTTTATTCTTTTTCATACGAAATTGTGTCCGGCATCGCACACCGTAGCGTTCTACGTTACCTTAAAGAGAGCAAAGCTTCAGATAGACCATACAAGTGACATTCTTCCTTCAGGCAATTGGCAATTCCCCGACTGTACGTTAAGCTGCGGTCCCACGGCCCGTGAATCGACGGGCCGCGCCGAGCTGACAGGCCGTGGGAACCGTCGCATCCGATGAAGCCCGCCGTGGCCTGTCGTCACCCGTACGATCCATCGCGAGTCAGATAGTTCAAAGGCGCGGCGCGACCTGTCGATTAAGGTGAAAGCTCCACCCTGGCCTGCGAAATTCAAATTTTCTTACGTTTTTTGCAATTTGCAGTTCAGTGTCAGGTTGATGATTTTAATGATTACAGTTCTATAAATACATACTTGTTACGGCCGTGAATCAAATTTTGACCAAGATACAACCTGACACTGACCTGCAAATTGCAAAAAACGTAAGAAAATTTGAATTTCACGGGCTACCCTGCAGCATCCACCGTAACGGGCCGTGGCACGCCGCGGCGCCATGTATGAATGAATGCGATGATGGATGAATAGCGGCCAGCAGGCCGACACACGCCGTGGAAAAACTCGGCACGGGCCGTGGGACCGCAGCTTTACACTGATCGTTGCGTTGTCTTATTGTACTGTCACATCAGGGGAGCCTTAATAACGTGCGGCCAGCATAAAAAGCCTTATTTTATAAAACTCTCCAAGCATCTTAGTTTAAACACAGATTAGCAGATTCTTGTAAGATAACAGACATCTCATCCATCACATTCAGCTGTCTATAGAATAGAACCTCCTTCAAATGATTAGTCAGTACTTTACTACATGTACCCTTTTTCCGGGTAGAAGATTTCGAATTAAGAACCTGCTCAGTGTTTAAACTAATTAATTACTTGGTTGATATTTTTTATATCTAAACAATGCTCAAAGATACTCGTATTAAGTCTTGGGAACCAAAGTGCGAATTTTGTAAAGCAGGTACTCGATCAAGTTAATGTAAACGTTTGCTTATGTCAAATATAGTATAGAATAAGTCAATAGTAAGAAAATACTTTTTTAAACAAGCTTTTATACCGGCTATCATAATTAAATGCGTACACAAAATTTCGTGTCCGTGCTGGCGAGCATTGACGAGTTCCTTCTCCTGAAGCATTCAACAAAAATGCATGGTCATCGGAAGTTAACCCACATGTAAAAACTCAACTCCGTAGGATCAGAGGAAGTGGAACTCGTTCAGCTTGCAAATTTTAGTGGACAATAGGGAATATGCATGAAAAAAATATTTGTTATCTAACCGGTTTGTCGATGAATATACTAAAATAGAGTACGAACAGTGAAAGCAGCATCAAAATTGATCGAAAATTAAACGAGATATAACAATTTTAAACAAAAATATATCTGTCCCTCTCTCGAAAACGCTGTTTTCTATGGCAGTTGTATAAGCGTCATGTCCTTTGACGTCAAAAAAGACGTCGGACTTCTCTTTCTAATTATCAACTTTAAAGCTTTATAACTTCGTCGCTGATGATGATATTTTGAAAATTCCTTCATATTTGTTCACTATAGTTAATAAATCTTCAATTGAACCTATAAAAAAATGTCATGCATATTCCCTATTACAAAGTTACGAACAGTGCAAGTTAAATAAAAGCTTACAAAAATAGTACAATTTGACGTTTGCTTTATTTATATTGTGCTTTAACCGAGTAGGTACGTAACAAAACTGGCACCAAAGCCACAAAAAGGGCTCACTAAGAGGCGAAAATCACAACATAAATGTAATACAATTATTGTTTGTATGATTATGTTACAAAATGCTGGAGGCGGAGAATAAGCATATTGTGGTCGGCAATATAATAATTAGGTACAGTACTTAACTATTTGATATAAAACAAATTGTGCCTTCTACAATGATGTAGATACCTAATGAGTTTAACAGGGCTTCAATAGAAATTATAAAAAGTCCTTACTTGTATTGAAACATAATGACTTTCTTGATTATTTTTCTCGATAATTGTCATTCCAGAAACACTCACACACAAATCTCATAGCAGTTTTAAGATTTTCATGACGGTCATGAGCTATGTTGATAAAAGTGAAGTGGCGTTTATTTGTCAAAAATAATAATTATGTCATGTAGGGTGTTAGGAACATCGACAGATAACTTATGAACTGGGACCCAGACGTAGAAATTTATGTCTGGTTTTTCTTTAATATTTAGGTACATAGTTCCTGTTTTTTTTTATCACCATTTAATAACTGAAAAAAGTAAAAAAACGCTGTTCCCTACATTTTGTCGAGTTTCGCGAACAATTATAGCTGAACAGCAGATTTTTTTTTCTTTTTAAGATTTGCATTCTGGGTTCGGATGGTGATAGAAAAAAATATGGTTACATTAACATTTATTTCTGCAATAGTTTTTACTTTAAACAGTTTAAAAAGCCGAAATTGTAACGATTGGGAAGGAAGGAGGATTCAGAATCACGGACTGAATTCATGAGGTCGATGTCCCTTCCACCCTATTAAAAATGAAGCCATAAAATAAAATGACAGTCGATTCTGAGAGTGCCATGCTTAAAAACCAATCTCCAAACGATGAGTAACTCACTTCAATCAACTTATCGTAAGTATCGATCATAGTTTCCCGAAGTCTATGAAAGTCGACTAGGTGACAGTTCGACTCTCTGGAATTTGTTGAAATATAATAGAAAAATATATAGCTAATCTGATGCAATGCTTGTAACTTGCTGTGCAAGTAGCTTGCATGCCATTGTCACATTCACAATTTGCCTAGACTTTTCCCAATACTATTGGGGTCCGACTTCCAGTCTCACGCAGCTAACTACCAGTAAGATGCATCAGTACTTTACACGGAGCGACTGCTTATCTGACCGCTCTACAACCTAGTAACTGGCAAAGACTAGTGTCAGATTCTCGGGCTTCTGGCTATCCGTAGCGACTTTCAAATACCTACAAATTACAGCTGGGACCAAGAGCATTTTTTTTTTTTTTTTGTGTTGGAAATCATCCAATGACATCTCCCGCTCTGGGTGGAGCGGGAGGGCGTGTCAGACTCTTACTGACTAATACCCACCTCTGTTCCTTCCCTACCCTGAGTGCTCAGGGGCGCGGTAACTCTGTTTCGAATTTATCCACAACCCCTGGGCAGGCATCGGCTATGACGGGCCCCGTCATGATATGCTGACAACTGTTTGATGTGCGCGTGGAACCCTACGCGCCGTCGACTCTAGGGCCTGGTGCTGATCGGACGGCGAGCTACCCACTACTCGCCGTCTGCAGGCCCGGGTCTACGGTGGCCGGAGATCGTCTCGCGACGCCCAGGGCGTCTCCTGCGGCGGCTGCTGCTGAGGGCGTGAGAGGGCGACTCTGTTGTTGACCCTCCCTCACCCGTTCCACCTCCTCCTTCGCAAGCATTACTGCTTCGCAGACGGAGGAGTCTGCTTTCCATTTCCTCTCGCTCCGTACCATGGCCTGGACCAGGGCCGGGCGCGAGAGTTCGCTGCCGCCGATCGCCTCCACAAGGACACTGCGGGGCTCCACCCATGCTGGGCAGATCTCCACCGTATGCTCCACCGTGTCCTCTGGGCGATCCTGAGAGTGGGGACACCCGGGCGTTTCCCTCCTCCTTATCCTACACAGCTGGGACCAAGAGCTTAACATGCTTTCCAAAGCACGAAGGAGTCTGGATATGTAATGAATCCAACCCATCCATTGGTCGGCCTCGGCAAGCGTTGCTTCGGCTTGAATATTGACCCATGCGTGCAGCTGTTAGTTGCTGGGTTGTAGCCATACAATGAATGTTTAGCCATGAAATATTTCAATTTTTAACATTAATAGGCTCGCGTTTGACCACTATTTCACCTGATAGTTAGCGATGATGTGGTCGACGATGGAGCACGCTCGCCTAGAAGTAACCTTAACCTAACTCTTGTCTTTTAAAGACAGGTTGTAGTTATCAGGAAACACAGACTCCGGCAGGGAATTCCACTCCTAAGCTGTACGCACACTAAATGCGCAAAACGTTTTGTGCGTCTGAGTGGGATATCCACCACCATGTACCGGTGGTGGTGGTAGAAGTTAGCATGGTACCTACAGTGGCATGTAAGTTACTTGCAAACTCTTCTGCAAGTTAAAAGTTTAGATTTGCGGCTAAGGTAACTGGTCTTTCTTAGATTTTTTAAAAATAAGTTTAGGCGTTTGGTAAATTAAAAAGAGACCGTTTATTACTTTAATAATGACTTCTACAGCTAGGTATTTTTTTTAAATTTCCCATACTAGAAAAGGGGAATGCACGAAAAATGCCTGAATTGGACAGAAACTACTAATAGTCCTATAATCTATATAGAATAAAATAGGTATAATGACATAATTCTTAAGTTTTAATATTATTTTAATTAGACTTACGGTACATATAATAGGTCGTATAAATTAATGATAACTGTGCACTAAATGTATAAAATAGTTCCATATGGATTTGATGATTCCTCTTTGGCTGAATGTCACTTACTCGTGTCAAATAAACACGACTTCCGTAAAAATATAAGTGGATATCAAGTTAAATATATAAATTTGTGATCGTTATATTTTTACCCTAGTTAATTAAACAAACTCAAGAATAATTTCACTATTTTGTTTTTATTCTAAATAGAATTAAGGACTACATACATATTAGTAGTTTCTGTCCATTCCAGGCATTTTTTTGTATGGCAGATTGGCATTCCCCTTTCTCCGGTTTTGTGGGTGCGTTATAAAAATACCCAGACCTGAAACAACCATCTGTAGGCCATATTTGTTCCGTGTGAGAATCGAATACATTACTCGCCGCGCAGCAGACAATCGCTCAGCCACTCCTCGAACCGTGTCGTCAAAAAGCCGTGTAAATAAAGAGCATTATCAAAAGTACAACCTACATAAGTCTTAGCAGCTTTAAAAGATTTTAGATGCCAATTTACAAAAAAAAACGGATTTTGCTACGTAGCTACATCCTGATAGGCAGCTTGCTTAGCGCCTACTAGAGCCTAGCTAGTCAGTTGGCGAAAAGCGATCGGGTGCGTAAGCGATCAGCTAGGCAGCTGCAAATACAACTTGGCAAAATAGGGTTTTATATACTCGTCTGATGAGTGCAGTGCCTCTGTCTATAACATATTCTGGACAGGGGCACTGAAATGCCCCAAGTGAAAAATGAATGCTACTGACACTGCAATTAATGTGGCCAGCTTTGGACCGCAAGTATTTAAAAAATTAAGAAATCATCGAGTCGAAAGAAGAAAAAGAAGAAGTGCATCGAAGGTTTCTAAATGTTTGTAACCAAGCGTGGGTGGTTACAATATACTTCTCTCTCAAATACTTCTCCACCCATAGCGGGACAAGTCTGATATCTCGGCACAAAAAAAGGGTGGCGCTTTCGAGTTTTTTTATTATTTTACCAAACCTCTAATAACTTTTATTTAATAAAACCTACCATTTATACCTACAATAAAAAAATAAACAGATCTACATACCTATACTTCCTACAGTAAGACTTGCTATCACCCCACGGCCAAATTTCGTTCCAATTGTCAATCTGCATCGCGCACATGCAAACAAACAGAAAAACAGACACGTAAGGAAGCAAACTAACTACATTTATGTAGGTATAGCTTTTAAAATGGATCTTTTGGCGCGCAAATGCACATACCGCCATCTTGTTTTTTAATACAGTTGGATTCCTAAAAATATCTTTGGATTGTCAGTTAGAATAGGTACCAAAAATATTGACACGTTTTTTTTTCTTTTGTCGCGTAAACAAATGAAGACGATACAGTGTGCTGAAATTTCGCGTTTTTTTTACCAATTTTACTTAGAAGTGACGTAACTCCTGTACTTTAAACTTTGATGCGTTTTACCGTTGTATTTTTTTTTTTGCTTTGAAGAAGCAAATTAAAAAAAAATGAAAATTTTCAAAATCTGTGATTGAAATTGAACTCAAATAAATTCTATCAACTACATCAGACTGTCTGAAAAGTGACTTATTTGGAACGTTTTCTGTATTTTTTATTTCCTACATTTTAGTGAGTTATATTTTTGGAATCTTCTCACACTTTCACAAAAAAATACGACAAGGTATACTTACCTAATAGTGGTCGCAATTTTTTCTTTTTTTTTGCAAAATTCCTTCCCTGCCTGAGTACCCAGGGGCACGGAAACTGTTTCGAAATTATCCACGATCCCTGGGCAAAATAGCGCCCCTGACAATGTCATTCACGCACCGAAAGATCCTTGTAATACTAGAATTTATATTTCGAGATAATTGCAGTCCATTGACACCATTCCAGCGTCAACTTTAGATTTACGTATTTTAAGTTGGCTCTAAGTTAGCATTTGTGCAAAGAAATGTTTCATCATCCAATGAAAAATTTCAACATCTCCCGCTCTGGGTGGGTGTGTCAGACTCTTACTGACTAAAACCCACCCCTCTTCGTTCCCTGCTTGAGTGCCCAGGGGAGCGGTAACTCTGTTAAGAAAGCACGGTGTGTTAGTGTTAATGAGATTTATGTACCTACACTATATATAAAAAAGCTATATATACAACATTACCGGGTGTAAAAAGACAGTTTCCGAAGCCCATTTTTTCCACCATACCTGGGAATCCACTGGTTCTGGAGATATTGAAGGTCAAAGTCGCAATTTTTTGAAGTGAAAACTACTTTAGCATCGTTGTGATTTGAAAATCGATGAAACGAAAAAGCGACAGTTATAAAAAGAGACAGGCGCATAAATTCATAAGATTTAACGTGGGAGAAAATGAGGTAGGAAGCATTATACAGTGTTTTGTTTTAGCCAAAATTTTTGAAGGTTTCACTTCTACCACGTGTGAGTTGCACACATGTTTTTTTTTACTCTTTTACGAAAACATATTCTAAGTGAACATATTCTAACATATACTAAACTTTTTTCCAAACAAACATTACCTGCATTTTCGTTTTTTTTCGAATTTTCTAAATTACGCATTTCCAGTAACAAAAACGCAATGAATATCAAACGTATCCGACAAGTACCTACGCGGCTTAGAGCGAAGGGACGGGGCTTAACCGCTTAACTCCACTTGCCTTTTTTTTTTTTTTTTGTGGGGTGGGAAATCATCCAATGACTTCTCCCGCTCTGGGTGGGTGGGTTTTGGTTTTTATTCGAAATTACGCATTTGCAGTTACAAAAACGCAATGAATATCAAACGTATCCAACAAGTACCTACGCGGCTTAGAGCGAAGGGGCGGGCTCACTCCACTTGCCTGGGTTCGCGTTACATTGCGCGCAATAAAAAATAGCTTTTTTTTACCTAACAACCGACTTCCAAAAAAACAAATACACTAAAAATTTATAAATAACTTTAATTTCGGAAGTCGGTGTTTGTATTTTTACTTCTTCGTTATTTGACACCGACTTCCGAAATGAAAGTTATTTATAAATTTTTAGTGTATTTGTTTTTTTGGAAGTCGGTTGTTTTTTTTGTAAAAAAGTTTTTTTATTTTTCACTTTTTAGTTGTTATACCCCAGAACTAAAAACCCCAATATAATGGAACGTGGAATTTAAACATTTGGAGAACACCAAAACGTCATCGAGGTACACGTATTTTCCGTTTTTGTTCAGTTTCTCAAAAAGCGCTGAATCAATTTCGATAAAATTTATATGGGACCACCTCGGGAGTATATTCTTTCAGATGAAAAAAGAATTTTGAAAATTGGTTCACAACTGACGGAGAAATCGGGTAACATACAAACAAAAAAAAAAAAAAAAAAACATACCGACGAATTCAGAACCTCCTCTTTTTGGAAGTCGGTTAAAAATAGAAGTCGTTTCCCAGCAATAATTCTTGCACAAAGCTACTTTGTTAGATGTACAGTATGCGTAGTTGACGGCTATGTAATGTGTCTTTTTACACCCTATATACGAGTATATGTACATGGACAATACAACAAAAAATACATACACAACCATTTTACGTACCTATCTGACTAAATAAAACTACGGCTACATCATAGGTAACGACCATAAACAATGTGGAGACCACAATTACAGCAATAATTACGCGTCTAGTCCTAATTACGAGTATGAACAATATTTCCGATGAGACCAAAAGAATTATCTGCCTCATACATTTATGTTTGCATCACTCGACAAAATGTAGGACAGCCCCCCTAGCCAAATAACTTTTATAATAGCGCTAACGCCTTTTTTTTTCGAGCAATTTATATGGCTACGACATTACTGGGCGAGAGTCACGTGACAGTTCTCTCCGTAGGTAATGTCCTTGCAATACATTTTGCACGAAGCGTTAGCGTGAACGATAACAGAAAAGTATTTGGTCTAACCCCCTGCTCGGCAGATTTGTTTTTCGTGATTACAGGTTCGGTCATGAAAAGTTGCTCACAATGATGAGTATTACCCGTGTTTTTATCTATATTGATGTATTGTCGTTTCCATATTGTATATAAAATTACTTTTCACACTATACATAAATTAAACTTTATTTAATACATTCAAAACACACAATAAAAAATAATCTACTTACTTTTCAAACAGACAAAAACATGGACGTATACAATTCTAACTTATACATACATAATTATACATTTCTAAATAACTAGATACAGTCTATATATGTACTCGTATATACAATACATAATAATAAAACTAAGTACCTAGTATTTGAAGTGAAACGAAAGACGACACTAAAAAGAGACAAACATATTCGGATTTAGCATGCGACAGAATGAGTCTGTCTCATTCATACAGAAATGCAGTCGCTGTTTCGATTTCGGAAAGTTTCACTTCCACTGCGTGTACGGTATCGCACACGTGCTTTTTTAAATATTTTTTTTTTAAAAGCCGTCTTATAATATTAAATGAAAGTTGGATAAGTACCTATACTTATTTTAGTACCTACCTACTTCATTTTATCTTTGTAATTAATAAACTAAGTACCTATGACTGTACTGCCGACCACAATATTCTTAATAAAGTAATAATAACTAATAATAAATAAATTAGTTTCTAAATGCATGCAACACAGCTAGGGCTGCCACCCGTAATAAGTACGATGCTGATCATGGTTGCGAGAACCATCCCTCCCGCCTCCCAAAATAAAAAAAATAAAGAAGCAAAGGGTCTAAAATAAAACAACTCATTTAATAATCTACTTGTAGAGAAATAACAGCTCTAGATTTTAAAAAAAGTAACTAATTAATACTTATTATATTTATTGCAATAATTTATGAAAAATACTAAATTTCTCCCATAAAAAGGTGGCAACCCTAAATACAGTTTCCAACTAAATTAGCCAGCGTAACTACGTCAGACATCGATACGGCCTGCGGGGTTTCGCTAACTAAATTGCACTAAGGATGTTTTCTGTGTACAAAAATAATAATTCTATTTAATCCTTAAGTTATCAAAAAATATTGGACACGTAGGTATTTATTGCTTTACCAAATCAATAAAAAATGACAAAGATAAAACACATCAACGTTCAGAAGTGGGGGCTTGTTACGTCACCTCGTGGTAAAAAGTGTAGGTACCACGGCGTGACGTCTTAAATTTTAGGGCTCCGTACCCGATGGGTTGGAGCCCTATTGCTGTCACTCACGTGTCCATCTGTCTGTCTGTCGTCTGTCACACAGGTTTTACAGCCAAACGGTTGGAGCTACAGTGTTCAAATTTTTACAGTAGCATCGAGCAGCAAGCATCTTGTTGACCCGAAGCCATATAAATATTATCATTCTCCTGCCCTTATCCCAATTTATTTGGGGTCGGCGCAACATGTCTTTTTCTTCCATACTCCTCTATTAGTCGTCATCTCTGTAGTCACCCCCTTTTTACCCATATCCTCTTTCACACAGTCCATCCATCGTTTCTTTGGCCTTCCCCTACTCTTATAGCCACATCCATACACAAGACTTTCCTCACGACATTTTCTTCATTTCTCCGCATCACATGTCCATACCACGACAACCGATTTCCACACAACTTTTCATATAAATAGTCAAAAATAAATATAGTACGAAACCCTAAATGTGCAAACTCCCACACGCGCTTAGCTGGTATTTTGTTTGTAGACGTGACGAATACGTGTCCAATATTTTTTGGTAATCTGTCTGACTAAATAGACTTTTTTAGGGAATACCCTGAATAAAGTTCGGTATTCACTAAGCGACTTGGTTATGCAATATTTTCTTAAAGTACAGTAAAAGATCTAGATAAGTGAGTAACCTCCGTAGCTGAAACTCTTGTTGAGGTCCCAACACTAGCACCGAATCACCTCGGGTCAAAACAAAACTCTTTTGTCGATATTGGTGTTGATTCTGTTATGCACAAACTAAACTTAATTTAGGCTATTGCTATCTTTTTTTCTCTAATAAAACAAGAAAGAGACGGACGTAAATTAGAGCTGTCAAATTTAGTTTGAACTAATATTTCCATACAAACTAAGGGTACACGTAAAAACATGTCGTCTAAAAACACGGCGAAGCGCAAGGCGTAAACTAGTTTGACATCTCTAACATAGTGCATAGCTATAGCCGTCCTTTTCTCGCACTGCCTTTTAGTAAAAGATAGCAATTCTCTTATTTATTTTAGATATTGAACAAGAGAATCGGTACCATTATCGTCATAATTACCTCTATAATTGAGACAGTGAGTGCATTTTACCTCTTTTACTAAGACTATATTTAAAAAAATACTTTTCTCTGTAACTGAGATAACGTCAATAACATTACCTCTCTAACTCGGACTTTATGATTATAGAATACGTTATTTTATTTAATAAGTGCACCTCTATAAATGAGCCAAATATGTATACAGCATGTAACAAAAACCCTGTCCAATCCTGAAAGGTATTATTTGGTATCGTACTGCGTACACTTAAACGTAATCATTTAATGGATACGAGATTATTATTTTTCCCTAATGAAAATTATTTATTTAAAAAAAAGAAAAACTTATCAAAGACAACACTGAGCGCTCGACAAAGTTCACCTACAGATTTGTGTCAAAGAAGCCGCCTGAGCGAGACGGTCTTTTTGATCCTTTGTTAAAGAATGTCTTTTTCTTTTTTTGGGGTCGGGGGGTGGGAAATCATCCAATGACTTCTCCCGCTCTAGGTGGAGCGGGAGGGCGTTACAGACTCTTACTGACTAAAACCCACCCCTGTTCCTTCCCTGCCTGAGTGCCCAGGGGTGCGGTAACTCATTTTCAGAATTTATCCGCTACCCCTAGGCATGCAGGAACCGGCCACGATGGGCCCCGTCAGTGATGGCGGACAACATCTCTTTGAGGCGCGCGTCGAACACTACGCGCCGTCGACTCACGGCACTGGTGCTGATCGGACGGCGAGCTACCCACTGCGGTGGTAGCGGCCGGGGCCATGAGGGTCACTCCGTTGAGCTTCCCTCACGCGTTCCGCCTCCGCCTTCGCGAGCATTACTGCTTCGCAGAAGGCGGAGACAGCTTCCCATTCCCTCTCGCTCCGTACCATGGCCTACCTATCGCATCCACGAGAACACGGCGGTGCTCCGCCCAAGCGGGGCAGACCTCCACCGTATGCTCCACCGTGTCCTCTGGGCGATCCGCACTGTGGTAACACCCGTGACCCGGGCGTTTTCTCCCACCCGATCTGATGCAGGAACCTCCCGGAACAACCGTGTCCGTTGAGGACCTGCGTCAGGCGGAAGGTGAGGACACCGTGACGCATCTCCAGCCACTCCTCAAAGAGGGGCACTACCACCGCAATGGTGGCGTGCCCAGGTTAAAGAGTGCCTACAGAGCGGCTAGTGCAGGGCGGTATCGTTTGAAATAAAAATAGGTAAAAATGAAAAGATTTCGCCGGCCGGTGGAGTATTATCAACTTATGAAAATTTGCCATATTTGGTGTTCGCATATTTTATAAAAATAAAAAATCTTTATTTAGTGGTTTTTATGAGTTAATTTTTTTTACTATTTTTTCTAGTACTTACGTATGTTAAACCAGGAATACGCCAGGATACGCCATAATAAGACGGGGGTTTTGTTACCTGCTGTATATACCTGGATATCTGAGACACCGAGTAAGTGGAATACCTCTTTTGTCCCAGTTATCCAGGTTTCACTGTAACACTCCAAGACGCTGTTCGACGTTGCCAAACATTCCCGTCCCAATGCGTGTTGCCAATCATAGGGAAACAGAGAAAACCTTGCCAATTATGTTTAATTGTTATAGTAGTAAATAGCTTTTCAATCTGTATGTCACCGAATAGTATTTGAATCACCGTAAGATTGTACCTAATAGAGTTTTTGGCGGGCTTTTCTCGAGTAAAGTTCAGTGTTTGTTTTAATTAACGCAAATTGATTCTTAAGGTGCAGTTACACGACTTTTAATGGTTTTTAATTAAACTTCAAGTCTAAACTACTAGTCTTATATCTTTGAAAAAAATATATGTTGCTTTAGACAATTCCCGTCGTAATTTGATCTGAGAAAATTTTAAATTATATTTTTATAACATAGTGTAATTAATTTGTAAAGTTATGTCTAACGCGGATAAAAAAATGAGAATCACGCAAAAACCATAAAGGGTATTTTTATGAAACCTTCACCATTTTAAAGATCATTTAATTATTTATAATTTAGTCTTAGTGTTTTAGTTTAATAGCTGTTGTTTTATGTGTAATAAATTAATAATGCGTCTGATTTCGGACAGCGCTCCTTGATGGGCTTGTCCTATTACTGGGTGGACGTACGACGCGTTACGTGAGCTCAGCACAGAACACGCAAGCTAGGGCAACTCAAGGTCATTGGCAGTTAATAGTGCCTTAACTTGAGACTGGCTAAATGCAAAAAGCGGGCGAACCGAAAATTAAAAAAAAATCCATAATATCGTAATAAATCTTGCAAGAGTGTAAACTGTAAACTATCCATATATTACAGTGAACGCAAATAAATATGTTATTATGACTAAATCGTTCCCAAAACAATAAATCTCATCCACATTTGTTATTTTACAATTTATCCGTGGCTTATTGAAAATAAGGACTTTACAAATTATAAGTACGTGATTTTTCGGTTCCCTCCTTCTGGTGCAGTTGGGTAAAAAGGCTAGCTAGATGATGAATATGCTTTGTACTGTATTGATTCTTAGGTCGCTTAGTTAATACCAATTTAAAGTATGTTTATACCTACAATGTTATATAGGTATAACTGTATAGTACAACCAGCCTATCTGAGCCGGTGACAACGTCAGGGCGGTTTCTAAAAATGACACACAACACCCTTTTTCAAACATAGACATAGATAGAGAACTGGACTGAGCATTACCGACAAATTGACCAATCTGAGGAAGGGAAGCCATGCGGTCGTCCATTACACGGTAATTGTGTAACTGCTTTGGTGTACAATAAAGTTTTATTCTATTCTATTCTATTCTGAGATTTGCCACAGTTAAGTTTGTGACTGATCATCTAGTACGCTGACTGATGGTTGAATGACGAAATCTTCATACTTTGATTTTTGCATCATTCAACTATCAGTCAAGACTTTTGGAATTGACTGACGCATGTATGAGTGTGTAATGGACGCCTAAGGCCAGAACCTGTCTCTTTTCTTTATGTCATAGTGACGAAAGTTTCACTGGCAGCCTGTGACATGGATCAATCAGAATTCTAGAGAGAAAAGACAACATTTGCAGCACGATATCTTTGTCTCCCTCACACTTTTCTAACGGTATTCACTTGACAGCCGAACGGGGAACGCTTAGGCCAGTTCTATATGTCTATGCTTTTAAAATTCACCGAGCCAGATTGGCTTGCTGGACTTAAAAATAATGTAATGGAATGTCAAACCTGGTGTCATGGACTGGATCGTTTTGGAACCTAAAATGACACACAAAATGTTTATAAATGGCACAACAATGGTTTCTAAGTTGTCTTATTTCTAAAGCCAGAAACACACATGTTCAAAGTTTACAAGTATTTGCATATCTACCAATGTGACAGCCAGAAATGAGGATTTTGAAAATTTACGCCACCAGCTGGCACCACATAAGCGTTAGGTCTTTTACTTTGAAAACGAAACATAATGACGTAAACATGACGTTGACGTCAACTTGAAATATGTCAGATTTTGACATTATCTGAAGTGTTTTGACAGGTGGCCAACTGGTGAACGTCATTTCAGAAATCCCTTATTGTGTAATGTCAAAATGATGTTATGTAAACTACTCGCAAACTTTTGAGCAAGAGACGAATAAAAAATTAAGTAAACAGTGACATGAAAAATAGAATAGTGAATAGATAAATCTAAAACTTGACCTAGAAGTGCCTGATTTGATTCAGCATTCATGAATGTATGAATTTCTTTACTGTGTAGGTATTTTCGATATTTTTTTTGTAACACGTGAATACAGCTATTTAATGCTAAATTCAAAAACTTGAAACACTTGTGTAGCATGACCACTTTTATCTCTACTCCAAGAACAATAGATATAATTTTTTTTTTCAATATTTCAGGAGGTAAAAGTATCAATGAAATATAATAGTTTTTGTTATGGCTCAATTACTTTGAAATAATAAAAAAGCTGTTGCATACATTCTCGGATTTTTTTTGGAGCAGTGATTTTTTCATATTTTAACGTTGGTCCTATAAATACATACTCTTGCTACGGCCGCGATTTTGACCAACGTAAAACCTGACACTGACTTGCAAATTGCAAAAAACGTGAGAGAATTTGAATTTCGCGGGCTAACCTTAGAAAGCGCGTTTTGTTTTTTCTTCATGTTGTACAACACGCCTTTCAAAACTTTTATTATATTTATTAGTAATTTTGTCTTTCTTACGTGATCATGCTAACCGTGTAATAATTATTTTCAGTTAACACTACACCATGTCCCGCTTGCTCTAGATGCGTTTAGCGCTAAGCATATATTATTTAGGCCCACTAACACCACAAATCACTGCACACATTTACCGTATTTGTAAAATCATGTGATTCTGTCAACTTCAAACGATTGACATGTAGTGACATCTATGTCGCCATATACAAACTAACTCATACAAATTCTGCAGCGCGTAAATGTTTCCCCGCAAGGTTTGAACATTATACAACAGTCCGAATAGATGTCGCTACCGACAAAAATAGAACGAACTTTTGAATTCGTTTAGCGTTGAACGTATTTGGTGGTTCATTATGCTAGCAGGCCTTAACATAACTTATAACTACCAACAATATGAACTATACCCGATAGCCTTTCCTTTGATGACTTCGGACTGCTTCTCAAACATTTCCTTGATCATCTCTTCATCGTACACGTCCTGCTGCTGTCTCCACCGGCGTCCTCCGGGGAGGACCACAGCCCTGGCCTCGTCGGGGTCCAAGGGTCCGAACATTCTCTTTGGCTTAGCAGCGGCGACCCGAGGAGTTGGGTGTTGCTTCACTAAACGGGATTCATGTTCTATTCTTTCCTGTTCCTAGATTATTTTTGGAAGGTTATGTAAATTATGGTGAATTATTAGAAGTGTGTAGGTATGTAAGATTATCATTGTTTGTAAAATAGTTATAATTAAAGTACCAGTTTTCGTAAAAAAAAGTCTCACACTTTAAGCCCTATTTATAAAACTCCCTAACCATAATATGCTCAGTTTAAACACTGATAAACAGATTCTTAATTCAATATTCTATAATATTTTTGTAACTACCAAAATTCCAAGTCCTGACTGACTGACTGACTGATATATCAACGCACAGCCTAAACCGCTGGTCCTAGAGACATGAAATTTGCACTGCAGACCCACCGTACTTACCCTTTTTTTTTTTTTGGTTGGTGGGAAATCGTCCAATGACATCTCCCGCTCTAGAGTGGAGCTAGACGGCGTGTCAGACTCTTACTGACTAAAACCCACCCCTATTCCTTCCCTGCCCTAAATGCCCAGGGGCGCGGTAATTCTGTTTCGAATTTATCCACAACCCCTGGGCAGGCATCGGCCATGACGGACCCCGTCATGTTTTGCTGACAACTCTTTGAGGCGTGGGTGGAACACTACGCGCCGTCGACTCTCGGGCCTGGTGCTGATCGGACGGCGAGTTACCCACTACTCGCCGTCCGCAGGCCCGGGTACCCACCGTACCCCTGGCCGTAACTCTGGTAGTACGGTGGGTATTTTAAAGTACGATACCCCTGTACGAAGTGACCGTAGTGCTGTGCTGATGTAGATACTAGGCGGACAGGAAACTAGAAACTGTTACTCTCGCATATTATTATGTTAATTATTGTTATCATTTATCTTTTATTTCAGGCAATTAATACCCATAAAACACAATACTTAGATAGGTATAACTCATTCATTAGGTATAGGCGGGGTTCCTATTACTGTCTGCAGGGTTTAAAGGAACCTAACATGAAGGGGATGACGGGAACTGCGTTCGCTCGCTTTGGTCACTTACTGTAGCCCCCATCATCCCGTTCGAACCTAACCTGTCCGTGTCGGGGTGTCCTTAGTTCCCGAGCTCTCTTCACTCGCTCTTGGACAACGTACGTACCTTATAATACCTACCGTACCACCAGGGCAGGGGAACGTAACAAAAAAAAAAAATTACAGTTACGGTGGGTCTGCACACGAAATTTGGAGGGTGTGGTCTTTGTGATTCACGAAAAAAGGATTTTTCAAAATTATTTAATTTCGAAAACCCCTTACTTAGTGGATCGCAAACTTTCAACCCCTTTTTCACCCCTTAAGGATTGCCTTAAGGGGGTGAATAAGTTTTTAACCGCGGAAGTACTAATCCCACGCGGGCCAAGCCGCTGGCAGAAGATATTATAACATACGTTTCCGCCATCTGTATCGACAAAACCTCCTTAAAATATTAGTCAACACTATACCACCCACATCCCCTTCTTGCGAGTAGAAAATGTTAAATTACGGATCTGCTATCATTATCATTCTCCTGCCCTTATCCCAATTTATTTGGGGGCAGCGCAAAATGTCTTTTTCTTCCATACTTCTCTATTAGTCGTAATCTCTGTAGTCACCTTTTTACCCATATCCTCTTTCACACAGTCCAACCATCAAACTACGAACTTGCTAAACAGTGTTTAAACCAATCACGTGGTTATTCTTTTATAAATAAGGCCCTTTTTGCGTAGCCATTATCAATGTAGACAAGCTTTTAGGAACATTATATAGCTTAAAGTTGTTTTCTGTTTCGTAATTTTGTTTAGAGCGAAGAAAAAAAAATAACATGGTGACAAAACTGGCTACTAGAGCCAAACAATCGTGTAGTTATATAAAGAACCTACCTTTCTCTGTTTCTCGTTCCTAATTTCCTCTTCTGACATGACGGGTGTCATTCTAATGTTCTCCTGTTGCTGCATCTGTTGCTGCATCTGTTGCTGCATCATCTGTTGCTGCAACTGTTGCTGTTGCTGTTGCGTGTGTTCATGGACCTCTTCTATCGTCACGTTATTCGCTTCGTTCCTCTGTGCTTCGGCCTGCGCCGCTTCGATACCCTCGTTTACTTCTTGTATCGTCTGCATTTCGTGCTGGGCCTCTTGCTGGTAGCTCTCTTGAAGCATTTCCACATGAGACTCCTGAAAAAAGATTATGCTTATGTAGAGTTAGTAAAACGTCGTGAATCAAATCACGTGTACAAATACCTAGTATAAGTATAAATATAGATAATCGTAGCTTTTTAGACTAAATACCTATTGATAATCCTAGCTTTTTAGACTAAACATTGACAATCCTACTTTTTAGACTAAATATTGACAATCCTAGCTTTTTAGACTAAATATAGATAATCCTAGCTTATTAGACTAAATATTGATAATCCTAGCTTTTTAGACTAAACATTGACAATCCTACTTTTTAGACTAAATATTGACAATCATAGCTTTTTAGACTAAATATTGACAACCCTAGCTTTTAAGAATAAATATCCTAGTTTTTTAGACTAAATATTGACTATCCTAGCTTTTTACACTAAATATTGAAAATCAAACCTTTTTAGACTAAATATTGACAATTGTAGCTTTATAGACTAAACATTGAAAATCCTAGCTTATTAGACTCAATATTGACATTCCTAGCTTTTTAGACTAAATATAGAAGACCCTAGCTTTTTAGACTAAATATTGACAATCCTTGCTTTTGACAGCGTATTCACCCGCGTGAAAGTTGAAAATCATTCCATGGAAACGTACTACAAAAATAAAAAACAATAGTACTATAAAAAGTAATAGGCAAGTCACTGCAAAAGTGAGAGAAAGAAAAGTCTATCATTAAAGTTCTCCGCGTGATTTGAATAAGTACAATGTATGTACATTATGTACAACAGTCCCATAACAACCATCAGGCAGTTGGTCACCAGGCACAACACCCGTGTGTTTACAGGATCCTCCCTAATCAATGGAGAATGCAAAGTTACGTTTGCACGCTTCTAATAATGAGAGAGAAAAAAAACTTTTTTACAAAAAAAATAACCGATTTCCAAAAAAGAAAATACACTAATAATTTAAAATAACTTTAATTGCGGAAGTCGGTGTCAAATAACGAAGAAATAAAATACAAACACCGAATTCTGAAATAAAGTTATTTTTTTAAATTTAGTGTATTTTCTTTTTTGGAAGTCGGTTGTTTTTTTTGTTAAAAAGTTTTTTATTTTTCACTTTTTAGTTGTATAATATATACCCCAGAACTAAAAATCCCAATAACATGGAACTTGGAATTTAAACATACTCGTAATTGGAGAAAACCAAAACGTTATCTATGTATACGTATTTTTCGTTATTGTTCAGTTTTTCAAAAGCGCTGAAGCAAGCAAAATCGGTCCACAACTGACAGAGAAATCGGTAAAAATACATAAAAAAAAGCCTACATACAGTCGAACATAGAACCTCCTCCTTTTTCGAATTCGGTTTATAAATGAAGTGCCACTACACGTATGGCATACGGTAGGTACATGCTGTACTTACATTCTACCCACACGCACAGAACATTTTGGGAACACATTCATTGTGCTTTCAGCTATGGAGTTCTCAGCCGGCGTTCGTGTTTCCTGATAGCTACAACCTGGGAGTCTTTAAGTCAAGAGTAAATAGGTTACGAGCGTGCTCCACCGTCGACCAAATCATCGCTTACCATCAGGTGAGATAGTGGTCAAACGAAAGCCTATCAATAATTTAAAAAAGTGCTAGTTATGAAACAAAATGATTACCTGATGAGTCATGTTGCTAAGCTTTTGCGTGACGAGCTCCAGTGACTGCTGGATGACCTCGGGGATCTGTGCGAGCGCGGCCAGCTGTGCCCGCATCTGCGCCAGCTGCTGATCCAAGCTGGCGTTAGGATCTGTAAATAAACATTAGTCACTATTGGTCAAAACTTTTACTGGCAAAGAAGCAGGTGGCCTACCTACATAATCCTCCTGATAGAATTTCGATTACGGTGGAAAATCTCAACGGAGATTAACCAAGTTGTTCTGCCCGCGCCTTTTCCCAACTATCTTGGGGTCGGCTTCCGGTCTAACCGGATGCAGCTGACTACCAGTATTTTACATGGAGCAACTGCCTATCTGACCTCCACAACCTAGTAACTGGGTAATACGATACCCCTTGGTAAGACTGGTTGTCAGACTTTCGGGCTTCTGACGACCCGTAACGACTGTCAAAGATCCACGATTGACAGCCGGGACCAACGGCTTAACAAGATTTACTAAGTACGCAGGAGATATTATAATACAAAGGTGTGTGCGCAAACACAGATGCACTCTCTGTTCCTTCGTCCCTCGCGGGGAGAGATCAGGCGGAGGACCAACAGCTT
Source organism: Polia nebulosa (assembly GCA_951329385.1). Classification (NCBI taxonomy): domain Eukaryota; kingdom Metazoa; phylum Arthropoda; class Insecta; order Lepidoptera; family Noctuidae; genus Polia; species Polia nebulosa. Next base: position 23,454,046 of record OX589608.1, read on the forward strand.
TACGTGCTCTCCGAGGCATGGGGGTGTCACACCACCAACTTACAAACTCAGAGCTGAGTGCTACAGAATTATTCCTAATGGAAAAACCCAATAGCACATTTTGCCCTACCCAGGAATGGAACCGGAGACCACACGGTCAGCAGTCACACTTGGAACACGAGACCAACGAGGCTATCACGATGATGATAGTAAGTAGACACCATAGTCTACTATCTGTACCTCAATCGCATGTCACAATCTGAAGAACATTGAAGGTTTTTTTTTTTAAATTTTTTTTTTTATTATATTTGGAAAACTTACAGCTAATACATATACATGCTTATACGTGTTGTTGTGCTGTGTGTGTGTGTGTGGTATGTGCTTGTGTGTGTGTGTGTGTGTTGTGTGTGTGTTGTTGTGTGTGTTTTTTTATATATATTCTAGAAAAATTAAAGGCCAATTACAAGTTTTCACTTATAGTGTAGACAAAAGCAGAAATCAAACTATACAGTCAAAAACGAAGTTAAAAAAAGATAAAAAAAACAATAAAATACAAACTAAAATCGCTAACAAAAACATAACATTTGTAACTCCTTATCTAATCCATTGCATGATATGTTTGAAAAATTGGTCTGCTCGACTACGTAACCTTATACAATTAATGTTTTTCGTTTGTTATAATGAAATGCCTTGGCGTTGATTGCGTAAAATATTTTATTATATGTAAGAAAAACTTAGAAGTTAAAATTTGACCCACTTCATGGTTTACCATTGAGCTGAAATGTATACATGTTTAAAACGGATTAACAATGCAAGTTAAGCTAAGTGACTTCATTCTACATCCAATATGACGTTCTCCCAAAGATGGTAGGCTAGTTATTTTTTATGCATTCCCGTGTTATGGGTATCAAATGAAAGTGTTAGCTGAGAAAAATACAATAAGCGTGTTTTTTACATTTTTAAACTATAATTATTAATTAAACGAATTTCTGACAATTTCCACTCACCGACCATCTTCTGTACGCTCTTTACAAGCTGTTCAGCCATTCTCTTTTCCAAATCTTCTTCTGTTTCCTGCTTCTGTCCTTCTTGTGCTACTTCTTGTTCTTCTAAAACTTCCGGTATAGGCTCAGGCTCAGGCTCTTCTGTCACTGGAGGAGGAGTAGGTTCTCTGGGTAGTGGTAAAGGTATACCTGTCGGATTTGGTATTATCATTTAGTAAAAAGAGGTTATGTTGTTTGGAGGTTTTCTATAATGATTTGATCTTATCTTGTAACTCACCGGTATCTTCGAGATCAGGGACCTCACTCTCCTTCAGAGGATCTACAGCTTCCAGAAACTCTGGCACTTCAGGTATGAGGATAGGTTCCTCAGGCTCGACTGGAGGAAGTGAGGATTCTATCACAGCCCTCTCTTCCCAAGGTAGTGGACCAGTTTCGAAGTCCTGTGAAAGATGGTGGAGAATGAGGGGTGATGGTGGAGCAATATACACTTGTGGTTGATAGAGATTATAATATAGATGCTTATTTAAATGGAACTCAAGATGGGGAACGTATTGAAGTATTTTTTACAAAGATGTTGGTAGGGCCTAGACAAAGTGATCTGCCATCAGAATGAATGGAATGCCCCAAGTGCTCATACAGCTGCACTATAGAGGACCTGATGAAAGCTACTGACGCTGCATATAATGTGGCCAGCTGCTGGGCACTAAGTATTTAAAAAGTTCGAAACCATCGGTTCGAAAGAAGAAGATCACAATAAGACTGACTGTCCACTGGAGCGGAAAGGAGGATTAACGAATGGACTTGCATAAAATCTCTGCTCGCTCTTTGGAGTGGAGATTTTATGGAATTCCAATGGTTAATATAGCACTCCGCGCCTCGAATCTCCTCTCCGCTATAATGGAAAGTCAGCACGATTGTCAAATTATGTACATAGACCAAAATGTACGGGATTAACAAGTGCTATTGAAATGTCAAGTGCTCAACCCCAAAAAATTTGGACTTGTGACTTGTCACTTTGTCTTGGCCCTAACAATGACTGGTTTCTTGTTTCTGGCATATTTATAAAGCAAAATCATATATATACAATGAAACTCTTGGGCCGTAGGGTCCGAGTGCTCATACACTATATTAAAGATTTTTCCAAACGCCTAGTTGACACTTCGCTTGATTCAAGGGCTGACTTTATGTAATCACTATGCAGTTTTGCATGTAAGAGAAATATTGAAATGGTCATTCTAAGGTTTCACACCTTCTAGATGATGATTTGAATATTTCTGAAATTCTGGTTAATGTTTGACATAATACGCTTATCTGTCAGTGTCTTGGACAACCACAAATGTTATAAACAAATATTTTGAATCGCAAAAGCATGTAATACTTGTATTAGATAGATTTGAAATTGATGGAAAATAAATGAATATTTGTCAATGCTTTAGTGAAGAATGACTTTGATATATTTGACAGTATTCCAAAAGAAAAATACTGACGAAAATTTGACCGAAGTTACATAAAATATATACAGAAAAACAAACCCCTGAGACTACAATTGAAAATATTCATTTATTTATTCACCAAATATAATTATAAACACCAACTTAAATTAGGTAATAATTAAAGCAGAAACAAAAATATTGACAGTCAATCAATATTAAGAAAAGATTCGTAAAGAAAAAATCTATTAAACATTCCAGTATTCAAAATATTCCCAATAAATTAAAATAATAATTTAAAAGCGAATTAACAATCCTGATTTACATTCAAATAAATTGTGAATCAGAAGAACTACCAAGTAATTAATAGAGTAGTTACAAGTAATGTTAGGTCAGTACTAAGAATATAATATATGATGATTCTATACCTCCGGTTTGTAATCAGGTGCAACCTTAGGCTTAGCCTGTTTCACTATTTTCACTTTATAAGGTTCCTGAAAAGAAAAACAAATAATTTAGATAATACTAGCCTGGTATGCTTCGATCAACAGAAGAAAAAGGTTTCAATATTTTTCACTCGGTTTAGTCCCATCTCGGCACCGTGTCATGATTCATTGTGCGGTAACAGTAATTAAAAAATGATACACAGTACCTAATCTAGTCACTTGAGAATGGGAAGGTGCCGAGTTAGGACTAAACCCATATGTAAAAACTCATAGGTAAAAATACGATCTTGGGTATGGTAAAAGGTTACCATCAAGAACCAATTGATTGGTATAATGTAGATAAAATAGTCATACCACTTGAGGACAGCTAATAATTTAATCGAGAACCATGGCAATAACTAATTCTGGATATACTAAAAGGCTTTTATCAGATGCCAGTCTATATGGCTATATAGAAAATGAGCCTTATTTATAAAACTCACTAGTCATAAATGCTTAGTTTAAATACTAATTAGCGTATTCTAAATACAAATTCTCCATAGAAAAATTTAAATTAAGGATCTGCTTATCAATGTTTAAACTAATCATATGCTTATTTTTTTTATAAATAAGTCCCAATATGTAATACAGCTTAACACTTTTTGTAAATTTTTGTCTAAGAAGGAATTTAGTGTTTTCTATTCTAATTAAACTTGAAAAGAACTATACCCATATGATAAATATAATAACGAAGATAATGGCAACTAAGAAGTAGACGACACTCATTATTAAAACCTATATAAAATTCGCAAATTCGAAATAAAAAAACTCACTATATAAAAATCTACGTCGCGATCGACCACCCGCTAGGAAAACCGAACAAAAACTGAACCATATCTTTCCACTTTAGGCCGAAGTCGACCATTGAATATATGCCAGAAATTTTGAATGTCATATCGGAAGATATATACCAATTGTCAATAAGGAAGCTGGTAAAAATAGACTTGTAAATTATGCATAACTTGGCCATGATATTGATGAAATTATCGATTGTGTGACGGATGAAATAGCTCGTTTCAAGCTATGGAATAAATTAGATGCAAGCCATGTGCTGTCAATTTTAAACCTTCACAGAGATGTGTTTTGTCCTACAATCTTTTGGATGTATTGCTAGTTCCGGTTTGTACTTCCTTCTCTAAATGGTATAAATCAAAGTCGCTTTCCGCGTCTGTCTGTTTCTCCGCTAACTCCTCCGAAACCACGCAATGGCTAACGTCTAAATCCGTCAGGCAGCATGGGCGGTCCCCTCATTTGACATTTTTATATATTAAAACTTTAAAAAAAAACCCTCAATGCATATTTTTGGTAAAAATCTATGGTTACTACAGACTATATCATGCCCCGAGTGATTGAACCTTGCCACATTAAAAACCTTGCATTATAGTAATAATAGAGGTTTAAACGCGTGAGTCGACATGTAGAATTTTGTACATGCGGTGCCTGAGGGCAGTGGAGTCGACATGTACAATTTTATACATGCGGTGCCTGAGGGTAGTGGAGTCGACATGTACAATTTTGTACATATCGTGCCCAACAGGCGGTTTTCATTAATAGAACAAAAAACTGGCTAAGTGTGTGTTGGAATTCGCACACTTAGGGACCCGCATCAAATGAGGGAATTTCAAAGAAAAAGTCTGATTTATCAATATATTGGTACTTGTTAGTAAAATACACAGAGGTCAATGGAAAGTTGAAAAATTCTTCGGAACAAAATTTTGTGACAGACGATGGACAGACGTACATACGGACACGTGAGTGACAGGAATACTCTAATAGTCCAAAGGGGGCTCCCTCGACTCTTAGAGTACGGAACCCTAAAAAGCGATAAACGAGGAAGGTTTGTGTGTATAATTTGTAGGTACCCGTGCGGAGCCGGGGCGGGTCGCTTAGTATCTAATAAAGACAGGCAGCCATTTTATAGATGTTTGCATCCTGTATTATTCTAAACCATTGGTTCTCAAACCTATCCCCCGCCAAAATGGTGGCTAAAGATTTTGAAATTTCTCAACTCAACAATAACATTGATGCAAACTGATTTTAGTATCAGAAATTTTGTGTTTTTGTAACAATGTACGTTACTATATTTTAGTTAGTAGGTATGCTACATAGGTTTTTAATTAATGAGTTTATTTTTAGATTCACACAGTTTAATTTTGTTCTGGGTTTCTAGTCCCTGATACAACAAAAAAATCAAAGCGGTCCCGGGTGGAAAACCGGTTCCCCACCGAGGTTGACCTGAGGGTGTCCTAGCACCCAGGCCAAAGGTAGCAGCAGAACACCATGTGGTTTTAGTCAGTAAGAGTCTGATCGACCTTTCCGCCCAGCCCAAGGTGGAGGATTTCCGTGAAGATTACCACACGATAAAAAAGGTGAAAAAGAATTTGGGAACTCACCGCCACTACATGATCATCCTCTGTCCATCCTGGATACCCGAACTTGGCTTTCGGTACTGGCCTCTTTGGCTTCTGCAAGAAGGTCGTCCACTTCTTCTCCTCCTTCTTCCTTTCTTCTTCTTTCTGTCTTATCATTTCTTCATTTAGTGCCTTTATTACTTCTGAATCCTTGAGTGAACCTATCATTGGTTTTATTGGCAGTATTTCTGATGTAGGATCGTCTGCCCGATGCATGTGCGAGTTTAAAACTCTTGCAAGGCTGTTTGTAATGACAAAAAATCTGTATTAGTGTTTTGTTTTTATTTCAAACTGAAAGCATTAATTGCATTAGGGATGATTACGAGGTCCAAATAAAATCATTATTTTTTCAGCTTTGCCATTCAACGTTGCAATGCTGCCACTTTTCCTGTTCTGGGCACTTTTCCCATTGACAGCGATATGAACGAATTTTTCGATGCCTAATGAGCTGTACTCCTCCCGGATCTGTTATGTCACTTATACATATTTTAGGTATTAAATTATTTATTTAAAAAAAAATGGTTTTGGTTGGCGTTTCGTTTCAGCCAAAAAGTGCCCGAATATTCGACTTTATCGAAACTAGCGTCCTTGAGCTATAGATAGTGTTAGAGACCTAAAAACTGTCTGTTTCGTTCGTCTATGAGGCAACTATTTTGATGCAAAAGAAACGTACAATAGATATATATTACGTGTAAATAAAAGAGATGCATATATTAATAGTTGATCGCTGACTGTACACACTGCCAAAACCGAACCTATTTTCGTACACTAGTTTCCAGTATAATCTGGTGCAGCTTTTACATGGACCGACTGCCTGTTTGGCTTCGACCACGAGTTGCTGGGTGACATGATACTCCTTAAATAAGATTACTTGTCAGACTTCCTAGCTTCAGACTCGCAAATATTGTCAGATATCTTTTGTATCTAGCCAGTGTCAAGGTTATAAAGTATTTACGTTCTTAGATATAAAATACAGTCACTATGTTTTCATTAGAAGGCAGATGTAACACATTCTATTATAATGTTTTTGCAGTATTTGGCAGCAAATGTATAGAGTCAGCGTTCTCGGCAAGCTTCACTGAGGTAGTCAATACTACAATAAAATTCTCAGCTTAAATTTACCGATATCGCGTGTTTTTTAAGGATTCCACATAATATTATCCAGTTGCGTAGACACTTTTTTTCTGAGATACAAAGCTACACCAATTTTACATCACAATATCCACCAGAAATCAATTTGCAAATAATAAAAACAGCCACGGAACTTCACTCGAAGAAGTCCCGCCAAAAAATCTGTTCTGATTATGAAGGCCTGGTGATGTCTGTTGAAAAGGAAGAGCCGGTCGATGTGGGGAACCCTATGTCCAGCTGTGGACATGTTTATTTTCTATTTTTTAAACGTTGCTCCACACTAGGAATTACTCCTATATCGTGGGTGCGTTAAAAACATTTAAACTCACATACACAAGACACCCAGACCCGGAACAACTACTGTAGGCCATACTAATATTTGTTACGAGCGGGAATTGAACCCGCGACACGCAGCGCAGTAGCCAATGCTCAACCACTGCGTCAACCGTGCCGTATGATAATGAGTGTATATATAATTAAAACTATGCTTACCCCATAACGTGTGCCTCTCTTAACATGTCATCTTCTCCTGATACTATTGGTTTTATAATTTCTTCTGGTAAGCCAGGTTTGCCCAGTAGTTCTGTAGAAATAGAAATATGTTTTTATCGCTCAGAGTCCGATGGGATGGCAATCCGACACGACCGGAGAGAGATCAAGTGTTGGACCAACGGTTTCGTCTTCTTTTCCGAGGCACATAGGTGTCACACCGCCAACTTCCAAACACCGGGCTGCTACAGTTTAATTCTTATTGAAAAACCCAGTACTTCATTTCCTGGGTCGGGCAAAGTGGTACAGGGTATTTTTATTTGGTTTTCTCACTAACAGTCCGGTGTCTAGATGTGTGCCCGGTTGAATGGCAATAGGCTCGCTCCTTATTATAAGGGACTTAATACTGGCGAAATGTGAGAGTAATATGAATAAATAAAATAAATGTGGACAACATCACATCATTGCTGAACTGTGTAATAACTTTATTTTATCTTAAGATTTGGTGTACAATAAAGAATTAAGAATTAAGAATTAAGAATTGCTCTGCTCCGAAAGTATGATTTAGCTACATACAAACTTTCGGATCAGAGCAATGATACGCGCTTATGATATGTATTCAGAAACAAAACGAGACCCGAGACAATATAGAAAAGTGGTTTTCTACATTGACCCGTCAGGGGATCGAACTCGGGACCTCAGAGCTGCCGACACCTTGAAATCCGGTGTGTACGCCACTCGACCACGATGGTCGTTAATCTAGGAACAAAAACCGTCTAGGTAAACTATAATACACTTCTGCCAAACACTTCGGGAAATTCAGGCGTAATATTATAAAAGGTACGTGCAGTAGGGAGTTAGGGAGGGATACTCACTGGCGATTTCTGGGTCTATGAAAGGCTCTTCAAGGCCATCAACAATTCCTTGTATTGTGCCGATATTTTCACCTGTTTCTGTTAAGTAAGGAGATAACCTCGGATCGCGGGTAGCAGGAGGAGGTTCCTACAATAAAAAAATGTTTAAAACACCAGAAAATATATACATATTATAGTCAAACTCGACACTTGCCCAAAGTTGGGTTTTATAGACCCGTCTGATACCGCATGTGAGTGTGGTGTTTGCGATGCCTGTCTAGAATATGACCTCCACATGCTGGAGTACCCCAAGTGCCCGCCCATACACATGTAGTCCTATTCTGTAAAAACTCACCACAAAAACATGGTGATACGAGTTGTTGATCCCTAGAATCATCAGAATTGAATTGACAGCTCACTTCTTCTATCTTTTAACGGAGAGTTTTTAAGAGAAACGACCGGCTGGCTGCTCTTTTGAATACCTAATGAACGCAACTTATACCTACTGGCCCCAAACTATCTAACTAAAAGCAAATTCAAGGATGAGATAAAAAAAAGTAGTTCAAGTTTTCACTTCTATCGAAGTGAAAACTTGAACAAAAATGCCCAACGCGCCTAAAGAAGTTTTCACTTCAATCCGCTACGAGTGCTATAAAGGATAATTCACGTTACACCGTGTCACCACCGAGCCTCGGCCGTGCCCCGGCCGTGCCCCGGCCGGCCACCGGGCTAGTCATTCATGCTACACCGGGCTGTCACCGTGCCGCCACCGGGCCACGGCCAAGCATGGATCAGTTCATACAAAAAGTATACTATAGATATTTGACCGTGCAATTGTTTGACCGGCAATGGTTTCCCGGCCGGGGCACGGCCGGGGCACGTCCGAGCCCAGTGCACACGTTCATGTTACACCGTGTCGCCACCGGGCCGAGCCCTGGCCGTGCCCCGTCCGTGCCTCGGCCGTGCCCCGGCCGGGGCACGGTCGGGGCCCGGTCTAGCATGAATCACTTCATACAAAATGTATGCAACAATCTTTGACCGTGGCCTGGCCGTGCACCGGCCGGGGCACGACCGGGGCATGGCCCGGTGGCGACACGGTGTAACGTGAATCATCCTTAATGCGTGGCGTTGTAGCTCGCGATGTCGGTATCGCGCGTGTTCAGTATAGTTTTTTCCCATCTCAAAAATGCCCAACGTGCCTAATGAAGTTTTTTTTTGGCTAAGGATTATTTCTGTCACTGTCACGCAACTGCCAAACGAAAAGTGTAAGATAGAGACGGGAACATTTGCAAGTCAAAGCACGTGCTAAGTAACTTTCAACTCCAGCCTCGCCAATACGTCACTACCGTTTTAAAATTAAAAAACCTTTAATTTAAGTTAGAAGTCAGTATGGAAACTACATTGTTATAATCATATTTGAAAAATGAAGCAACGAATTATAATCATAGTTATGAGCTATATGGTCCAGCCCATGTTCCACAAAAATTACAGATGGCGATGTCCCTCGTCTTTGAAAAAAGACTGCTTCTTTTCTTTAAAAAACAAAAGTTGTATTTGTTCAATGGCGAAGGACAGCGCCACTTGTATGATTTTTGTGGAACATGGCTTGGAAAATAGTCACTTGTCATTTAAGCATGGTGATTAAAGTATTTCTAATTGGTCTAAATGTTTTTCATTCTGACTGTACGTTTTTATCGTTTCGTGTAGAGTTGGGACTTTGAATCGTGTAGAGCCCGGATCGGTGAGAGTTGGGATGAAGCCTAGGCAAACACTTGTAATGTACTAAATGTATACTTACTTGAATATAAGCATTACTAGGATCATAATACTGGCCACCTCCGCCACGTTTCTGTATATTCTCCGGGTCAAATACTACAGGCCTGAACCCAAGCAAAGTGTCAGGTTTTTCAACCTTGGTCTCTGCATGTTCTGTTCTCATTGGTTCTTGTTTTACTTCTATAGGTGTTTCAGGAATAATTTGTATTGGTGGTGGTATTGCTTCAATTCGTGCAGGTGTTGTTGGTTGCGGTACATAAGGTATATCTTCTGGTAAAGTGTAAAGGACACTTTCAGCAACAGTAATTGTGTCTCCCCCATTTTCAACTTCAACAATTTTGAATTCATTTTCGAACTTGACTGTCTTTTCTTTCGGTTTGGATTCCTGTTCAATGATAGGTTCAGGTTCACGTTTGATCTCTATTTCGATGCTAGCTTTTCTAGATTCAACTTCAGTAACAATACCCGTATTTTCAGACTCTTCCTCCCTTGTGTTGTTTGTTTCATTATTCTCAAGGGACGCTAAAGCATTACATTTTTCTATGATTTCCTCAATTTTAGTATCGACTTCTTCAAAACCATTTAGCATGGAACCTTTTCTGACCTCCTTGCTGTAAGATTCTTGGTAACTCTTCGTTATCTTCTCTTCTTTAAATTCTTGGACTTTTACTTCTTTCTTTGTGTCTATTCCCACTTCTTCTTTATATTCTTCTATGCTCTTGATGGTTTCGTCTATAGCTGATGCCAGCAAAGAAGATTTCCTCTCGATTTCTCTGATTTCCTCCTATTTAAATTGGAATGATTAGTATAATAGGTCAAAACCGTTTAAGGCTGTGTTTAACCAAAATACAAACACTTATGTTATATAAAATAAGGTTCGCTTTAACATACATAGTTCCAATATAATGAAAATCAAGTATGGTTTGATTTATATTATCAAATATCATCATCATCATTAATGTCCCACTGCTGGGGCACTGGCCTCCTCTCTGTGAGAGGGCCGTAATCCTCCACGTGGGCCCAATGCGGGTTGGTGGATGTCACATGTCTTCGAATTTTTGGTTCTGGGACATGCCGGTTTCCTCACGATGTTTTCCTTCACCGTTTTGAGAGCAGTTGTGATGAAATAATTTATACTATACAAAGTAAAGCGTCTGCCTGGGTTTGAACTCACGACCTACAACTTGTAAGTCGTGGTTGTGTCCACTGGGCCACCACTGCTCAAATATATAAAAGAATAACTACGTCATCTGTGGTGCTACTAAATGCAGTGAAAAGTAATATTCTAAATACCTATTTTACATCGTATAGATAATATATGAGATTTTGCAGCGCAATTCAATGACATGTACTCGTATGTTTCAAATATGTGCACATCAACACATGATATTTTATACATAATTATGTTTATTACAATTGTGTTCAGTGATTCAAACATTCTCATCCAACATACCTTCGAATATTCTGGTTTATCAGCTCCACCAAACAAACCCGGTTTTCTATAAACTGGAAACCGAACCCTACTCGCACCGCCTTTCAAACCTGGTTTTTGATAAACCGGCCTTACTTTTAACGCACCACCGTTTAGGACGGGTTTAGTATACACAGGGGACTGTGGTGGAGTCGGTAAAGGATGTTCATATACCACTTGCTCAATAGTAGTTTCAATATGAGGAATTAAGTGTTTTTTTACTATATGTGGGTCTTCATCTTCAGGAGTTGGAGTACTGTCTCTTGGAACTGGTGTTGCACTGCGGCTTTTTGGTAAGGGTAGGGATAGTTTGAACACATATTCGTCTGTTAATGGAGTAGGAGGGACGGTGGAAGGAGTGGGAGTGCTAATGGAACTAGGAGGACTTTGCATTGATAACTGTCTTTCCAAATCCGTCCTTAATGATAGTTTCCTGTCTTGAGATGCAGCTGTAAATGAAGCTTCTTGGATTACTGCTTCAGATGACTTACTTAGTGATTCCGCTTGCTGTGATACCGCCACTTCTTTCTTAACTGATGAAACTGCGCTTTGAGCTACTTGGCTTGTTTGGGAGACATCGACTATAGATTCTCTCTTTGCTATTTGGGAGGAGATATCTACTGCAGACTCTTTCTGTACTTGAGATGTAGCACCAATGTCTGATCTGACAGACCTCTGACTAGCTTGAGATATGTCTACGATTGATTCTTTCTTCGCTTCGGACCCAATTTGGGTACTTACATACGATTTTCCCGACAATTTTTTTGACGCATCCATCGTGACTTGGTCACCAACCTGAACCTTGCTTATAGCTGTTTTGGATATCAATTCCGATATGTCTTCAACTTCAATAATTTCTGGCGACAGGTTAGCGTCGATTTCAACTGTTTTCACTATTTTTAGGGAAGCAAACTCTTCGCGAACCGGTGTTTTTTCTCTTATTGGTAGTTTTATAGTTTCTGTTATTTCTACGACTTCTATAGGCTTTGGTTCGACAATTTCGGGTTTAATTTCAACTATTTTCTCTACAGCTCTTTCTTCTTCTAAAATAGCAACTGATTCTTTTTTCATTTCAACGTTGGCGAACTCGATTTTCGATTCTTGCACGCTCACCTCAGTCGATTCAGCGACAGACAGTGATTCATTGATATCGATTGCGACTTTTTCAACCTTTTCTATTTTCTGTTCTTTAATTTCCACGACAGGCTCCAGAATGTCTTTTGTTTCTTGGATCACAACATCTTGAATATCGGTAGATTGCAGGGCAGTTTCTTTCTTAAATTCTTCTTGTACTAATTCTTTCGTATCATGCAGAACCTCTTCAATCTTTTGTACAGTTGCAGCACTTTCAGCGGTTACAGTGGCTAGTTTGTGAGATTCTTCAACAATCTTAGCGGTTTCCAATTCTTTAATAGCGCTTTCAATTGCTACGTTTTCAGCGCTTATTGTTTCTATTGTTTCCACTGCAGTATTTATTTCTTCTGCACTTTGTACTGAAGATGTTTCGGATATATCTGCGACATGTTCCTCAAATATAGCATCTTTATTTGTGTACACATGAGACTCTACTATAGCTATGTATGTTTGCTTGGGTGTTTTAGGCTTTTTGTATTTAGTTTCTTGTTTAGTTTCAACGAAACTCGTCTTGGACATAGTTTCTGAGGAAGAGAATTTTTTTTTAGACATTTCTGTCTTTTCCACTGAAGTCCTCCTACTGTCTACTTTGTCTAACCATTCTAAAGGATCACTCTCTTTCATTACTTCTTTTTCGACCTGACTTCTGCTTCTGGATCTTCTCTGAACGTCTACAGCTTTCGTTTCGAATTCGGATATGACAGAGTCTAACTTTTGAGTAATTTCTGGAGTAAGTCTCTTGTCTGAACGTTGAGCCATTTGAGCTCCTGTTAGAGTCTTTTCTATCTTTTGTTCTTGTCTGGCCTCTAATTTAACTTCTTGTCTTACTTCTTTAACAGGTACAGGTCTAACTATTTCTTTCTTTTCAACATTTGTCTCTTGGACGGACTCTACTTTCATATCCTTTTCAATCTTTTGAGAAACGGATTTCACTTCCTGTTTCTTTTCTACCGGTACAGGTGTTACAAGTTGCCTTCTGTCCTGTTTACTCTCTGCTACTTTCATCGATGCTTCTTGTCGTTTTTCTACCTTTGCGACTAATTCTTGCGAACTCTTCCTGACCTTTGATTCTCCGCTTTCATACGTGCGAGTTTCAGTCAACGATTGTTCTAATTGTTGATTAAAGGCAGGTTGACTGAGAAGGAATCTAGATAGTGCTACCATCACGTCAGTAAGATGTAAGAAGAAGGTTCTCAAAAGCAGGTCGTAATGATAGGAAGAATGAACTGTGCCTCTGATGTTAGGAATAGTTTGTAATCCCATAGTAAAAGCTCTCTGCTCAGCAGAAGTAGAAGTTTTTTCCCCTTTAACGCTAGACGCAACAGTTTTCGCAGCCTTTTTAAATTTAGCTTTAACGTCGAGCTTACCTTCTGAAGAGTCTGGAGCTGTAGATTCTCTTCTTCTGGTCTCTTCTCTTACTTCTTCATGTTGATATTCTTCAGAGATGAGAGATTTTCTATGAACGTCTCTACCGTCTTGGGTAACTTTTTCAGATATTTCAGATTCTTTAAAATCTTTCCTGGCTATTTTCTGTGAACCATCTTCTTTGGTTTCAGTTCTTTCTTGTGTAGTCAGGTTTTTTTCAGCATATTCTTTACTTTCAGTTTTATCAATGATTTCAGAAGATTCTTGTGTTTTTTCTGACTTCACTGATTTTGATTCTGACTGTTGTTGTTGTATTTTAGAAGAAGTCATCTCTTCATCGATTTCTTTATTTATCTCCTCAGCCACAGACATAGCTCTCTCGATACTCTCTTCTACAACTGACATTGCTGTTTCCTCTATCTTCTCCATGTCCATTTCTTGTCTCATCTTTTCAATGTATTGGAGTTCTTCTCTTATCGATTCTTCCTCTACTTCCTCCCTAAACATTTCCTTATTTTTTATAGATTTGCTCTCTCTTCTCATACTCTCTTCGTGTTTTATAACATCTTCACAAATTCTTACTCCCTTCTTTTCAACTTTGACATCTCCTCTCAAGCTTTCTCTCCTTACATCTTTGGATAAAATCTCTCCGGTCACAGCATCAACAAGTTTAGTTTCTTTGGTTACATCAACCACCTCCAAATCTTTGCTCAAACTCTTAACATGCTTTTCATACTTAAGCAGCTTTTCAGTAACTTCTTTGTTCTGCTTAAATCTGATTCCATCCGGGTCGTACTGCTCCGAGATCGGTAGTTTATACTTACTTGCACCCAGGTCTTGTTGGCTAAACGCATTAATAAGATAATCTGGATCATTGTCGATGGGAGACTTGGCGAACTGATCTCTATAGTTAGGATTAAGGATGATTGGGTCTTCTAAGGGAGGAACTTCAACTATAGGTTCAGTTGAGAACGGACGGTAAGGTTTTGTGGGGGTTACAAATGGAGAGGAAGTTAAAGACCTAGATTCTTTTAACCCTGGAGAACTTCCTAGGTCTAGGGCGTAGCTGCCAATGTCCGAGGGTTCTACAAACTGCTGTATTTGAAAGACTACCTCAGTGGGTTCCGATTGTCGGCCTAAATAGTCCTCGTAATCGTAACAAAGGGGCTCTGTGTCGTCCAGGACCGGGTCGTAGAGACCGCTGCAACAAAGAAAGTGGTGGTTTAAAACAAGGTCGCACAACTTACTTAGAAAGCAGGCCATAATATTGACGACGAGTCAGCCAGTGGGCAATCTAGTACCTAAATAAGACGGACAACAAAGTGATCGTATAAGGATTCCGTTTTGTCATTCGAAAGTTCGGAACACTAAAAAATAAGCCAAATCTAGCCCACTATTTAATTGACATAAATAAATGTAGTTCAAGGTCATTGCATCAGTGTCGTTCGTTCTACTATCAAGATTAGGCTTAGCCTAGCCACTGGCTGGTAAAACTAAATAAAATGAGCTAGGAAGTAAAAAAAAAACAAATAAGGCAATAAAATTTCAAGGTCATCTTTTTTTTGGGATAACGTAATCGTATATTATATTATATGTATTAATCGTACATTGGAAGTCAAACAGTTCGTCACTTAAAAGGAATGAAACTAATTTTCTTCCATCATAAGAAAATTAGTTTCAATCCCACCCAGTTCCAACTCGTAGGTAAGTACCTAAGTACCTACCAGCAAAAAGCTGCAACTACCAAATATTTTTGGTAAGTATTTCTTTAACTTAGAGGTCATTTCCTGTAGGTATGACTAAAACCAAATACCAATTAAAATTAAAAATTAAAAACACCCAACGCTGAAAAACAAACATTTCAAAAACACAAAATGACCTTGAAATGGCTGAACCGATTTTGATAAAAACATGTCTAAGAACCGTTGCTAGAAAACCTGCTTTCGAATAAAATAAAACCGTTCGCCCGTTCAATAGCTACGGTGCCACAGACAGACACACACATAGCGGTCAAACTTATAACACCCCACTTTGTGTCGGTTAAAAACAATTAATTTACTGTACTTAATGAGTCGAATTATAACGATTTATGAAGTAAATGAAAATACTAACGTTATCAATATCATATCTGTAATATCGTGTGATCACAATCGCCAGTAAAGTTACGTCACTCACACTTTGTCCACTCATTTTATTTATTAAAAATAAAAAAAAACAAACAAAATGGCGGACTGACACTTATTACCCCGATCAAAAGAGAACGGTTATCAGACAGCTAACTGATCATACTGATTGCCATATAACACTTTGCTAATGTCTAGTCAAAAATAAAGTGACTTTGAATTGACACTATAAATATCTGAGAGCAATTGAATTTAATTTTAGGTTACTTACCTATATATTTTTTAACTGTCAAAATGTGGGTCAGCGATACATTATGTAACTATTATTTTTTAGGAAAAACAGGCATGAATGTCCGAAAAAAAAAATTAAAAAAGAAAATATGGGCGACAGTCCAGATTCACGCAAATGAAGTAAAAAAAACAACCGACTTCCAATAAAAAATACACTAAAAATTTATAAATAACTTTAATTTCGGAAGTCGGTGTTTGTATTTTTACTTCTTCGTTATTTGACACCGACTTCCGAAATTAAAGTTTTTTTAGTTTCAGTTTCTCAAAAAGCGCTGAAGCAATTTCGATAAAATTTATATGGGACCACCTCAGGAGTATATTCTTTCAGATGAAAAAAGAATTTTGAAAATGGGTTCACAACTGACGGAGAAATCGGGTAACATAAATACAAAAAAAAAAAACATACAGACGAATTGAGAACCTCTTTTTGGAAGACGGTTAAAAAAAAGTGAAAATCATTAAAAAAAACAGTAACAGCGTGTGCCTCACGTCTGCGCCAAAAAGGTTAATTTCAGCAATGTTGTCATGCTGTCTGACGCTGGTCTTCCAATGAACCTTGAGTGACGGGTGACGGAGCAAATCGTTTTAAGCTTAATATACCATGCCTCTATAGTACAATAGACAAATGTATATAATTGATGTCCCAACCACTGTTTATTTCTAAAAATAAAATCACAGAAATCTTGGGTGAGTTTAAGAGTATATATGAAAGTCATTTAAGATCATTTTCGTTCCAATATTTCACAAGTCCTAACATAGAAACGACTTCAAAAAGGTAGAGCGCGTGAAATAACTTTAAATTCGGAAGTCGGACTCAAATAACGTAGAAACAAAACTAGAAACACCGAGTTCCCAAATTTAAGTTATCTAGCAATTTTCAGTGTTTTTTTTTTTGGAAGTTGGTTGTATTTTTAAAAAAAAAATTTTTTCAACTTTTTTCATACACTTAAAGTATTGTAACATATCACAAAATACTTACTGGTCTTTATAGAGCAAATAAAACCGCATTTTTATTAAATAAAATAAACTATCTAGCTAAAAATAAATTCGATCGTTTTCGCGCCGTTATTGACTAAGTACTGACTGAAAACCAAAAGCCAAATACAGATTAGAAACATGTTTATATGTGCGACAAGTGTCTAATTAAAAAGGACAAGTGTCTATTTTTAGGTGACACTAATGGCTAATTCGGTATCAGTTGTCGATACAAGTTTAATTAGATTTGGCATTGCGAAGAGGCTGGTAGTGTTTAAGACAAGTTCGTCAAGCAAATCATTTCCCATTACATCAATCTCTCTGTAGTAATAAAAATTACTGATGGAAATGGGGCACTTTAACGCTAAGGTAGATTGACATAAACGGTAAAAAAAAAAAAAAAATAAAAAAAAATCGGTATGAAATAACGAAGAAACAAAACTAGAAAAATCGACTTCCAAAATTAAAATTATTTTGTAATCTGAAGTATTTTGTTTTTGGAAATCGGTTGTATTTCTTTGTTGTAAAAAGTTGTTAAACAGTTCCATAGTATCACTAGTTCATAACTTTTTGTTTAGCCAAATAAAAAAAGAATCCATTTAAAAAGTATTTATTTAAAAATGATGAACAAAATAATAATTTGATATGTCGCACTGTACCTACACTATGCAAACTTTTTTTATTATTTTCTAGTTTCACCTCAAAACGAGACCCCGTATTGAAAATTTATTTACTTACGTTACACGTCCGTGTTTGAGTCATAGTTTATGTGTGTGCTTTCAACTGAGTCGGTCCGGTAAATTCGGAGCAAATTAGCTGTGACAGACGGATAGACATACAGACACACGAGTAATCCTATAAGGGTTCCGTTTTTACATTCGGATGTTTGAAACCCTAAAAAACCTCTTCTCATACAGAGAGCATACGACCATTGAACACAGCGGTAGCGGTAGATTAACGCTTGTTAGAAAAGGAGGCTTTAGCTTCTTCACAGGGTAGTCAATTTCCATTTCTTATAGATTATGGGATGGCCTTCACTCGACTGATGGGGTCGAGATCAATCCAGAATAGCTTCCAGAGCTTATCCTGCTGATGCTGTGATGTTGCTGGTTTCGGGATGATGAGGTCGGAGGTGTGGTGACACGTAAAGGAGGGTCGTAGGAGTGACACGCAAATGAGGAGGAGTTAGATGATGTAGGAGTGAAGATAAAACGCACGACGAGTTCAGACGTATATTTTAATATTTACATTAGGCTTGATTATATGGAGCACTTATTAATAGTACGTACACCATACACTGTGACTAGGTAAAGGCATATATTGTATTATTGCCAGGAACTGCCTGGTTATAAAAGTTGCACTTCACCGTTCTAGTAACTCTTACAAAACTGGTAACTGTCATTTGCTAAAGAGTCGGAAAATTACGAGTTTGTACTAGCTCGGCTGCTGAATCTGAACTGATTTTTAATATAAAAACAGAGACTTGACAGAGAAAACAAGTAATATTTGAATTTTAGATTAAAAAAGGTAGGAAAGAACATAATTTGGAATAGAGGTCACAAAATAAACAAGGCTTTAACACTGCCTTGTTAAACAGTTACCATCGCAGGAGATTCCTCGGGCGTCGGGAGACTCAAGCCGCCAGCCACCATAGGCACGGGCTTGCGGACGGCGAGTAATGGGTAGCTCGCCGTCCGAAAAGGACCAGCATCTTTAGACAAAATACTTTTCTGTAAACGTTAACGCTAACGTTTCGTGCAAAATGTATGGCAAAGACATTACTGGGCGTGAGTCACGTGACAGTTCTCTGTCTAACGCTTCGTGCAAAACGTCGTCGCCATACGTTTTGCACGAAGCGTTAGCGTTAACGTTTACAGAAAAGTATTTTGTCTAAAGGCTCAGGCCCGAGTAGACGGCGCGTAATGTTCCACGTTCCACACGCGCGTCAAAGAGATGTCAGCGACAACTGACAGGGTTCGCCAGGATCGATGCCTGTCTGAGTCGCGGATAAATTCGAAAGAGAGGTACCGCGACCCTGGCATAGGCAACTGAAGGAATAGGGGTGGGTTTTAGTCAGTAAGAGTCTGACACGTAGAGCGAATACAAAAAAAAGGTTACTCAGTTAGGAACAAAAAGTCACCAGCCTCATCTAGTTTAGACTAACAAATTATATTGACGTGTAGTGTAGAAGTGTTATTTTTAAATTACAAAATAAATATCATTTAAGTATCAATTTTAACCGACTTCGAAAAAGGAGGAGGTTCTTCGACTGTATGTGTATTTTTATTTTTTTATGTATGTCAACCGATTTCTCTGTCAGTTGTGGACCGATTTTCAAAATTCTTTTTTTATCCGAAAGAATATACTCCCGAGGTGGTCTCATATATTTTTTATCGAAATTTCTTCAGCGCATTTTGAAAAACTGAACATTAACGAAAAATACGTACACATATATAGATGACGTTTTGGTTTTCTCCAATTAAAAATGTTTAAATTCCACGTTCCATGTTATTGGGGTTTTTAGTTCTGGGGTATAACAACTAGAAAGTGAAAAATTAAAAACTTATACATATACAAAAAAACAATCGACTTCCAAAAAAGAAAATACACTAAAAATAAAAAAATAACTTTAATTTCGGCTGTCGGTGTTTCTATTTTATTTCTTCGTTATTTGACACCGACTTCAGAAATTAAAGTTGTTTTTTTTGTAAAAAAGTTTTTAATTTTTCACTTTTTAGCTGTGTGTAAGTTGAAATTTTGACACAATGTGTATTTCTGTTGCCGCTATCATCATCAGTCTTTTTTAATGACCCCACTGCTGGCGCTAAAACAACATATAATAAAATTAAATTATAGGGGGCTCCCTGGGGAGCACCCCCCCCCCCTAATTTTTGTATTTCTTTCGGCTATAGAAATACACGCTGTGTGAAAATTTCAACTCTCTAGGGTAGTAGTAGTAGAGTAGTTGATAAGAGCGAAACTGACTACATATTATTATGTTACGCCCGCGCAGAATTACTGCTCCCATTATAAATTATAGCCTATATGTTATTCTGATGTATAAGCTATATTACCGTAAATTTTCATCACAATCTGTTCAATAGTTTTTGCGTGAAAGTGTTACAAACATTCATACATCTATACATCCTTATAAACTTACACATTTATAATATTGGAAGGATTCTTAAAGTTGTTTGTCACCAGTTTCTATTGATAGAAATAGATTCTAATCGGCCTTGCCAATAGCAATAGCTTTAAAGATAAATAAATCAAGCAAACGTATGCAATGTGTCTGGTCATTTTTAGTGGTTTATCTATTTTTAGTACAAAATGCAAATACAAATTGGCAAAATGGGGTTTTATAGACTCGTCTGATAGAGAGAGAGAGAGAGACAGAGAGAGCAGTGTCAATTCCAGAACATGACTCACATCTGCCCAGGGGTTGTGGATAAATTCGAAACATAGTTACTGCGCCCCTGGGCACTCAGGCAGGGAAGAAACAGGGGTGGGTTTTAGTCAGTAAGAGTCTGACACGCTCTCCCGCTCCACCCAGAGCGGGAGAAGTCATAGGCTGAATTCCCAACCCCCCAAAAAAAAGGACATGACTAACATACTTTTTTTTGTTTTTTTTTTTAGTTGGTGGCATGAAATCAATAATTGAACTAAAATACCACCAATTGCATCAGACTGCTTGAAAAGTGACTTGTTTGGAATTTTTCAGTTGTTTTTTACAGTCGGGTTTTTTGAATTTTTTTTTTTTAATCGACTTCAAAAAGGAGGAGGTTATCAATTCGGATGTTTGTATTTTTTTTATGTATGTTCGGGCATAACTTCGTCATTTATAAACGGATTTCCAAAATTCTTTTTTTGTTCGAAAGGGGTTTGTTCCGAAATGATCCCATTTAAATTTCATGTAGATCTGAAGATGATTTTCGGAGACAGACAACGGAACTCTTCAACAGCAAATCAATTGCTGCTATAGCATAAATATGCATTGTTAACACAATTTAATGAGAAAACGCAACTAAAAAGTGAAAAATAAAAACTTTTTTATAAAAAAATACAAAATAACTTTAATTTCGGAAGTCGGTGTTTCTGGTTTTGTTTCTTCGTTTTTTGACACCGACTTCTGAAATTAAAGTTATTTTGCACTTTTGTTTTTTTTAGAAGTCGGTTCTATTTTTTTGTAAAAAAGTTTTATTAGTGACAACTGCATAAAATCCGTTGTGTGGTCTAGGAGGAGTTAGCGAAGTAATTTAACAGACAGACGCGGAAAGCGAAAATAAATTATACTATGTAGAGATGTCATTCGCTTCTTAGAGCGTTTGCGCACTACTTCTGATACCTTATCCGATACTTATCCGTCAAAATACAGATCTATATAAAACTCGGACCGAACTCGGATCGGTAGTTGTGTTGTATGGTTACACAAATTGTTCTACGGCCATGCCGGACCGTCACGTTCACGGATACGTATCGGATAAGTATCGGACGTAGTGCGCAACCGCTCTTATTGCTAGATATTGCAGCGTTGATGAAGGTGTGAACCCGACTCTGCTGGCCGGCTAGATGGTTCTACGTTTGAAAAGTATTAGATTGAAAAAAGTAGGAAGAAACCTACTTACCTAAAATGTTTTATTTTGGGAGTGATTCTCGTTTGTATTAAGAGGGAACCTGTTTTCTTCCTGAATAATGCCTCTAGAGCAATCATTTTTTTTTTCTTAAAGTCAAGGTCTGCTGTTGACACGTCCCTGTCATTTCCTTTTTTCAGCAACTAATGAGTAAAGAAAATATGACCCTCCAAAAATTACAAAAAATGGCCCTATTTTTACCGCCGTTCTTAGAAGACTACTAGACAAATTAGAAAAGTTTTAACATAAAACATTTAATAGGCACCTAGACAAACTCTTTCTTAAAAATTTGGTGCCAACAAAAATTAAATCGGCTCAGTTTTCGAGGACAAAAAGGGGAATACTAAACGTCGATCTCGTCAAAAATTTTGTGATAAAATCGGTCTGAGCTGCAGCTGTCCCTATCGCACTCTACAGGCGCAGGCTTGAGGGAGCACGATGGCAATAGTTTCTTTAAATACCTATTTTGTAAATTCCTCGCAGGCCCTGTTTCCTCTTAACTCAATATACAGTGTGAGTCTTTATAATGTGCACATATCGAAATGAGGGAATCTATGTTTAATTTAATCGACGGAAAAAATATTATAAAAATGCTAAATATTTTTTTTTATATTAGAAAACAAACGAAAACAAAACGGTGTAACTGTTAAACTGAATGATATAACGCGATGAAACAAACTCCCTAATGATTGGAAGTAATTTGGCATCCTCATAAAATGAACATTGTGAAAAAAAACTACCTTCAATTGAAAATAAACATGTTTTTTTAGCAAAAGTCTGTTTTTTAACCGACTTCGAAAAAGGAGGAGGTTATCAATTCGGATGTTTGTATTTTTTTTTTTATATATATGTTCGGGTATAACTCCGTCATATATTGACGGATTTGCAAAATTCTTTTTTTGTTCGAAAGGGGTTTATTCCGAAATGGTCCCATTAAAATTTCAAAAAGATCTGATGATGGGTTTCGGAGACAGACAACGGAACTCTTCAAAAATTGACAGCAAATCAACCGCGATTGCTGCTATTGTATGTCTATGAATTGTTAACACAGTTTAATGGGGAGCCACAACTAAAAAGTGCAAAATAAAAAACTTTTTTACAAAAAAATAGAACCGACTTCCAAAAAAAGTGCAAAATAACTTTAATTTCGGCAGTCGGTGTTCCTGTTTTGTGTCTTCGTTTTTTGACACCGACTTCCGAAATTAAAGTTATTTTGCACTTTTTTTGGAAGTCGGTTTTATTTAATTAATTTAAAAAAACATGAATTTATTTAGATTTTTTTTTTAAATATTTTTTCGTCGATAAAATTTATCATAGATTCCCTCATTTCGATATGTGCACATTATAAAGACTCAGACTGTATAATTAAGCAAGTGCGGTGCCTGTCTTTAATTTGTTAGCCACACTATTCAAGTCCAGTACATGTTTTTTTTGTTGTTGTTGGGAAACAATCCTATGACTTCTCCTGCTCTGGGTGGAACGGGAGGGCGTATCAGGCTCTTACTGACTAAAACCGACCCCTGTTCCTTCCTTGCCTGAGTGCCTAGGGGCGCGGTAATTCTGTAACGAATTTATCCGCGACCGGGGCATGCATGCATTGGCCATGATGGGCACCGTCAGTGGTGGCTGACATCTCTTAGAGGCGCGCGTGGAACACTACGCGCCGTCGACTCCCGGGCCTAGTGCATATCGGACGGCAAGCTACCCATTACTCGCCGTCCGCAGGCTCGCGTCTACGGCGGCCGGAATCGTCTCGTGACCCCCGACGCCCAGGACTTTTCCTGCGGCAGCTGCATCCAGTATAACACTTGCTACACGACCCTCGCTGCCAGCAAGTGACACAGCTCCCCAAGCTCCTCAAGCAAACCCCTGAAGCCCGAAGGCTCTACAATATTACCTATCTTAGAAACGTCTCTTACCGTAGCACTCCAACAGTCAGGCTGTGTCCCGACTCCTCAACTCTTCGCGTGGCAGCTTCCACCGACATGTCTATAGCTTCTACTCCGTTTATGGTGAGGATGTTGTCTCCATTCAACAGACCAGCGCGCTTGGCTGGGGAGTCGGGCTCAATCTGGAATTAATGATTGAAATATTTATTTTGTTAGTTGGTTAGAAATAACAGTTGTATTCAATTATTATCAGCTGATCAAAATTAGTATCTTGAAGAAAGTTGTTAATTTCCACGGGCAGAAGTGGTATGTAAAATATGAGCACGCGTTTCCATTACACCCTGGCGTAGAAAAATAAATCAAAACTATTAAGGTCCGATTTCACCAATAAAACTAACCGCGATTAGTTAAACTAAACTCAGTTTACGCGTTTAATCGTGATTAGAGCTTCATATTACGTTTCACCACAAAAAACTAAACTAGTTTCCTATTTACTTGGAATTTTGTGTACTGTAACTTTGTACTACTGCAACTTGTAATTTTAATTTTACTGTAACTTGTAATTTTGTGTCAAACGTGTATTTATGCTAATAAATTATTATTATTATTCCATTTATTTAATCTTATATACATACACTTTACATTTTCAAATATTTAGGTACTTACATATAAAAACATAAATAAATACAAAAACATTTAAAAATATAAAAAGTTGTAGCCCACCGGTATCGGGAATAGGGTCCAAGCTACCGGTGGTCAGAGCTCCTGAGAAAGGAATCTCCTAACAGTACGAGCCGTGTCCAGGAGTACTGCTTTCTGAATCAAGCCCTTGATCCAACTGCCTAACGAGAGCCTCCTGAGATGTTGGTCGAGGCTCTTGGCAATTAAGCCATTGGCCGTCACGACTATCGGCACAATGACTGCTGTATTATTATTATTATTAGTTTAAGCTTAACTTAGATTAAATTCTAAACGCCTAGTTTTCGGTGAAACAAAATGAGGCTCTACCGTCGATTAAACGCATGAACTGAGTTTAGTTTAACTTTAAACTTATTGTGATAGTTTCATTGGTGAAATCGGCCCTAAAACATTATATTGGATTAAAACGAACAAAATGAAATAGCCGGCTATGTGCGTGTCGAGCATCACACATTTAGGGTTCCGTTCATTTCCGACGTTTGGCTCCCAGACTGGAGCGGGCCGGGGCTGCTTTAAAGCGGCTCCTGCCCAATCTGGAGGTCAAAACCGGTGAGGCAGCGAGCCTCCTTGCCGGACTGTCGCCCTGGGATCTGGAGGCGAAACGCCGGGGCGATACTCCGCCGCCGCGACACCTCGCGGCGCGGCATACGGAGCTCTGGCAGAATCTCATGGCGACATGGATACAGCGACTGTCGCAACCCAGCGCTGGGCACGCCACCATTGCGGCGGTAGTGCCCCTATTTGAGGAGTGGCTGGAAAGGCGTCACGGCGTCCACACCTTCCGCATGATGCAGGGCCTCAACGGACACGGTTGTTTCGGGAGGTTCCTGTGTCGGATAAACCGGGAGGAACTACCACCGTGCGGATCGCCCAGAGGACAAGGTGGAGCATACGGTGGAAGTCTGTCCCGCTTGGTGCTCCACCACCGTGTCCTCGTGAATGCGATAGGCGGCAGTGACCTCTCGCGCCCGGCCCTGGTTCAGGCCATGGTACGGAGCAAGAGGGAATGGGAAGCAGTCTCCTCCTTCTGCGAAGCAGTAATGCTAGCGAAGGAGGAGGCGGAACGGGTGAGGGAGGCTCAACGAAGTGGCCCTCATGCCCCCAGCCGCAGCCACCGCAGGAGACGCCCTGGGCGTAGGACGTCGCGAGACAATCTCCGGCCACCGTAGACCCAGGCCTGCGGATGGCGAGCAGTGGGTAGCTCGCCGTCCGATCAGCACCAGGCCCGTGAGTCGACGGCGCGTAGTGTTCCACGCGCGCCGAACAAGAGATGATTGTCAGTCACCACTGACGTAGACAGTGACATGCCCAGGGGTATCGGATAAATTCATTACCGCTCCCCTGGGCATTTAGGCAAGGAAGGAACAGGGGTGGGTTTTAGTAAGTAAGAGTCTGACACACTCAAGTCATTGGATGATTTCCCACCCCAAAAAAAAGGGTTACGTTTATATGGTATGAGGAAAATCAATATTTTGGTATTTTTTATTAAAATATAGGTACGTAATAATAAACATTATCATCAAATTTCAAGTTCTTATGTCAATGGAAATAAAAAAATCTTCGGAACAAAATGTGACAAACGACGGACAGACAGACGGACACGTGAGTGATAGGGCTCCGTTTGAACCCTTCGGGTACGGAACCCTAGAAAACAAAAACAAACCTTAATTAAAAATAATGTTTGAATAATTTAATTAAAAAAAACTTTTTTACAAAAAATACAACCGAAACCACCAAAAAGGTGTTTGTATTTGATTTCCTCGTTATTTAACACTGACGTCCGAAATTACTTAGTTATTTTGCAATTTTTAGAATTCATTTGTATTTTTTGTTAAAAATGTTTTTTTTTTCATTTTTTAAATGGAATTTGAACATAATTGGAGACAACCAAGACGTCATTTGTGTATACACATTTTTCGTTTATGTTGATTTTTTGAAGAAGAGCTGAATCAATTTCGATAAAATTTGTATGGGACTACCTCTGAAGAATGCCTACCAAACAAAAAGGTTAGGTAAAGATAAGAATCATCAAAATCTATTCACAAGTGGCTGAGAAATCGCGTAACAAAAAAAAAACTTACAGACGAATTGAGAACCTCCTCCTTTTGGAAGTCGGTTAAAAATAGAATGTCAAAGATAAAAATTCAATAGTATTTATAAATAAAAAGATCAATAAGTATACCACAATATACAATAGCAAAATCAAAATAATAAAAAAAACTTTTTTACAAAAAAAAAACAACCAACGTCCAAAAAAGAAAATACATATATATAAAACAACTTTACTTTCGGAAGTCGGTGTTTATGTTTTATAACTTCGTTTTTTGTCACCGACTTCCAAAATTAAAGTTATTTTTTAGTGTAGGTATTTTCTTTTTTGGAAGTCGGCTGTTCTTATTGTATAAAAGTTTTTTTTATTTTTCACTTTTTAATTGTTATACCCCAGAACTAAAAACCCCAATCAAATGAAACGTGAAATTTAAACATAAGTACCTACTCGTAATTGGAGAAAAACGAAAACGTCATCTATCTATACGTATTTTTCGTTTTTGTTCAGTTTTTCAAAAAGCGCTAAAGCAACTTTGATAAAAATTTATAAGGGACCACCTCGAGAGTATATTCTTTCGGATAAAAATTTTGAAAATCGGTAAACAACTGACAGAGTAATCGGTGGACATACATAAAAAAAAAAAAAAAATACATACAGTCGAACATAGAACCTCCTCCTTTTTCGAAGTCGGTTCAAAATCAAACATACGGTAGACTTCAGTTGGAGGTACTCCAATGAGCGATTGCGGACCTACGTCCCAAACTGCCTCACCTCTGTGCATACCTGCACTTTGAAAGACCTACGAGGCAAATAAATGGTAACGCTGTGACCGACGTGGCTGAATTTTGATCAAAAGCAATTTAATTTTAAAAACCTCGATACGACGAAGAAGAAGTAGACTTGTATACCCTTACGAACAGCGAAATTTAAATTCGGAGGACACAGGTCGGTATCGGGTTGTATTTTAGTCAAAATATGCTTATATGATTCGCGGCCGTAGCAAGTACGTATTTACAGAACTGTAGTCATTAAAATCATCATATTACTGATATAACCTCTACTCTTACCTCTTTAAATGGAACCCTCTGTAAGTGAGACAGATATTTATTTATACCTGGATATCTGAGACACTAAATAGGTAAGTGGAATACCTCTATAGGTGAGACTTTTCTGGTTCCATACTGTCCCAGTTATCCAGGTGTCACTGTACGCGAGCTGTAAACGAGGAAGGTTTTTTTTTATAATTTGTACTCGGGCAAAACCGGAGCAGGTCGCTAGTTCATAATAGGGTAAACCGGCAAAGTTGCCACACATTTTTTTTTCTTTTTTTCTGTCACTACTAAAAACAAAATACTTTATTTGTAAAAAATACCATTAGTCTGGTTTTTTAATGAAAATTAAAAAATATTATCTTTAATATTTCCAGAGTATTAGCGATTTTTGCGGACCTCTATGTTTTGGGACATCTATCCCACATAGAGGATAGTTGCCTAATCCATATAAATTACCTTTATTATAAATGCCCCGCCGAGAAACAGGCCATCTATCCCGCAGAGACATGCGACACGGTCAACTTAGTGCTAGTTGGAGAGTCTTTCGATAGATTAATAAAAACTTATTTACAAAGAAAACAACCGACTTCCAAAAAAGAAAATACACTAAAAATTTAAAAATAACTTTAATTTCGGAAGCCGGTGTTTGTATTTTATTTCTTCGTTATTTGACACCGACTGCCGAAATTATTTATTTTGAAATTTTTAGTATATTTTCTTTTTAATCGACTTCAAAAAGGAGGAGGTTATCAATTAGGAAGTTTGTTTTTTTTTTATGTAGGTATGTTCGGGCATAACTTCGTCATTTATAGATGGATTTCCAAAATTCGTTTTTTGTTCGAAAGGGGTTTGTTCCGAAATGGTCCCATTTAAATTTCATGTAGATCTGACGATGATTTTCGGAGACAGACAACGGAACTCTTCAAAAAATTACAGCAAATCAACCGGGATTGCTGCTATCGCATAAATATGCATTGTTAACACAATTTCATAAGGAAACACAACTAAAAAGTGAAAAATAAAAACTTTTTTACAAAAAAAATAAAACCGACTTCCAAAAAAAAAACAAAAAGTGCAAACTTCCGAATTGATAACCTCCCGGTTAAAAAGAAAATATACTAAAAATTTCAAAATAACTTTAATTTCGGCAGTCGGTGTCAAATAACGAAGAAATAAAATACAAATACCGACTTCCGAAATTAAAGTTATTTTGCAGTTTTTGTTTTTTTTTTGGAAGTCGGTTTTATTTTTTTTGTAAAAAAGTTTTTTTTGGAAGTCGGTTGTTTTTTTTTTTTGTAAAAAGTTTTTTATTTTTCACTTTTTAGTTGTTATACTCCAGAACTCAAAACCCCAATAACATGGAACGTGGAATTTAAACATACTCGTAATTGGCGAAAACCAAAACGTCATCTAGGTATGCATATTTTTCGTTTTTGTTCAGTTTTTAAAAAAAACGCCGAAGCAATTTCGATATAATTTATGGGATCACCTCGGGAGTAGGCATATTCTTTCGGATAAAAAAATTATTTTGAAAATCGGTTCACAAATGACAGAGAAACCGGTGGGCATACATAAAAAATAAAAACACAGTCGAACATAGAACCTCCTCCTTTTTCGAAGTCGTTTAAAAATAACATGCAATTCATCCGCGAAACTAGACAACTTCCTGGTTTTTCCCTATATCGAGAGTGTACCTATCACTCTCGCAAGATTAATTGCTATCTTACGGTGTTTACAATTATCTATACATACATTAAAAAAAAACATATGTTATTTTCAAGTCCTATTTGTATACATTGATGGAACTCAAAACATAATTTAGCATATTTCATGCATCAAAAAAATCTTCTAACATAGGTACCTCTTAATTATCTTTAAAAGCAGTTTATCCCTTCATTAACAATTATAAGTATAATAAAAAATATACTATAAAATTTCAAATGCTGCATCCAGTGATGGATTATTTTTAACCGACGAAAAAAAAGGAGGAGGTTCTCAATTCGACCGTATATATATATATTTTTTTTTTTGTATGGAGTGAGAGCTGAACTCTCACTCCATCATTTATGAACCGATCTTGATAATTCTTTTTTTGTTAGATAGGATATACTTCAATATAACACAATATCCCATGTCAAGGAAATCAGGATCTGATGATGGAATCTTGATAAAATTGAGAGAAAACCTCGAAAATTGCGGGCACGTTTAGCGTTTCTGTGCGTATGTTCAGCTCTCACTCCGTCATTTATGAACCGATCTTGATAATTCTTTTTTTTTTAGATAGGGTATACCTCAAGGGTGGTCCCATGTCAAGGAAATCAGGATTTGAAAACGGAATCCTGATAAAATTGAGAGAAAACCTCGAAAATTGTGGGCACGTTAAGCGTTTCTGTACGTATGTTCGGCCCTCACTCCATTGTTTATGAACCGATTTTGATGTTTCTTTTTTACTTAGATAGAATACACCTCAAGGGTGGTCCCATGTCAAGGACATCAGGATCTGATCATGGAATCTTGATAAAATTGAGAGAAAACCTCGAAAATTGGGCACGAATATTGTTTCTGTTTAATTTTCATAACTTAATCAGGTATTTGTATTTAGGAATCATCACATTATGAAACTGAGCTGATGATGGGAACCATACCTTTTCTAAAAAATAGAAGTTAGATATAAAAAACTGGTTTTAGTGACAGATACCACTTAATATGCATTGAAGAAAAGACGTCTTTAGAATATTGGAGGTATTAGAACTTAGCCTCAGAGTATTAAAAGATGATGCGAGTCACAAAAATCATAAAATAAAAAACTTTTTAACAAAAAATTCAACCGACGAAAAAGAACTAAAAAGCAAAAAATAAATAAACCTTTTAAGTCTTGAGTATTGAGCTTATTTACCTACATAAAATATCAAATTTTATATATAAACTAATTTTGAGTCGGCTCCAAATAATAAAATGATGAATTACCTACATCTAGCCTTCTTCATTTCTACGTACATACAAAATTTAGATATTTAATAATAAGACTGTTGTTTGGCGCCGACTCAAAATTAGTTTATATAAAATTTGATATTTTATGTAGGTAAATAAGCTCAATACTCAAGACTTAAAAGGTTTATTTATTTTTTGCTTTTTAGTTCTTTTTCGTCGGTTAAATTTTTTGTTAAAAAGTTTTTTATAAAGCTTTTAGTAAATCGTAAGTAAATCGATAAAATGCTTCATATTTTGCAATAAATTGCGAGCATTGGTCGTAGCGCATCTCTTTCTTTTCTTTGCAGTCCGAGAGTGACCGCGCTTTAGGTGATATACATAGAATACACTGAATCGTCAATCAGACAGCAATAGAGTTATATCACAGTTACATTGATTTCTTACGAAATGCGACACAAGGCCAGCGGCAGCTGCCAACAAATACTGTATTGACACCGATCGATTTATTTCTGTACCCACCAATGTCAATCTAGAAGCGAGTGACGGCTAATTCGATCTATAAGATACTAGTCTCTTACCGCGACTTCGCTTTCATGACGCCATTCACCGGAAACAAAGAATATTTTCAGGACATAAAGTAGATGCTGACATGTTTAATGAATGATTGATTCTGAATCTGTATATCAATCTGCTTAGCCTTTTCCCAACTACGAGTACATTGGCCTGCAAAACTAAGTATCACACTTTTAAAATTGCAATAACTTTTTTAGGTGGAAGCTCCACCCCAGCCCGCGAAATTCAAATTTTCTTACGTTTTTTGCAATTTGCAGGTCAGTGTCAGGTTGTATCTTGGTCAAAATTTGATTCGCGGCCGTAGCAAGTATGTATTTATAGAATTATACTCATTAAAATGATCAATACAATCTTTCAGTTAGAATTGATGCCAAATGGCCCCTGGGCACTCAGGCAGGGAAGGAACAAGGGTGGGTTTTAGTCAGTAAGAGTCTGACACGCCCTCCCGCTCCACACAGAGCGGAAGAAGTCATTGGATGATTTCTCACTCCAAAAAAAAAAATATAGTTTACTATAGTTTCAAAAAAGCTGAAACTCTACTATAGTACACTCTACTTTAAGAAACTTTACTATAGTTTCAAAGAAAGCTGAAAGCTGAAATCTCTTCTATATTTTAAAGAAACTACAGAAGCGATTTAAAAAAATATTTTGAAATCTCTTCTATTGTATAGAAAAAAATTGTATTTTAAAAGTGTGATACTTAGTTTTGCAGGCCAGTGTTAATTTTGACCCGCTAGTATATGTTCCCTTAGAATAATAAAACAGTTATCACGCTGGCGAAGTTGCAAGAAAAAGCTAGTCAGATTATCTTGGGGTTGGCTTCCAGTCTTACCGGATGCAGCTGAATACCAGTATTATACATGGAGCGACTGCCTATCTGCCCTCCACAACCCAGTTACTGGGTGATATACGAAACCCCTTGGTAAGACTGGTTGTCAGACTTTCGGGCATCTGACGATCCGTAGCGACTGTCAAAGATCCACGATTGACAGCCGGGACCAAGGGCTAAGCGTGCTTTCCGAGGCACGGAGGAGTCTCGGTATGTAAAGATGGTCACCCATTCATGGACCAACCCCGGCAAGCGTAGCTTAACCTGATGGATCGAACCTTGCGGCTGTTATTACTTTAGCCACGAGCTCCTCCATTATGAATCTCTGTAAATAAAATTCAAAGTCCTGACTGACTGACTGACTATTATGTTATTAATGCATATTTTTAGGGTTCCTTACCTCAAAAGGAAAAAACGGAACCCTTATAGGATCACTTTGTTGTCCGTCTGT
Organism: Polia nebulosa; assembly: GCA_951329385.1. Lineage (NCBI taxonomy): Eukaryota > Metazoa > Arthropoda > Insecta > Lepidoptera > Noctuidae > Polia > Polia nebulosa. The sequence goes on from OX589608.1 coordinate 23,486,069, forward strand.
CTGTCTCTCTATCAAGACCCTTTATCTCGGGAACGCCTGGAGGTATCGAATTGAAATTAAAACCATATTCTCAAATTTAGAGTTCCTTGAAGCTGTGTAAAAATCAAAATTCTAAGTCAACGAAATAAAAAGATACTGCCGTTATGCCGCAAAAAACGTATATTTCGACACTCTCAAGGGAATCAAAATTTATAGGGTACTTACTGCTGTCCTACAATCATGAAATTTGGCAAGAAGCAAGGTCTTATAACAACAGTTAAGGGAAAAGTCTTAAAACAGTTAATTTTTAATTAAATCACAAAAAACAGGGTCCCGGGATACAAGCAACTCGGGTCCAAATTTTAAAGTGAGGTGACCGTATCATGTGGGGCATCGTATAAAAGGAACACATAAGCACAAGCTAAAACAGATTTTAAATTATTTTAACCACGTCTAATTTTCGATTGCTATCGAAAAAACAAAAAAAAAAAAAGTTTTTCTGATTGATTTTCCTGCAAATATTTTCGAAACTCAATTCATACCCTCAGTGCGCGAGTCTGACTTGCACTTTGCCGGTTTTTCGGGGAGTGCTTACTAGTAAGGAGCAATAGAGAATAAAACGCGATAAATATAAAATTACCTTTTACAACAAAAAATACAATCGACTTCCAAAAAAGAAAATACACAAAAAATTTTTTTCGGAAGTCGGTGTTTGTATTTTAGCGAAGCCGAAAGCCACGTATTCTACCCATTATTTGGATCAATTTTTTTTCACTGGACCATATACCTGGGAATCCACTGGTTCTGGAGACTTTGAAGGTCAAAGTCACAATTTTTTTTATTTTTAACAAAAAGAATTCCAACTGTTAATTAAACTTTTTTCCAAACAAACATTAAGTACCTGAATTTTTGATCTTTTTTTTTAATTTTTGAAATTACGTACGCATTTGAAGTAACTAAAACGCAATGAATATCAAACATATCCGACAAGTACCTATGTGGCTTAGAGCGAAAGGGCGGGGCTTAACTCCCCATGCCTGGGTTCGCGTTATATTGCGCGCAAAAAAAAAATTGTTTCATACTAAAAATAAAAGTCTTTTCATAGCAATAATTTTTGCGCAAAGCTACTTTGTTAGATGTACAGTATGTGTAGTTGACGGCTATGTGATGTGTCTTTTTACACCCTGTAAATAGGATATTCAACCATACAACATTGGAGAAAACACGTTTAACATTACGCAATCAAGGTCTCTGACAACGTCAGAAGTCATTTAATGGGTCTTGCCTAGAGGTTTTTTTTTTTGGGCGGGTGGGAAATCATCCAATGACTTCTCCCGCTCTGGGTGGAGCGGGAGGGCGTGTCAGACTATTACTGACCTCTCACCGCTCTGGGTTTGTCCATTCTTCCTTCCATGTCCTAGCGGGTTCCCTATGGAATGCGCTCCCTCCGAACATCAGGACGGCAACTAGTCGGCTCTCTTTTAAGTTGAAGGCGCGTGAACACATTCGCAAGGAGTTGGAAAAATGATCACAACGCTGATTCTATGTTTTCGTTTTTCTCAATAAAATTTTTAATTTTGTTGTAAGTATGTATTTATTATTGTATTTTTTTCCGTTTATTCTTATCCTTAAGTTGCACCTGCCACGTTCCGTCTCTGCACCACCCTAAGGTCGACTGGTAGGAAATGCCTAAGGCATTAAGACCGCCATTGTACAGTAATTGTTACTTGTGCATTAAGTTAAATAAATAAATACATAAATGAGTGATACCAGAGCGGTAATATCATGTCCGAGTGGACTCCATAACAGAAGAGACGTCGGAAGCGTTGAAGGGATTGTGTCGAGTAAGATTTTAGGAAAATATGCAGGGAAATATCTTGGCTAAGGGAGGCAAGAGACAGAGCAAAATGGAAGAGGATCTTTGAGGAGGCGAAAACCCACAAATGGTCGTAACACCAAAGAAAGTATAGATAAGTATGTTACCTTCTCAATAGTTAAAGGCATCTCATCGTCGACTCCTCCGAAGATCTCAAACCCCCACGGCTCGTCCACATCCCGGGATAAACGGACGTCTAACGCCATCTAGGAAACAAGAGAAGAAGTTTATTACTTAATAGGTACTAGTGATGTGCCTTATCGTTAAAAATATAAATCCGCGGATTCGGATACGAGTACGGATCATTGGTGCTTAGATCCGCGAATACGGATACAGATACGGACCTCGACTTTCTTGCTTAGTCGGTGTCGGTGCGCGCGATCGTGTCGTATCAACGACAGCTTACGCTTTGCTTTAGTGACAGACATGTGAAAGTTTGTGTTTAGTTAAAAGATTAAATTATTTAAGTAAAAAAATGTCTACAAAGAAGTTTTCGACAGTAAATGATGATGGTGTCAAGTGTAAAAGTGATGAAAAGTATTCCCGCAAGGGTAAAGGCACAACTTCTTTAAAAAAACATTTGATTGATTCTTGAGAGTATCGAGACAATTTCACAGACGGGAACCAAACGGTAAAAAGAGAATTTAGCCAAAGTTATTTTACAGAATACATAGAGAAAACTGAAATGTGGGATAATAAAACCACAAATCAATAACATTTTCAGTAAAAAGATGCGTTCGAGATCGAATACAGATACGGATAGGTACAGATCTTTCTCCTCCATTGGATATTCGCGGATACGGATATCCGGCACATCACTAGTTGGTACATCTTTATTTATTGAAAAACCGGACAAGTGCGAGTCTGAATCGCGCACTGAAGGTTCCGTACAAACTGTAGTAGTTGATATATTGTTCTATTTATATATTGATCGTCCATTACGGGAATCCGAGGGGAATCACACTTAACGTAGCAGTTGAAAAATGTTCTCTCATACTTTAAAATCCTGTGACGTGTTGGACTCGCAAACGAAAGGTTCCATGCCATCATTCATTCATTTTTAGGGTTCCGTACCCGAAGGATAACCAACGGGACAGACACAGTGCCTACAGCGCGGCTAGTGCAGTACGGTATCGTTTGAAATAAAAATAGGTAAAAATTAAAAGATTTCGACGGCCGGTGGAGTGTTGTCAACATATGAAACTTTGCCATATTTAGTGTTTTTCGTATATTTTATAAAAATAAAAAATGTAACTCTTATAAACTTTTGGTTTATAAGAGTTACATTTTTTTTACTACTATTTCTAGTTCGTATGTTAAACCAGGAATACGCCTTTATTGGATCGGACAGGGTTTTTGTTACATGGGTTTCTACAACCTCAGTATTATTAGGAACCTATGTAATAAATTATAACTGTGTATCATTTGTATTACACAAGCAATAATTCGAAGACATAATATGACATCCACTAACCCGCATTGGGCCCGCGTGGTGGATTAGGGCCCACACCCTCTCACAGAGAGGAGGCCTGTGCCCCAGCAGTGGGGACATTAAAAGGCTGATGCTGATGATCCTTTGTAACCCAAATAATTAAATAAATACAATAACGACAGTATCTACCCTATATGTTTTGCAAGTACCTGTAACAAGGCAGTGTTAAAGCCTTGTTTATTTTAAGACCTCTATTCCAAATTACGTTCTTTCCAACCTTTTTAACCGACTTTCGAAAAAGGAGGAGGTTCTATGTTCGACTGTATGTATGTTTTTTTTTTTTTATGTATGTCCGCGCATTTCTCTGTCAGTTGTGGACCGATTTTCAAAATTCTTTTTTTATCCGAAAGAATATACTCCCGAGGTAGACCCATATAAATTTTATCGAAATTGCTTTAGCGCTTTTTGAGAAATTGAACAAAAACGAGAAATACGCATATCTTGATGACGTTTTTGTGTTCTCCAAATGTTTAAATTCCACGTTCCATGGTGTTGGGGTTTTTAGTTCTGGGGTATAACAACTAAAAAGCGAAAAATAAAAAACGTTTTTGCAAAAAAAAAACAACCGACTTCCAAAAAAAAATACACTAAAAATTTAAAAATAACTTTAATTTCGGAAGTCGGTGTCAAATAACGAAGAAGTAAAATACAAACACCGACTTACGAAATTAAAGTTATTTATTAATTTTTAGTGTATTTTTTTTTTGGAAGTCGGTTGTTTTTTTTGTAAAAATGTTTTTTAAATTTAAAATTCAAATATTACTTGTTTTCTCTGTCTAGCCTCTGTTTTTATATTAAAAATCAGTTCAAAATCAGCTGCCGAGCTAGTATGAGCTCCTATCTCTCATTGTAATTTTCCGACTATTCAGCAAATGACAGTTACCAGTTCGTGAAGTGCAACTTTTAAACCCGGCAGTTCCTGACAATAATACAGTTTATGTACTTTTTACCTAGTCATAGATTAAGGTGTACGTACGATTAATAAGTGCTCCATATAATCAAGCCTACTGTTAATATTAAAATATAAGTCTTAACACTCGTCGTATGTTTATCTGTTCATCCAACTCCTCATCTACGGTCGTCCTCTACGATCCTCCTCTACGTGTGTGACGTACCTACCGACATTATGCGGCTGCCAAACCTTCGAAGCCGAGTCAGACTCTTTCTCGATCGCATTTGATTACATTCATCTCTAATGCACAAAAAAACCCGAAAGTAACTTCTTTATAACGGAGTTAATGGCCACTGGTAATTAATTAGGGTCCGTGCAAACGAGCTACCCGGTGGCAGTCAACGGTGGCTAGTGACAAGCAGTTTATATGATTTTGGAGTGAAAACTTTTTTAGGCGCGTTGGACATTTTTGACCAAATTCCAACAAAAAAAAAATTATTTCGCACTTATTTGTTTCAAAAGTGCGAAATAACTTTATTTTCGGAGGTCGGTAATTCTGGTTTTGTTTCTTCGTTTTTTGACACCGACTTCCGAAATTAAAGTTATTTTGCATTTTTTTTGGAAGTACTTATTTTTGTAAAAACGTTTTTTATTTTTCACTTTTTAGTTGTGTTTCCGCATTAAATTATGTTAACAATATATAAACAAACGATCGCAGTAATCACAAGTCATTTGCTGTTAGATATTGAAGAGTTCCACTGTCTATCTCCCAAGATCTTCATCAGATACTAATGTATTATTTACTAAAACCTTCCTTGAAAAATAGGCATTTGAATAACGGTACCCCCATACAAATCGTATTATTAGTTTTCGAGAAAATCGCGGACAAATAAGCAAAAAAGGAGGTTCTGTGTTCGACCCGTATTAATGTATGCGTAATACGGGTCGAACACAGAACCTCCTTTTTTAAAGTCTGTGAGGAAAAATTTTATACCATAACCAGAAAAATAATTGATTTTCTTGAAAATACAGAGACGGCTTAAATTTTAACTTGCAATAACTATTTGTCAAATTATTATTATATTTTAATTTTAATGTATAACTTTATACCGCTTGTAACAATTAATTAAAATTAACTTGTTAAAATATTAAAGGACATAAGAGTTTGCCTCCTTGCAACATTAATTTCTTAGTGAACGAATTCGGTCGTTACGTTACGCGATCGTTAAATATGTCGAGACTGCAAAAAAAGGCGTAGGGCATGCAGTCTCGACAATTAAATTAAATTGTCAATTATACAGGACCTCACGCACAGCAATCAAACGACGACGAGGTAGTAAAACGAAGCCAAATAATAGAGCTATCAAAGTAGCTTAGGTAATACATTCAGGCCAGACAATATTTGAGTCAGCAGCCGTACACAACATAACATAATCAGTATTTTTACCCGACTGCGCGACACAAGGGAGGGTAATGTGTTTATCAGCCTATGTATGTATGTTTGTTCCTTTGAGGCACTTTAGAGCCCAAACGCGTGGGCCGATTTTGATAATTCTTACGTCAATTGAATCGTCTTAATCCTGAGAGTGCTACTAAAGACATGACAATAATCAAAACACAATAAGGCAACTACCAGACGCCATATTATAAAAACTGGACAAGTGCGTATCAGACTTCGCACATTAAGGGTTCCGTACCAAGTATTGGTATTTGTTAGTAAAGTATATGTAATAATAAACATTATCACCAAATTTCAAGTTCATAGGTCAATTCTTCGGAACAAAATTTTGTGACAGACGACGGATGGACAGACAGACAGACGGATACGTGAATGACAAAAATAGGGTTCCGTTTTGACCCTTCAGGCACGGAACCCTAAAAAGGAAAAAATGAAAGTCGACCAACCATATTAAGTCGGGTATCAAAATAAAGGGTTCGAGAAGGCGACTCCAAAAATATAACTTAATAAAAAGTAGAAAATAAAAAATAATATATTTTCCCATGTTCCTATTGCTGGGACACAGGCCCTGTGGGAGGGAGTGACGCGGGCCCAATGCGGGTTGGTGGATTTCACATGTCTACGAAGTTTTCCTTCACCGAATTTTTTTTAGAGAGCAGTGGTGATGAAATAATTTACACAAAGTAAAACGCCTGCCGAGGTTCGAACCCGCGACCTTGCAATTTGTAAGTCACTGCCACCAGTCATCAGTCAATTGACATGAAGAACACCACTGAAACCGAGCTTTAGTACCACTACCAGAATTCTGACCTTTTTTAGGGTTTCCATGCCCGAAGGGTCCGAACTGAGCCCTATTGCCGTCACTCACGTGTCCGTCTGTCCGTCGTCTGTCACCCACGTGTCCGTCAGTACGTCGTCTGTCACACAGGTTTTACAGCCAAACAGTTGGAGCTACAGTCTTCAAATTTTTACAGTATAAGCATCTTGTTGACACAAAGCCATACAAATAGTGAAAAATACATTTGGTACGGAACCCTAAATATGCGAAGTGTGACACGCACTTGGCCGGGCTTTTTTTATTGGGTGGGTAACCATCAAATATCTTCTCCCGCTCTGGGTGGAGCGGGAGGGCATGTCAGACTCTTACTGACTAAAACCCACTGTTCCTTCGCCTTTGCCAGGGCAAAGTTACTCCTTCCATCGAAGTTTGACCTTGAAACGAGCAACGGGCTGATGATGAAGAGAAAATAAAGAGCACATACCTTCACATGAGTCCCAAGCAAGCGTACGGAGCCACAGTTAAGAGTTAACTAAACGATTCTTTGGCAAGTAGAACCGTTGACACACATTTTTCTTTCTATCTAGTTCAGACCTACATTTCACTGGCTGACCGAGAGCTCGATTAAATAGTTTGTACATACTAATCAGTCATGAATCATTTGTAAAAGTAATTTCTTAGTAGAAATACACACACATCGGTTGCATTTTGGAGAGTGTGCGACGAAATTGCATAGTTTTTAACCGACGAAAAATAAAGGAGGAGGTTCTCAATTCGACCGTATATATATTTTTTTTCTTTTTTTTAATTCCACCAAGCCCGTTCCTTCATTGGACTACAAGACATACGGCGGTGTGACACTGGTAGGTACATGGTGAAAATCCCATCCACAATTAAACACGCACGAAACGTTTTGAGAACGCATTCATTGTGCGTACAGCTAGGGACTGGAATTCCCTGCCGGAGTCTGTTTCCTGATAGCTATAACCTGGGAATCTATAAGTCAAGAGTAGGTTACTTCTAGGCAAGCGTGCTCCATCTTCGACCACATTATCGCTTGCCATCAGGTGAGATAGTGGTCAAACGCGTGCTTATAGATGATAAAAAAAACACACACACGCTCAAAACACCTTGCAGCGTAACACGACGCCGTCACTTCGTGTACAGTAGTGTTAAAGATTATTGTATAAAATATGTATTAGCTTATAGTAATTATTGTTATAGACTTATACATATATGTATTGTGTTTTATGGGCCTTAGTTGCCTGAAATAAAGGATAAATAAATAAATAAAACGTTTTGGGAACACATTCATTGTGGGTATGTACAGCTAAGGAGTAGTATTCCTGCCTGTGTCTGTGTTTCCTGATAGCTACCATCTGGGGTTCAAGTCAAGAGTGAAAAGGTTACTTCTAGGCAAGCGTGCTCCATCGTCGACCACATCATCGCTTACCATCAGGTGAGATAGTGGTCAAAAGCGAGCCTATCAATTAAAAAAAAAACGGCCAAGAGCGAGTCTTGCTCGCGCGCAAAGGGTTCCGAACAAATCATACTTTTTCCAGGTTTTTTATTTATAAAATATACTTCGTCCTTATAAGTTTTCCTGTAATCTATAAGTGAAGAAATACCTATTTTCTGTATTTTTTTCGAAATTTTAGGCCCAGTGATTTCGGAGATAAGGGTCGGCCCTGAATATCCATTTTTCATCTATTTTTAACCGACTTCCAAAAGGAGGTTCTGATTTCGTCTGTATGTTTTTTTTTTACAACCCCGACTTCCTAAATTAAAGTTATTTTGCAATTTTCGGATGTCGGTTGTATTTTTTCCAAAAAAGTTTTTTATTTTTTACTTTTTAGTTGTTGTAGGTACCCCAGAACTAAAACTAAATAATAAAGTTTTAACTTAGAATTTGAACCATTGGAGACAACCAAAACGTCATCTGTGTATACATACTTTTTGTTTATGTCGATTTTTGCAAAAAGTGCTGAATCAATTTTGATAAAATTTATATGGGACCACCTCTGAGTATGGCCTACTAAAAAATAGAATCATCAAAATCTATTCACAAATGGCGGAGATATCGCGTAAAATACATACAAAAAAAAACAAAGCATACAGACGAATTAAGGACCTCCTCCTTTTGGAAGTCGGTTAAAAAATAACACCGACTTCTAAAAATTGCAAAATAACTTTAATTTCGGCAGTAGGTGTCAATTTTAAATAGCCAAGAAACAAAATACATACACCGACTTCCGAAATTAAAGTTATTTTGCAATTTTTAGAAGTTGGATATATACAGGGTGTAACGGAAAGGTGTGGTCATATTTTAAGAACTGCATCTGCCCATCGATATGATCAACTTTCTTCAAGAAAATCCGAAGAAATTCTAAAAAAAAATTTTCATCTCCCATACAAATATTGATCAGCTGATGATAACTTTGTATGAAAAGCCCAATTTTTTTTTTGGGAATGTTCTATTTTTCTTAGAAAAAGTTGTTCATTTCCATGTGCAGAACTGGCTCCTAAAATATGACCACACCTTTCCGTTACACCCTGTATTTTGTAAAAAAACTTTTTTTCTTAAATAACTTTAAAACTATATGTTTTAAAGTTATAAAAAAAATACATTCGAAACTTTTGCACTGTTATTTCATATGTCGCACGGCACAGTTTGAAAAACTCTGTTTTTTAATTTTACGATTTTCACCCCAAAAGTGACCCCAGCCAGCAGGATACGAAACATTCTAAGACCTGTTTTAACAACGTAAAAATACTTTATCCTCTTTGTAACAAATGTAACGTTTATTTATTTTCTATGCTATGCTATGCTATGATTTTTTATTCAATGAGGGCGCCACTTGGCCAGTAGTAGGGCCTTAATGTCAACTGAGTTAGCGAATACGCCTGCAGGTCAGGTGCGCGTGCGCGACCCTACTTGTTTTGCATATGGCGTGTGGTTAGTTTACATAAAATTTGTTTGTTTTGATATTAAAATGGCACCTCCTGTATCGTCGTCGTCGATGCTCTATCGTTATCGCTATCATTCGCGGACTGTCCTATTATTTGGCCCTAAATTTGAACGCCACTGTCCTTCTAAACTGTTCTGTCCTACTTTTCTGCCCTCGTGTGAAACCAGCATTACGAACAATCCCGCCAAAAATACTTTTTTACAAAAAAATGGAACCAACTCGGTGTTTCTGGTTTTGTGTCTTCGTTTTTTGACACCGACTTCCGAAATTAAAGTTATTTTGCACTTTTTTGGAAGTTGGTTCCATTTTTTTTTGTAAAAAAGTTTTTTATTTTTCACTTTTTAGTTGCGGTTCCCCATTAAACTGTGTTAACAATTCATAGACATACGGTCGCAGCAATCGCGGTTGATTTGCCGTCAATTTTTGAAGTGTTCCGTTGTCTGTCTCTTAAACCCATCATCAGATCTATATGAAATTTAAATGGGACCATTTCGGAACAAACCAATTTTGTAAATCCGTCTATCTATGACGGAGTTATGCCCGAAAACAAATTTTAAAAAAAATACAAACATCCGAATTGATTACCTCCTTCTTTTTGAAGTCGGTTAATAAAGCGACTGCCTCTGGCTTCTGATTACCCGTAATAATTGTCAAGAAATCACTCAGAAAAGGCCATAATATTAATTCATTTTAATTTCCAAATCTAGATGGCCCGATCTTTTCTAAATCGCGTTGGTTTATAAAACTTTACATATTAGAATAAAATTAAAATATTAGAAAAATACTGAGAAACACACAAATAATGCGTCTGATGTCAATAATGATGCTTTTCTCTTTAATTTACTTTGTCTCTGGTAAAAACAATGTGAAGACGTTGACGGAATCTAATGGTCAGGAAATTATAGAAATTGGGCACCCCATCAAAGGTACTTTCAAATTCTTTTTACACAATACCGGGCAATGTAACGGGCCGTCAGACTCTTACTGACTAAAACCCACCAGTGTTTCTTCAATTGCCTGTGCTGGGCCGCATCGACTCTTTCGTATTCTCCCGTGACCCTGCCACGACTCTAAACGGCCCCGTCAATTATTTCTGACATCTCTTTGAGGTGCGCGTGGAACACAACGTGCCGTCGACCCGGGCCTGCTTCTTATCGGACGGAGCTACCCATTGCTCACCGTCCGCAAGCCCTCGACCACTGTCGCCGGGAATCGCCCTGCGAATCCCGTCGCCCAGGGCGTCTCCTGCGGCGGCTAGAGGCGTGAGGGCGCGAAGATCACCTCTCACTCACGCGTCCTGTCTCCTCCTTCGCAAGCATTACTGCTTCGTAGAAAGAAGTGACAGAGCTTCCCATTTCCTCTCGCTCTGTATCATGGCCACCGCCGATCGCCTCCAAGAGGACACAATACTTAACAGACCTCCACCGTATGCTCTACTGTGTCCTCTGGGTGATCCACACAGAGAGCTGCCAGTAGCTACTTATTTTCTGATTAACAAAATTTGTGAAATTGAGTAGATCTAGGTAGTGTTCGTAATTATTTTGAACGTATGCCTGCTAGTTTGAGCCGATGACCATTTCTTTTACCCGACTGCGCGACGCAAGGGACGGTTATGTGTTTAGCAGCCTATGTATGCTTGTTCCTTTGTGGCACTATAGAGGCCAAACGCGTGGGCCGATTTTGATAATTCTTACGTCAATTAATTCGTCTTAATGTTGCGAGTGCTACTAAAGACATGACAGAAATCAAAATGTAATATGGCGGCAACCAGACGCCATATTGTCGAAAAGAAAAAAATAAAGTCGACGAACTATACAGGGTGTAACGGAACGGTGTGGTCATATTTTAAGAACTGCATCTGCCCATCAATATGAACAACTTTCTTCAAGAAAACCTGAGGAAATACTCAAAAGTTTTTGTTACTCATACTACGCTAGTATTATTATTTATTTATGAAAAATCACGTAAATAATACCTTAACAGCATAACGCCAAAGCAATGTTACTACCACAAAATACAATTTGAAATACCAATGAAAAAACAAATTAAATTACATTTAAAATAACAATCGAAAACACAATCAAAAACACAATTAAAAAATACAATTAAGAATACATTTTAAAATACTATTAAAAAACAAAAACCTAAAAAAAAAACAAATACTATTATATTATTTGTGCCCATACAAATATTGATCAGCTGATGATAACTTTGTATGGCAAGTCCAATTTCTTTTTTTTAATTTTTCTATTTTTTCTTAGAGAAAGTTTGTTAATTTCCATGGGCAGAACCGGTTCTTAAAATATAACCACATCTTTCCGTTACGCTCTGTATTAACCGGGTATCAAAATAAAGGAGGCGAATCCAAAAATAAAACTCACTTAAATGTAGAAAATAAAAATTGAATGTTTTCAAACAACCCGACTGTTAAAACAATTAAAAAGTTCCAAACAAGTCACTTTTCAAGTAGTCTGATGCAGTTGGTGGCATGAAATCAATAATTGAACTAAAACAAGACGTTTAGCACCTCTCCAAAACTGCCTATGTATTTTTTGTGCAATAGAAAACTTTGTTAATTTTCAGAACTGCCGATAGGTATAGAGGAGGAGCCTGGGGCTGATGATGACGATGACGACGAGAGGGCTCCGTCGAAGCCGCCTGCTAAAACTCAAGTTCCTGCCACCAAGAAAGAACCTAAGAAGACTACTACGGTTAGCTTCTTATTTTTTCTCTTTTGTTATCTGGATAGGCACCGGGGCCCCCTCACCCCCTTACAAGAAAATTTATCCTATCCAACCAGTGGCGACCTTAGGGGGTGGCAGGAAATGCAAGTCAAGGCGGGAGTGGCAATCCTCTCGCCCCTATGCCGCCGGAGGAAACGCCCTGGGCGACGGGTACGGGTAGCTCGCCATTCGATAACGACCAGGCCCGGATCGACGGCATGTAGTGTTAAGGTCACAGCACACAAATCAACTCGGAAAGGGATCGTCGCCGTATCAACTCGAGCCGTGCAGTATTCTTTGTATGAAAATCCCTACTTCAACGCACACTAATCGGAATTGTAACGTAATCGCCTCGCCTCGGAAAAAGCTCACGATCCGGTGCGGTGCGTGGTTAACTTGCGGTACCCACGTTTACGGCTTGTCGTCCCCGCGCTTACGGCTCGTCGTCCCCGCGCTTACGGCTCGTCGTCCCCGCGCTTACGGCTCGTCGTCCCCGCGCTTACGGCTCGTCGTCCCCGCGCTTACGGCTCGTCGTCCCGGCGCTTACCTAAGTCTCTCCGTGCCCTCCTAACGAAACAGGTTCAAACTGTGTGCCAGCCAGATCAACCAGCGGTCGGTGAGCCGTAAGCGCGGCGTCGCCTAGCCGTAGCCGAGTCGACGTACCGGTGCTGCTGATCCGCTTTGGTTACGTGCTTACGTTAGGTTGACGACTGTTTGATGACGAGATGAAAGGCGATACGGTGACGATCCCTTGCCGAGTTGATATGTGTGCTGTGACCTTTATATGTGTACTCTTGTACGTTCGCAGTATGATTGACGGGGCCCGCAGGGCTGGTGTTGCCCAGATTCGCGGGTTTGTTTGAAAGTGTAAGGCACTTGTTCGAGTGCGACGGGCGGTTACTCGCACCAATCGCTCTGGGCGGTTAGTCCTGCGCAACACTGCACGCGCTAGGTAGATAGAAACGACCGCTGGTTGGGCTCTCGGCGTGAGTTTTGACCGCCAAGCGAGGGTCCAGCGAGTAAGCTTTGATAGATATTTATAAATGTATATATCGGGTGTAAAAAGACAGTTTCCGAAGCCGAAAGCCACATATTCTACCTATTATTTGGATCATTTTTTTTCCACTAGACTTTGGAATCCACTGGTTCTGGAGATATTGAAGGTCAAAGTCGCATTTTTTTTTTACTATTTTAGGAAAATGAATTCCAAGTGTTATTACTAAACTTTTTTCCATACAAATATTACCTGAATTTTCGATATTTTTTTTCGAAATTTCGAAGTTACTCATTTGCAGTTATAAAAACGCAATGCATATCAAACGTATCCGACAAGTACCTACGTGGCTTAGAGCGAAGGGGTGGGGCTTAACTCCACTTGCTTGGGTTAGCGTTACATTGCGCGCAATAAAAAAAAGTTTTTTTTTTTACCTAAAAATAAATTCGTTTCCCAGCAATAATTTTTGCGCAAAACTACTTTATTAGACGTACAGTACCTACGCGTAGTTGATGGCTATGTGATGTGTCTTTTTACACCCTGTATTAGTTTGGTGCGGGGATCGAACCCGCGACACGCAGCGCAGCAGCGGAACGCTCAACCACTGCGCCAACCGTGTCGTCAAAATTATATATATAAGAATGAGTGAGTACGGTATGATAATTATGTACCTGCATGTGTACCTATATGAGATTTTTTTTGTCAAAACCCCGTAAATTGCACCCGTTCGAAGCTGAGGCGAATTGGTAATTGATTAATGAAAGCTTTTATTTCCAGCTGGCAAGTGATAAGAAAACTGATATAAAAGACGGCGAGAAATCCAAAGAATTGAGCCCAGATGAAGACGAAGACAAGATTGAGAAAGAACTGGCTGAGATATATAAGGATACTAAAGGTATAAGCACTCTTATAATAGATTATACAGTGTATTGTTCGTCGGTTCGTTGAGCTCCTCAAAGTTCTGAGTTGAGCTTCACGATAACTGGCAAATGCTTGCACTGTCTGGACAGTTCTACTCAAATCTGCGTGTTGCTTTCCTCAAAAGCTCATTTACAGACATTAACGTACATGGTTCTCATATGATTTGACCAGTAAATATTGTATGGATTTTAACACTCTAAAAGAGACTGATCTCTGAGTTTATTTCGGTGTGTCTTCTCAGGGTAGACAGCTAGGAAACACCGGCCTCATCTAGCTTAAACTGACAAAAAACATTGACGTGTAAAAGTGTAGTTAAAACCTACTTACATAAATAAAATCTTTTATCATTTAAAGTGTGTCCCTGGGTAATGAGCACAACAGAAAACTTGTTTATCCGTTTCAAAATAGTCAGCTCTAGTTGATGAAGGGATGTGAGCTATTGCCACAAGTCTGATCGATTCGAACTTTTGTTTTCTGTTATTCCAAAACTATTTCAAGTACATGCTAACCTTGAACTGTTGCTGCAGCATGACCTGAAATCTGCATGGTACCCAGTTGGGTGAGGAGTCCTTCACTTACACACAAATCCTCATAATTTTCTTAACTAAGTTTTATTTTACTGACTTAGGGTCGATTTCACCAATTCTAAACGCCCAGTTTTCGACGTTTAAGCTCGCTTAAACCCGTTTAGTTGCTGTCATAAAGCTGAAGAGTTTGCTTCTTTGTTTGGTTGAACGCGCTAATCTCAGGAACTACTGAATCAAATTGAAAAAATATTTTTGTGTTGAATAGTCCATTTATCGAGGAAGGCTATATTAGGCTATATATCAATAAAAAATGTGGCAAAAACGGGAAAAAAATCCTTGAGCAGTTGCGTGCGCTGCGTGAACAGTTAAAGTTTCGCAAAAATTACGGAATTGTTCTTCTTTTAAAGTTCTAAAAAAAAGTCCACGACAGCATATGTCTATTTTTTAAGGTTAATTCACTATAATTTTTTTACGGTTTTTATTTTGATGTGACAACGTCTTATAAATTGGTTTGCCGGGTGACACTTCAAGAAACTGCGTTACGCTCCGCTCACGTTATGCGCTCACAATGAGAGCGAGTGAGAGGCACGCGTCCCTTCCACTCGGGCATGGTTAGCCCGCCTAAGAGCGAGAGAGACAGACATAAAAAGTGAAAAATATAATTCTTTGTATAAATAAATGTTTTAAATTGTTACTATTATTTCATCCTTCTTCCTACTATACGAATGAATATTCACATTAAAATTATTTTACCACTCAAAGTCGTTGTCACGTAAAACTTTCGCCCGTATACCGACTTTACAGGCAACCAATTTTTTTTTTACGCTAGGCTTAGTTCAGTAAAACTTAGTTTATAGAGCGAATGGTGAAATCGGCCCTTAGCGGTCCCCCGACAACACAAGGACGATTGGATCAAAGAATTTTAACAAAAATCTTAATTCTTTTAATACAACAATAATAGTTTTTATTCCCTCCCAAGTAACAAGACTCTTAGTGTTACCACGGGGTCTCATCTCGAACAAAGAAATTTAGTTCAATCAAACAAACAATAGATGACGTAATGCGATGGCCCCGCAGGGTTTGCCAAAGAACATTTCTCGTCGCAGCGTCTGACACGAGTTTTCTGAATTGGACCTTCGGCGCAGACGTTAGGGTCACCCTATTTTTTCATTAAGTTTTCTTTTGTTTGTTACATGTAGCCAAGACAAGTTTACATGAGGAGTGGCTGGAGAGGCGCTACGGCGTCCTCACCTTCCGCCTGACGCAGGTCCGCACCGGACACGGCTGTTTCAGGAGGTTCCTGTGTCGAATAAGGCGGGTGGAAACGCCCGTGTGTCACCACTGTGCAGAACGCCCAGAGGACACGGTGGAGCATACGGTGAAGTTCTGCACCGCTTGGGTGGAGCAACACCGTAGCTTGGGCGCAAGCGACCTCTCGCGCCCGGCCCTGGTCCAGGCCATGGTACGGCGCGAGAGGGAATGGGAAGCAGTCTCATCCTTCTGCGAAGCAGTAATGCTCACGAAGGAGGAGGCGGAACGGGTGAGGGAGACTCAACAGAGTCGCCCTCACGCCCCCAGCAGCAGCCGCCGCAGGAGACACCCTGGGCGTCGGGGGTCGCGATACGATCTCCGGCCACCGTAAGCGCGGGCCTGCGGACGTCGAGTAATGGGTAACTCGCCGTCCGATCAGCACCAGGCCCGAGAGTCGACGGCACGTAGAGTTCCACGTGCACCTCAAAGAGATGACAGCAACACATGACGGGGCCCGTCATGGCCGATGCCTGCCCAGGGGTCATGGATAAATTCGAAACAGAGTTACCGCGCCCCCTAGGCACTCAGGCAACTGAAGGATGAGGGGTGGGTTTTAGTCAGTAAAAGTCTGACACCTTTCCGCTCCACCCAGAGTGGGAGAAGTCATTGGATGATTTTCCAACCCCACAAAAAAAGAGATGTTTACAAAAACATTTTTTGTATTTTTTTATAAAAAGATTTTATTTTTCAGTTTTTGGTGGTTGTACTCCAACTAAAACTAAATAGTAAAGTTGCACCCGAATTGATAACCCCATTAACATGGAATTTTAATATAAGTAATTGGAGAAAACCAAAACGTCATCTGATATTGATTTTCTTTATTTTTTTCGAAGAGTGCTGAATCAATTTCGATAAAATTTATATTGGATCACCTCTGAAGTATGAGCTACCAAACAAAAGAACCATCAAAAAAACAAACAAACAGTCGAATTGAGAACCTCCTCCTTTTGCATCGGGTCTTTCTAATCAGAAAAACGATCCTCGGTACGGTAATGAGGGAACGATCAAATCGTTCCCTCATTATTGAGATCGTGACTCCTTTGTCTGCCTCCAAATGATAGGTCTGTCGCCCGGTGGAGGGCGGCGCCGACAGATAGCTCCAGCTGTTCGAAGATCTGGTCCAACCATCTCTTCGGGTTTCGCCCTCTGGGTCTTTTACCTTCAACCTTTCCCGTCACCACCAGTTTTTCCTACTTGTTTGAAGTCGATTAATAAAACTTTATAATATTTGATGCAGATTACAAAATGGACAGCGGAGATGAGGAAACTGTGTGGGTGGCTAAGGAATCTATAACTACTGTCGAGCAATCCACAAAGGAAGCAGAATATAAGGAAAATGCAGAAAACTTCGACAAGTCAATAGGAAGGCAGCGGAGCAAGTGAGTTATTTCTTTTGATACAAAATTTACGTTATCAATCTGCCTAGCCTTTTTCCAACCATATTGGGGCCGTCTTCCAGTCCTACCGGATGCAGCTCAGTACGAGTGTTTTACATGGAGCGACTTCCTATCTGATCTCCGCCACCCAGTAACTTGGCAACACGATACCCCCTGGCAGTGTCGGATTAGCTTCATAGCAAGAGTGGCAAATACTACAGTCTCTGGTTGGACGTACAAAAACAAATCAAGATTTCAAATGGTATTACTATAAAGACAATGAAGGCAACTGCCTATGGGCCCATCGCTACCTATGAGAAAAATAAGTCAAAGAAGTTTTAATTCGTCATGATTTTACAAAGAGTAACCCTTTGTAGAATTTTATACATGTCTCACGCTGGCTTAATCCAGCACTGTTTCTTGCATTACATTTAACGAAAAGCAAAAGAAGAAAAATGTGAACCTGAAATTAGGCAGATGCACGTCGTGACTGTAATAACAAGGCTCCCACTAAGCTTGATGCTGTGCTTTGGGGGACCCACAGCCGCTTCCCTTTAACCATTTATCATCTATCTATATTTAATTTCCCTTGATTTTCAACAGCTTCAAATTCCAACCGGATTCTACGGATCAGGTGAGCGTTGAGAGGTTCAGGACATCGGTTGATGAGATCAGCTGCAACAATCGGGAAAAACTTAAGGGGACAGTCGCTGTAAGAATTCTCTTCTTTATTGGTGGCATCACTCCCTGCCGTTATCCCCGACGTAGCACGCGTTCTTGATACATTCGTCTCCGGTCTCTATCAGCCAGTTCAGAATAGTCACCTTTCTGGCCAAATCACTGTACAAAGGCGGACCTCATGTTCTAGGCATTTTCTACCAGTCCATGTTTGGGTGGTCTAAGCTATTTCAGATTGCATTGTCCTTATTTGATCGATCTGACCAAGATTGTGTCTCAAAGTGACTGACCTCTGATTTTCTTTCGGTGCAATACCTACCTTAGTTCTTTTTTTTATTTGACGCTATAGTAGCAGGTATGGTATAGGTATAACTCCATCATTGCCAACCTCTGTGGCGAGCTGCTAGAAAAGTATGAGTGACAGCCTGTCAAGAGACTTCACTGATCTTGTAATGAAAATCTTTGACAGGCGATAAAATAAAACAACAAAAGTTTTACCCCAAAAGGGAAAGCCTTTTATTTTACCTGACCCACCCCGACTATAACGTTAATTAATTATTATTTAATCAGTACGCTAACCACAGATAATCGCCCACCATCAGTAGAATCTAGCAATCACTTTATAGTAACATTGTTTTTCTTTTTACAGCCACTATCAGAAACACAAACAACTAAGGATAACGCATTTCGCACCATTAGCAACGGCATAGTACTGATTACTGCTGTGTTATGTTACGTTTTCACATGTACTTAATTAACAATTACAATTAATTGTCCTGAGGAACTCGGTTAGCTCACTAATTTCTAAAAAATATTTACTGTTCTAAGATAAATCTGAGGGTGGTCCGCAAGGGTGCATCTTAGGACCGAATCTAATTAAAGAATAAGGTTTTTGAAATTCATGACTACATACGTCTCCCTTGTTGCAAAGTGTGTGCTTAAAAAAATATGACTGTCCGACTAGCAAGAATAAATCTAATAATATATTTTGTTTTGAGGATGGTTTATTTACAGTTAGAGACAAACTTGGCAGTCAGTGTGTCTCAAAACATTTATTGATATTTTTAATTAGTGGGTTAACTGATTAAAGAAAAATGCTTTATATAAATTATGTTTGCTGTCTGTAGTTATGTATAGTAGATGTCAAATTGTTTGTCGTCTATTAAATGTTTATTTAATTATTAAAAGGTTTTTTATTGCATCCATTCCTTCATACTAAAATTATCAATGGGAATATGTGTATGTTTGTTAAATGGGCACATCTAACCCCCTATTAGGATTTTAATGAAATTTGGCACGAGTTTAGACTGTGAACCGGTTAAGGACATAGTTTTTAAAGTTCCCCGGGGATAATTAAACACTTTTTACGCAGTTGTAGCCACTGGCCGAAACTAGTTGTTCTATAAAATCATTATGATGGGCCCCTACTATGACATTGACATCCTAAAATCATCGTGATTCCGGTGTTAGAGTGACGGAGCTATACAAGATGTATGATGTTACTGTTAAACCGGATTCATTATAGTTTTTAACCGACGAAAAAAAAGGAGGAGGTTCTCAATTCGACCGTATATACTCGTATATTTTTATATGTCATAATCGGGAGGTTTATTTATAAAACTAAGAACTGATTCATATAACCTAATAAATCGTAGATAAACCTGCTATAACGATAGGTACCATTTGATTGGTGGTTACAAGGTACAGTCAATATTGGTTTTTTAACCGACTTCAAAAAGAAGGAGAATGGTCCCATTTAAATTTCATATAGATCTCATGATGAGTTTCGGAGACAGACAACGTAACTCTTAAAAAATTGACAGCAAATAAACCGCGATTGCTGCGATGTAATGTCTATGTATTATTGTTAACACAATTTAATGGAGAACCACAACTAAAAAGTGAAAAACGAAAAATTTGTTTCCAAAAAAATAGAACCGACTTCCAAAAAAAGTGCAAAATAACTTTAATTTCGGAAGTCGGTGTCAAAAACGAAGACACCAAACCAGAAACACCGACTTCCGAAATTAAAGTTATTTTGCACTTTTTTTGGAAGCCGGTTCTATTTTTTTGTTAAAAAGTTTTTTTGTTGAATAATTTTGAAGCTCACTCATATATTGGCACAGTTAGTACAGTGGTTGAGCACTGATTCACTCTTAATTGAAGACCCCCAAGAAGAGAAGTTTGAAGGGAAAATATAAACAAAATATAATAAATAAAAATATGCGCCCAAAATTCGTATCCGCTCATATAAGTTCCAAGCCTGAGGGTAAGCTCACACCAAAATCCGATGCGACGCTAAGCTTCGCGTACTTTTTAACACGCTTCACTTGTAACTATGTAATAGAATATTAGAAGTTAAATTTGACCCACTTTCCGGTTTCCGATTAAGCTGAAATTTTGCACGAGCAGTGATAGCCCACTGGTAACACCCGCGACTTACAATTTGTAGGTCGTGAGTTCAAACCCAGGCAGGCGCTTTACTTTGTGTAAATTATTTCATCACCACTGCTCTCAAAACGGTGAAGGAAAACATAAACAAACCGGCAAGTCCTAGAACCAAAAATTCGAAGACATGTGACATCCAACAATCCGCATTGGGCCCGCGTGGTGGATTACGGCCCACACCCCCTCACAGGTCTGTGCCCCAGCAGTGGGGACATTAAAAGGCTGATGATGATTATGATAATGATGAAATTTTGCATACATGTTAAGTTGGATGACATTGCATGGTAAGTGACGTCATTCCAAATTCAAAATGGCAAACTCCCGAAGATGGCGGACTAGTTATTTTTAAGCTTTCCCATGATATGGGTTTTAAATAAAAGAGTTGGCTGTAAAGAAAACGAAATAATAAAATGACGTCACTCAAAAGCGTGTTATTAAGTATTTTTAAACTGTAATATAATTAAGATAGCGATACAGTATGGAGTTTATTTACTACAGAAACAGTAAAAGGAATAAATCAAAAAAAAGAAACACACAGCAAGGGCTCTCGATGCGTCTCGCAGCATCCCTATACAAAGCTTCGATCTCTTCACCGGAACGCAGAACGCTGCGGTATGCGGTGCCGGACACATAAACGTATGGAAAAAGAATGGTCTTTTGTTCTGTCGCCCTATGCGTCAGCGGTGAGGTCAATATCCGTCACCGCATATCGCTGCGTTATGCATTCCGATCAAGAGATCAAAACTGAACTCGTCACCGCACTGCGTACCGCGAAACTAATGGGTACTTAAAAACTACCCCTAGAAGAAGAAGCGCGAAACAACTCTCTTCAAGCATTGCGTCGCACGCAACGCGCCTCGGTGTGACCCGGACTTAAGATAACCGCCAGTACTGTTATCAAAATTATCAGTATCTACACCTGAGTCACTAGATACCTATGCTATCAGTTTATCTTCAGCACAGTTTCGTACACAAAATATACGTACATTATCATATTGATTGCCAAGCCGAGTAGTGTGGACATGGATCACCCCGCGTTTTCTGAAGCCGGCGGTAGCCCTGGCATTGAAATTTGGACCATTGAGGTTAGTACACACTAGGGCCGTCTTTAACCATGAAGGCCCTTGGCATATTAGGATAATGGGACCCCTATGCCTTTGACAGCGGACTATTTTGTTAAAGCAGGCATAAAGAGGTCATTAACAACATCCACGTAAAAAACAATTGAGCTTTTTCACTGATGATTCTCCTTTAAAACAGTGCAGGTACTAATAAAAACTGGCTGAATGCGTGTTGGATTTCGCACATTAAGGGTTCCGTACGTATACTTTAGTAACAAATACCCAAATATTGGTATTTGTTACTAAAGTATACGTAATAATAAACATTATCACCAAATTTCAAGTTCATAGGTCAATGGAAAATTAATAAATTCTTCGTAACAAAATTTTGTGACAGAGGACGGACGGACAGACGGACACGTGAGTGACAGCAATAGGGCTCCGTTTGGACCGTTCCGGTACGGAGCCCTAAAAAGTACTATCTAAGTATGTTTTTATAAAAAAGCCTGATTTTCGGGCAAGATACTCTCAGCGATTCGCGCTTGCAAAAGCTAAATATGCTAGTACATGTAAGTAATCAAATGATTAATTTTATCGTTTGATTTTCTTAACATTTTTAACCGACTTCGAAACAGGAGGAGATTCTATGTTCGACTCTATGTATTTTTTATTTTTTTATAAGTATGTCCACCGATTTCTCTGTCAACTGTGGACCGATTTTCAATTTTTTTTTTAATCCAAAAGAATATACTCCCGAGGTGGTCCCATATAAATTTTATCGAAATTGCTTCAGCGCTTTTTGAAAAACTGTACAAAAACGAAAAATATGTATACCTAGATGACGTTTGGGTTTGCTCCAATTACGAGTATGTTTAAATGCCACGTTCAATGTTGTTGGGGTTTTGAGTTCTGGGGTATAACAACTAAAAATTTTTCACAAATTAAAAACTTTTTTACAAAAAAAGAAAAAACCGACTTCCAAAAAAGAAGAATTTAAAAATAACTTTAATTTCGGAAGTCGGTGTCAAATAACGAAGAAACATATAACTAGAAACAGCGACTTCCGAAATTTAAGTTATTTTTAAATATTTAGTGTATTTTCTTATTTGGAAGTCGGTTGTTTTTTTTTTTTGTAAAAAAGTTTTTATTATAGTTATCGTTAATGAATATCGGTTATCGGTTCGTGATCTGGCTCAGGCCCTGCAGTCTCAACATTGATAGCGATGGGTCGCTACGGCGGAAAAATAATTGATTTTCTTGAAATATGTACAGAGACGGCGTAAATTTTAACTTGCAAGCACTATATTTCAAAAAAAACTGTTTTTTTTTAATTTTAATTATTATTGTTACCGCTTGTACCAATCAAAAAGGACGTAGAGACCGTTCGTTAGGACGTAACGATCGCTATCAATGTCTAAACTGCAGGCGCTGCAGTCTCGACATTGGTAGTGAAACTTTCGTTAGCTACCGATCGCTATATTACTAGCGGTTAAAAACTCCCTCATTTGTCACAAATTTTAGATCATGACCTGAAAAAATAATTGATTTTCTTGAAATATCTACAGTGACGGCGTAAATTTTAACTTGCAAGCACTATTTTTCATGAAAACTTATAACTTATTTAGAATAGAATAGAATACTCTGGTTAATGTACACCATTTAGATTACAGAACATATAAATGAAGAAAAAATTACATAGGGTGACACAATGGGCGGCCTTATCGCTATAAGCGATCTTTTCAAGACAACCTTTGAATGGATTTTATAGAGAAAAAGGAAAGACAGTACTGTAGGTAGTCATATGTGTACTAAAAACAAACTTTCAACATTAATTTCTTAGCGAACAAATTCGGTCGTTACGCGATCGTTAACTATGTCGAAACTACAGGCCCTGGGGGCTTAGACAAAGTAACAATTTAAAAACGATAACGAAGTTAGAAAAGACTAAAATGTATGAGATTGACATAAACCGCGCTAAGTCACGTGGTCAGTCGACATCGTTATCGCAAGTTGGTAGACAATGTTATAATTCGTAACGAAACCATAAAGAAACGAATTGCTATCGTGTTTATCCCATACAAATGCGTAGACAAGCAGCGCTTTCAGAGTTTGCCTTCGCCTCGATCGTGATCGCCAAAAAAGATAACGAAGGAACGCTAACGCTAGGAAATGTTTATCGATATCTCAGAGACGATGACGAATTTAGATATCGTTTCGCTACGAAGTGATGTTACTTTGTCTACAGGCCCTGGCATGAACTAGGGAGCCACAATCGATCGCGGGGCCCTGGGCCCAGAGTGCCCAGTGAGAAAGAGGGGCCTGGTAAACAATATGATTCATGATGAGAGTTTCTTGCACTTTCTTCTCCATAGAGATTTACTTTATCTTTTTTAAGGTTACGAACATCCGAATGTAAGAACGGAACCTGTTTGTCTGTCGGTCTATCGGTCTGTCTGTCGGTTACAGCAACTTTAGCAAACCTTCTGGAATTGCTGCAATCGCATGTCTGTTTATTGTTTACACCACTTCATAACATAACATCACGCTGATACGCTCTGAAGGGGTACACAGTTTTTACAGTTCATCCTGATACACCCTAATTTCACCAATGATGTTCAAATTCCATGTTTTTGGGGCTATCAATTCGGCCTTAACTTAACTATTTAGTTTTAGTTATGGGGAACTAAAACGTCAAAAATAAAAAACTTTGTCGGTTGTAATTTTTTGTAAAAAAGTTTTTAAT
The DNA here is from genome assembly GCA_951329385.1 of Polia nebulosa. NCBI lineage: Eukaryota > Metazoa > Arthropoda > Insecta > Lepidoptera > Noctuidae > Polia > Polia nebulosa. The sequence goes on from OX589608.1 coordinate 23,510,296, forward strand.
GTATGGGAAATTATTTTTAAATAAATAGACCGCTATGGCCCCAAGTGCAAAGCTCCACCATGGACTATTATAAGTGTGGAAACCAATTCCAGATCATCATCATTCTCCTGCCCTTATCCCAATTTATTTGGGGTCGGCGCAACATGTCTTTTTCTTCCATACTCCTCTATTAGTCGTCATCTCTGTAGTCACCCCCTTTTTACCCATATCCTCTTTCACACAGTCCAACCATCGTTTCTTTGGCCTTCCCCTACTCTTATAGCCATCCACATCCATACACAAGACTTTCCTCACGACATTTTCTTCATTCCTCCGCATCACATGCCCATACCACGACAACCGATTTCCACACAATTTTTCAGTCAGCGGTGCCACTTTTAGACTTCCTCTTATATACTCATTCCTAATTCTATCCATGCGCGTAACACCACACATCGCTCTTAGCATTCTCATCTCAGCTACATGCAATTGCTTTTCATTCATCCCTTTTGTGGCCTAACATTCTGAACTAATTCCAGATAGATACACCAAAACCCTTCGGGGAACTCAGGGGGTGGGGGGAGGGGGGGGGGAGTGTTCGAAAGAGTCACCTTACCCTGGCACAGGCAACTGAAGGAACACAGGGTGGGTTTTAGTCAGTAAAAGTCTGACACGCCCTCCCGCTCCACCCAGAGTAGAAGTACCTACCCAAAGTAAAATAAATAAATAAATAGAGGTGATGTTATGTTTTTAAACCTAATGTTTTATTTCAGAAATTCGAGCCAGTACTAATAGACTCGAAGAAGTATGGAAAATTCTATAACGCTGACTCCTACATTGTTTTAAAGGTTAGTACTTTTTTCCTATTGCTTACAGGACCTAAACGCAACTGAACGAAAGTTTTATAATGCCTAAAAGTATATGATCAATATATATGATATTCGTCAGGATTCCTAGCTAGATAGTGTTTTAAAACATAATACAACTAATTTGATACTATAGAAAAAAAACACGAAGATATAACTTATAACGATTAAAAACCTACATGCATTGCAATCATTGAGATTTTTTGTCAAATTATTTTAAAAGCAACATACAATATTAACGTATTAAGCCTCGTATTCATGGTAAACATTTGTTAAGCAACATGGTTGCATAAACATGTTGCCGAGTTGCTGTCAACATATTGCGGGCAACACTTGTGTTGCGGAGTTGATCACGCCATGTTGCAGAGTTGACGCCCGGCGAGCGAAAACATGAGTTTATCAACAAATGTTGACGTGTGTGGACGTGTTTGCACCTGATTATAAACATGGCGGTCGCGTCATCACATCAGATACAGAGAACACAACAACACTACTTCCTCGGGCAACATTTTAATGCAGACTGGCGTGTGTAGACAACCCATATTGATTTAAACAAAGTTTCCAGCAGCATTCTCGCCGTTCATCAACAACGTTGATCAACTGTTGCTAAACAAATGTTTATCATGAATACGAGGCTTTAGTGTTTTAATTTTTTTTTTCCAATCAATAGTTTTTTTCATCATCAGCCTTTTAATGTCCCCACTGCTGGAGCACAGACCTCCTCTCTGTGAGAGGGTGTGGGCCGTAATCCTCCACGCGGGCCCAATGCGGGTTGGTGGATGTCACATATCTTCGAATTTTTGGTTCTAGGACAGGCCGGTTTCCTCGCGATGTTTTCCTTCACCGTTTTGAGAGCAGATGTGATGAAATAATTTACACTAAGTAAAGCGTCTGCCTGGAAATTCAGGCAGGCGGAACTCACGACCTACAACTTGTAAGTCGCGGCCGTTTCCACTGGGCCACCACTGCTCTCCATAGTTTTTTTGTAAATAGATTATTGCTTAATATTTTGCAATAAGTTACCAGCGTTGTGTCATCGGGCTTCTTTTTCTTTTCTATGCAGTCAGAGAGTGACCACGCTTTAGGTCCTGTTTCTAAAAGCAGACTAAAGCAGACTAACTAAAAATGGGGACTCCATTATTAGTTAGTCTGGCGCAAGGCGCTATTAACTGCCAATGACCTTGAGTGGTTAGCTTACGTGTTCTGTGCTGAGCTCACGTAACGCGTCGTACGTCCACCCAGTAATAGGACTCGCCCATCAAGGAGCGCTGTCCGAAATTAGACGCATTATTAATTTATTACACGTAAAACATAAGTATTAAAATAAAACACTGAGACTAAATTATAAATAATTAAATAATCTTTAAAATGGTGAAGGTTTCATAAAAATAAGCTTTATAATTTCTGCGTGATTCTCAATTTATTATCCGCGTTAGACATAAATTTATAAATTATTTACACTATGTTATAACAATATAATTTCAAATATTCTCAGATCAAATTACGACGGAAATTGTCTAGAGTAACATATATTTTTTTTTAAAGAAATAATACTAGTCGTTTACACGTGATGTTCAATTAAAAACCATTAAAAGTCGTATAAACTGCGCCTTAAAAACTCGTTGATCTACTCGAGGCACTACACTACAATATCGTCGCTTGTTACGTTCTAACATCACGTAAGTCAAAATAAGGAGTACCCTATTTTATATTGACGTAAAAAGTTTTTTATGAGAGCAAATACACTCTGTTCTGAAGCACGTAAGTCAGTGTTTTGACAAAACTGACTCAAGTATTATTGCTGTGACAATACAACTGAGTTACACGGTTTTGCTGTTCACTGTTCAACACTGACACACGTACTTCATGTTAAATTATGTATGCGTCACCATTGGTTCTTACTCGTGTTTGATTTATCAAAAGCTGTCGTTTAATTCCCTATCGAAAGACATTTAGTGGCTGCCAAAAAGTTGGGGATCCTCGCAAAAGTGAGACGGTACTTCACGCCGGAACAGCTGCTCCAGCTCTATCAAGCACAAGTTCGATCGTGTATGGAGTACTGCTCTCATCTTTGGGACGGATCTGCCAGATACCAGCTTGATGCCCTTGAGTCAATTGAGAAACGAGCCAGGAGGATCATTGGCAATGATACGCTCGTTGAGTCAAAACTTAGTAACTTAACAGTCTTGAACATAGACGCCGAGTTGCTAGCCTGTCGGTTTTCTATCGGTTACATTTTGGGGAGTGTGCGACGGAATTGCATAATTTGATTCCGCCAAGCCCGTTTCATCAACCGACCACAAGACGTACGGCGAAGTGCCACCGATTCATGGTGGACATCCCATACATACGCACAAAGCGTTTTGAGAAAACATTCATTGTGCGTACAGCTAGGGAGTGGAATCCATACCGGAGTCTGTGTTTCCTGATAGCTACAACCTGGGAGTCTTTAAGTCAAGAGTAAATAGGTTACTTCTAGGCAAGCGTGCTCCATCTTCGACCACATCATCACTTACCATCAGGTGAGATAGTGGTCAAACGCGTGCCTATCAAAAATAAAAAAGTACGTAACTAATTTTGACAAAAAATGACTAACGTGCTGTTATAGGAACGCTACAAGTCTCAGGAAGGTTCTAATGAAGTTAGTTCTATATAGTTAGAAACAGTTTGAATCTTTGTAACATTGAAACTGATCCTAGTTGTCAAAATTAAGGGCTAGCTGTCAATCTTAGGGATGGCGAACTGAGATCATTTAATTCTGTCCAATAGCATTTGACAGAACGACGTTTGTCGGTCAGCTGGTGTGTAATAAAAATATTGTTTTCAGACGTCAGGCCAAAGCAATTCTTCCCTGAACTACGATGCGCACTTCTGGATAGGCAGCAAGACCACCCAGGACAAGAAGGGCTCTGCCGCGATCTGGACGGTGACCCTCGACGATATGCTGGGGGGGAAGGCTGTCCACCACAGGGAAGTCCAAGGGCATGAATCTAGCAAGTTCATCGGGTATTTCAAGCCTGGTGAGTTTTCGTATTATTTAATAGGTGTCATCGTCTACCTAGACGCCTTCCAGCAATTATGTTGGAAATACTATGTAACTTGTCGATGACAAATGACGTTCCGTTGTATGCAATTGAACAAAACGCTTAAACTTACTAAGAACCATCTATGATTGGATTTTATGACAAGAATTCAATACATAATAAATCAGCATAGGTATTAGTTATTTTGATGCCTAAATACTAATTAAATTAAATTACAGTTAACTATTCAGAAAAAATTGGTTGCCTGTAAAGTCGGTATACGGGCGAAAGTTTTACGTGACAACGACTTTGAGTGGTAAAATAATTTTAATGTTGCCCGAGTGGAAGGGACGCGTGCCTCTCACTCGCTCTCATTGTGAGCGCATAACGTGAGCGGAGCGTAACGCAGTTTCTTGAAGTGTCACCCGGCAAACCAATTTATAAGACGTTGTCACGTCAAAAACGTGAATATTTATATTAATCATATACTTCGAATACCAAGTCATTCCGTACGCGAAATGAATCGTCAATAGATGCATTCTGGAACTATTATTTTATATAACCTCGAAAAAGTTACAAAAACAAAAATAATAAAATGAAAAATAAATTTAATTAAAACAAAAAATATTAAAAAAATCAATTCTTGAGATATTTCTTGTGTTTTTTATGACCTTGAAAAATAAAGGTATTCTTCGTATAAAAGGCATATTGTGATTGTGACGCCATCGTTTCGTCGTCTACTACGATTTGACCATCCTTCTTTCGTTAAAAACCAGTTTATTCAAGTAGTGAAAACATCGTGATGATTCATTAAGTTTCTAGGGCTCCGTGCCCGAAGGGTAACCAACGGACCTTGTAGGATGCACCATTGTACCTACACTATATGCGTCTGATATCTGTACCTCGGTCATAGATTATGATCACGGATCGCGATTAGCGATCTTGATTAAGACTAACTATATCGCGGCACTAGCAATAAAACAAACGATGTAAAAGTCGACGTTTATCGGCTGTATCGCTAACTTCAGCGCTAAGGCGGAAAACGCACTGACAGGCGGCTTGCTTCTGCCAGGATTACGGGAGTGTTCGAAACAGTCACCGCAGCCCAGTCTTTTTTTTATGTTTGATAGGCTCGCGTTTGACCACTATCTCACCTGATGGTAAGCGATGATGTGGTCGAAGATGGAGCACGCTGGCCTAGAAGTAACCTATTCACTCTTGACTTAAAGACTCCCAGGTTGTATCTTACAGGAAACACAGACTCCGGTAGACAAAATCACAGTCGAGACTTAGCACCTTTTTTAAACGACTTCGAAAAAGAGGCGGTTCTATGTTCGACTGCATGCATGTTTTTGGAACGATGTTCCTTATCGCGCGTTGTGAAAGGGGGCTAGACGGAAAAAATTCTTACGAAAAGTTGTCACGACACTAATCAGGCTGTCCATCCAAAAAGATTGTGTTGGAAAAACAATCTAATAAAAACTTCTTGTATTTTTGGTGGGTAGGTACAAAGTTTGCAAGCAGATCAACGATTATCAAACATTATTTGTTATGGTTGTTGTTATTGCTAAAGAGTTGAGTTGAGCTGAGCTAAGCTGAGCTGAGCTGAGCTGAGTTGAGCTGAGCTGAGCTTAGCTGATCTGAGCTGAGCTGAGCTGAGCTGCGATGAGATGAGATGATGAAGTATAACTTCTTACGTGCGTGCGTGTGTGCGTAGTTAATAATAAAAAAAATATTATAAATTAAAAAAAATAAAATTATATTACAATTCCTTCACTAATTAATCGAAAGGAACTTCGTTCCATCCGGGTGTCCCTTGACACCTCTCAAGTTTTTTTTCTTTATTTATGTATTCACCTATTTCTTTTTATATTTATTTAAAGTTTTTTATTTTTCACTTTTTAGTTGTATACCCCAGAATTAAAAACCCTAATAACATGGAACGTGCAATTTAAACATACTTGTAATTGGAGAAAATCAAAACGTCATCTATGTATACGTATTTTTTGTTTTTGTTCAGTATTTCAATAAAATTTATATGGGACCACCTCGGGAGTATATTCTTTCGGATAAAAAAAGAATTTTGAAAATCAGTCCACAGCTGACAGAGACATCGGTGGACATTAAAAAAAAACATACAGTCGAACATAGAACCTCCTCCATCCTCTTTTTTCAAAGTCGGTTAAAAAAAACCATACGGACGAATTGAGAACCTCCTCCTTTTAGAAGTCGGTTAAAAATAAGTTAAGGCGACTCTGCGATCTTAGACTATAACAAACCTTCATTTCCAGCCATCCAATACTTGGAAGGTGGCAACGAGTCAGGATTCACGGAAGTGGAGACCAATGCCGGAGCTGAGAAGAGGCTGCTGAGGTTGTCTGGTTGTGACAACATGAGGATCGAGGAGGTGAGGAAGAATCACAATTGTTTATGTGTTGAAATTCGATTGGGTTGAGAAGTTTGCAACTCATGCTCACAAAACATGCTGGGAATACTTTCAGTAAATTACTAATCACTACATATTATACAACAAAGTTCCCCGTCGCGTCAGTACGCGATACACTCAAAAACTACTGAATGAATTTTCATGAGATTTCCACCAATACACAGAGTGATTCATGAGTTCCCTACTACCGGCCAAGTGGCGCCCTCATTGAATAAAAAATCGTAGCATAGCATAGAAATTAATTTTTAATGTATCCAACGTCACGTTTGTTACAAAGAGGATAAAGTATTTTTTACGTTGTTAAAACAGGTCTCAAAATGTTTCGTATCCAAAGTAGTAGGCAATAGTACCAAAAACGGCCGTTTTTAAAAATACTTTATCTTCTTTGTAACAAACGTGACGTTGGATTCTTTAATATTATATTTATTTTCTATGCTTTGCTATTTTTTATTCAATGAGGGCGCCACTTGGCCGGTAGTAGGGCCTTAAGTGTAATTTGTACCCGAGCGAAGCTGGGTCGTTAGTATGTAGTATAAACCAAAGTCGCTTTCCGTGTCTGTCTGTTTCTCTGCTAACTCCTCCTAAACCACACAACATATTTTAATGCGGTTTGCACTAATAGAAAGAGCTATATATGAGGAAGGTTTGTGTATGTAATTAGTACCCGTGCGGAGCCGGGGCGGGTCCCTAGTAAAATATAAATCACGATGAATTATTTCATAAATGCGCGTATTAAAATAGAAGTTAAAGTTATCAGCATTAACAGTAGCTATAGGTAAGCACTGATTGGTTTCCTTTGATAATAATTATAATTAAAACGGGCGTAATCAACGATCATCATATCTATTCAAATAATGATAACCTTTAATATCACTCACTGTTTCATAATCACTGCTAAACAAAATTTCACATTTTTTGATACTTTAATAATATTTAAATTTAACAATAATAATATCATATTTCGAGCTCTAAGTAGAAGGCGATTAAAAAACAATAATCACATACCTATTCAATATTACTACTATATGTGTGTGTATGTGTATGTGTTTGTATATCAACATTTGTACACAAATTACTTTGTGCGTTCCGTTTTCAAGCAGGGATGTTATGGAGCTCCGTAACTGTAGCCGATATCTGAATTAAAAATTTATCCGTAACCGTTACTGAAACCGATGTAAAAGTTTCGAATAATTTCGAACACCGTGGCGCCACCGGGCCAGGGCACGGCCGAGGCACGGCCAGGCCTTGGCCCGGAAAAAAAATAAAAATATAAAAACTTAATTATATTTTTAAAATTTATCAGAGGGCTGACTTGTTCTTTGCCCAAAAGAAGTGGCGCGGACCACTAATAAATTGAGTTACAAGCAAGCATCTTGCATTTAATTCAATTTTACTTTTTAAAATACTTCAAGAAAGAGGTTAACGTCTTCAATAACCTTTTCTCATTATACGCAAACTTACCCTTCTCTCTTCTCTATAGGTCGAAGCCGATGCATCGTCTCTGACCAAAGAGCACTGCTTCATCCTAGAGGTAGACCATGACATCTTCGTGCTCGTGCCCGAGGGAGCCAAGGCGACGCAGAGGAGGAAGATCATCAGTGTCGCCAACCAGCTCCGGGATGACAACCACAATGGAAGGGCTACAATTGAGATTATCGGTGAGTTCTTCTTATCAAGACGTAAACTCAAAAGGGAATAGGTTCATCATCATCATCCACACCCCAACTTCGCCCACTGCCGAGCATAGGCCTCTCCTTCCTCGTGTCAATCCTCATGCTTCTGTGCCAATCTCATCCATGTCCTACCCGCGATGGCAACAATATCGTCCGCCCAACTGGTAACAGGAGGACCAACCAAGGGTGGTTTTTTTTTCTTCTGGGAGGGGCACAAGAGACAGACGCACAGTGTTATATGAAGCCCATTTTTCGGACATCACATTTTTATTAAAAAAACTGTTAGTAAAAATCATTTAAATGCAAGATTTTGTACCAAATCAATCAATAAACACTGAGACGGGCAAAAGTAACTGTTAAAAATAAACTTGTAGTATTTATAAAAAGGTTTAATTAGAGTACGAAAACAATAGAAAAATTACAAGTTTAAGGGTCCATTACGGGCCAAGTGGCGCCCTCATTGAATAAAAAATTGTAGCATAGCCTAGAAAATAGATATTAAAGAATCCAACGTCACGTTTGTTACAAAGAGGCTAAGGTATTACTACGTTATTAAAATAAGACTCAAAGTAATTTGTATTCAAAGTAGTAAACAGAAGTGTCAAAAACGGCCGCTTTTTGTACTTTTGCTTACTACTTTGGATACGAAACACTTTCGAGTCCTGTTTTAACAACGTAAAAATAACTTAGCCTCTTTTGTAACAAACGCAACATATTATTGTTTAATCTTTATTTTGTATGCTAAGATACGAATTTTTATTCAATGAGGGCGTCACTTATGGGGAGGTAGGCCCTTAATAGAGATAATTTTCTTTTTATGTTACCTCCCGCCCGCGCCCCGACCCGCGCTCTCCCACCGCGCCGCTATTCCAGCCAGAAACGGACAAGTTTCACTCATGTTCTTTCTGTTAATATATTTTTGCAACTCGGATGATTTGATTTGGCAATAAGTATGTATTGTGATGGAAACTTTACAACCGTCTTGGGGGGCACGTGCCCCCTTGCAACCAACCTTTCTCCTATACTCCTATTCGTTAACTCAGTTGCCATCAATTTGATAGGCACTATGCAGTACATTGCTCGGTGGACGTCGATTATAATAGGCACTACGGTTTTCCTATACGTCAAAGCAGCAATTTACTGCAAAGTGCCTATCAAATTGATGTCAACTGAGTTAGCGAATACGCCTGCCGGTCACCGCCTTACTCCACCTATCATCACCGCGCCTTGCCAGTAAATAGGTTACTTCTAGGCAAGTGTGCTCGTTTCGTTAAAATTGAATTTATTGTCCATACAAAATTAAGGCTTATTACAAGTGACTAAGGTTTTTATTATTTTACATATTTTTACGCATAATTATGAAACACGCCGGATAGCTGCATGGGCACTTCCACTGGTTTTTAGGGTTCCGTACCCAAAGGGTAACCATCGGGACCCTATAACTTATACTCCGCTATCCGTCTGTCTGTCAGCGGGCTGTATCTCACGATCCGTAATAGCTACATAGTTGAAATTTTCACAGAATGTGTAATCCTGTTGCCACTATTTAAATACACGCTGTGTGAAAATTTCGACTGTCTACCTATTAAGGATCATGTTATACAGCCCAAAATAAAACACATTTCTAAAACGAGTTAAAAACTTGTTTTAGAAATCTTTGGGAGTCCGTCATATTTAATTTAGAATGACGTCACTTGGCTTGGTTAAAGTGGGTGAAAATCACGTTCAAAGATTCCGTTACAGAGATACATATGTACCAACCTTATAAAAGCGTGTTAAAAAATACCGCTCATGTGCGTGTCGGACTTCGCAACTTTAGGATTCCGTACCAAATGTATTTTTGACTAATTGTATGGCTTTGGGTCAACAAGATGCTTATACTGTGAAAATTCGAAGACTGTAATACCTGTCTGACAGACGACGGAAAGACAGACAGACGGACACGTGAATGACAGCAGTAGGGCTCCGTCTGTACAAACAATAATTATTGCACGCAAGGGCGGATTTAGGGGGAGGGCACAGGGCACGTGCCGACGGTATCCAGACGGTTTTAGAGTTTCCATCACAATACATACTTATTGGCAAATCAAATTATTCGAGTTGTAAAAAATATATGAATAAAATAACAGAAAGAACACGAGTTAAACTCTTGTCCGTTTCTGGCTGGAATAGTGACGCGGTGGGAGAGCGCTGGTCTGGGCGCGGATGGAAGGAAACATTAAAGAAAACTATCTGTAATAAACATATAATTTTTCTATTGTTTTCGTACTTAAACCTTTATATAAATACTATAAGTTTATTTTTAACAATTATGTTTGCCCGTCGCGTCTACCTCTTGTGCCCCTTCCAGAAAAAAATCCTGGATCCGCCATTGAGTGCACGTTCATTTTTGTTTGCAACCACATTATCCGTGCGTTGGCTGCGTAGATTAGCCGTAGGAGGCATTGGAAAGTTGCCTTGACATTGGATTTCTTCGCACCTTCACTATTACTCACGCACCAAAACACAGATGGGACACATCATGCAAAAATAGATTAGTTACGCATTGCAGATAGATAAGACACAAAACATCGCGGATGTCATGTATACAACCCGATGATATCAACCTCCATACTGATTTTCCTCAATATTAAGCTGATAGCACGCCTATAAACTATTCAGGGAAATGATAACATATTATATACATATTTTGGCATTTCGGTGTTCCCCTTTAGGTATCAAAATTATCATTATCAAAGTGATGCATAATTTAGATGAATACCGTTGATTGCTGTTATCATATCAATTGTAATGCTAATTTAAGTCCGTCTAGCCTTGATGAAAACCGTCAAGTACCGGTAAATGCATATAGCCGATATTTAGTGTTATATGTAGGTAGGTAACGAATTATGATCCAAATTATACCTAACCATAGCGACTCAAAGAGACAAATATTTTAGTAGATTAAGGCGTATATATCCGCCAAGTGGCGCCCTCATTAAATAAAAAATCGTAGCAAAGCGTAGAAAATTAAGATTAAAGAATCTTAGGTTGCGTTTGTTACAAATAGGATAAAAAACTTTTTACAAAAAAAATACAACCGACTTCCATAAATAATACTAAAAAATGCAAAATAACTTTAATTTCGGAAGTCGGTGTTTCTAGTTTGGTTTCTTCGTTATTTGACACCGACTTCCGAAATTAAAGTTATTTTGCATTTTTTAGTATTATTTATGGAAGTCGGTTGTATTTTTTTTGTAAAAAGTTTTTTATTTTTCACTTTTTAGTTCTTTTACCCCATTCTAAAACTAAATTAATAGTAAAGTTATGCCCGAATTGATAGCCCCAAAAATAGGGAATTTGAACGTAGTTGGTGAAATTAGGGTGTATCAGGGTGAACTGTACAAATCTGTATACCCCTTCAGAGTGCATCAGCGTGATGTAATGTTGTGAAGTGGTAAAAACAATATACAGACATGCGATTGCAGCAATTCTGGAAGGTTTGCTATCATTTATTGAAGAGTTCCATTGTGTATCTCCGAAGTTCTTCATCAGATCTTCACCAAATTAAAATGGGACCAAATGTGAAGCAACAGCTTTCAAATAAAAAAAAAAACCTTCAAAATCGGTTCACGTACTAAGAAGTTATGAGTCGAATTGAGAACCTCCTCCTTTTTTGAAGTCGGTTAAAAAGGTATTTTTACGTTGATAAAAAAGGACTCAAAATGTTCCGTATCCAAAGTAGTAAGCAAAAGTACCAAAAACGGTTGTTTTTGACACTTTTGCTTACGCAAAGGTACTTAAGGCGTATATAGCCGCCAAGTGGCGCTCTCATTGAATAAAAAATCGTAGTAAAGCGTAGAAAATAAAGATTAAAAAATCCTATGTTGCGTTTGTTACAAAGAGCTTAAGGTATTTTTACGTTGTTGTATTTGACACTTTTGCTTACTACTTTGGATACGAAACACTTTGAGTCCTGTTTTAACAACGTAAAAATACCTTATCCTATTTGTAACAAACGCAACATAGGATTCTTTAATTTTTATTTGCAATGCTAAGATAAGAAGTTTTATTCAATGAGGGCGCCACTTACGGGGAGGTTTTTTTTTTTTTTTTTTGGGGGTGGGAAATCATCCTATGACTTCTTCCGCTCTAGGGTGGAGCGGAAGGGTGTGTCAGACTCTTACTGACTAAAACCCACCCCTGTTCCTCCCTGCCTCGAGTGCCCGGGGGCGAGGTAACTCTTTCGAATTTATCCTCCACCCCCGGGCAGGCACCGGCCGTGGCAGGCCCCTTCCTTTGGCTGACAACTCTTTGAGGCGCGCGTGGAACACTACGCGCCGTCGACTCTCGGGCCTGGTGCTGATCGGACGGCGAGTTACCCACTACTCGCCGTCCGCAGGCCCGGGTCTACGGTGGCCGGAGATCGTCTCGCGGCCCCTGGCGTCTCCTGCGGCGGTCGCGGCTGGGGGCGCTAGGGCGACTCGGCTGTTGCTGAGCCTCCCTAACGTGTGCCGCCTCCCTCTTCGCGAGCATTACTGCTTCGCAGAAGGAGGAGACGGCCTCCCATTCCCTCTCGCTCCGTACCATGGCCTGAACCAGGGCACGGCGCGAGAGGTCGCTGTCGCCTATCGCATCCACGAGGACACGGCGGTGTTCTGCCCAAGCGGGGCAAACCTCCACCGTATGCTCCACCGTGTCCTCTGGGTGATCCTCGCAGTGGAAACACTCAGGGGTCACCTCCGCCTTGATCCGACACAGGTACCTCCCGAAACAGCCGTGTCCGGTGAGCACCTGCGTCAGGCGGAAGGTGAGGGCGCCGTGACGCCTCTCCAGCCACTCCTCAAAGAGGGGCACTACCGCCTCGATGGTGGCGTGCCCAGTGCTGGGTTGCGACAGTCGCTCTCTCCATGTCACCATGAGATCCTGCCGGAGCTCGGTCCGCCGAGCGGCGAGTTGTCGCGGCAGCGGAGTTTCGCCCCGGCGTTTGGCCTCCTCGCGCCACTCGTACAGGTGCGCGAGGATTTTTGCCTCCAGATCCCACGGTGACAGTCCGGCAAGGAGGCTCGCCGCCTCACGGGAGATCGTGCGGTATCCGCGGATGATACGGATCGCCATGACCCTCTGGGACGCGTTCATCAGGCGAGCTGATCGCTGCCTCAACGAACGCGCCCACACCGGTGCCCCGTAGAGGGCCATGGACCGCACGATCCCCGCGTAGAGCCTCCGGCAGGAGGCGACTTACGGGGAGGTAGGCCCTTAAGCAAAAGTACCAAAAACGGCCGTTTTTGACACTTTTGCTTACTACTTTGGATACGAATCATTTTGAGTCCTGTTTTAACAACGTAAAAATACCTTATCCTATTTGTGTTTGACGGCACGGTTGGCGCAGTGGTTGAGCGTTCGGCTGCTGCGTTGCGTGTCGCGGGTTCGATCCCCGCACAGAACAAAATAAATATTTGTATGGCCTACAGATAGTTGTTCCGGGTCTGGGTGTCTTGTGTATGTGTGTCTACATGTTTGTGAACGCACCCACGATACAGGAGTGTGGGGCAACGTTTTATTTAAAAAAAAATTGTAACAAACGCAACATAGGATTCTTTAATCTTTATTTTCCTTACAAATATACGATTTTTTATTCAATGAGGGCGCCACTTATGCGGAGGTAGGCCCTTAAGAAGTGATTATGTAACAGGGTTTGAAAGTGACACCAAAGGTGAAAGAATAGTTGTGTTGTAGCGACATCTATGACGCTACATACGAACTAGAACAGCAAATTCCTACATCGCGCAAGCAGAGTTCTCCGCGCAATTTGAACATATACAACAGCCCGAAATCAACCATCGGGCAGTTGCCCGGACCAGACACAACACCCGTCTGGTCGGAGGATCCTCCCTTTTCAATGGAGGTTGTGAGACTTTACACTCCGTTTCCCATACCTCTATAGTGTAAAATCGGTTGTCATGGATATGAGCGTGTGAGGCGAAAAAAATGCGATAAATGCTTTATTTCTATTGATGTGCTCGTGTTTCACAACTAACACTTTTTTTTTCGAATTTATCCGCGACCCACCACTATCACACCTCATGGTAAGTCATGATGTGGTCATCGATGGAGCACGCTCCTCTAGAATAAACCCAGGTTGGTCCTCCTTTTAGGAGGTCTCTCAACGCTGCGTGTTGCGGTATTCTTAACATATGTTACCATAATACTTACATATTGTTATGTTGCAGATGAGTACTCATCCGATGACGACTATGCCCTCTTCTTCGACGCCCTCGGCTCTGGTTCTAAGGATGACATCGCCAGCGACGAGTCTGAATCTGTAAGTGTAATAACCAGTGATCGAAATAAGTAGAGCTATTTTTGTTCAATGACCGCAAACGTTGATGTTAATATGGACATTCCCCGGAATTCTAACTGAAACTCCGGGATTCGAAAAAATACCTACATTGTTTTTTTATTAACAAGGATAAGAAAGCTTGTCTTATGTATTGGCAGTGATCGTGCGATGTTGTCAAACTAACATCAGTTTTTGATTTTATAAACCTGAAACGTGTCCGTCTTATACTTACCCGTCGGAGTGGAGGAATATGTGTTCGTCAACACAGATTTGCAAAGAGGAGACTTAACATCACGTAGCGTGGGACAAATGTAGAACACTGCCGGAACTCTAAGTACGTAGGTGTTACCTTGGATAGAGTCTTGACTTTTAATGTGCGCTGTAACAACACGAAGCAGAAGGTCAGCGCCCGAAACAATTTATTACGTTGCCTTGTTTCTACCAACTGGGGAGCAGCGCCCGATGGTCTTCGCATAGCCGGCATGTTCTTATGCCTCTCTGCTGGTGAATTCGAGTGCAAGGTAAGTCGACATCGCCCTGAACGAGACATGCAGAATAATATCGGGATGTCTCAAACCGACTTCGCTCAACAAGCTCTACCCGTTGGCCGGTATTGCACCTCCAGGAGTACGAAGGGATGTCGCATGCGCGCTTGAGAAAAAAAAAACAAGAATCGAATTCCCGACATCCCCGCAATAAACATGGAATACCCCTGGATAGACTTAAGAGCCAGAAGAGCTTCCTTCGCTGTACACATGCCATTCAAGACCAGTCACCTAC
This sequence comes from Polia nebulosa, assembly GCA_951329385.1. Taxonomy (NCBI): domain Eukaryota; kingdom Metazoa; phylum Arthropoda; class Insecta; order Lepidoptera; family Noctuidae; genus Polia; species Polia nebulosa. Next base: position 23,525,385 of record OX589608.1, read on the forward strand.
AATGAGATACAAACTTTGGGAAGAACTTCACCATCCACCTCCTGACTTCATGAAACCCCAGAAACACCTGCCACCCGGTCGGGAACTGCAGTGGCCTATATTAAAAGCATTCAAACTGCGTACTCAGGTAGGCCACTGCAAATACAACTTGGCATAATGGGGTTTTATAGACTCGTCTGATACCCAGTGTGAGTGCGGTGTCCCCAACCAGAACATGACTCACATACTGGAATGCCTCAAGTGCCCAAACAGTTGCACTATGGAGGACCATGCTACTGACGCTGCAATTGATGTGGCCAGCTTCTGTCCAAGTCCTGGCAAAGTTAGGGAACCATAGATTCGAAAGAAGAAGTTATGTCAATTGTCTACAAATGTTACGAGTACGAGAGGACATCCAAACAGTAACTTTGCGGCCTTTTTTTTTTTGGGTGGGTGGAAAATCATTCAATGACTTCTCCCGTTCTGGATGGAGCGGCAGGGCGTGTCAGACTCTTACTGACTAAAACCCACCCCTGTTCCTTCCCTACCGGAGTGCCCAGGGGTGCGGTAACTCATTTTCAGAATTTATCCGCAACCCCTAGGCATGTAGGCACCGCCCACGATGGGTCCCGTCAGTGGTGACTGACACTAATCTCTTTGAGGCGCGCGTGGAACACTACGCGCCGTCGACTCTCGGGCCTGGTGCTGATCGGTCGGCGAGCTACCCACTGCTCGCCGTACGCAGGTTGCGGCTGGCGTGTAGTTTATAGCATGTAACAAAAACCCTGTCCGATCCTGAAGGGTATTATTTGGTATCGTACTGCGTACACATATACGTAACCATTTCATGGATATGAGATTATTATATTCCCCAAAGAAAAAATTTTTTTTTTAAAGTGTGTGCGTATTTTACTTCTTTGGCGTATCTAACAAGATAAAAACCAAACTGTAACTAACTTCAGGGTGTCGGTTTTTTGTGACGGTGTGCGCGCGCGTCGTAAAAATTTACTCTCATCAGTTGTCCCTAGCACGCCAAAAGAAGTATAACTTCAAAAGAAAAACTTATCAAAGGCAACACTGATCGCTCGAAAAAGTTCACCTACAGTTTAGTGTGAAAAAAGCAGCCTGAGCGAGACGGTATTTTTGATCCTTTGTTATGTGCCCTTTGTCGCGTGCCGCCAAAGCGGGAAGTTGTACCTACAGCCCGCCTTGTGCAGGGCGGTACGCTTTGAAATAAAAATAGGTAAAATAAAATTATTTCGCCGGCCGGTGGAGTGTTGTCAACTTATGAAAATTTGCCATATTTAGTGTTAAATTTCGCATGATCTAAATAAATTAAAAAATCAATAACTTTTGGTTTTTAAGAGTTAATTTTTTTTTACTATTTTTTTTAATGCGTATGTTAAACCAGGAATACGCCTTTATTGGATCGGACAGGGTTTTTGTTACATGCTGTATATGCCTGTCATCTGTTTAGACGCCTATTTCCAACACAGTGTTCACGTAATAGTATCGATAGCTGTAATGTTTTCTTGTTTTGTTTCAGAGTAACTACCGTGAGGACATTTCTGCCGTGTACCTGTACCGAGTAGTCGTGGGAGACGAGCTCGACCTCATCTCTCTGAACAAGCCGTACAAACAGAAGCATTTGTCTTCTGATGTGAGTACCTTCTTGACACTATTCCTTCGATTTCCGAATTAAGAATTTGAATTTGAAGAGCACGGGTGCCGGCGTGGTTGAAAGATTGGCTGTTGATGCGGGTTCGATTCCCGCACGGAACAAATATTTGTATGGCCTAGAGATAGTTTTGCCGGGTCTGGGTGTCTTGCGTATGTGAATTTGCATGTTTATGAAAGCATCCACGATACAGGAGTAACTCCTAGTGTCATGTGGGGCAATAGCAAGCTTGTAAAGACGTTACAGCTGTACTTTCTGTGTACTGAAAGTGGCATCGCTGCTGGCTGAAAAGTTGTGTGGAAATCGGCTGTCGTGGTATGGGCATGTGATGCGGAGGAATGAAGAAAATGTCGTGAGGAAAGTCTTGCGTATGGATGTGGATGGCTACAAGAGTAGGGGAAGGCCAAAGAAACGATGGATGGACTGTGTGAAAGAGGATCAATCAATATGGCTGCCCAGCCTTTTCCCAACTATCTTGGGGTCGGCTTGCCGTGTAACCAGATGCAGCTGAATACCAGTAATTTACGTGGAGCGACAGCCTATTTGACCTCCACAACCCAGTTACTGGGTAATACCTACCCCTTGGTAAGACTGGTGAAAGAGGATGTGGGTAAAAAAGGGGGTGACTACTGAGATGAATAGAGAAGTATGGAAGAAAAGGAAATGTTGCGCCGACCCCAAATAAATTGGAATAAGGGCAGAAGAATGATGATAAGTTGTACAGGTTGTACTTTCAGTCCATACCGCCTTTTTTTTGTGGGTTGGAAAATCATCCAATGACATCTCCCACTCTGGGTGGAGCGGGAGGGTGTGTCAGACTCTTACTGACTAAAACCCACCCCTGTTCCTTCCCTGCCTGAGTGCCCAGGGGTGCGGTTACTCATGTTGAGAATTTATCCGCTACCCCTAGGCATAGTCCATGCCGCCTTACTCTTCGAATTGAGCACCATTGCAACTTTTCCCTCAAACCGTGCCGAAAGGGAAACGTTTTGACACCATTAATATAATATAATATAATAATAATATAATATAATATTCCACAACTATCACACAACGCCATCTAGTCCCAAGCTAAGCAGAGCTTGTGTTATGGGTACTAGACAACTGATAACCATACTTATATATTTCTAAATACATACATATTATAGATAAATTACACCCAGACACAGAACAAATGATCGTGCTCATCACACAAACATTTGTCCTGGGTGGGAATCGAACCCACGACCTCCGGCATAGCAGTCAGGGTCACTAACCACTAGACCAACAGGCCAGTCAACCAGTCAGTAACTCAGACAGTCAGTATGTATGTATGTCAGTCAGTTAGTATCTTTTACTAAAGGGCAGTGCGAGAAAAGGACGGCTATAGCTATGAACTAAGTTAGAGATGTCAAACTAGTTTACGCCTTGCGCTTCACCGTGTTTTTAATCGACATGTTTTACGTGTGCCCTTAATTTGTATGGAAATATTATTTCAACAAAATTTGACAGCTCTAATTTACGTCCGTCTCTTTCTAGTTTTATTAGAGAGAAAAAGATAAGAATAGCCTAAATTAAGTTTAGTTTGTGCACAACAGAATCCGCACCATTGACTATTATTTGCTAGCCACGCATTCGTGTGTAGCTTTGTGGACAGTTAACACCATTTAGTTTTTCTCTGAATTCACAGGAGGTCTACATCCTAGACACTCCTGACTCAGGAGTGTACGTGTGGCTGGGTTCCGGAGTCGACGCTGACGTTAGTAAGGCATACCATGACATCTACTTAAAGTACTTCGAGGCTAAGAGCTATCCATCATGGGTAAGTCAATGATCGTTTTCTAAAATAACGTGCATTGGGTGGCAAAAAAAGGGGACACCCATATTAATTCAGAAGCGACGGAACAAAACCCGTTAAGGCCCATACAGCCGCCAAGTGGCTTAATTCCCGGGTCGGGATAAAAGAGCCTATAAGTTTTTCCTAAGGCGCTATTAGCTGCCAACGATAATTATCGATGGCAGCTAATAGTGCCTTAGCCTTAGCAGCAACGATAATTAGAGATAGTCGTGACGGCCAATGGCTTAATAGCCAAGAGCTTCGACGAACACCTAAGGAGGCTCTCGTTAGGTAGTTGAATCAAGCGCTTGATACAGAAAGCGGTACTCCTGGACACGGCGCGTATTGTTAGGAGATTCCTTTCTCAGGAGCCCTGACCACCGATAGCTTGGACCCTATCCCGATGCCGGTGGGCTACTATTTTTAACCGACTTTCGAAAAAGGAGGAGGTTCTATGTTCGACTGTATGTATGTTTTTTTTTTTATGTACCTATGTCCGCGCATTTCTCCGTCAGTTGTGGACCGATTTTCAAAATTATTTTTTTATCCGAAAGAACATACTCCCGAGGTGGTCCCCTGTAAATTTTATCGAAGTCGCTTTAGCGCTTTTTGAGAAACTGAACAAAAACGATAAATACGCATATCTTGATGACGTTCTTGTGTTCTCCAAATGTTTAAATTCCACGTTCCATGTTATTGAGGTTTTTAGTTCTGGGGTATAACAACTAAAAAGCGAAAAATAAAAAACTTTTTTACAAAAAAAACAACCAACTTCCAAAAAAAAATACACTAAAAATTTAAAAATAACTTTAATTTCGGAAGTCGGTGTCAAATATCGTAGAAATAAAATACAAACACCGACTTCCGAAATTAAAGTTATTTTTAAATTTTTAGTGTATTTTTTTTTGGAAGTCGGTTGTTTTTTTTTGTAAAAAAGTTTTTATATTTTTAAATGATTTTATATTTTAATATTTAAAAATGTAAATAGTATGTACATAAACATGAAATAAATGGAATAATAATAATAATCGTAGCAGTGGTGGACTGGTGGCCCAGTATAGCAGTGGTGGCCTAGTGGTATTGACCGCGACTTCCAAGTTGTAAGTCGCGAGTTGAAATCCAGGCAGGCGCTTTACTTTGTGTAAATTATTTCATCACCACTGCTCTCAAAACGGTAAAGGAAAACATCGTGAGGAAACCGGCATGTCCTAGAACCAAAAATTCGAAGACATGTGACATCCACCAATCCGCATTGGGCCCGCGTGGTAGATTACTGCCCACACCCTCTCACAGAGAGGAGGCCTGTGCCCCAGCAGTGGGGACATTAAAAGGCTGATGATGATGATGAATAATCGTTTATTTTCAGGTATTAACCCATAGCAATATTACAATGTTACTCTTATCTTTAGGTAAATGTCACTAAAGTGACCGAGGGCTCTGAATGTTCCACGTTCACGCAATACTTCGCCAACTGGGAATCCATTTCTGCCAACTCTAAGATGATTTCTGAATCCGGTAAGTACTAATTTGAGAATGGACCTATCTCCCCATAAGTGGCGCCCTCATTGAATAAAAAATCGTATCTTAGCATAGAAGATAAAGATTAAAGTATCCTATGTTGCGTTTGTTCTTTAAAGGATGAGGTATTTTTAAATGTTTCGTATCCAAAGTAGTAAGAAAAAGTACCAAAAACGGTCGTTTTTGACACTTTTGCTTACTACCTTGAATACGAAACATTTTGAGTCCTGCTTTAACAACGTATAAATACCTTATCCTCTTTGTAACAAACGCAACATAGGATTATTTAATCTTTATTTTCTACGTTCTGCTACGATTTTTTTAATGAGGGCGCCACTTGGCGGCTATATACGCCTTAAGTCGAAAGACGTCCTGTGCGTCCGACTGATCCTGTGCGCAAGCTTGTACAGGATCGGTCGGACGCACAGGACGACCATCGGATTCTCTCGACACTCACCAAGTCATCGGCCCACCTAGTAGATGGTTAGTTAGATAGTAACAGTTTTGAGATAAGTTATTAGAAATTTAATGGCTGTTCCTTTAAAAAGACACTGCTTGCAAATTGCTTATTGCTTAATGTTGACTCATTAATGTAATGAGTATAATTCTTTCTATTCTATGTTAATTTTGAATCATCAATCATTCGGTATCTGGCCCTTTTTAGACGCTTATTAATACTAGATATCAAGATCCACCCTTCTTTCTTTTTTATCTATATTTATGCAGATAGTACTTCTTCTTAATATAAAACTGATCTGATACATCACAGACGCTGGCTACTTCTCCGAAGATGCTGAACACTCAGCGCAAGCAGCCAAGCAGATTGGCAAGAGTGCTGCCGCTAGGGGATACATGCCCGACCAAGGAGAAGGCAGTCTCACTGTCACCAGGTGAGGTTCTAATTCAGACCATCTGCACGCTAAGAATAAAGTCGCTATTGTATTGTAGAAGATACATGCCCGTCCAGGGAGGAGGCAGCCTGACTGTTACCAGATGAGGTTCAAATTCAGACCGATACCAGCTTGATGCGCTTGGGTCAATTGAGAAACGAGCCAAGAGTATCATTGCCAATGATGAACTAGTCGAGTCGAAGCTGCAAAAGTCTTGAGCATCGTCGCCGAGTTGCTAGCCTATCGGTTAGGTACATTTCGGAGAGTGTGCGTCGGGATTACACAGCTTAATTCCGCCAAGCTCGTTCCATCATCAGACCACTAAACGAACGGCGATACGCCACCGGTTTATTTTAGACACCTCACCCGATACGCACAAAACTTTTTGGAAACTCATTAATTGTGCGTACAGCTGAAGAATGGAATTTCCTGTTGGAGTCTGTGTTTCCTGTTAGCTCTACAACCTGAAGGTATTTAAGTCAAGAGTGATTAAGTTACTCCTAGGCAAACTTGCTCCATCGTCGACGACATCATCGCTTATCATGAGGTGAAATGGTGGTGTCAGGCGTGAGCCTATCAATGGCAAAAAACCGGCCTAGTGCGTACCAAATATATTTTATACTATTTGTATGGCTTTGGGTTAACAACATGCTTATACTGTAAAAATTTGAAGACTGTAGTTCCAACCGTTTGAATGTAAAACCAGTGTGACAGACGACGGACAGAGAGACAGAAGGACCCGTGAGTGACAGCAATCGGGCTCCGTTTGTATCCTTTGGGTACGGAACCCTAAAAAGCACCTAACTACTCCAATTTGATGTTCTCACTTCCACCAGCCTCCGACTCTTAAAGAAATCGAATATTTGTCAAACTCTACACTATTGACTGAAATGCTTTCAAAATTTGGCACTAAAGTAGGGATTGACACATTCTCAACACCCGGGCCTGCGGACGGCGAGTAGTGGGTAACTCGCCGCCTGATCAGCACCAGGCCCGAGAGTCGACGGCGCGTAGTGTTCCACGGGCGTCAAAGAGTTGTCAGCAAAAGGACGGGGCCTGCCACGGCCAATGCCTGCCCGGGGGTTGAGGATAAATTCGAAAGAGTTACCTCGCCCTTGGGCATGTAGGGCAGGGAGGAACAGGGGTGGGTTTTAGTCAGTAAGAGTCTGACACGCCCTTCCGCTCCACCCTAGAGCGGAAGAAGTCATAAGATGATTTCCCAACCCCCCAAAAAAAAAAAAAAACAACACATTCTCAACTAAGTACAAAAACTCAATTCAATAAACAAAAAATATGTATATAGATGACGTTTTGGTTGTCTCCAAATGTTCAAATTCCATGGTATTGGGGTTATCCATTCGGGCATAACTTTAAACTTTTTATTTAAAAAACTTTTTTACAAAAAAAAAACCAACTTCTAAAAATTGCAAAATAACTTTAATTTCGGAAGTCGCTCGGTGTCAAATAACGAAGAAACAAAATACAAACACCCACCGAAATTAAAGTTATTTTGCAATTTTTAGAAGTTGGTTGTATTTTCTGTAAAAAGTTTTTACTTACCAAAAAATAATTTTCTTTTTACAAAAAATGCAACCGACTTTTAAAAATTGCAAAATAACTTTAATTTAAAAAAAAAAAAAACATACTGACGAATTGAAAACCTCCTTTTTGAAGTCGGTTAAGAAGTGACTCATAGACTCGAATACTAAATCCCAAATTCTGATCTCCTCAGGATATCATCAGGCGATCAAGATGACGTGACAGAGGAATTCGCGTCAGGCGTTTCGGTGCTCTACCAGAGTTACGTGTACGTCGTCAAGTATGAATATACTAACGACAGCGGAGCTGACGCCGTCATTGTGTACTACTGGATCGTAAGTACCCCTAGATTATATTCATCATTATCATTTCAGCCGAAAGACGTCCACTGCTGGACAAAGGCCTCCCCCAAGTGTCACCACAATGACCGGTCCTGTGCGTCTTGTATCCATCGAATTCCCGTGACCCTCACCAGGTCATCGCTACACATTGTTGGAGGCCATCCAACGCTGCGTCTTCCGGTAGGTACGCGGTCGCCACTCCAGAAATTTTCAGCCCTGTAAACCGTTTGTTCTGCGAGCAATGTACCCTGCCCACTGCCACTTCAATTTGGTGATTCTTCGGGCAAATTATAAAGGGATGAAAGGGGCAAATTATCCCATTCTAGTATTCCTAAGTTAAATCTTACATGGGGTGCCAGAGTTCATCGAAAACACTGTTTCTTCTATTAGTTGTAACGCTGCATAGTGTTTAGATAAGTGTTTTTGTACAACTGAAGGTAATATTTTTTTTTATTTTTTTTATTGAAAAATAAAACATACAAAATGTCATTATTATTCAAGTATTTTTTTATTAATATAATAATTTAGTATCATTCTTAAATTATGTATATAGATGATGTCAGACCAATCCTATCCTTACATTTTGCAGCAGCTGATTCACTCAAGGTCGTGTTTGACGACTTTTTCGTCGATTTAGGGAATTATCTTTGCTCCAAAGTTGCAAGTTTGTTCGTATAGACATATCTCAGATAAACAAGCCAACATAATCTGCCCGCGCCTTTTTCAACTATCTTGGGGTCAGCTTCTAGTCTAACCGGATCCAGTTGAATACCAGTATTTTACATGGAGCGACTGCCTATCTGACCTTCACAACCCAGTTACTGGGTATACAATACCCCTTGGTAAGACTGGTAGTCAGACTTTCGGGCTTCTGACGACCCGTAACGATTGTCAAAGATCCAAGATAAGAACAACCCGCAACAACAAAAAACACAGACGTTATAGAGCATAAAAATGTACAGCAAAATTATTGAATTGACCGTAATTTGCCTGGAAAAATCGACACGAATTGTTGTTTTTGCATAGAACAACTGAACAAGCGGTAGTTTTAGGATCAAGCGATTGATAACGTAAATGCATTGTTTCAAGATAACATTAGACGTATGAAACAAGCCTCATTATTGATCGCTGTCTTAATTACAGGCAGTGGTGCAAACATAAGACCTTCGAATTGGATCACCCTTTATTAACACGCTTTTGGCTTCACCTGTAAATAAGTAAAAACAAACTTAGAAATTAATTTTACCCATTTCCCGGTTTCCGATTAAGCTTACATTTTGCTTACATATTTAGTTTGGATGACAATGGTACGTATTCTCTTAATGTGGGCTATTCCTATCTTTTCTCTCTAATAAAACAAGAAAGAGACAGACGTAAATTAGAGCCACAGTAGAGCTCTCATTCAACTAATATTTTCATACAAATTAAGGGTACACGTAAAAACATGTTGATTAATAACACGGTGAAGCGCAAGGCGTAAACTAGTTTGACATATCTAAGTTAGTTCATAGCTATAGCCGTCCTTTTCTCGCACTGCCTTTTAGTAAAAGATAGCGATTCTATAATTTTAGTTTAGTTATTGAACAAGAGAATCGGCACCAATGCATGGTTAGCTAAGTGACGTACCTCTCGCGCCAGGCCCTGGTTCAGGCCATGGTACAGAGCGAGAGGGAATGGGAGGCAGTCTCTGCCTTCTGCGAAGCAGTAATGCTCGTGAAGGCGGAGGCGGGACGCGTGAGGGAAGCTCAACGGAGTGGCCCTCGCGGCCCCGGCCACCACCGCAGGAGAGGTACTGGGCGTACTAGGCGTAGGACGTCGCGAGACGATTTCCGGCCACCGTAGACCCGGGCCTGCGGACGGCGTGCAGTGGGTAGCTCGCCGTCCGATCAGCACCAGGCCCGAGCGTCGACGGCGCGTAGTGTTCCACGCGCGCCTCAAAGAGATGTAGTCAGCCACCACTGACGGGGCCCATCGTGGCCGGTGCCTGCATGCCTAGGGGTAGCGGATAAATTCTGAAAATGAGTTACCGCTCCCCTGGGCACTCAGGCAGGGAAGAAACAGGGGTGGGTTTTAGTCAGTAAGAGTGACACGCCCTCCCGCTCCACCCAGAGCGGGAGAAGTCATTGGATGATTTCTCATCCCACAAAAAAAAAAAAAAGCTAAGTGACGTCATTCTAAATTCAATATGGCGGACTCCCAAAGATGGCGGACTAGTTATTTTTATGCATTCCCATGATCCTCATGCTCCGGTAAAATATTAAAAATGCTATTCGGCATATCGCGTCGCTACAACCTCTGCCAAGGTCCAGGGTCCAAGTGATCGAAGGAGTGACTGCGGTCCTGGCACACACGGGTGGGTTTTAGTCAGTAATAGTCTAACACGTCCTCCCGCTCCTCGTCTAACCAGGAACCTCCCGGGGAATAATAGCTTGATGTTATGTCATGCCCTCAGGGTTCAGCAGCCAGTGCTGATGACAAGAAGGCAGCGTTGGAGTTAGTCTCCCAGATTGAGGAGGAGTTGGAAGGAGCCGCCACTGTGGTGAAAGTGCCTCAAGGAAAGGAAAACAAGCATTTCCTGACCATCTTCAAAGGTAAGTGGGAACTTATTTATATTTTTAAATTTTATACAAATGTAGGGGGAGGGGGTCGTCAATTTTTCTTTTTTCATTTTCACCACAAAAGTGGGCCCGTATTCCAGATTTATTTATTTACGTCACACGTTCGTGTTTGCCACCAAATTTTAAGTCAATAGGTCCAGTAGATTCGGAGCAAATTGGCTGTGACAGACGGTCAGACAGACAAGAGACATGACTGATCCCATATAGGGTTCTGTTTTTCATTCGGTCATTTGAAACCCAAATAAAAGTCTACCAGTCGAGCCTAAGGCGGTTTTGAGTCTTCGTTTTTTGACACCGACTTCCGAAATTAAAGTTATTTTGCACTTTTTTAACCGACTTCCAAAAGGAGGAGGTTATCAATTTGGATGTTTGTAAGTCGGTTCTATTTTTTTGTAAAAAAGTATTTTTATTTTTCACCTTTTAGTTGTACTTCCACATTAAATTGTGTTAACAATACGTAGACATTAGATCGCAGCAATCGCGGTTGTTTTGCTGTCAATTTTTGAAGAGTTCCGTTGTCTGTCTCCGAAACTCATCATCAGATCTATATGAAATTTAAATAGGACCATCTCGGAATAAACCCCTTTCGAACAAAATAAGAATTTTGCAAATCCGTCAATTTATGACGGAGTTATGCCCGAACATATATAAAAAAAACTCAAACGTCCGAATTGATAACCTCCTTCTTTTTGAAGTCTGTTAAAAATCAATTACAATAATAATAACTTGATGATGAAGTATTTTGAGTTGGCTCGCGAGGTTGTCGACATGTGGGATGTGGACTGAGCGATCATTATACCGATAGTCGTGTCATCCAACGGCTTAATAGCCACGAGTCTCGACCAACACCTCAGGAGGCTCTCGTAATACCCGGGCCTGCGGACGGCGAGTAGTGGGTAACTCGCCGTCCGATCAGCCCCAGGCCCGAGAGTCGACGGCGCGAGTTCCACGCGCGCCTCATAGAGTTGTCAGCAAACATGACGGGGCCCGTCATGGCCGATGCCTGCTCGGGGTTTGAGGAAAAATTTTAGTCAGTAAGAGTCTGACACGCCCTTCCGCTCCACCCTAGAGTGGGAGATGTCATTGGATAATTTCCCACCCCACAAAAAAAAGGAGGCTCTCGTTAGGCGGCTGGATCAAGTGCTTGATTCAGAAAGCGGTACTCTTGGACTTGGCTCGTATTGTAGAACGCTGTTCATTTCTATGGACAGAAACTATATCTTAAATACGAACACCCGTTTCTGTTAAATGTTATACCCTTGTCACGTTGCGGAGCCGGCGGTGGTGGTGACACGTAGAGGAGGTCGTAGGAGTGACACGCTGAGGTGGACGTAGAGTAGGAGGACCGTAGATGAGAGTTGGATGAAGATAAACACGACGAGTTCAGACGAATATTTTATTATATACAGTAGGCTTGATTATATGGAGCACTTATTAATCGTACGTACACCATACACTGTGACTAGGTAAAGGTATAAATTGTATTATTGCTAGGAACTACCTGGTTATAAAAGCTGCACTTCACTGTTCTAGTAACTCTTACAAACTGGTAACTGTCATTTATTGAATAGACGGAAAATGACAATGATAGATAGGAGCTTAGTTGTTAAATGAATGTTGAATGGAATGTTGGGCCACAAAAGGGATGAATGAAAAGCAATTGCATGTAGCTGAGATGAGAATGCTAAGAGCGATGTGTGGTGTTACGCGCATGGATAGAATTAGGAATGAGTATATAAGAGGAAGTCTGAAAGTGGCACCGCTGACTGAAAAATTGTGTGGAAATCGGTTGTCGTGGTATGGGCATGTGATGCGGAGGAATGAAGAAAATGTCGTGAGGAAAGTCTTGTGTATGGATGTGGATGGCTATAAGAGTAGGGGAAGGCCAAAGAAAAGATGGTTGGACTGTGTGAAAGAGGATATGGGTAAAAAGGGGGTGACTACAGAGATGACGACTAATAGAGGAGTATGGAAGGAAAAGACATGTTGCGCCGACCCCAAATAAATTGGGATAAGGGCAGGAGAATGATGAGATAGGAGCTTAGTCTAGCTCGGCAGCAGAATTACAACTGACTTTTAATATAATAATAAATACAGAGGCTATTGACAGTGAAAACAAGTAATATTTGAATTTCAAATTAAAAAAGGTAGGAAAGAACGTAATTTTGGAATAGAGGTCAAAAAATAAACAAGGCTTTAACGCTGCCTTGTTACACCCCTTTTTTTTTTGTGGTGTGGGCTCCCTATAGAGAGTAGGCTTTGTATTGAGATCACTTTTTGTTTCAGGCAATTTGGTGGTTATCGTCGGCGGCAAGGACAAACCTGACAACTATAACGGATCCTACGAGGATGACAACATTCGACTATTCAGAGTAAGTAGATTATGCTAGTTTTCTAAAAAACGTAAACGAAAAATGAGGACGATATACTGTAACACTGCGTTGAAATTTCACGTGAAGTCACACCTCGATAGGGAGCGTGCAGGAACTATAGACGGCGCCACATATATGTCAATTTCAAGTATTTCTACAGTACAACTTGCGGATTTCACTCAATAGATGGCAGTCTACGTTAAGCGTACTGCATGTGTGCATGATGCCTGACGACTTTGTGTTAAACTATGTAGTGATACCTACTAATATATTAAAATACAGAAAAAAAATTCAATACACAATTAGACCGTTTCAAACGAGGCACTTTTCAATTATTTTCTATTTGCAGGTGGAAGGCACAGAACTGGGCGTTGACATTAAAGCTATCCAGGTTCCAGAGACAACCGACAGTTTGGAAGACGATGACGCATACGTGCTGGAGACCAAAGATACCGTGTACGTCTGGATTGGCAAGGTAAGAGTATTTGCCAGGGTTGCGAGATTATTTAAAAGAGTCAGTGCGGCCCTGGGGAGTAAAGGCATCTGAAAGAACACGGGTCCGCCCAGAGTGGGGGAAGTTATTTGATAATTTACCACCCTCAAAAAAAAAAATAACGATCATTTCGGGAATACTGCCGTCCTTAAGCTAAAGTGTCGTTATCTGAAATTTGGTGGGTTTTCGTTTTTTGATGCCACGGTAGTCAGCCAAAAATTCTAGGAAATTTAAGAAGAAGTATTTTTCTACTATCAATGGATTCCAAGATAAATGAAAAAAACTATCGTATTGTTACCTTGCTTTTGATGGGTTATTAACATGTAATTAGATGAGAACAAATTTAATTACTTCAGAGCTAATACAGACATGAGCAACGTAATGAGCATTTGGCAATCAGTATGACAGTATGACAGGTGTCAGTATTGCTTTTGACAATGACACAAAGTGACATTGACGTTTAGTTTACAACCTACAACAACTTTTAAATTCATGCTGCTTTTTTGTGCGTGAGGGTGGTATTACATCTGCCCAGGGGTTGAGGATAAATTCGAAAGAGTTACCTCGCCCCTGGGCATTCAGGGCAGGGAAGGAACAGGGAGGGGTTTTAGTCAGTAAGAGTCTGACACGCCCTCCCGCTCCACCCTAGAGCGGGAGATGTCACTGGATGATTTCCCACCCCACAAAAAAAAAGAAGGGTGGTATTACATTTATCCTTTTCCATTAGTTGGATCAAATAAGTAGGACGACTTCGTCGAATGTGTCATCAACACCGATGTTTGAGCAAAGAATATTGACATTTAATCCGTCAAGGAGACGCGACAATAGGTTTTTAATTGTGTCTGAGGGGCTAATGATACGGAACCCTTCGTGCTAGAGTCCGACTCGCACTTGGCTGGTTTTTTAGTTTTTTAATACTCTATTATTTATTTACAGGAATCCAACGACACAGAGAAGGAGGCTGTCACCAGCTTCGTAGAGAAGGTTGTCAAGGACAAGGAGATCAGCACCATAGAGCAGGGAGAAGAACCTGATGAGTTCTGGGAAGCGTTAGGTAGGTGCCATTATTTAATTTTTATTATTATTATTGTCAGGCTCGCGTTTGACCTCTATCTCACCTGATAGTAAGCACGCTTGCCTAGAAGTAACCTCATATCTGGCCGCGCCTTTTCCCAACTATCTTGGGGTCGGCTTCCAGTCTAACTGGATGGAGCTGAATACCAGTATTTTACATGGAGCGACTGCCTATCTGACCTCCACAACCCAGTTACTGGGTAATACGATACCCCGTTTTAAGACTGGATGTCAGACTTTCGGGATTCAGACGACCCGTAACTACTGTCAAAGATCCACGATTGACAGCCGGGACCAACGGCTTAACGTGCTTTCCGAGGCACGGAGTAGTCTCGGTATGTAACGATGGTCACACATCCATGGACCAACCCCGGCAAGCGTAGCTTAACCTGATGGATCAACCCGTGCGGCTGTTATTACTTTAGCCACGAGCTCCTCTAAGTAACCTGGTAAGTATTTATTCTTCTTAGCGTTATGGGGAAGTGAGGTGCTCGTAGCTACATTATAACTGCGGCACGGGTCGATCTTCGAGGTTAAGCAACTCTTGCCGAGGTCGGTCCGTAGATGGGTGACCATCTTAACATACCGAGACTCCTCCATGCCTTGGAAAGAACGTTAAGCAGTTGGTCCCGGTTATCATTTAAAGATTACGGAGTATCAGAAGCCTTTTAGTCGGACAGCAGTCTTGGCAAGGGATACCGTGTTACTCACGATGTTTTCCTTCACAGTTTTGAGAGCAGTGGTGATGAAATAATTAACTCAAAGTAAAGAGCGCCTGCCTGGGTTTGAACTCACGACCTACAACTTAAAAAAAAAAAAATATTTTGTTGTTGTTGATAAGTCGCTGCCGTTACCACTGGGCCACCACTCCTCCACACCTCTCACATAATATTAACACGATACTCTTTCCCAATTCTATCCTTGTAGGTGGAGCCCCCGAAGAGAAGGAGGACCCCTCAGGCTGGAGGAACGCCGTCAACAGGAAGATCAACACACCACGCACCCTGACAGCTGTCACTGTCAGCGTTTCCAAGAAGATCAAGTTTGAAGAATTGGATGAAAAGTTTACGCAGCAGGTAAGCGCACAGCCCAGAGTTGTGGGAGTGTTCGGGACATCTGATGGTTTCACACCCTCAAAAAAATAAAAACATGGTTTCATAGTGACGCAGAATAGAATAGAATAGAATAGACATTTATTTTGCAAATATGGGTAATACACAATAGATGTTTAGATACATTAAAGCACAGCCATATTTCACCATTCGGCATGCAAACATTTATAATATAAAATTAACAAGATTAATTGATTATTAATATGATTATTTGATTATTAATACAATATCCATTATTATAAAGATTATTGTCAAAATTATTAACAAGACGAAATAATCCAAACAAAATAAAATTATTCACAATATTATCCAAAAGGCCAGATCAATTCAGCAATTTAATTCTCTGATAAAAACTCAGTCTCACACTGTAGTACGTTTTATCCATTAAAAATTTACGCAGTCTACTTTTAAACAGCACTGTTGGTAAGTCTTTCCAACTACGTGGTAACTTATTGTAAATAATTGGGGCCATACAATAAACACTTCTGCGCATCAAAAATGTTCGACACGGTAATTGACGTAATTTACTATTGTCACGCCTGTTTCTTGGGAACACATCAGCTAGAAGTTCAAAACGATTTGGATTTTGCTTCACAAACATAGCTACCTCGAAAATGTAAATACAAGGAAGTGTCAAGATATTGTACTGCTTAAAATAAGGCTTGCAACTGTCTGTAGTTTTAAGTTTAAACATTGATCTGAGACATCTTTTTTGGGCCTTAAATGCTTTATCTTTATCAGTTGAGTTCGCCCAGAAAATGACACCGTAACGCAATTGAGATTCAACTATAGAAGATGAGGCGTGTGTGTTTGAGGCGAAGCTATACTATACCACAGATAATATAATACTAGACTATATCTATATACTGGACGAAGAGTCCTCCTTTTTGCGTCGTTTGCGTTTTTTTCAGTTTGCTGAGGGTCGCCATGTTTTGACACGTTTTCCTGTCTTCGGCGTACACATCGCCGAGCATCGCTTTGGTCTCTAACGTAGAACGCATTTTGCAAACTTAATCATAAAGATAAATAACAAAAAAAAAAGTACTTGAAGATTAAAACATGACTAATAGAATAACTTTGCGGAAATGTGCTGACGACGGTCTTTAGGCCGTACTACCGGCCAAGTGGCGCCCTCATTAACTAAAAAATCGTAG
Source organism: Polia nebulosa (assembly GCA_951329385.1). Classification (NCBI taxonomy): domain Eukaryota; kingdom Metazoa; phylum Arthropoda; class Insecta; order Lepidoptera; family Noctuidae; genus Polia; species Polia nebulosa. Next base: position 23,541,969 of record OX589608.1, read on the forward strand.
CATAGCACAGAAAGTAAATATTAAAGAATGCAACGTCACGTTTGTTACAAAGAGGCTAAAGTATTTAATTTAATTTTACCAAAAACGGCCGTTCCTGACACTTTTGCCTACTACTTTGGGTACAAAACATTCTGAGACCTGTTTTAACAACGTAAAAATACTTTATCCTATTTGTAACAAACGTGACATTGGATTCTTTAATATTTATTTTATAAGCTATGCTACGATTTTTTATTCAATGAGGGCGCCACTTGGCCGGTAGTAAATGATAAATAAATGATAAATGATGTTTATTCAGTAAATAGGTTACAAGGAACACTTTTACACGTCAATGTTTTTTGTCAGTTTAAGCTAGATGAGGCCGGTGTTTCCTAGCTGACTACCCTGAGAAGAAACACCGAAACAAACTCAGAGGTCAAACTCTCTTTTAAAGTGTAGTAGACCCTTAAGGCCCTTCTCGCGGTCCAGTGGCACCCTCATTGAATAAAAAATCGTAGCATAGCACAGAAAATAAATATTAAAAAATCCAACTTGCCAAAAACGGCCGTTTCTGACACTTTTGCCTACTACTTTGGATACGATACATTTTGAGACCTGTTTTAACAACGTAAAAATTCTTTATCCTCTTTGTAACAAACGTGAAGATGGATTTTTTAATATTTATTTTCCGTGCTATGCTACGATTTTTTATTCAATGAGGGCGCCACTGGACCGCGAGAAGGCCCTTAAGCCGCTGCACGGGGCTCTTTTTTCTGTCTGCAGGGTTAAAACGAAGGGTGGAGGGGGAAGGGAGAAGGAGGGTGGGGTTTAAAGGAAATTAACACCGTGTCGGGGTGCCCTTTTTTTTTGGGAGTTGGGATATCATCCAATGACTTCTCCCGCTTGTCAGACTTTTAATGACTTAAACCCACCCCGTTCCTTCAGTTACCTGTGCCACGGGGCGTGGTGACTCTCTTTCTAATTTATCCACGACCCCTAGGCAGGCGTCGGCCTCGGCTGGCCCCATCAGTTATTGCTAACATCTTTTTGAGGCACGCGTGGAACACTACGCGCCGTCTCTTAAAACACTAGTATTAAGGTAGGTACACTAGTACGGCTAGGCAACGAATACTACTAGTGTACTTTATATTATTGTTTTAAAGTTGAATTTCCCACGATTCGTCACTGTCGGCAGCACTCCGTCATTATTTGTATGCAAAACACCAGGAGATTCACCCAGGCGCCGTTTAGTTATCGGGAGTGTTTAAAAGAGTCACCTTGCCCTGGCACAGGTAACTGAAGGAACGCGGGTGGGTTTTAGTCAGTAAGAGTCTGACACGAAGACCGGGAGAAGTTATTGATGTTTGCACATCACCATCATCATTCTCCTACCCTTATCCCAATTTATTTGGGGTCGGCGCAACATGTCTTTTTCTTCCATACTCCTCTATTAGTCGTCATCTCTGTAGTCACCCCTTTTTTACCCATATCCTCTTTCACACAGTCCAACCATCGTTTCTTTGGCCTTCCCCTACTCTTATAGCCATCCACATCCATACACAAGACTTTCCTCACGACATTTTCTTCATTCCTCCGCATCACATGTTTGCACATCACCCTAAAATAAAAAAGGCTGTCAACTGAATGGCGAATTAAACATGAATCAGGTTCAATAAAACATCGTTATTTTCCCAGGATCTGTCTGATGATGGTATCTACGTGCTGGACACCGGTGAAGAGCTGTACGTCTGGCAGGGAAAGAATATTCCCGAGAGAGTCAAGATGGCCAAGAACGACATTGTCAAGGTAAGGATGGACCAAGTTCTTGATATTGACTGAGGGTCTACTGGTTGCAAGCTGGACTGCCGAGTTAGAGGGTTTACGCACTTCACTTTATAAGAATCCTAGGAATGTTGGTCCGGAGTAGCCGAATTACTAGAAACCTACATATCAGGTTCTCAGAGTGGGGACTCTGTCCGCCCACCGAGTCACCCCAGGAAAGACGGTGGTACTAGGGTTGCCAACTTTTATTTAAAGAAATAGAGTAGGTATACCTATATTATGATTTCAGAGAGGGTAAATAAAGAGTAAATTTATTTTAATTTTTTAAAAGGTATTTTTTTGTGCCATTTGCATTAGCACAGTGAAAACATTTTAACTCAGTTGACATCAATTTTATAGCTACTATACAGTAGGTACATTGCTGCTTTGAGGTTTAGGAAAACAAAAATGTACTACGTAGTGCCTATTACAATCGATGTCCACCGAGCAAAGCAGCAATGTACTTCAAAGTGCCTATCAAATTGATGTCAACTGAGTTAGCGAATACAACTGCAGGGGAGACCCCTTGCCCGACCGTGGTCCAGGCCATGGTACGGAGCGAGAGGGAATGGAAAGCAGTCTCCTCCTTCTACGAAGCAGTAATCCTCGTGAAGGAGGCGGAACGGGTGAGGGAGTCTCAATGGAGATGCCCTGGGCGTTGAAGATCGCAGGACGATCTCCGGCCACCGTAGACGCGGGCCTACAGACGGCGAGTAATGGGTAGCTCGCCGTCCGATTAGTCCGTACCAGGCCCAAGAGTCGACGGCGCGTAGAGAGACCTGCGAAAAATGGTTTTCAAGCTGGCTGGACACGTTTTTGATCGAGTATCTAAGATTCTGTAGCGTCACAAATTCTGAAATAAGGGTGTTTAGCCGTGACATAAAGTGCCCTATTGACCTACTTAAATGCGAGCTATTTTGAAGATTGGTCCAGCCAGCCTGAGTCTCATTCATGATATGAGTACCAAATGAAAGGGTTTGCTGGACGGATACGAAAAAGGTTGTTTTTTTTATATATTTTTTTTTTATTAATTAACAGGAATACATTGAAGACGACGGCTTGGAGCGCACAGTGGACACAGCCCTGGTCGTGTTCGTGAAGCAGGGCGAGGAGCCCAACGTCTTCAAGAAGGTCTTCCCGGAATGGGACAACGATATGTGGGACGTAAGTATAACTGGATAAGGTCGACTATATTTTGATGGCAATTTACTTTCGAAAAAGAAGAAGCGTTGCAGTGGGTCGGAATAGTGTGGTAGGATTGTCCCATTAAAAAAAAGTACTGATAAAGTTCCGTTTGCCCTGCAACTTCAAATTAGATGATGATTCTAGTCTTCTCAGAAATAATAATAATAAGTACCTATATGTTTTTGAAAATAGAACTTAAATACTTATTAATGAAGTTCAATTTGAGTTACAAATTCAAATTAGACGAATAAGAATTCTGAGAAATAAAATAGGTATAATTATGTCTTTAGAAATAGAACTTTAAGTACAAAAATTGTACTTTCTGTAAAAAGTTATCATCCAGCCAGCCATCCATTCAGCTGATAAAAATAAGTATGGGAGTTCCAAATTAGGGATGTCTATCTAAGATCGATTAATCGAATTTTTAAATCGATACTGCACCTTAGAAAATCGAAAATAAAAATTTCTTTTTTCTTGAAGAAAATTGTTCATATCGATGGGCAGAAGCAGTACTTAAACTATGGCCACACCTTTCTGTTACACTCTGTATATTACAATAAGTTGAATGTACCCAAACCCGTCATGAAATGTCAGATTTACACTTAATTATTCAAAAACTTTCGAGATGGCTGTGTGTTCAATTTCCTTAGAATATTTTATTTTTTAATGATTTCGTTTGTGATCTGTGCCTTGTTTTTTTTTATGTCGTGTTATTTATTTACGTCTTAACTGTCTTTTCTAACAGTTCGACAATAAATACAAACTCGGCAAGCAAATCCAAAAAAGATCGATTTTAGAGAAATCGATCTTTTAGAACTCGATTTTTTTGTGAATCGATCTAAGACTTCGATTCGAATCGAATCACAAAACGATCTTATTCGGAGAGAATCATCACATCCGACCAAATTTTTTTTTCGGGACTAAATATACCATTACTTTCCTGAAGAAAGTTATTCATTTCTATGGACAGAAGCCATATTTAAAATATGATCACCCATTTCCTTTACACCCTGTACAGGGGTGAAGTTATGTTATGCGTGTAAGGGGAACGCTTCTGAAGCCAGAACGTAGATTATATACAACCTAAATGCAAACGGATACGAGTAACCCTTCGCTTTACGTCGGCGTCGCGTCACGCGTGGTCGACAGCCGCGCGGATGTCGGCGAGCGCGCACGCACTTTGAAGTCGATGCAATGCGCGAGCGTCAGCTGATATTTTACGAATACATTGCAAAAGTTGTAAATAAAAAAAAGTGTCTTTAATCGTAAATAACGGTTTCATTTATCTGTTCTCACAGCAGTGTAGGTACGCAGAATACTAAAAAAATTAGGTAAAATTGTATTTTTTTTTCCAGATTTTTTGATAGTATCGTACCGAGAACCACCTGTATCCGTTTTCGGAAGCATTTCCTTTACAAACTATTGTATTAAGTATTTTCTATTCTCGTTACAGAACCAGACATCTTATGAAGACATCAAGAATGAAACCAAAGAGAAGAATTCTTAGAAAAAAAAAACAAAATATTTATACATTTTTATTATTCACATTATTTTACATTGAAATAAATTACCAACGCTTTGGAAATATAAACTATTTATTATAATATTAAATCTTGTTTTATTTGCAGTAACCTAAAGCTTTAAAAAGAGACAAATAATGTTAATTTAGGATTTACATAAGAAATACTAATAAACAAATGCAAAATAACTATAATTTCGACTTTAAAAAAGGAGGTAGTTCTCAATTCGAGTATGTTTTTTTTCTTCGTTATTTGACACTCGACTTCCAAAATTAAAATTTTAGTTGTTGTACCCCATGACTAAAACTAAATAGTAAAGTAAAGCCCGAATTGTTACTTTCAAAACAAAGTTTCGTGAAAATTACATCCTCATAACATAAGGCATTATTAAGAAATACTCATAAACTACTACATACCTAGTTAGATCTTGATCAAAAAATGGGACCACATGAGAAGCACCAGCTTTCAAATAAAAAAAGAATCATCAAAATCGGTTCACATAGAAAAAGTTCTGAGGTAAAACACAAAAAAAAATACAGTCGAATTGAGAAACTCCTCCTTTTTTAGGGTTCCGTACCCAAAGGGTAAAACGGTACCCTATTACTAAGACTCCGCAGTCTGTCCGTCTGTCACCAGGCTGTATCTCATGAACCGTGATAGACAGTTGAAACAGGCCCGAGGGTCGACGGCGCGTATTGTTTCAGGCGCGCCTCAAATAGTTGTCAGCAATAATCAGGGGTTGAGGATAAATTCGAAACAGAGTTACCTCGCCCCTGGGCACTCAGGGCAGGGAAGGAACAAGGGTGGGTTTTAGTCAGTAAGAGTCTGACACGCCCTCCCGCTCCACCCTAGAGCGGGAGATGTCATTGGATGATTTCCGAACGCACAAAAAAAAAATTAAGGGAATTGGTTGGTGGAAATGAGCAAAATTATGACATGTTCGCGATGCTCTACCAACGTGAGAAAACGCAAAGAGCTTTCCCAAGCGTATTGGAACAACATGGACCTTATACCGATACCATCAGAAATAACTAGTTTGTCAAATGTAGAACAACGCCTAATTACAAGAATAATTTCGTTTTTTTAAATTATTAAGGTATGAAACAGGTTCAGCCAAAATTGGTGTAAAATTAAAAAATAAAATTAGTTTATTTCAAGTAACAACAGACAGGATAACAAGCACAGACAAAAAGAACACTCACAATTTATTGAACTGGACGCGGAGGGCGCTGTATGCCGCACAAGTATGTTTTGCCCACAGGCTGCACGTGTAGAGGGATGTACAATAAGCTTTAAAGAGTGTTATTTTTACCTCCCTCGAACAGCGCACAAACCTACGCGCTATCATATTACCTCTGACTAACAACGCCCTCCGCTCCCGCTCAATGTCCGCATCGTCTTTTAGGCCAACTGTAACAATGTGACCCAAGTATTTGAACTGTTTCACTTTCTCAAGCGGTGCGTTATTTATACACACAGGGGGCAGTAACAAACTGTAAACAACGTCGTTACTTAGCTCCATGAAAATATATTGTAAAAACTGTGAATTTCACCGTAAATTACATCTCAGTGTAAACTAAACACTTGTATCTAACAGTGGTGGCCCCGAAGCATTGGCCCCAACTTACGACGTGGGTTCAAACCCAGACAGCGTAATTTATTTCATCACCACTGCTCTCAAAACGGAAGGAAAACATCGTGAGAAAACGGCATGTCCTAGAAACAAAAATTTGAAGACATGTGACATCCACCAACCGGCACTGGGCCCACGTCGTGGATTAATAGCTCACTCCCTCTCCTAGGGATGAGGCTTGTGTCACAGCAGTGGGAATATTTTAAGGCTGATTAATTTCTGTTATGTTTACATACACTAAAAAATAGTGTCCGACCGAAAGTTCGGTTTCGGTTTCGGTTACGGCCGAGTTTCGGCCAAAAATCAAGTTTCGCCGGCAGTTTCGGTTTCAGCCAAATTTGGCCGAAACTTTTGCCGAAACCGAAACTGATTTCGAAAGTTGTCGTACACTCTTGCCTAATTTCGTTTCTTTTCTTCGATTATCTTTGTTGAGACTGGAACTAAGAGTGTAATAGTAATTATTATTTTTGTATAAGAGGTACCTAAAAGAGATTGACGATTCTTCTAAGTACAAATACAAACCAAAGTATTAATTAATAAGATTTCAAAATACTAATAATTAGTATTTAATGAAACAGTAACAATTAGTGATTTGATTATTGATAACTGATAAACATTTTGCTATGAGAACTTAATTTGAAAAAATAATAAAAATATTATTAATATTTTTAATAAAAATTTATCTTTATTTCAGACAATACAGTCCATAAAAAAAACCACAGTATAACAAAATAATAAATAAGGCGTTAGTAGGGTTGTTAGTAGTACACAAAAAATAAAATAAAATAACAAGGTATTAGTAATTTGTTAGTTAACAAGACAAGTGACACAATAATTACCTACTTAGCCTATTTTCTATTCTTGTGCAGGTGTACCCCCGCCCAGTAAACTATAAAAGGACTATCAATTTTGCACGCTAACGTTCTGAGGATAGTATTGGTTCTACCACGGACCCTGCTCATCATCGATGCAGTTCTCTTCCTTAGAATAGCGAAGAAGTCATCGATGGATGCATCCGCAAACATAGCAGATGCACTGCAGTACCGGGGTTTTCTCAACACTGCCCTCAGAGCGTCGTTGTACTGAACACGCAGGGCGTTGTAAGCCCGCCGCGTAAAGTTGATCCACAGACTGCACATGTAAAAAGACTGACAGAAGGCTCTGAAAAGTAACAGTTTTACATCTGTGGTACATCGTTAATGATTACAACAAAATTAATATACTGTGTTTCCATTTCATGTCCTAATTAATGCAGAATAATGGGTAAAATGCACCAAATTTCAGTATTTTAAGGCATTTTATACTTGACCACATCAGTTTCGGTTTCGGCCGAAACTGTAGCCACGGCCGAATATTCGGTTTCGGTTTCGGTATCGGCCGGAAAACCAGTTTCGGTCGGACTCTACTAAAAAATAAAAACTGGCGAAGTGCGAGTCGGACTTCGCACATTTAGGGTAGAATATTTTGGTATAGGTTGTTAAAATATACGTAATAATAAACATTATAACCAAACAAGTCAATGGGAGTTTAAAAATTCTTCGGAACAAAATTTTGTGGCAGACAGACGGACAGACAGACACGTAAGTGACAGCAATAGGGCTCCGTTTGAACCCTTCGGGTACGGAACCCTAAAAACTACTAACTAGCTTCTTTATTTTCTTGTGCTATTATATCAAAGTTAGTTCTTCTGATTGGTCATTAGATTTTAACTATATACTGGTGCCGATGTTGTGTACAAACTAAACTTAATTAAGGTTATTGCTATCTTTTTCTCTCTAATTGAACAAGAAAGAGAGGGACCTAAATTAGAGCTGTCAAATTTAGTTGAACTAATATTTCCATATCAATTAAAGGTACACGTAAAAACATTACGACTAAAAACACAGTAAAGCGCAAGGCATAAACTAGTTTGACATCTCTAACTTAGTTCATAGCTATAGCTGTCCTTTTCTCGCACTGCCTTTTAGTAAAAGATAGTGATTCTCTTATTTTAGTTATATCCAATTTTATCATGCTGCAGCGATACACTGATTGATAATCTGCACCAAATTCTTATTCTCCAACGCAGCTGCGATTCTCTCCTTGTCTGCTAGCTGTTTGTTGACTGCATGCTCAGATACATGCGACCCCTCTGATACCTCAACCGTCACTTTGAACCGGCTGGGGAGAGCGCGCAGGAGTTGGACACGGATTGATAGGCCTGGAATGAGAGGGAATAGGTTTAAGTTAAAACAATCATCTGGAACTACACTACCTAGACTTGGGTTATAACAGGTCAAACAAGATACCTGTTATTACTGTTATTGTTACGCAATAATAATAGATATCAACACCTGTTATTAAATAACAACCTGTTATTTTTCTAATCATGGTCTGTCGGTAAATAAATCACGTACAGAACACTTAGTAATGTTAGCATTATTCTTGCAGTGTTTCCGAACTGAAAGTTAGGAACAGATAAGATAATACGGAAGGACTTCAGAATAAGGGTATATATATATGTATATATTTGGGAGGAGGGGAGGGGGGGGGGAGGGGGGTAGACCCCTCCCCCGTGGGGGAAAAGTTTAGGAAATGCATAGTTTTTTTTTTATGAATTTTTAAAAATCTAATTTTGAGGTTATGTTTTTGGGAAGAACTTTCATTTAGCGTCAATCGCGGACTATTTCTAGACTATTTCCAAGCAATAATACGATCAATGGCATCTTCGAGGTCAAGATTAACACCCGAAAGACCGAAGGTCAAGGTCATTCGTCGAAGGGCAAAGGCATTTTTTATTTTATTATAATGTTTTAGGTTTGCATGTCGATAGAGCCACGTGTCGCCGGAGCCCCGCTTCGCGGGGCTCCTACTTCTGAGTGGTTTATAAAAAAATAACCACGAAGGGGATGGCGGGGTCTGTTCGCTCGCTTCGCTCGCTCTCTTGACCCCGCCATCCCCTTCTAACCTAACCTGTCCGAGTCGGGGTGCCCTAAGTCCCGAGCTCGCTTCGCTCGCTCTTGCATCCTAAGTTCTCAAGCGCGATGGCAAATGCTCTCAAACGCGAGTACAGACATTGAATAACATGACACTAACAAATCATATAACGGCGCCAAATAAATTTTGCGTTTCGTTTCACCTGTAGCAGATACCATCAGAATGAAAAATAATAACTTTAGATTGTCAATAAATCAAAATTTTCGTAGTTGGTCACCAAAAAAACAGAAATCACTGAGAAATTATTAAACTCAAATAAAATAACTAAATCTAAAGCAAATTTAAACAAAAAAAACAAACTACGCGTCAACTTATAATTTGCAAAATCAAAACGCATTATTAAAACTCCCTAAATTAGCAACCCTACCTGTCAAAGTTACGTCAAAAGTGATAAAATAGTGCGAAATTTGAGGTTATTTTATCAAAGTTTGATATTTTTTATCTCCGAAAGTATTTATTTCCTAAACTTGAAACTTCGTGAAATTACTCAAGATAACAAGTACTTTGCACAACAAAAAATTGAAGAGTCTCCTCGGGATCCCTTATTGTGAAGTTGAGCCGATAATACAACTAGAAATAGTTGTCACTTTTCAAGGATGATTATCTTCTTGTAAGACTACAATTTAACCTCTGAAAGCCGCCATTCGTAAAACGTACCATCCTTCAAGCCCCGCCCGCATACGACAAACCGGATTCAAATGTCAGTTTGACATTTTTTCTCAGTTATGACAGCATATATTTTTTGTCGGAGGGCACCTGAGACGATCAATAATGTCTATGGCCAAGCGTGTAAATGTTGCCACAGCATAAAATACATTGCGTTTTGGTAATAATAGACGTAATAACGAGTGAATCGCAAAACTCACTGGTGAGTTTCAGTGCTCAACGGTTGTCGGTCAATGAAACTCACCAGTGAGTTTCCGGGTTAAATTTTCAGATAATAATACTAGATACTTCTTGTTTTAAGGCTCAATTACACCTTCCGATTTCAAGGGACCCAATTTAGGAAACAGGAAGGTGTAATAGCAGTTAGAATTGCTCGCTTCATACTTCCTAGTTAGATCGTTTCTAAATTGGGTCCCTTGAAATCGGAAGGTGTAATTGAGCCTTTAGCAAGATTCAATCAAGCGTGTGTGAGCGAGACAGATATATGAAGAAGAAATAACAGATAGGTAACACGAATAGTTGTTACTTGTTATTGAGTACCTACTGAGACTGAAGAGGGTAGTGATTGTGATTGAGTACTTATCAAGAATTATGAATGATATTTTTTAACAGATATATGATATCACAGGAACAACTGTTATCTAGTATCTACGAATACCTGTGATTTGTTTTTGTTACGATAAATACGCCTCACTCCTACACAGATAGAAGCTGCCAGAACTTACCTATCAAAGTAGCCATACTGCAATGTGGAATCGTCGGCGTAAAGTTAACAAACACGGTATTATCCTTATTATCCACCCTAATATTACTCTCTTCGACCACACGAAGTTCTTCCAACGACAGAGGGTGCTCGGGATCATTAATATTGCGAATTAAATCGAATATCTCGCGTTCGTCGAACAAATCTTCTACGTCTTCATCATAGTCTGCTGCAGTCTTTTCCCGCTCAGATTCCTTTTCATATATGTTAGGGTTGACGTTATCGGCTACGGATTTCGTCATTTTAAGTGTTTTTTTCGAGATAATAAAGTGAAAATAAAATACAGAAAATAACACAACGCACAATCTTTCAACACAGGTGGTTATGTTATGACAGTAATTTGTTCGTTCAAGAATTGGATCATAGGATCGTTCATAAGTGTAGGTGTGCAACTGCAATGTGCCCTAAATTCAAAACTAATTATTTTCTAGAATCTAACAAACCAAATCAGTTCTCCAAAACTAGGAAAAACCAAAGCAATTCTAGATCAGGGGTAACCAAGCAATCTAATAATAAAATAATGTCATAGACTGAAAAACACAAAATTGATTTTTGTAAACAATAATAATAATTATTGAACGAAACTTCAACTGACCCTAACAGCGTTCCAAAACTTGATCCTTCACCATTTGTTATTTCTAATATAAAACGGTTTCCTTACTCTTTTACTCTACACGCAGACTCGGCACGCTATCTCTCTCTACCCAAAGCGGGTTACGCGAGCTGAAACGTGCTAGCTGACAGTTTAATCAAGATCAATAATTCAAGGAAGCGATTTCCTCTCCGTGTTTTTCAAACTAAATAATTTGTGAGGGGCGTATCATACCCAAAAGAACTTCAGAGGAACATAGGTCATGTAAGTAAACACATTTAGTATAGCTATAACACCTCAACACTTGTTAAAACTCGCCTTTTACCATTTAGAAAGTTCTTGTAACTAAATATGTTTATAACTATTTGTTTTCGGATTAGAATTCGTCATTGCGATAGTTAATCGCTTATTATACTGTATGATAAACGGCTATATACCTAAAAAGGATGTAAAACTAGTTTAAAGTACTATTTTCTTAGCTTTCCTTTTAAAACAGTAGAGGGTGGGTACTGATAGGGTAGTTTATGACGTAATTCGCCACAGTCTTTAAATTTTGAATTATAGACGTATCCTTTACATAAACTTTTTAAAATGACGCTGTAATGGTTAAATTAAGTTTATCATAAAGCCTACCAGTTTTTCCTAGTTAGATAACAATCTAAACTTAAGGAACATACTGGTTTAATAGTTTCTAAAAGAGTTTCAGTATATTCATAACGTAAATGTACCTACTGGCATAATCATAACATGATTAAGGCCCACTCAGAAAAGAGGGCCGTGCCCCAGCCCAGCATTTCGTGTTAAAAATAATTAGTCAGTCAGATAAATGGGATATTACATTATGTTGTAACAAGGCAGTGTTAAAGCCTTGTTTTTAATATGACCTCTATTCCAAAATTACGTTCTTTCCTACCTTTTTTAATTTGAAATTCAAATATTACTTGTTTTCTGTGTCAATAGTCTCTGTTTATATATTAAAAATCAGTTCTAATTCTGCTGCTAAGCTAGAGTAAGCTCCTATCCATCATTGTCATTTTCCTTCTATTCAATAAATGACAGTTACCAGTTTGTAAGAGTTATTAGAACAGTGAAGTGCAGCTCTTATAACCGAGCAGTTCCTAGCAATAATACAATTTATTCCTTTACCTTGTCACAGTGTATGGTGTACATACAATTAATAAGTGCTCCATTTAATCACGCTTACTGTATACAGCGTGGAGAAGACAATACGACAATAAATGAAAACACGGACAATACCAGTTTATAAGAATAAGTTTAAGCTATCAAAAATATCCTAACATCGAAAATAAAAAAATAAAAATTTCAAACAAACTAAATGGCATAAAACTAGAAACGAAATAGAACACCACTTATAAATATGAGTTCACTAACCTGTCGTAAGAGCGGCAACAACGCGCGGTCCTGTAGCGACTTGATTTTTTGGCTTTTAATTATGGATTAATGCTCAGTAAAATTACACTAACGCCCGAAATTAATAATGAATCCTTAATCCAAGATATAAATCGATCGCAGATATATACCGATCTATGGATCGATCTTCAATCCGTGTGCCAATAACGAAAAAAGACAATCCTACTATTACTCAATCCGCAGATATCGGGCAATCCAGTCCCTCTTGGTCATTCCGTTTTATGCAAAACCAAGAAATGTTTTTGTCGTATATTAATATGTTATATAAAAATAACTATGTTTAAACAGGTTTAATGATTTATTGTAGGAGCTTTTTAGACCGATCGCTCTATTTCCAAAAGAATTTAAAACGAGTATCATCGAAATATTATGAGTTAAAAATGGTGGTAAAATTCTAAATGTTTTGGTTGTAATGGAACGTCACAACACCTTATGACGCTATTTATAGTCTGTGGTTTGTTTGTGTTGCGAGGTGACTTCAACAAAGTCCTTCAACGGCTTGTTTTTGAAGAGTATTCTAAAATAGATAAATCAATAATTTAAGAATTGGCCTACCTATTTCGAGCTATGGACTCTGACTCTGACGTGGTAAGTAATTTTGTTTTACTTTATCGTTGTGCAGGCAAGCGCTTTACTTTGTGTAAATTATTTCATTACCTCTGCTCTCAACGCGTGGCGAAATGGTGAAGGCAAGCATCGTGAAGAAACTGGCATGTCCTAGAACCATAACATCGAAGACATATGACATCCACCAACCCACATTGACCCCACGTGGTGGATTACAGCCCACACCCTCTCACAAAGAGGCCTGTGCCCCAGCAGTGGGGACAATAAGGATGATGATGATTGACTGGTTTTTTTAATTGTAGTAAACGTTTCTAAAAACAATTTCTTATTATTTTAGGTGAGAGGTAAACCCCTATCCAAAGATGAGACAAAGTCTTTGTTGGGATTAATAGAAAGCAGTCAAGTCATTTTATCGAAAACTACCAACGCCACCAACAACAAGATGAAAACCGATGAATGGGTTCGCATAACGAATCGGTTCAATGCCACTGCCACAGTTCATCGTCGAACACCACAGCAGCTGCGTTTAAAATGGGAAAACTTGAAAAAAAATGCTCGTAAACGCAGCACTAAAATAAGAATGAACCGCATACAAGTAAGTTTAGTTGATTTTTCTAAAAGTTGTTATTTTAGGTCAATGACAATAAAAAATGCTCGTAAACGCAGCACTAAAATAAGAATGAACCGCATACAAGTAAGTTTAGTTGATTTTTCTAAAAGTTGTTATTTTAGGTCAATGACAATACCTAATAGATTTTATTTTTGCAGACTGGTGGTGGGTCAGCAGAGTACATACCCCCAGATGACGTACTGGACCGTGTTACTGATTTACTGGGAAGTACGGCCACTGGTTTTGTTGTTCCATTTGGTGGTGATAAGGAGCCAGATCTTTATTATGGTGATGGTGGTGGTGATGGTGATAGTAGTGGTGATGGGCCTATCGGGGGACAGGCTAAGGTGTTGCCACTTGACTATGGATTTGGCGGCTCACTATCAATACCAGTGTCAATAGACACAAGTATGAGTACATCAATACCAGTGTCTATAGACACTGGTATTGAAATATCAATACCTGTGTCTAATGTCAACGATAGAGGAACTTCAATACCAGCAGATGTGGCTGAAGTGTCTGGATGTGCGCTAACAGGTGGAGCTGGTCCAGTTAGTACTCTAGCCACACCCAAGAGGCTAACATTAAGTACACCAAGAACAGGTAATAGTAATTGTTTACTAATTATTTTATGTAGGTAATTACTAATATTGTAGATCTAAAGCATGAAATTGTCTTGTTTGCTTTTCAGCCTTACATGACTGAATAGATTTGTTGAAATTTGGGATCTAGATGTGTGTATCCCTGAACAAATGGTTCCTGTGGAATATTAACTAATTTTGTCCTCTGTGATGAAAACATCAGGCATATCTTGTACATACACTTGATGTCTAATATTAGGAAGTTTCTTACATTGTATAATACTTCTTAGTGTCGATGGCTATCTAAATTGTATCAAAACTTAGCTATGAGTATTGCATTGTCAATTGCGTCCTTACATATTTTTTATAAAACCAACTAACAAGTTTAGTGGGATGTGGTGAGCTGAACATAATATGACTTTTAGTGTATTAAAACTTATTTTTTTTCCAGGTAAGAAGAAATTGAAAACAGCAGATGGGAGCAAGGCAGCTAGAGATCTTGCTATAGCTGAATATTATATAGTTAAAAAAGAAAATATGTTATTGCAAAATTAAAAATTAAAAATAGAAACTGAAAAACTAAAAGAAAATATGTCATTGCAAAATGAAAAATTTAAATTAGAAACTGAAAAACTAAGAATAGAACTAAACAACTTATCATAAAAGTTAAGAAAACGTTTTTTTTGTTTTACCTTTATTTGATAAGTTGCTTATTTCTATGTTTAGTTTTTGTTTGTGTAATTTTGCATTTAAACAGCTTTTGGTAGCATGCAGGGGTATTATTTCTACTTAATTTTTAAGTTTAGAAAGTAAATAATAAAAAACTGAATATTTACATTATATTGTTTTATTTGCTTATATAAAATAATTGTTTATTAAATCTGTTCTTGTTTGGATGTCTTGGTTTTCCATATTTTGACTATTATTGTCATCACTGGTATGTACTTCCAAGTCAACTTCAGGAGAAACTTCTGCAATATTATTATTTCTACAAATGTTGTGTAATACTGCAGTGGCTATTACTATTGCCTGGGCAACAGGAAATGAAACACGCAGTGTCAGTGCCACAACTGGGAATCTTCGTTTCCAAACTCCAAATGTCCTAAAAAACACACTTTGATTAGATCATAATTACCAAGAAAATCAAATTGGTACCTTCATAATATGTTACACTAGCCTCTGCCCATGACTGTATCCCTTTGAAAGACATTACCAGGACAAAATTTGCACTATGAGTTAATCAGTTAACCCAAAATATGATAAATCTGTGTGACAAATTCAGTGATTGAGTAAACAAACATTTTCACAGACACATTTATAATAGTTATAGGATTACCTTTCAATTGTATTTCTGGTCCGAATGTGTGCTTCATTGTATCTGCGTTCAGCTTCAGTCCTTGGATTTAAAAGAGGTGTCAGTAAATAGCTTCTATTTGGATAGGCACTATCTCCAAGTAGCCAGCGGCCATTTAACAGTCCTGCATCACATTGGGCTGTAATAATTTATTACAAAGTTAGAATATTATATTTTACTAACTACTTGCTAACCACATAGTGAAAATGTAACCTCTGAGAACAGAATTGTTGAAAATAGTTGCATCATGAGCAGAACCCGGCCAGCGTGCAACCACATTCATGAGTCTCAAATCAGCATCACAGACAGCTTGAACATTGACAGAAAAGTAACCCTTCCGGTTCCTATATTCCTCACCAAATAATTGACCTGAAAGATGTTAAAGAAACGGACAATTGAGAGGCATAAATATAGTCATATTAGTATAATTATATCTAAAAGAATTTTCAGATAGAACAACTGGGAACAATATATATTTTGAAGTGACAACCATTCTTTTTAAATGGTTATTCCATATTTGTATGGAGGTTTCATATCTTCACCATCAAAAGAGTTTTGTTATACAAACTCTAACAAAAGAAATTTTTATTACTTGGAAGTTATTTTTTATTTCATAATAAACTGAATTAAAAAAATTGTTTTTAAACTAATTACATGGTGATTGTATACGGATATGTGTGCAATCTATTGCTCCTAGAACCCGAGGAAATTGAGCCATTTCATAGAATTTTTCTGAACCTCCACTATGTAGAAAAATGAATTTGTCATAGAAGTAGGCGATTGCTGATGAAATGTCCCGTACTATTCTACCAGCTGTAGATTTGGATACTCCAATAAAATCAGCTACGGAAATCAGCATAGTGCCTAGTGCATAAAATCTTAATGTCATCAACAGTTGATGAAGCGGTGGCACTCCATGGTTTCTGCAATCATTTTTATATAAGTATTTTAATACTTTATTGGTATAATGCAAAATACTGAAAACTTTTTAATGTAATATACATTTAACACCACTATTTTAACTTACCTTGATGAGGTTACACGGACGACAGGCATAATTTCAGTCAACAGGAAATTTACTGCAGATTTTGATAACCTAAACCTAAAAGTAAACTCGGCATCATCCAGACTCTGCATGTAGTTCACCCTTTTAATTCTCCTTGAAGAAGCGCGTCGGCGTCTTAAATCTTCACCAGCTTCACTATCTCTACTATCCCAATCAGATAACCGAGCCAGAATCTCCATATCACTGTCACTATCACAGGAGAATATCATCAATGCCATTTTTTGTAAATAAAATCCGTAAACCAGTCCTAAATCTGAGGAAATTCTAAGATTACGATTTAGATTGTTTGTAGCGATCAAAACAAACGTCAAATTCAATGGATATGTTATTGACACACCCTTACTGTCATTTTCGAACAGAGGTCAATCTTTAATCTACGATATGTCCTCTCAACGATTGCTTGGTTTTAAAGATTGCGATTTCAATCCGTGGATAGCTTATTGATACACTTTATTAGTAATCTGGATTTTATTTTCGATCTTCAATCCAAAGATTTTGGATTAGATTGGTTATTAATTTCGGGCGTAAATCACAGATTATTTAGCACAGAATCACAGCTATGAATTGCCAGCCCAAACATTGGCACCAAATCTGTACTGGTGCGAAGTCTCCCGTCCTAGACGCGGATTCACGCGGCTCCAGTAACGAATATTCTGTCTGTTCCATAAACCGTTCCTTGTAAATGTACTTTCATCAGTCCACATCACATTGTACAAGAAATCCGGATTCTCGAAATGTTTATTTTCAATCCAGCGACAGAAGTTTTACCTAACTGGTTTGTCTCTAGGTAACAATGCATGCAATTTCTTGTATTTATACAGCTTCCGTTTGTCGCGTTTTAAAATTTAAGAATAGTTGTATGGTCAACACCTGAACTACACGTTGGGTTGCGTTAAAAAAAACACGAAAACAATAAAAACTAAGCGTCTAATTTCGCACAATTCACTCACTGTTTAACTAAATACCTATTAAAACGTTACGTGTCCTGTCACCAAAATAAAGCGTCCAATTTCGCACTAATACCGTCGTAAATGAATTTACAAAAAACACGAGCGGCGGGGAAGTACCTAGACGCGTGACTCGTCACAGGACCGCGGCGACACACTAACATAAATTTGTTGTAGCAAATTTCTTCAAGAAAGCGAACTAACAAACGAAACTAGATTTATCTCTTTCGCACACACTAAATTTTCTATTAACATTATGAGTGCATTGCAATTTCCGCATTCGTTACTTTCTTATCCAACTCTGATGACACGCTTTATGACTCTTATTACTCAGAGTTAAGGTATAATTTTCACTAAATCAGATGAAAATACTAATTTGGCGAAAGTGCGTAGTAGCGAGTTGGCAACGTGACTTTAATGTTTTGATGTTTATACCGATGTGGGTCGTTAACCTGACAGTGTTTCCCTATTATCAGATACATCATGTAGCAAATGTTAAAAATGACAAATAATTTCCTGTGACTAAACTACTGGATATATTCAAATGATTTTTTGTATGTAGACTGAGAACGTCTTGAGGTATGCGAGGTTTAATTTAATGTCGTATTGTCATCACCACTCTGTATAATAAAATATACGTCTGAACTCGTCGTGTTTATCTTCATCTAACTCTCATCTACGGTCCTCCTACTTTACGTCCTCCTACTTTACGTCCTCCTCTGCGTGTCACTCCTGTGACCTCCTCTACGTGTCACACCTTTACCTCCGGCACCCGCAACGTGACAATGTTATAATTTTAATTTAATTCTACTTCCTACTTATGTTATGGATGGATGTTGGTTACCCAATCACGCTAGAACAGATTAACAGATCTCTATGAAATTGGACACAGAGATACATTTTCCGGAATAGCACACAGGCTATAATTTATAGTAGGAAAAGCATTAATTCCATGTGGCTGAAGTTGCTGGCCGAAGCTCATATAAATACATAATCTATACTAATATTATAAAGAGGCAAGATGTTTTTGTTTGTTAGTACCGAATAAGCTTTGAAACTACTGGATCGATTTTAAGCTGGAAGCTCCAGGGTAGCCCGCTAAATTCAAATTTTCTTACGTTTTTTGCAATTTGCAGGTCAGTGTCAGGTTGTATCTTGGTCAAATTTGATTTGCGGCCGTAGCAGGTCTGTATTTATAGAATTGTAATAATTAAAATCATCAGTACAACTCTTTCAGTTAGAATTGATGCCAAATGTAAGTATTTCATGAAATCATGACATTTGTCGTCAATTCTAAGTGAGACAGTTGTTTGGCTTTAATGACTACAGATAGTAGTTGCTACGGCCGCGAATCGTATTTTCACCAACATACAACCTGATACTGACCTGAAAATTGCAAAAAACATAAGAAAATTTTAATTTCGCGTGCTACCCTGGAGCTTTCACCTTAACCAATTTTTTCAACAATAGAAAGCTAAATGATCAGCGACTAGCATAGGCTACTTTTTGTCCTGGGAATAACAGTTCCCGCGGGATAGGTCACGGGAGCGAAGCCGCCAAAGTGCTAAATTGCAAGCAAACTTCCCCTTCGTCACTTACCAAAGATCGCTCAAGACAGAGATTTGGAACGAAAATGGGGAGGGCCTTTGCCCAGCTGTGGGACACAATACAAAAAAAATATATACCTAATGGTACACAATGCTGTATTTACATAGAATTGGGTTGACGATAAAAAAATCGAATTAGTTCGTCAGTTAGATTACCAAAAACTATTGGACGCGTATTTTTTTATTTTGTCACGTATTTTTTTATTTTGTCACGTATTTTTTTATTTTGTCACGTGTTTTTTTATTTTGTCACGTATTTTTTTATTTTGTCACGTAAACAAAAAATGAAGACGGTACAGTGCGTTGAAATTTCGCATGACGTCACACGTCACATCTGAGTTAAAATTGTACCAATTTTTACTCAAAAGTGGTGTCCCCCACTCCTGAACTTTGATGCGTTTTATCTTTGTCATTTTTTTATTATTTTATATAGTGGAAAATAAAAAAAAATACAATAATACGTGTCCAATATTTTTTGATAATCTTACTTAGCGGCTTGGAGGTTTGGAAGAATTACTGCCAGTCCTTGTACCAAGATCCTCAGTCACGAAATTCTGCATCCACGGAGCCTGCGAGTGACATGCTCGAGACGGATATTCTTGAGTCAGAAGTAAGAGCCGCTATCAAACATCTCAAGAATGCGAAAGCCACAGGAAAAGATGAGATTCCAATTGAAACCATTCGAGCATATCTTCCACATCATTTGCAACAAGATATGGCTCACAGGCAAATGGCCTTCCGAATGGGCTCACACAGTCTTCACTCCTCTTCATAAAAAAGGTTCCACGAAAAAGTGTAGCAACTTTCGACTTATTGCACTCATAACACACGCTAGCAAAATAATGTTACACATCGTAAACGAGCGACTGAAAGCGTATTTGTCCAGAGAAATTGCGCAAGCGGGATTTGTAAAAGGAATCATTGAGAAGGCTCGAGAGTTACAAGCCGACATACATATATATGATTTGTTGATTTCTCCAAAGCGTTCGACTCAGTGAAATGGCCAATGTTGTGGAAAACACTACTGGACATGGGTACACCACAACACATTGTGCACCTGCTCAGGGAGCTCTATGAGGGGGGAACAGCTTCATTGCGGACAGATGACCTCCTTTCAGATAGTTTCCATCCAAGTGCGGGCGTACGACAGGGCTGCATAATATCGCTATTACTATTCAACGTCTACACCGAGCTTGTAATGAGAATCACTCTCGAAGACTGGACCGATGGTGTTGTGATTGGTGGGTATAAAATCGCAAACTTGCGGTACGCAGACGACATCACCTTATTTGCGAGTAATACGGACCTTATGGAGGAATTACTTCTCAGAATGGAGCGCATAAGCCTTACGTTTGGGTTGAAAATAAACCGATCTAAAACCAAAATTATGATCGTGGATCGCGTCAACCACAACTCGCCCGAAGTGACACAGATTGCGAACTGCGACGTGGTTCAGGCTTATTTCTACCTTGGGGTTCTGATCTCAAACAACGGTGACTACGTAGATGAAGTGAAACGACGTATGGCCATGACCAGAACTGCGATGGAGAAGTTAAGGAAAGTGTGTAGGAATCGCAACATTACCAAAGCCACCAAAATCAGGCTCATACAAACACTTGTATTCCCCATTTTTCTTTATGCGGCCGAGACGTGGACAGTGCGTGAGTTGGAAAAGGGGAAGATAAATGCTCTGGAGATGTGCTGGAGAAGGATGCACGGAATCTCGTGGACGGATTTCCGAACCAACGGGTCCATACTCCAGGAACTCGGCGTCATGCAGCGTTTGTCGGCCGTAATACAGTCGCGCATACTGCAATATTTTGGTCACGTCTCTAGGCGGGATAACGACTCTATAGAGCGGCTGGTTGTACAGGGAAAAGTAGAGGGAACCAGATCGCGTGGCAGGTCACCTATGCGCTGGACTAACCAAGTGGAATCTGCTATAGAAGGCCACGTATCTGACTACGCCAAACAGTCCGCCAACCGGGAGAGATGGCGGGAGATCATGCGGAGAGCTGTGTCCGCCTCTACCACCAAAATGGACGCCTCTACGTGACGACCACTCTGCCAAGAGCGATACGACAGAGAAGAAGACTTAGCGGCTTGGCGGTCAAGGTCGGCGGCACTGTGTGTAGCCTAAAGGCTTCTTCCTTGATGAATTTCGCCATAGCTTGAGAAGAATGTCCTCGTAGGTGTTTGTTGGCATTCAGTGTGTAAAGGCCTTGAAAGCTGGACACAAGTATTCGTTTTTCGCTGATTTTGTAAGTTTAAATGAGCCTACGCCTTTGTCTTCCTTGTTCTAGTCAAGAACAACGAATACCCACTACACTACACGCTTGAAACTAGAGGTCTTAGAGTTAGTTAAGGTAGTTGTGTGTGAAAATTCAGTGAAATGATAGACATATTACTCTATTCTCTGTTCCACAGCACAATGGCGTCAGACCCCTGGATTGTGCAGCCGCACGAGCATGCCAAGTTTACGGAGCACTTCCGTAATCTCGGCCCTGTGAACGGACACCTCACCGGAGAACAGGCCAAGAGATTCATGTTACAGGTATATAGGATTATTTATCTTAAGGGTCTACTACCCGCCAAGTGGCGCCCTTTTTTTTGTGGGGTGGGAAATCATCCAGTGACATCGGAGCGGGAGGGCATGTCAGACTCTTACTGACTAAAACCCATCTCTGTTCCTTCCCAGCACTGAGTGCCCAGGGGCGAGGTAACTCTATTTCGAATTTATCCTCAACCCCTGGGCAGGCATCGGCCATGACGGGCCCCGTCATTATTGCTGACAACTCTTTGAGGCGCGCGTGGAACACTACGCGCCGGCGACTCTCGGGCCTGGTGCTGATCGGACGGCGAGCTACCCATTACTCGCCGTCCGCAGGGCGGGTAAGTGACGCCCTCATTGAATAAAAAATCGTATACCATAACATAGAAAATAAATATTAAAGAATCCAACGTCACGTTTGTTACAAAGAGGATAAAGTATTTTTACGTTGTTAAAGTAGTAAGCAAAAGTGTCACTAGTGTACTTTTGCCTACTACTTTGGATACGAAACATTTTGAGACCTGTTTTAACAAAGGTTACATTGGATTCTTTAATATTTATTTTCTATGCTACGAATATTATTCAATGAGGGCGCCACTTGGCAGGTAGTAGGGCCTTAATAAATGAAATTGAGACTTTCTCTTGCACAAAAATTCAAAAAACATAGATACAGAATACAGATAGTGATACGGTCGCGGATAAATTCGAAACAGAGCTACCGCGCCCCTGGGCACTCAGGCAAGGAAGGAACAGGGTTGGGTTTTAGTCAGTAAAAGTCTGACACGCCTTGACGAGAAGTCATTGGATGATACAAACCAATAGATTAGATCATATTGTTGTGTATGTCGTTAATTTGTGGCAAATAAATACTTTTTCTTTCTTTCTAGATTAATCAATACAGCTTATTATAATAAGCTTTTAAGAATTTTAATTTATATAGGAGATATATCTCCTATATAAATTAAAATTATATAATATCCAATAACTAGATTTCCACTTTTAAAGTTTGGATAAAAAATAAAAACAAATCTGCCCGCGCCTTTTCCCAACTATCTTGGGGTCGGCTTCCAGTCTAATCAGATGCAGCTGAATACCAGTATTTTACATGGAGCGACTGCCTATCTGACCTCCACAACCCAGGTACAGGGTAATACGATACCCCTTGGTAAGACTGGTTGTCGGACTTTCGGGCTTCTGACGCCCCGTAACGACTGTCAAATATCCACCAACGGCTTAACTTTCCGAGGCATGGAGGAGTCTCGGTATGTAAAGATGGTCACCCATCCATGGACCAACCCCGGCAAGCCTAGCTTAACTTGATGGATTGACCTGTGCGGCTATTATTACTTTAGCCACGAGCTCCACATGCATTTTCATGATATTTTTGAAAAATGGGAGGAAACAAAAGCTTGTTTTCAGTTTTTTTTTAACTATTATATGTTTGGCCACGGGGTCTCATCTCGAACAAAGAAAATTTAGTTCTAATAAATCTCAATAGATGGCGTAATATGCATCGATTTCTTCTTGAAGTTTAAGTAACATTAATATTTTGAAAATAAATATGGTAAAAACTGTATTTTCTTATTTAATAAACTGCCCTAAGCATAATATTGTGGAATAATGGGCTTGTAATTCTAATTTAGACGGTTATTGCAACGAATCCTTAGACATCTTTATTTATTGTACCAATAGATGGCGCTGTTTGAAGTTTTAGTTTATCCTTTCGCCTCTTTAAAATTGTAATAGTGACACATTTTGATATAGTAAAACTGCTATAAAGTGCCAAAAATACTATAAAATAATTCCTCAATGTGTGAGAAAATATTGGTAAAACTTTATGTAAATTCATTCAGCTTGCAAGCCGTCACTGCTAACACCATCTAGCGAGGTATAGAGGACGGACCCAAACGAAGAACAAAAGTTACTTGTGCCAGAAAAAAACCCGTAGTTACGGCGGTACCGTTTCTTTGTATGGGATGAGGCATCTGTACGCTAGTATTATATTATCTGTGGTTTGGCGTTAATGCGTTAACGAAATTATTTTATTTCACAGTCACAACTTCCGCCTCCGATTCTGGGACAAATCTGGTCTCTAGCTGACACTAACGCAGACGGCAAACTGGATCTCAGAGAGTTCTCCATAGCTTGCAAGGTAAGATACTTTGATCATTTTTTTTTTAGTCGAAACGACATGGACGGCTTAGAAAGAAAGAAACAATAAAAAATATTCAGCAACAGTACATGAAACACGCACGGTACACAGAAATAACAATGAAGAAAAAAAAGACATACTTAAAACAAACAGTGTGTGCCTCACGACTGCGCTAAAAAGGTTACAGAGGGGGTTAACCCCAGGCCCTGCGCGTGTCAAATGTCAACATCTGTCAAGCCCCGTTGACAGTCGGCCATCGTGTAACTACATACTTTGTCAAGTTCCGGCTGTATAAACCTTGCCAAAGGTCTAAAGACCTTGGGTAATAGTAATAATAGCGGTTTAAAACGCGTGAATCTGGTTTTTGGCAAGGCAAACGGAATTTCCCCACTGGCACACCGGTGTGCCGCTAGTCACTGAAATGTAGGTTATAGAGTTACTTTGCACATTGCTCGTAGAACACATGGTCAATGGGACCGCAAAGTTCTGGAGTAGATTTTTTAGTAAAATATACCATTCAATTTCACCCTGTCTTATTCACTTTTGTTAAAGTTTGAGTGCTGATTTCAATGTCTGTTTTGCTGAATAGATATTGTTAAATAATATTTTAACGCCTAATTAGCAGAGGTCGGAATTAGGTACAGTTATTTATGTACTTGCATCGAAATGTTGATATAAATATGGATCTTCCCGGGATTTCTAATGGACAATCTCGTGTGGCCAATAATATTACATATTATAAATAATAATAAAAACCTCTATTGTTTTCTTTTGTTCTCATAAGCTCTGTTGTGTGAACTACAAATGTGGCAACATCGCGCGTGTGCGCATTGGAATTTTGCAACTTCGGACATCCGATGTCGTTGATGTAAATTTGGCAACGTCGCGCGTGCAGTGTAAATTGTTTAAAGTTTATTAAATTTTCTATTTAATAAAACACGGGATTTTTCTACTCTATAAAATTAATCTCGGGATTTGAGGCATATCCACTTTATTCTTTCGCTGTATGAAATCAGTGTAAGGACATAATTAACTCTACCTAATTCCGACCTCTTGTAATTAGTTATTATAACAGTCTAAGGGTTGGTCGCCACCTCGTTCTAGGAAGAGATTCATTGTGCGCACAGCTAAGGAGTGGAATTCCCTGCCGGAGTATGTATTTCCTGATAGCTACAACCTGAGAGTCTTTAAGTCAAGAGTGAATAGGTTACTTCTATTACTAGCTGCGCCGCGCGGTTTCACCCGTGTAGACCGGGATAAAAAGTAGCCTTTGTGTTAATCCAGGGTAGAAGTTATCTACATACCAAATTTCATCCAAATCGGTCCAGCCGTTTGAGCGTGAAGAAGCAACAAACATAGTTTATAAGTATGTGTTTGTAGTTTAAAAAAAAATAAAAATTTTATTCATGTTGTCTGGTAAAACAGTAAATACATTTTTGCTTAAATCTATGTCAAGTTCACAAGTGTTATGTGTCTGAACTAGGACATCCTGTGTTTCAGGCGATATGAGGTAAAAATATTATGAAATAATCACGGTAATTATATAAAATAAAGTAAAATAGTCATTTTAGAGGTATGTAAAAAGGAGTAAATAGTATAAAAAAACCTTAGTATACTAACTTAGCTAACTAATTAAAAACAAAATGAATAGAACAATACATTCTTTATTTCATTACAACTAGCAACTTCTCTGTATCTTCATAAGACAAACTTTGAAGAGCTACCTTGAGAGTTTTCTTACGATTTCTATAATTTAGGGAATAAATATTTGCTTTTGCATTTAGTCTGTTATAGAGTAGTGGTCCAAGGAAAACATAAAATTTGGCTGTGAAAGCATGTTTTGTACTTTTTGTGGGGCAAACTATGTCTTTTCGTCTCTTGTTAGTAAATTCAGTGCTGTAGCGAAGAGCTGCGTGTTGTTTTAGTAAAATGCTCATTATGAATAATTGTCGAACTGTTAGTACTTCACAAGATTTATAGAGTAGGTTAGTGGGAAAGAGAAAAGGGCGGCAAGTAGACAGCTTGAGAATCGCTCTTTGAGCTCTTTCGATGGGCAGTAATAAAGTTTTACATGCTCCACCCCACGAGGTAATGCAGTACGTCAATATTGACTGACATAGAGCAAAGTAAACTTGCCTAATTATTATTGGGTCTGCAATATATCGTAGCTTTTTGAATACGAATATCAGCTTACGAATTCTACTATTTAATGCTTCCATATGCTGTTTGAAGGTTAGAGTTTCATCAATTAAAACACCCAAATATTTTATTTTATTGGTCTTACTAATATTGGTACACACAAACGGGCAATCTGCAGGGACTGTACAACAATGAGCAGCAATTTGTACACACACTCACAAACTTTCACCTTTATAATATTAGTGTGATGGTAGTCCCATCACACTAATATTATAAAGGTGAAAGTTAGGGGATAGGATTATGCTAATGCTATGTATAATACTTTGTTTGCAGATAATCAACTTGAAGCTGCACAATATAGAAGTACCGAAAACATTGCCACCGTCACTACTTGCCTCCCTCAGCCCCACCGGTAAGCTTTAAATAAATAAAGAAATTTGTTTATATTTTTCAGGTCATGCTTATCATAAAAAATGCTTTGTCACCAGTACTTGTACTTCGTAACACTTCGGAGTAGACTGTGAACTCAAAGTGTATGCAAAATTTCAACTCAATTGGATACCAACAAATGGCATTACGTATGTTTTTGGTGGAAGACGCTCTCAGAGAAGAGCTACAATTTTAGGTATGGCACATTCACTTTAACACTGCACACAAATATGTCCGAACATTCGGGTGATACTTCGTAACACTTCGGAGTAGACTGTGAACTAAAAGTGTATGCAAAATTTCAACTCAATCGGATACCAACAAATGGCACTACGTATGTTTTTGGTGGAAGAAGCTCTCAGAGAAGAGCTACAATTTTAGGTATGGCACATTCACTTTAACACTTCATACAAATATGTCCGAACATTCGGCCGATACCTACTTCGTAAAAACACTTCGGAGTAGACCCCCTGATCTAAAAGCGTATGCAAAATTTCAACTCAATCGGATACCAACAAATGGTCGAAAAATGGTTTGCAAATTTTGACGGGCAACTTACAAACATACGAACAATGCCAGTTAAATTAAAGATTTAAAAAAGTCAGTTTTCGTCATGATATTGACACTTTTGAAGGCTGATTTAAGAGCTGAGTTCGTAATGCTCCACTAGATGTCACTGCTTGCGGTGGCATCGGGTATTGGTCAATAATTGGTAAAAATCCCGCCAAAAACTCCGGGAAGGAAACCTCCTTCGTTTTTGGCGGCATTTTTTCGATTGAAGTTCCGTGGCTGTTTTAATTATTCGGAAATTGATTCCTAGTGGATATTGTGATTTAAAATTGATGTAGTTTTGTGTGTTAAGTGTCTACGCAACTGAACAATATGTGGAATCATTGAACAGGCGCGATCTCAGTAAAATAAAGCTGAGAATTTAGTTGCAGTATTATTACCTCAGCGAAGCTTGCCAAGAAGGCTAACTCGACTCATTTGTTATTTAAGGCGCAGTTATTCGACTTTTAAGGTGAATGCTCCAGGGTAGCCCGCGAAATTCAAATTTTCTTACGTTTTATTTGGAATCAATACTTTATTTATTTATTTATTTTTTATTTATTTATTTTCGCCTTACATCTATCTTTACAGGTTTTTTTTCCCCCAATGCGATAAATGCGCTTATCCTAAATTATGTATACTAACACCTATAACAAATTGAAAGAGTAAGAGCCTAACTGAAAGAGTAACTGAAAGAGTTGTATTGATGATTTTAATGATTACAGTTCTGTAAATACGTACTTGCTACAGCCGCGAATCAAATTTTGACCAAGATACAACCTGACACTGACCTGCAAATTACAAAAAACCTAAGAAAATTTGAATTTCGCGGGCTATTGAACATCACGTCTAAACGACTTATCTTATTTCTTTGAAAAAAATATATGTTACTCTAGACAATTTCCGTCGTAATTTGATCTCAGAATATTTGAAATTATATTTTTATCATAGAGTGTAATTCATTTGTAAAGTTATATCTAACTCGGATAAAAAATTGAGAATGATGCAAAAACTATAAAGAGTATTTTTATGAAACTTTTACCATTTTAAAGATCATTTAATTATTTATTTAGTCTCAGTGTTTTATTTAATTCTTGTTGTTTTATGTGTAATAAATTAATAATGCGTCTAATTTCGGACAGCGCTCCTTGATGGGCGAGTCCTATTACTGGGTGGACATACGACGCGTTACGTGAGCTCAGCGCAGAACACGTGATCTTTGCGTTATCTGGTGACTCGTCGTCTTGCTGGTCATGGTTTTATTGCTACCAGTGGTCGCCCGGTGATCGAAGTTCGACCATAATTAATTTACATTTTAAGTTTGAACGTTATTTAAGGTTTTATTGTCAAAGACCATAAACGTGACATAACTGTGAACCATAAACAAAAGAGTATACACAAATACGTGACAAACGCATGGTAGTGTGTGTAACGTTTTTTTATTAATTTAATTGCGTGCTAGCTAACAAGTGACAATTAATTTTAATTTTATGATTTACTTATTGGACCGGTGTAGTCTTTATAAATATTAGCAGTACCTACCTTTGTACTCAATTGTTGTGTTGTCTTTTCTTTATGTGTGTACAAAAATTATTAAATAAATAATCTGAAATTCATAAAATAACTAATCGTTTTTTCTGTCCACAGCCACCCAAAAACCGCAATTCGCGTCTCCCGCCCCCGCCCCAATGAAACCCCCTATCCCCCCCATGCCTTCCATGCCCCCACAACCCCAGCCCCTAATCTCCGGTCTATCCTCCACCACCAGCAACCACTCCCTGTTAGGCGACTTGGTAGGCCCACCCATATCCGCCCAACCCCCTCTGATACCACCTTTGGCCGCCCCAGCAAAACCTATGTTACCAAATGTACCAGATCTGATATCTGGAGTAAAACCTCTACCACTGACTTCACAGTCCCTGATTAACACGCAACCACCATTATTAACTGGTCCTGCGTTGGTTTCGACCCAACCTCCTCTGATTGGGACACAGTTAGTTTCGTCCCAACCTTTGTTAACACATCCAACCGCGTCCCAATCTCTGATCGGGGCACAGCCAATGGTTGCTGGTCAACCTCAACAACCAATGATACCATCTCAGCCTCTCATGAATCCTTTAATAGGCCAGCAGCCGCCTCTGATTCCAAACCTACCGATAGATCAGGCGTTTTCCATGAACACCCAGCCTTTAATTCCGCCTATTCTGCCCCCGACTCAGGCGAGGTCGTTTACGTCCCCTCCTGAGTCGTCCCAGACGTCGATTGCGTCCCAGCCTCTTACCGGCCAGTCTCCGTTGACATCTCAGCCTATGACTGGCGGCTCGGGGATGGGGTCTTTGATGAACAGTCCTCCATCTGGACTCAATAGTGTTGGGGGGCTGGCCAGTCAGCCGGTGACTTCGACTCCGCTTGCTGCAATGAAGAGTGATAGCATGTCTAAGCCTGGTGAGTTTCATTAAATTATTTCTTGATTTTTCGTCAAACTAAAAACAAATCCAATCTGCCCGCGCCTTTTCCCAACTATATTGGGGTCGGCTTCCAGTCTAACCAGATGCAGCTGAAAACCAGTACTTTACATGGAGCGAGAACCTATCTGACCTCCACAACCCAGTTACTGGGTAATACGATACCTCTTGGTAAGACAGGTTGTCAGACTTTCGGGCTTCTGACGACCCGTAACGACTCAAAGATCCTCGATTGGCAGCCGGGACCAACGGCTTAACGTGCTTTCCGAGGCACGGAGGGAGTCTCGGTAAGTAAAGATGGTCACCCATCCATGGACCAACCCCGGCAAGCGGAGCTTAACCTGATGGACCGAACCGTCCGGCTGTTATTACTTTAGCCACGAGCTTCTAGTGACAAACAATTATTGGAAATAAATAAAATCAACAATCACAAAATTAAAGGAAAGAGAAGAGAACAGAATAAAAGAACTTTAGTAACTATCTTAATACGACCCTAAGGTAATATAGTCTCTGCTAGGGTCGTGGGTGGGTTTGAAATAGTCACCGCGGTCCCTGGCACAGGCAACTGAAGGAACATGGGTTTAAGTCAGTAAGAGTCTGACACGCCCTCCTCAGGAGAAATTATTTGATGACTTCCTAACCTTGTAAAATAAGTATAATAACGGGTGTAAAAGACAATTTCCGAAACCGCAAGCCACATATTCTACCCATTATTTGTATCATTTGTTTCCCCTAGTACATACTTGGGAATCCACTGGTCTGGAGATATTCAAGGTCAAAGTCGCATTTTTTTAAACTTTTTTACGATAATGAATTCCAAGTGTTATTACTAAACTTTTTTTCTAAGAAACATTACCCGAATTTTCGAAATTACGCATTTGCAGTTACAAAAACGCAATGAATATCAAACGTATCTGACAAGTACCTACGTGGCTTAGAGCGAAGGGACAGGGTTTAACTCCACTTGCCTGGGTTTGCATTACATTGCGCGCAATAAAAAATAGTTTCATTTTTTTTCATACCTAAAAATAAAAGTTGTTTGTCAGCAATAATTGTTGCGCAAAACTACTTTGTTAGACGTACAGTATGCGTAGTTAACGGCTCTGTGATGTGTCTTTTTACACCCTGAATAGTCTACTCTAGCAAATATGGCCAATTAGGGTATTATCGCCAACACTGGTTAATATTGCCACGCTTTGGACTCGACTAGAGCCTTAATCATGAATACGATTATAGTCGAGAATGCCCGAAATAATCACAAAATCAAGGTTTTTTGGATTACAAACAAATAATATTTGAATTTTCATGTTAGACTCAGGTGCTTGTAAGAAAGAAAGATTATTTCAAAATGAATTAACGAGGTTTATTTCAGACTATTCTTTAAATAGTTTGGCAATTTTATTATTTTGATAATTGCAAATTAACAGCTTTAAAAACAAAACCGTCTTTACTGTCGCGCAGTTGGGTAAAAAACCATTTAACAGTAAAACCTGGGTTTTAGTCTGTAAGAGTCTGACATGCCCTCCCGCCCCACCCAGAGCGGGAAATGTCATTGGATGACTTCCCACCCTACAAAAAAAAGAAATGTAATTAGTATGTACTGTATCCGATAGAATGATGCTGCTTGACACTCTGACTATAGTTTGCTATTTTTAAATAAAATTTTAGAACAAGTTACGGCAACAGAAATACATCATCTGTGAAAATTTAATCTAACTATCACGGTTCATGAGATACAGCCTGGTGACAGACGGACGGACAGCCGAGTCTTAGTAATAGGGTCCCGTTTTACCCTTTGGGTACGGAACCCTGAAAAGAAGAACGAACAGTTATTTTATAAATAACATCATGGCATTTTTTTACAGGATCATTGGTGACAAGTCCCACTGAAATGCCGATGGGCGTCATGAGCCCGCCGGCAACCGTAGAGTGGGGGATACCACAGCCACAGAAGCTCAAGTAAGTCATTAAGTCATCAGTATAATCTATGCGACTTGAATTTAAATTCGAGGTAATTTGAATCCATCGCCCCCAACTCAATATTGACTCTAGTGTAGTGTATTTTAAGTTGACTTTTAAGTGACCATTTGTATTAAGGCCGTACTACCGGCCAAGTGGCGCCCTCATTGAATAAAAAATCGTAGCATAGCATAGAAAATAAATATTAAAAAACTCAACGTCACATTTGTTACAAAGAGGATAAAGTATTGTTACGTTGTTAAAACAGGTCTCAGAATGTTTCGTATCCAAAGTAGGAGGCAAAAGTGTCAGAAACTGTCGTTTTTGGTGAAATGAGGGCGCGCCGGTAGTAGACCCATAAAAAGGCCTTAAAAAGTATGACTTGCAATAAAATTTTGAACTTTATCAAGTATGATAAAGTTCAAAATTTAAAGAAAAAATAAAAATAATCTAAACTTTTGTGGGATCCATGTGTTAAGTAAAATAATTTTGTTTGAAACCTCATACATATTTTGTTAGTTTTGACTTACTTTTTCCCTTTTCGTCATTCGTTACTCATACTTAGTATTTTCATGCTGATCGGTTATGGGGTCTACGGCCATTACACACAGTATGCTTACTGAAAATAATATATATCTTAATAGGATTTTTTTCTTGGTTCTTGTCTTCTGCAATCTGTCCTTTGACTATGAACAGAATTGTTCCAGGATAGTGTAGTGCAGAATGGCTTCTCCAACGAGATTCCCTCTTTATTTAATTGACATCATTATGCCCTACTCTGCAAGGTCCATCACAGCGAACCTTTTCAGCCGCCTTTTATGGTCTGGTTTTATGAGCACTTTCGCCAAGGGATTTGGGTGATACTCTATGCGTGCTCTGTATCGTTCTGCCCAGATTTTCGCCTCCTGGTGCACTGTGTTTTGCTTGAGATATTCATGAACCTCGCAGTTTCTTATGAACCACGGTGCATTTGAGATATTTTTAAGGATAACATTTTGAAACCTTTGAAGTATGTTAATGTTGGAGACACAAGCAGTTCCCCAAAGCTGGGTGCCGTAAGAAATCTTAATATGATTAAACACACAATAAGGTAGTTTCAAGAAAAAATTGGTTCGTCAGATTTCCCAAAAATATGTGTCCTATACATATATTTTTACTCTTGTCCCGAGCAAAAAAATTGTGTAGTGTGTGTGTACAGTGCCTTGAAATTTCGCGTGATATCACGCCTGTGACTTATTACCTAGAAATGACGTCACAAGCTCTCTCCTGCACTTCGATGCGTTTTATCTTCGCAATTTTTTTATTTTTATTATACAGGATATAACTGAAAGGTTAAGAACCGGTTCTGCTCATGAAACCACCCACTTTCTCTAAGAAAATAAGAAAATGCCCAAAAAAAAAATTGGACGATCAATTTGTATGAGGTAAAATTTTTTTTTGATAATTTCCTCAGGTTTTCTTGAATAAAGTTGTTCATATCGATGGGCAGATGCAGATTTTAATAAAACTTTTTTACAAAAAAATAGAACCGACTTCCAAAAAAAGTGCAAAATAACTTTAATTTCGGAAGTCGGTGTTCCTGTTTTGTGTCTTCGTTTTTTGACACCGACTTCCGAAATTAAAGTTATTTTGCACTTTTTTTGGAAGTCGGTTCTATTTTTTTGTAAAAAAGTTTTTTATTTTTCACTTTTTAGTTGTGGCTCCCCATTAAACTGTGTTAACAATTCATAGACATACGATAGCAGAAATCGCGGTTGATTTGCTGTCAATTTTTGAAGAGTTCCGTTGTCTGTCTCCGACACCCATCATCAGATCTTTTAGAAATTTAAATGGGACCATTTCGGAATAAACCCCTTTCGAACAAAAAAGAATTTAGCAAATCCGTCAATATATGACTGAGTTATGCCCGAACATACATAACAAAAAAAAATAAAAAATACAAACATCCGAATTGATAACCTCCTCCTTTTTCGAGAAGTCGGTTAAAAATATAACCACACCTTTCCGTTACACCCTGTAGATAAGTCTGTAGAAGTGTAGAACATAGACGCCGAGTTGCTAGCCTGTCGGTTTTCTATCGGTTACATTTTGGGGAGTGTGCGGCGGAATTGCATAATTTGATTCCGCCAAGCCCGTTTCATCAACGGACCACAAGACGTACGGCGAAGTGCCACCTTCATGGTGGACATCCCATCCATACGCACAAAGCGTTTACAGAAAACAATCATTGTGCGTACAGCTAGGGAGTGGAATTCTCTACCGGAGTCTGTGTTTCCTGATAGCTACAAACTGGGAGTCTTTAAGTCAAGAGTGAATAGGTTACTTCTAGACAAGCGTGCTCCATCTTCGACCACATCATCGCTTACCATCAGGTGAGATAGTGGTCAAACGCGTGCCTATCAACAATAAAAAAAGATAGGTTTGCTCTTGAGTCTAGTCTAGGTTGGAGGTGACAGAGACAGAGTCGACGATGGAGCGAGCTTACCCAAAAGAAGCCTGTTCACTCTAAATTTGAAAAGATTTTTGGTGATTTAAAAAAATTCATAAATCTCCAATATTTTTTAATAATGTAATAGACGGACTAAATAGGTTTTATTTTACCCAGGAAACATCCTTATATTTTTTATTACATACAGACATTGTATCACTTCTCTCTCTTTGTCTAGCCTTATCTCATTTTTTGAAGTCGGCTCTCCTCGCTTTCTTAGCCAGACATGTCTGTGCTGGGTTGTCAAGGCTTTGCATCATTTCGTATATTGGAAGACCTCCAAGAAGGTGAACCGATGACCAGCAGGTTTATTCGCTAACTCAGTTGACATCAATTTGGTAGGCAGTTTTAGTACATTAAGATTTTAAGTTCTTTCAGTCCATCCCAAGGTTTTCTGGTAGATATCGCTGTTCAGCGATAAGACCGCCGTTGTACCCATAGATTTAAGCTCGTGTAAAACAATTGTGTGACTGTTTTGGTGTACAATAAAGTTTTATTCTATTCTATTCTTCATTGCTGCTTTGCTCGGTGGACATCGATTATAATAGGCACAACGTAGTATATGTATATTTGTTTTCCTATACGTCAAAGCAGCAATGTACTGCAAAGTGCCTATCAAATTGATGTCAACTGAGTTAGCGAATACACCTGGTGAGGGTCGCGGGTAGCCGATGGATGCGACACTTGGGGGAGGCCTATGTCCAGCAGTGGACGTCTTTCGGCTGAAATGATTATGATGATTAACATTTCGTATATTGTTTTCTCTTTCCACAGGTACACCCAGCTATT
Source organism: Polia nebulosa (assembly GCA_951329385.1). Taxonomy (NCBI): domain Eukaryota; kingdom Metazoa; phylum Arthropoda; class Insecta; order Lepidoptera; family Noctuidae; genus Polia; species Polia nebulosa. Next base: position 23,576,788 of record OX589608.1, read on the forward strand.
CAATGCCACCGACCGTGCTAAGACAGGCGCGGTGTCCGGCGCTCAAGCCCGGTCCATCATGTTACAGTCACGCCTCGCGCAGCAAGCCCTGGCACAGATCTGGGCTCTGGCGGATTTGGATTCCGATGGGAAACTAGGTGAGTCTAAATTAATTAATAAATATTGACACTCAAGGGTAATAAAGCCACCCGTAGGTAATATTGTCACCCTGGGGTAATATTGCCAGCCTTTTTTTTTGTGGGATAGGTATTTATCAGATAACTTCTCCCGCTTTGGGTGGAGCGGGAGGGCGTGTCAGACTTTTACTGACTAAAACCCACCCCTGTTCCTTCCTTGCCTGAGTGCCCAGGGGCGCGATAACTCTGTTTCGAATTTATCCGCTACCCCTTGGCATGCAGGCATCGGCCATGACGGGCCTCGTCAAATATTGCTGTCATCTTTTTGAGGCGCGCGTGGAACACTACGCGCCGTCGACTCTCGGGCCTGGTGCTGATCGGACCGCAGGCCCGCGTCTACGGTGGCCGGAGATTGTCTCGTGACCCCCGACGCCCAGGGCGTCTCCTGCGGCGGCTGCGCCTGGGGGCGTGAGGGCCACTCGGTTGAGTCTCTCTCACCCGTTCCACCTCCTTCCGAGGCGACTGCTTCCCATTCGCTCTCACCCCGTACCATGGCCTGGACCAGGGCCGGGCGCGAGAGGTAGCTGCCGCCGATCGCCTCCACGAGGACACGGCAGGGCACAACTTCACCGTATGCTCCACCGTGTCCTCTGGGAATATTGTCACCCTGGGGTGATATGGCGAGCCTTTTTTTTTAGGGTTGTTTAGGTATTTATCAGATAACTTCTCTCGCTTTGGATGGGAAGGGAGAGCGTGTCAGTCTCTTACTGACTAAAACCCACCCGGTGTACCTTCAGTTGCCTGTCCTTTCCAGGACCACGGTGACTCCCTGATCACTCCCACAGCCCTGACAGGATATTGCTACCCTGGGGTAATATTCCCAACATTGGCTTATATTGACCACGTTAAGTTATATTGACACACCAGTATTACCTTTTTTTTTGTGGGGTTGGGAAATCTTCTGACTCCTCCCGCTCTCCCTAATCATCTAGGCAAGCGTGCTCCATCTTCGACCACATCATCGCTTACCATCAGGTGAGATAGTGGTCAAACGCGAGCCTATCAAACATAAAAAAAAAAAAAATCTTTCTGACTGACCGACTTATTGACAATACAAAAGTGCCTGTAAATGGTTTATTTGAAATAAACGCTTTCAATTTAATTGAACTGGGTGGAGTGGGAGGGCGTGTCAGACTTTTACTGACTAAAGCCTGTTCCTTCAGTTGCCTGGGTGCCCAGGGGGCGCGGTAACTCTATTTCGAATTTATCGGCGACCCCCCGGAGACAAATTCAAATTCAAATCATTTATTTCAAATAAACCATTTTTACAGGCACTTTTGAATTGTCAGTAAGTCGGTCAGTCAGAAAGATGAAGCTAATTTCACATTCCAAGGCGTAGATCTCTATGGAGAAGAACGGGCAAGAAACTCCATGGACACTCTTTTAAACCATAAGATAAGAAAACCTGTCCAAGTAATCATAAAACCTCCATACACCGGAAGAAAAAGTAAAGGAACAATCCAAAAACACTGTTTCCTGAGAGAAGATTTTTTTTAAAATTATTATTATTGATAGGCTCACGCAGAGGAGCTCATGGCTAAAGTAATAACAGCCGCACGGGTCGATCCATCAGGTTAAGCTACGCTTGCCGGGGATGGTCCGTGGATGGCTGATCATCTTTACATACCGAGACTCTTCCGTGCCTCGGAAAGCACGTTAAGCCGTTGGTCCCGGCTGTCAAAAATGGTTCTTTGAAAGTCGTTACGGGTCGTCAGAAGCCCGAAAGTCTGACAACCAGTCTTACCAAGGGGTATCAAGGGGAAAAAATATTGATCTACCCTCTAAATGCTATGACGTAAACTTTGCGCTCCGCTACTTTTATTTTCTTTTGTAAATGTAAAAATGGCCATAAGTCCTAATTCTGGTATAATTTGACATATCATCAGTGTAAACAACCAGTGCTAATGTTATCTCAACTGAACTATCCCAAATAACAAAGTTATAAGTGCGGTAAAACTGGAGTGTTATTTGAGCCAAAACTCAGGTTGCTTTGTGTTTTAAAGTGCGTCAAAGACACCAAGAACTTTAAAAGGACTACTGTGAGCAAACTATTATTTTAGGGTGATTCAAAATAATTCAAAACAAGTCCAAAGTCCAAACTAATTCGAACTCATAACGAACTTTCTATACCTAACCCGATAAGGAACATTAGCAACAGAACGCCTAATTTTGCAGTGTTTGTTGTAGTGTCGGTGGTCTAATGGTGTAAGTCGCCCACTACCCGTCAGCACTTGATGTCTCGAGTTCGAGCCCCGCAGCGAGCTGCACTTTTTGCAAGTTTCAATCTTTCAATTTGTATGTTTTAAGTCATCTTCAATCACCTTCAATAAACTGGTGAAGCAAAATGCCTCTTAAACGCACCCCAACGAAACAAAAAAATACAATTGAGACAGACTCCGAGAGTGTCTCCGACTTGCAAACCAACTCGCGGCGCAAAAATATGAAAAGAAAATATGATGATGATCTAAATGGTTTCATGGAAGAGGTACGACATATGTTCTCAATATTTGCATTAGAACAAAAGGCCAGACTTGACAGTTTGGAGGTGTCTTTAACAGAAATTAAAACTCAAAACGAAACAATAAATTTGGCAATGTCGACTTTATCTGCCAAATACGACGAATTACAAAGGGAGTTAGAAACCTCAAGACAGGAACGCAAAGACCATGTCTCCTACATAAATATACTTGAAAATAAGCTGGAAATTATTGAAAAGCAGTCATGCGCAATCAAATTGGAGATAAGAAATATTCCGAAATTTCCCAATGAGACTAAATTGGACCTATGTAATGCTGTTAAAAAAATTGGAAAATCCTTAAATGTGCAACTGCAGACAGCGGAAATAAAAGATGTCTATCGTCCGTTTGCTAAACCGGGTGTCATCAAACCGATTGTCGTCGAATTTACTTCGGTTCTTACTAAGGAAAGTTTAATTAAAAATCTCAAAAAATTCACGCAACAGGAAAAATCCGAAAAATTAAATACAGGATTATTATGCACCGAAACAACACAGAAGCCAATCTACATTGCCGAATGTCTTACCTCAAAGGGAAGGCGACTGTTTTTTCTTGCAAGAGATTTCGCAAGAACTCATGGCTATACATATTGCTGGACATCTTATGGCAAAATTTACTTACGCAAGACAGAAGGTATGGCACATATCCGCATTGAAGAAGAGACTGATCTCACTAAGCTGAAGGCGACCACTGCCTGACTGTCTTTAGAAACTGATTACTTTTTAATAACTCTTATTAATGTCCATTGTTTTCTATATTTCATGTTGGGCCATTCTATTTTGCATGTGATCTATAATGAAATATTTTTTTTTCAATTTTTTACTGTATGTTGTTTGCTCACAATTACTACACTACGCAAATAAGTTGTGTTTTCGGTTCTCATATGTCTCATTTGCGCTTAAACTGATTGTTATATTACCAATATCGTCTGGAGTCCAAAATTATTTAAACAAAATATGTAGGTATATTTATTACTATCTATTGTGTGGATGTGTTCTCAGCTCTAACACGCTGAGTATAGACTGCGACATCCAATTCATAATCTGCCTATATATTATTCCTAAGCTTCTGAATTATGAATTTGGTCATTTGCTATTGTACATTTGGATAAATGGATGATATATCTTTGGAAATAGGTGGAATATCGGTTTCGGAATCATCTTCCTGTGATGTTGAGGATTGTAGGAATTTTATAGCTCAGCCAGCGGAATGTCTTATGTCATAACTCAGAATATACGCAGTATTACACGTAATTTTGATGACTTCGTTGTAATGTTACATAGGCTTCGTTTTGAGTGTGATATTATTATTTTAACGGAGTGCTGGTTATCGTGTAGTTCTCAGATACCTAAATTAGACGGTTACAATTCCTATGCATCGTCAAAATGGGTAAATCAAAATGACCGTGTATCTGTATACATTAAAACCAACCTTACTGTGAAAATTGACGAACCGCCATGTCAAGACTGTAACTGTCTCATCCTGAAAATTGGTTCTGAGACAGCAATCCTAGCCATATATAGGTCTCCCTCAAACAAGCTCATGGATAACTTTCTCCATTCACTCAACAATATTTTGGCTGGGCTCTCCTCCTTCAGGAACATAATAATTATGGGAGATATCAATATAAACATCTGTCCAGATCAAAACTCCAGATCACAAATGGATTACTTAAATCTGTGTTCATTTCATGGTCTTTTACCAGCGCACACACTGCCAACGAGGCATGGCAGAACATGTCTTGATCACGTGATTTTAAAATCTAAATTGCCCGCTCTTACGCTGGTCCTGCAGTCCACAATCACTGATCATGAAGCGGTTCTACTTTCCCTCAATTATAAGCAAAAAAGAACCCTTACCCAAGTTACAGTAAATAGGATTGATAAGGAAGGACTAAATAAAGACCTGGCCAACATTGACTGGGAACCAATTTATTTATCTAATGATGCTAATACTGCCATGGAATATTTTAATAAATCCATCCAGCGTGCTATAGTTGATAACTCTCATGTGGTAAAACTATCGAAGCGAAATAAAATCATTAAACCATGGATAACACCTGGACTGTTACGGTGTATGAGGCATAGAGATAAACTCCACAAAAAGGTAAAACAGTCTCCTCAAAGCGAATCCCTTAAATTAACCTACACTAGATACAGAAATTTTTGTAACAATTTAATAAAAAAAGTTAAAATATCTTACGATAAAAAATTATTAGAGGAAGCGGGTAAAAATAATAAAAAAAATATGGGATGCAATAAAAAATATCACTAACACAAATAAAATGAAAAATATCGCGACCGAATTAATAAATACATCTTGCCCAACACAATCAATTGAAGGTGTGAATGAGTTCTTTGTCACGGTAGGCAAAACACTAGCCAACAAGATCATTAGCCACCAATATCTATCTGATGACAGTGGTGCTTTTGGTGATCATTACAAAAAGACATTAAAATCTTTTGTAATGTTGGATACGGATGAAGCTGAAGTAGAACGCCTTATTCTGGAACTCAAAAATGTCTGCAGCCCTGGATGGGACTCTATACCTAATTATCTGCTAAAAGAAAATCGTCACATACTCGTGCCTGCTCTAGCACATATTTTTAACTTGTGTCTGGACCAGGGCACATTCCCGACTGCTTTGAAGAGGTCAGTGGTACACCCGGTCTATAAGTCTGGTGACCGTGTTACTAATTATAGGCCCATTTCCATCCTTCCAGCAGTCTCTAAGCTCTTGGAACGTATCATAAACACTAGACTGGTTGGATATTTGGAAAAGAACAACCTTCTTTCTTCGAACCAATTTGGTTTTAGAGCAGGAAAGTCAACTTGTGATGCGGTCCATGAGCTTGTTGATTATGTGGTACAGAACATTGACTCCGGTAAAAAAACTCTGGGCATATTTTTAGATCTGGCGAAGGCCTTTGACACGGTCTCTGTACCGCTCCTTCTCAGGAAGCTGGAATGGGTTGGCATAAGAGGAAATCAATTAAAAATATTTGAAGATTACCTCACTGGTCGCTGTCAATGTGTCAAAATTGGTGATTTAACAAGCGGTGACTTACCTGTTACGTACGGTGTACCGCAGGGCAGTATATTGGGTCCGAGTCTTTTCCTCGTATATATTAATGATCTCTGTGCACTGACATCTGTGGGTGGAAAGATAATCTCTTATGCCGATGACACCGTGCTGCTGTTCTCGGCTGATACGTGGGAACGGGTGTTTGGTGATGCTCAACGGGGTTTGGACGTGGTGTGTCACTGGCTAAAGGGCAATATTCTGACGCTAAATGCGGATAAGACGCAGTATATAACGTTTTCTATTCGTAACTGTAACGTACCTTCTCCATCGCTCTCCTTGATTGCTCACAATTGCTGTAACAGTGATGTCTGCCAATGTTCAGCTTTAGTCGAAACCAGAGAGGCTAAATATTTGGGAATTATAATAGATAACAATTTATCTTTTAAACCGTATATTGAACTACTTACAGCTCGCCTGAGAAAACTAATTTACGTATTTAAGAATCTGAGACATGTTGCTGATCCCGGATTAATTGGGCGGATATATCTGGCGCTCGCTCAGTCTGTTTTGGGTTACTGCATTTCAGTATGGGGAGGCGCGCCTAAAACTATAATAAAACCTCTTGAAATAGCGCAAAGAGCTATTCTTAAAGTTAGCACTTTCCGACCTTACTTGTTTCCAACTTATGAGCTTTACCAATCATGTGGTGTTCTCTCGGTTCGGCAATTGTTCATACTACTGACTATCTTGAATCAGCATTCAAAAATAATTTATCTCGAACCTATTATACAGCCTAGGCGACATAAATATATAGCATACGCCGTCAAACCCGCGTTTAGACACCCGTTTGTACATAGGTACTTTTGTTTCCTAGGTCCGTATTTGTATAATAGAATCAATAAAACTCTTGACATACATGCTTTAACCTACAAAAGATGTAAGAATAAATTATTTGAATATATCCATGACCTAACCTATGATGAGACTGAGAACCTCCTATCTGTTCCTTGTTAGGTATCGTACTCACCCTCCCACGCACACCCATTCGATTACATTCTACACACAGGGAGGCCTCTATTTCAACATACTTTCTTTTGTTTATGATGTTTGTTTGCGATGTAGAGTAAAAAGAACTGGCTAGCTTTAAAATGTCCATATTTTTAGGGAAGAGCGCTGATGCCTGAGTTACAGATATTTATTTATCTAGTTCAGGCACAGATGGCTTGCTGTTTTATTCTAGACTAAGCTTAAAGTGATCATGAAATTGTATGTGTTTGGTATGTAATTTATGGAAAAAATAAATTATTATTATTATTATCATATCACCCAGTAACTGGTTTGTGGAGGTCAGATAGGCAGTCGCTCCATGTAAAATACTGGTATTCAGCTGCATCCGGTTAGACTGGAAGCCGACCCCAAGATAGTTGGGAAAAGGCGCGGGCAGATTTTGATAGGCTCACGCTTGACCAGTGTCTCACCTGATGGTAAGCGATGATGTGGTCGACGATAGAGCACGTTTGCCTAGAAATAACCTATTCACTCTTACCTCAGGTAGTAGCTATAGATTATAGGTAATCTCGAGCAAATTAACTAAAAAACTTCGTTACAAGCTAAAATGTTCCTTTGTCTTGTCCCGCAGGATGTGAGGAGTTCGTGCTGGCTATGTATCTCTGTGAGAAGGCGACGCAGGGAGAGCCCGTGCCTGCTAAACTGCCTCCAGAACTGATCCCGCCAACATTCAGGTAACATCATCATTTCAGCCGAAAGACGTCCACTGCTGGACATAGGAGGCCTATGCCCCGCGTGTGTGTCCCATGTGTCGCCACAATGACCGGTCCTGTGCGTCTCGCATCCATCGGCTACCCGCGACCCTCACCAGGTCATCGGTCCACCTTGTGGGAGGCCTTTCAACGCTGCGTCTTCCGGTACGCGGTCGCCACTCTATAATAGGTGCCAGAGATAATCATGGAATAACGGTCATTGACTCACCAACATTTATTGACATTTTTATTTGAAAAACGGAAATAATGACAAAGCTGTCCCGAATCACAGATAATATAATACTAGCGTACAGATGCCTCATCCCATACAAAGAAACAGTACCGCCGTAACTACGGGTTTTTGACTTGCACAAGCAACTTTTGTTATTCGTTCGGGCCCGTCCTCTACACCTCGCTAGATGGTGTTAGCAGCGACGGCTTGCAAGTTGAATGAATTTACATAAAGTCTTACCCAATATTGTCTCACACATTGAGGAATTACGATATACTTAGTATTTTTGGCACTTCATAACAGTTTTACTGTTTCAAAATGTGTCACTATACACATTTTAAAGAGGCGAATGGATAAACTCTACTACTCTGTCTTGGTTCTCTTGCGGAGGTCATCATTCCTGATTCGATCACGCAAGGAAACTCCGAGCTTAGCCCTCTCCATTGCCCTTTTGGTGACTTAAGGATTCCCTAGTCGGTCATTCTTCCATACAAACGTATATGGCCATTACTTTACTATTTAATGGTGTAATAACAAAACAAACAATTATATTAATTTATTTCGCCATTATCTAGCCCTATAAGGAGACAAACAAAAAAGAAAATACACTAAAAATTTAAAAATAAGTTTAATTTCGGCAGTCGGTGTTTGTATTTTATTTCTTCGTTATTAGACACCGACTGCCGAAATTAAAGTTATTTTTAAATTTTTAGTGTATTTTCTTTTTTGGAAGTCGGGTTTTTTTTTTTTGTAATAAAGTTTCTTATTTTTCACTTTTTAGTTGTTATACCCCAGAACTAAAAGCACCAATAACATGGAACGTGAAATTTAAACATACTCGTAATTGGAGAAAACAACGAATTCGGTTAAAAACGGCATACGTATTTTTCGTTTTTGTTCAGTTTCTCAAAAAGCGCTGAAGCAATTTCGATAAAATTTATATGAGGTATATTCTCCTATACCTCGGGAGTATATTCTTTCGGATAAAAAAAGAATTTTGAAAATCGGTCCAAAAATGACAGAGAAATCAGTGGACATACCTACATAAAGAAAATACATACAGTTTAACATAGAACGTCCTCCTTTTCGAAAGTCGGTTAAATATAACTTGAAATTTTGTGATAATGTTTATCATGACGTATATTTTACTAACAAATTACAATATATTGATAAATCAGATTTCTTCTTTGAAATTCCCTCATTTGCTACGGAACCCTCCCACCACCCTCACACCGTGTCTTCTTCTCTTTTTTTTCCATCTCTCCTTTCGCAGGTTTGCTGTAAGAGATTTCTATAGAAATAAGCATAACCTTTGTACATATTTCTCTGTTTCCTTCTTCTGGTCTGTTTTTTTTTTTTTTTGTATGTGTGTGTACATTAATTGTTAAATAAATAAATAAATAAACCCTAAATGTGTGAAGTCCGACACGCACTTGACCAGTTATTTTTTTAGGGTGGGGATATCATCATATAACTTCCCTCTCTTACTGACTAAAGTGGCCCCGAAACGATCAATTGCGCTTGTCAATTTTACGTCATTGTCAATTGCGATTGACCGTTTACAATTGAAGGGATTGACAATCGCAGTTACGTGATTGAAAGCAATTAATGAAAAATTTGATTGATGCTCATCGACAGGAGCCATTGAAGCTGCCAATTGATCGTTTAACTGAGTCATTGACAATCGTTTCCGTCATTTGCGCGTCTGACAGCAGTGAAAACAAACATGACGGATACTCCACATAATATCGAGGACTGGGAATTAATATCGTGCTCGTCCAGAGTTAAAACGCAAACAATTGAAAATTGCAATAGAAGTGCATCAATCGCACCTTCAATAGGGAATATGCATGAAAAAAATATGTGTTATCTAACCGGTTTATCGATGAATATACTAAAATAGAGTACGAACAGTGAAAGCAGAATCAAAATTGATCGAAAATTAAACGATATATAACAATTTTAAACAAATATATCTGTGCCTCTCTCGAAAACGCTGTTTTCTATGGCAGTTTTATGGGCGTCATGTCCTTTGACGTCAAAGAACACGTAGGACTTCTCTTTCTAATTATCAACTTTATGATGATGATATTTTGAAAATTCCTTCATATTTGTTCACTATAGTTAATAAGTCTTCAATTGAACAAATAAAAAAATGTCATGCGTATTGTAATTGTCAATAAAGGTGATATCAGATGATTCACTTTTCGTTCATTTGCGTCTTTCATTCGGCTACTTTCACTCGAAATGAAACGTTTAAACATGGAATGAAAGAAAAGTGCCGAATGAATTCATTAGTGAACCGATCTAACAATGTTGAATATTGGCATTTGGCATCTTTCACTCCCACTCTGAATGAACGAAAGATGAACAGTTTGAACACAGAGAGAACATTCACTCGGATGATTCGATCATTTTGTCTCCAGTCAACCGGCTTGGCGGCAAAATGGTGTTCAAATGGAGCGATCAAAATATGCTGCTGTTTTCAAGTAGTAGAAGTTCTTCAAATTTATTTTTGTCCATTCGCAGATGACTGCAATATTCATCAGTATCTTCATCGGCTAGTTCTCTCAATAATGTTTCTGAAGCTCCCAATATATTTCACCTTGCAATCCATGGTCGTACCCACCACCGTCGAAGTTTTCTTTGTTTTTTTTTTTGTTAGTTCCTTAATTAAATGATCACATATTAAACTAATTCCAAGACGCACAACTTCATTCGACGACATATTGAAAGAAAAGAGCCAGTGACTTTTCTCTTCTAGGTCACTCCAGCTTAGTCGTGTGAACATGGAAGGAAAGAAAAATGAAGCATTCACTCGAGTGAACCGTTTGATTCCGCCTTAACTTAGCACATTGACAATTGCCATTGATCGTCTTTTCTTTTTTTTTTGGGGGGGGTGGGAAATCATCCTATGACTTCTTCCGCTCTAGGGTGGAGGGGAAGGGCGTGTCAGACTCTTACTGACTAAAACCCACCCCTGTTCCTTCCTGCCCTGAATGCCCAGGGGCGAGGTAACTCTTTCGAATTTATCCTCCACCCAGCAGGCATCGGCCACGACGGGCCCCGTCGTGTTTGCTGACAACTCTTTGAGGCGCGCGTGGAACACTACGCGGCGTCGACTCTCGGGCCTGGTGCTGATCGGGCGGCGAGTTACCCACTACTCGCCGTCCGCAGGCCCGGGGCCATTGATCGTCTCGGGGTCGCTTAAAACCCACCCGTTTTTTTTTTTTTTTTTTTTTTTTTTTTTTTTTTTTTTTTTCAGGTGTCCTTTGCGTTCCCGGGCCGCGGTGACTTTCTCAAACACTACGTTACATCCTGTATTCACCTTATACAGGCTGTAAAAAGACACATCACAAAGCCGTTAACTACGCATACTGTACGTCTAACTTAGCTTTGCGCAAAAATTATCGCTGGGAAACGACTTATTTTTAGGTATGAAAAAAAAAAAACTATTTTTATTGCGCGCAATGTAACGCGAAATCAGGCAAGTGGAGTTAAACTTCCCCTTCGCTCTAAGCCACGTAGGTACTTGTCGGATATGTTTGATATTCATTGCGTTTTTGTAACTGCAAATGCGTAATTTCGAAAAAAAAACAGAAAATTCAGGTAATGTTTGTTTGGAAAAAGTTTAGTAATATCACTTGGAATTCATTTTTGACCTTTGACCTTCAATATCTCCAGAACCAGTGGATTCCCAGGTATGGTCTAGTGGAAAAAAATGATCCAAATAATGGGTAGAATATGTGGCTTTCGGCTTCGGAAACTGTCTTTTTACACCCGTATGTATGTATGTATGTATGTCGGGCTGGTTTCCGCAACTCCACGCCCATGGCGCGTATTTTGTGTACAGGTGGGACTGCATTGTCATTCGATCCACCCCAGCTCCTCGAGGAAGGCCAGCAGCACCCTGGTGGTACTGACCATCCCGCTTAGGTTACCTGGATGTCCGAAGTATTTTGCCCTGTATGCAGCAACTACTGGGCAGCTTAGCAGCAGATGGGCCGCTGTCTCGTCCTCCTCCATGCAGGCTCTGCAGAGTGGACTGTCTGTGACTCCTATGACAGAGAGATGCTTATTAAAACACCCATGGCCAGTTACAACGGCCGTGACTTTCCGCAACTGAAGTTTTGTCAGTGGCTTGCTTTGTGAAGCGGTCATTAATGGAGGGGAGCGCCTCCTTGGCCTGCCTACACTCGCTATGATCAGCCCATAGCTTGTTGTGTTGATCTCTGGTGCGTTTCCTTACCAGATTGCGTAAGTATCCAAAGGGGAGAGGCACAATGGGTTCAGGTCCTATCGCTGCCATACTCGACCCCCTTCTGGCGAGTTCGTCCGCTGCATCGTTGCCACGGGAATCGCTGTGTCCTTTAATCCATTGAATCCTTTTTACACCCGATATACATAATCACACTTTGTATTCTTGTTACTTCTAGACGCGACTCCATCACGTCGAACACAAGCAACAAGTCGTACGAAGAGAGGAGGAGAGAGAACATGGCACGCGGACAGGCCGAGCTTGAGAGGAGAAGGTCGCAGCTAGCTGAAGCGCAGCACAAGGAAAAGGTACGTTATTACTGTCACGTTACGGTGCTAAATAACTAAACTAGAACTTAAACTGCAATCTAACTATATATTTAAAACAATGACGCGTAGTTGCAGTAACCTAGAAGCAGCCGGATGTCTCGCGGTATTTGAGCTCCCTAAGCCAGTTGTCTTACCACCGGCGAGTAAGCGACTAACTCTTGGATATTTAGACGCTCAAAAAACGTACAATAAATAATTAATAGTTGCTCGCTGACTGTTAATACCGCCGGCGAGGACTCGCTCCATAAGTTTGTCGCCAAACGACAAGACGTCGCCTCAGTGCTTGTGTGTCCTATAGACCAAATTTATCGAAAATGAACTTTAAATGCAGTATTATTAAGACTTCAATTTCAATCCTGTTGGTCAAGGAAGATTCACTGTAATAAAATTGAAAAAGTCATAAAACTTTTATTTGTGACACGACACTGTAATGTGAATTTTGTGCTTAATTATTCTATGTCCAGTGTTTGTTTTATATCCCACATCGTAGGATAAGTTGAGTGCTTGAGTGTTCCATGTCCACTCAATCGAACAATCACAGCCCACGATGCCATATTCATTTGGAACATAGTATAAATATGCACGAAAAAATGAAACAGTCACTTTGTCCTATCTGCAATCAGGTTATGTTCTAAGTCCACATTCGTAATTTTATTTGTGCATGTTTGTCCTATGTCCACATTAAAACTGTAAAATAAGATATAATTAAGTGTAAGAATTTGATGAAAATTATAACAATCAATGCATAGGTAACTCATGTATTATGATAGACCTTCAAACCTAGAAATTCATGCTTTAAAAAAAATAGGGCAAAAACTCTTCTACTGTAAAATTTACCCAATAGTAGATAGAAGAAATAAGCACTAGGGCGACAAAGAGCTATCAAAGCTTACTCGCTCAGCGTCACTCGCTCAGCGACCCTCGCTGGGCGGTCGGAGTAATCGCCCGTCGCACTCGAACACTCGCTTAAATCCCAGCGACAAAACTATCGGAACTACCACTCGCTACTCGCTGCTCGCCGACTAGTTTTGGTTTTTGAAGCTCTACTCGCTCATCGCCGGCGGTGCGACAAGTGCCGAATTTTTGTGGAACCGCCCTGTGCGACCCGAACTGAGCCAACTTGACCTGGGACGGAAATATGTGAAAAAAAAATTTGTCGCGAAGCAGGCGATGGAAACAGCGGTTGCCAGAAAGTGTGTTCGCTGTTTATATAATGAGTGTTAAATACCATCCCTCCTGGTGCGACCGGCGGCGGCGTCCAATAAGCGAGCGAAGAAAAAAAAAAAAAAAGCCGCTTAAACATTGCCATGCTTGTTCTTCATCACATATAGACACTAAAAACAACTTGCCATCCACCCCGGCCGGTCGATTATCGATCCGTCAGAGTTGAAAGCAGGAAAAAAATTAATTGTTTCGAGCGGTGGACGAGAACTTAGAAAAAATGCAATTAGAATCATTTAAATCGGATGGCATTTGTTTTTTAAGTCTTGTATGATGTGAAAAACGATGTGCACAAATGCCATCCCTCTCCCATGAAATTTCATCCCTGTGGCCACCCCTACAATCGCGAAATTCGTCAAATTGGAATACGCGCAACAAAATATTTTCGAATGTTCCCTATTACTACAGCTTTTGATAAAGGCACATGGCAATACAAAACCGCCCCAGGTCAAGTTAGCTCAGTTCGGGTCGCACAGGGCGGTTCCACAACACTTCGGGAGCTCAAATACTACGAGCCATCCGGCTGCCTTTTGGATACTGCAACTACGCGTCATTGCTCTGAATAAGATATTTCAACAAGAAATCAAAATAGTTACCCAATTTTGGAACTAAAACTCTGTAAATTGGATTAACATTTGCATTGGATTAGTTTTTTTAAGAACACATTTTAATGATGCAATTTTTTTGTTCGTTGCCATACAGGAAGCTGAGGTAAATAACCATTTTGTTTTCGATAAATTTAAAACATATTTTAAGGGACATAAACTATACAGACTGTAACAGAAATACGTGATCATAATATAAATGAACAACTTTCTTCAAGAAAGTAATAGTCAATAGAATATGCAAGTAATTCAAACCTTTTTTATTTTTAGGGTTCCGTACCCAAAGGGTAAAACGGGACCCTATGGTTTATGTATGTATGTCGGGCTGATTTCCGCAACTCCACGCCCAAGGCGCGTATAAACGGGACCCTATTACTAAGACTCCGCTGTCCGTCCGTCTGTCCGTCTGTCACCAGGCTGTATCTCATGAACCGTAATAGTTAGACAGTTGAAATTTTCACAGATGCTGTATTTCTGTTGCCGCTATAACAACAAATACTAAAAAACAGAATAAAAAAATATTTAAGTGGGGCTCCCATACAACAGACATGATTTTTTTGCCGTTTTTATAGATAATGTTACGGAACCCTTCGTGCGTGTGTCCGACTCGCACTTGGCCGATTTTTTAAATATGCATTGTATTGAACCATAGAAACAATGTAGTGCACTTGTTTGACTTTTTAAATCATCACATATTTTACATTTTATTGTTTTATGTACCATGTTTTTGATTAACGCGTGGGGTGGGAAATCATCCAATGACTTCTCCCACTCTGGGTGGTACTCTTACTGACTAAAACCCTTCCCTGCCTGAGTGCCCAGAGGTGCGGTAACTCATGTTCAGAATTTATCCGCTACCCCTAGGCATGCAGGCAACGGCCACGATGGGCCCCGTCAGTGGTGGCTGACAACATCTCTTGTTCGGCGCGCGTGGAACACTACACGCCGTCGACTCACGGGCCTGGTGCTGATCGGACGGCGAGCTACCCACTGCTCGCCGTCCGCAGGCCCGGGTCTACGGTGGCCGGAGATCGTCTCGCGACGTCCTACGCCCAGTGCCTCTCCTGCGGTGGTAGCGGCCGGGGTCGTGAGGGCCACTCCATTGAGCTTCCCTCACGCGTCCCGCCTCCGCCTTCGCGAGCATTACTGCTTCACAGAAGGCGGAGTCTGCTTCCTAGCCGCTGACTTGTGATTTTTGTCACTGTCACCTACTGTCACCCACGATACGCCCACTTGCAAAGTCACTGGCCAACAAAACGCGCTCATTCTTGGAATAGATTTCGTACAGATTGCTGTAATAAGTGGCCGAGTGACAAAAAATCGCCTTGTGAGCGCACCTCCATAGTCCATAGTAATGTACAGGTCGGGTGACAGTCACCTAGGAACTATTTGTCACCGTATTGTCCTGTCACCATGATCAGCGCACTCCCATGTATCTTCATAGCACTCGACTGGGTAACAAAAAGTCACGCTGACAAAAATCAGAAGTCAGCTTTAAAGTGTAGTAGAAAATTGTAGGTGTTAAATAATTTTTTGAGCGACATGCAGTACTTGAATTTATTTTTAAATAATTTTCCTGAGTTAATAGTACCGTATTTTATGGCTCCCTTTATAAGGCTCTGTCCATATTTTGGACACCATGATATTTAATTTTTGGCGGCTGAATGAAACGTCACGCGAATTGAACGTTTTTACTCTGTGATTTGACAGTTTGTTAGCAAAAACAAAACGCAGTAAAAAAACAATATCTATGGACGTCATTTGTCAGGTGTTCGGGTAACTGCCAAAATTCAGTGATTTTTGAGTGCTCTGTGTTAATCCAACCTAATCTTCGTAAAAAATGAATAGAAAGGTAAGTTTTATTTTACAAGATGTTCTAAATATAGTAAATATCGGATCCATGCATTGATTTTTGTCATAAGGGTCACATTTTCTAACTGGACTTCGAAAAATTATGACGTCCATATATTGGACAGAGCCCGTTGGCGTGTCCGGCAATTGCGCATTTGAATACTGTTTTTTTTCTGTTGCAGGTAATACCATACGATAAACTTGAGGAAACATTAGAAGAACTTTTTGGCTTATCCGATGGTGAGCATTCAGAAGACGGTTATGAAAGCGAGAGGGAAAATGAGGCGGTTTTCACGGGTATGAGTCAAGACGAAATCGAAAATATTTTGGATTCTCCGTCGTCTTCTCGAAACCAAGTTGCTGTCAATTCACCGGTTCTTTCAGCAGTAGGAAGAAGCGAGTATCTGACTTGCCATCATTTATATGTAAAAAACCAAAACTTGATAGCCGACAGAAGGCTAAGTATGGCCTCCCAGACGATCTGCGGCTTACAGATGTAGGATCTCATCTCCCTGGTCCACTGGAAAGTTACAGAAGATGCAGAGCTTGCAGCAGCAAAGAAAATAGCAAAAAATCAAAGATTCAATGCATACGCTGTGAAGTTGCCTTGTGTGTTGTCCCATGTTTTGCCGAATTCCATAAACCCTAATAAGGCTCTGTCCAAATAATGGACACCATGTAAACAAGTAAATAAAAAATATATATATATAAATTCTTAATAATCACGTCCTAGTTTTCATATTTATCTATTTTTTATTTCCAAATCCTTAGCAGTTTTCTCTGCCTTATAAAGGGTTAAATGAAAAAAAATTACATGCATATTCCCTATTCCGAAAAAAGATTTTGTACCTCCCGTACTATTTACCCGACTGTCCAAGAAGGAGGGTAATGTTTTTCGAATGTATACAACGTGGCGCTACAATGGTGACATTAATTTAACACACGGGTAGGGCCTTTTTTTTTTTTGGGGTGGGAAATCATCCTATGAGTTCTCCCGCTCTGGGTGGAGCGGGAGGGCGTGTCAGACTCTTACTGACTAAAACCCACCCCTGTTCTTCCTGCCTCAAGTGCCCAGGGGCGAGGTAACTCTGTTTCGAATTTATCCTCAACCCCCGGGCAGGCATCGGCCATGACGGGCCCCGTCTCTTGCTGACAACTCTTTGAGGCGCGCGTGGAACACTACGCGCCATCGACTCTCTCGGGCCTGTTGCTGATCGGACGGCGAGCTACCCACTGCGAGCCGTCCGCAGGCCCGGGTCTACGGTGGCCGGAGATCGTCTCGCGGCGCCGGAAGTCCCAGGCGTCTCCTGAGGCGGCTGCTGCTGAGAGCGTGAGGGCGACTCCGTTGTTGATGCTCCTTCACGCGTCCCGCCTCCGCCTTCGCGAGCATTACTGCTTCGCAGAAGGAGGAGACGGCTTCCCATTCCCTCTCGCTCCATACCATGGAATAGGCGACAGCGACCTCTCGCGCCCTGGCGCGTCCCGCCTCCGCCTTCGCGAGCATTATTGCTTCGTAGAAAGAGGAGACGGCTTCCCATTCCCTCTCGCTCCGTACCATGGAATAGGCGACAGCGACCTCTCGCGCCCTGGCGCGTCCATGGTATAGGCGACAGCGACCTCTCGCGCCCTGGCGCGTCCCGCCTCCGCCTTCGCGAGCATTATTGCTTCGTAGAAAGAGGAGACGGCTTCCCATTCCCTCTCGCTCCGTACCATGGAATAGGCGACAGCGACCTCTCGCGCCCTGGCGCGTCCATGGTATAGGCGACAGCGACCTCTCGCGCCCTGGCGCGTCCCGCCTCCGCCTTCGCGAGCATTATTGCTTCGTAGAAAGAGGAGACGGCTTCCCATTCCCTCTCGCTCCGTACCATGGTATAGGCGTCGCTGCCGCCTATCGCATCCACGAGGACACGGCGGGGCTCCGCCCAAGCGGGGCAAACCTCCACCGTGTTCTCGGGACACGGGTAGGGCTAGTGCCCATTAATCATATAAACTATGATAGGTTAAAATAATTCGAAAATTAAAAAAAAATCAAACAAACTAAATAGAAATGCTTTTTTTATGGAGGAGCTCGTGGCTAAAGTAATAACAGCCGCACGGGTCGATCCATTAGGTTAAGCTACGCTTGCCGGGGTTGGCCCATGGATGGGTGACCATCTTTACATACCGAGACTCCTCCGTGCCTCGGAAATCACGTTAATCCGTTGGTCCCGGCTGTCAATCGTGGATCTTTGACAGTGGTTACGGGTCGTCAGAACCCCGAAAGTCTGACAACCAGTCTTACCAAGAAGTACGAGTATCATATTACCCAGTAACTGGGTTGTGGAGGTCAGATAGGCAGTCGCTCCATGTAAAATACTGGTATTCAGCTGCATCCGGTTAGACTGGAAGCCGACCCCAAGATAGTTTGGAAAAGGCGCGGGCAGATGATGATTATTTTATATGATTAATTGGCACTAGCCCTACCCGTGTGTTAAATTAATGCCACCATTGTAACGCCACGTTGTATGACATGTGTGTATGTCTATTTCTTCACGGTATCATTAGAATTGTTTTGACTGGCTAAGTGACGTATGCTATATAAATTTTGAAAAGAAACAAGATGGCGGCCGCCGCTAAATAAGTGACGTCGTATTTTTTTTGTGAAATAGTCATGTGGTATCAAAATAAAAGGTTCGAGGAGAGGATTCCAAAAATGTACTGAAATGTAGGAAATAAAAACCGACGACACGGTTGGCGCAGTGGTTGAGCGCTCGGCTGCTGCGCTGCGTGTCGCGGGTTCGATTCCCGCACGGAACAAATATTTGTATGACCTACAGATAGTTGTTGCGGGTCTGGGTGTCTTGTGTATGTGAGTTTACATGTTTGTGAACGCACCCACGATACAGGAGTAATTCCTAGTGTGGGGCAACGTTTTTTAAAAAAAAAAAAAAAAAAACATACGCCTGCAAAATAACGACTAAAAAGTTTCAAACAAGTCACTTTCAAGCAGTCAGATGCAGTTAGTGCCGTCAAATCTGTGATTGAACTAAAATAACAGACACCAACTGCATCCGACTGCTTGAAAAGTGACTTGTTTGAAACTTTTTAGTTGGTCGTATTTTTTGACACAAGTAATTTTTTTTCTTCTCACGAAAATTTAATCAGCTGATGATTGATAACTTTGTACAGAAAGTCCAATTTTTTTTTTTGGTAATTGTCTGTAAATCCCTTGAAGAAATTTTTTCATTTACATAGGTACCTAAAATATGACTGACCTGACCCATTTCCGTTACAGCCTGTATACCGTCCGCTTCTCTCTCAAACGTAATGTTTTAAGGTCGAACTAATGACATAGATACAGGGTGTAAGGGAAACGCTTCCGACAGAACGTAGATTATATACAACCTAAATGCAAACGGATCCAGATGATGTGTTCGCCTTGCTTCGGTGTCGTGTGGACGTGAGGTCAGCGAGCGCGCACGCACTTTTAACTCGAGTAATGCGCGAGCGTCAGCTGATATTTTATGAATATTACATTGCATACTAAAATTTTAAAGAAAAAGAGTGTCTAACTGCAAATAACGGTTTCATTTTACTGTTCTCACAGCATAGTGTACGCAAAATACTAAAAAAAATAGGTTTTTTTTCTTGAAATTTTTGGTGGTATTGTATCGAGAATCACCAGCCTTATCACCTGTCTCCGTTTTCGGAAGCGTTTCCCTTACACCCTGTATAATACAATATAAAACATATACGACATAGAAAATGGTAGTTAGTAATATTCTGCATTTCTATGCAGAATATTACTTCCATTTTCTATGTCATTTTATGATTATATGATTTTTATAAAAAATAAAAAAAATGTAATGTGTGGGAAATCTTCCAATGACATCTCCCGCTCTGGGTGGAGCGAGAGGGCGTGTCAGACTCTTACTGACTAAAACCCACCCCTGTTCCTTCCCTGCCTGAGTGCCCAGGGGTGCGGTAAATCATGTTGAGAATTTATCCGCTACGTGGGCGGACCCTTTGGTTTTTTTTTAAATTATTTTTTTGGGTTATTGTTTTTTTTTTGTTCTCATTTAAATTTAATCACGGTTCGTAAGTTTGAGTAATAGGGTAGTTTTCTAATAAAAATCTAATTAGTTCTTCAGTTATATTACCAAAAATTATTGGACACGTATTTTATTCTGTTGTCATGTAAACCAAAAATGAAGACGATACAGTGATTTGAAATTTCAAGTGACGCCACGGTGTACGATACTTTTTACCACAAAGTGATGTAACAAGCCCCTACTTCTGAACTTCGACGCGTTTTATATCTTTAACATTTTTATTGGTTTTGGTAAAGCAAAAAATACGTGCACAATAGGCAGAACGTGCAAGAACTATAGATGGCGGCACATAAATGCCAATGGCACCGATTCTCTTATTCAATAACTTAACTAAAATTAGAGAATCGCTATCTTTTACTAAAAGGCAGTAGGAGAAAAGGACGGCTATAGCTATGGACTAAGTTAGAGATGTCAAACTAGTTTACGCCTTGCGCTTCACCGTTTTTTTAATCGACATGTTTTTACGTGTACTCTTAATTTGTACGGAAATATTAGTTCAACTAAATTTGACAGCTCTAATTTACGTCCGTCTCTTTCTTATTTTATTAGAGAGGAAAAGATAGGAATAGCCTAAATTAAGTTTGGTTTGTGCACAACAGAATCCGCACCAATGTCAAATATTTATACAGTAAAAGTTGCGTATTTCACTCACTAGATGCCAATCTACGTTACGCGTGCTGCACGTGTGTATGTTGCGTGTGTGTATAGATATATGGCACGGAAATCTCAATGAC
The DNA here is from genome assembly GCA_951329385.1 of Polia nebulosa. Classification (NCBI taxonomy): domain Eukaryota; kingdom Metazoa; phylum Arthropoda; class Insecta; order Lepidoptera; family Noctuidae; genus Polia; species Polia nebulosa. The sequence goes on from OX589608.1 coordinate 23,597,586, forward strand.
AAGTTTTTAAAGAGTACAAGTTTCGAATTTACTCCGCTAGATGGCACAGGCGACGCCGTGCACGTTCCCTATATTTTTTGAAAATCTTACTTACGGAATAAATAGAATTCTTATTATTTTCATAGAATAGAATAGAATAGACATTTATTTTGCAAATATGGGTAATACACAATAGATGTTTAGATACATTAAAGCATAACCATATTTCACCATTCAGTATGCTGTATGCATAATATAAAATTAACAAAATTAATTGATTATTAATAGGATTATTTGCAAGATTGATTATTAATACAATATCCATTATTATAAAGATTATTATCAAAATTTACATACCCAGGACCACTTACATTACATTTACATACCAGGGATTTACATACCATACCCTATTTATTTTGTGTAATACTGGAGAGCAGTGGTGGTCCAGTGGTAATGGGGGCCTTAAGAGTTGTGCGACGTGGGTTCGATTTGAACAGGCGCTTTGTGTAAATTATTTCATTACCACTGCTCTCAAAACGGTGAAGGAAAACATTGTGAGGAAACATCCTAAAACGAAAATTCGAAGATATGTATCATCCATCAACCCGCACTGGGCCGCGTCGTGGATTAAAACTTATTCCCTCACACAGAGTGGAATAGAAATAAGTTACCAAAGGTTTTACACAGGAACTATGATGTAAAGGTCAGATAGGCAGTAAATACGCTTTTTTTTGTGGTGTGGGAAATCATTCAATGACATCTCCCGCTCTAGGGTGTAGTGGGAGGGCGTGTCAGACTCTTACTGGCTAAAACCCACCCCTGTTCCTTCCCTGCCCTGAGTGCCCAGGGGCACAGACAATATAATACTAGCGTACAGATGCCTCATCCCATACAAAGAAACGGTACCGCCATAACTACAGGTTTTCGATTTGCACAAGCAACTTTTGTTCTTCGTTCGGGCCCGTCCTCTACACCTCGCTAGATGGTGTTAGCAGCGACGGCTTGCAAGTTGAATGAATTTACATAAAGTCTTACCAATATTTTCTCACACATTGAGGCATTACTATATAGTATTTTTGGCACTTCATAAGAGTTTTACTGTTTCAAAATGTTTCACTATACAAATTTTAAAGAGGCGAATGGATAAACTCTAAAACTTCAAACAGCGACATCTATTAGTACACGAAATATAAATACCTAAGGGTTCGTTCCAATAAACATCTAAATTTGAATTAGGAGCCCATTATTCCATAATTTTATGCTTAGGGTAGTTTATTAAATAAGAAAATACAATTTTTACCATATTTTTTTTTTCAAAATATTAATGTTACTTAAACTTCATTAAGAAATCGATGCTATACGCCATCTATTGACATTTATTTGAACTAAATTTTCTTTGTTCGAAATGAGAGCCCGAGCCAGGGGCGAGGTAACTCTGTTTTGAATATATCCTCAACCCCTGGGCAGGAGGCAGTAATTCGCTGTAGGTACTTTAAACATCATCATCATAATTTCAACCTAAAGACGTCCACTGCTGGAGATAGACCTCCAAGTGTCGCCACAACAGCCGATCCTGTGCGTCTCGCATCCACAGGATTCCCGTGACCCTCGCCAGTTCTTCAGTTCATATTCTCTATAATAAAATAAATAGGATATTTTCAATCTATAACCTCACGAAGACCAAATGCAAAATTAAGGTAACCTGTTGGCTCCGGCAGTTAAACTATAATGATACAGAAAAACTACTTTCTGCCCTTAGCCATTTTATTACATCCCGCATCCCTCCCATTTTATTATACTCTCCTCCCACACACACACACGCACACAAACACACCCCTACTCACTTACAGACACACATTCATAAAAGTTTCAACTAATTGTACTAACACTGCTTCAATCTAAACAGTTTAAAATAAGAATGGTTTTCTTTTTTTTTTTCTTTTGCAATTTATTTATTTATTTATTAAAACTTCATGCAACACAAATGTACAAAGGCGGACTTAATGCCTTAGGCATTCTCTACCAGTCAACCAAGGGTGGTGGAGAGATAACATGGCAGGTACATAAACTGAAAAAAAAAAAAATACTAAGACGAAAATAATTACAAAAGTATATATATGCCGCATGTACGAGTATAACTTCAACAAAATGGGACATTGTCCAAGGGGTGGAGACCTGGTGTCCTGAAATAAAGGCTCATGTCTACTTTAGGCACCAGTCTCCCACAGAATAATTTACCTTTGTTATGTGCATAATGATACCTTCCTAAATGTACCTCTATATTGTGGTGAGAAAATAAATCATTATTATTATTATTGGAGATCTTCCAAAGCTGCGTCTTCTGTTACGCGGTCGCCACTTGAGAATATTACGGCCCTATCGACCATCAGTTTTGCGAGCATTGTGCTCTGCCCAATGCCACGTAATTTTGGCGTTTCTTCGGGCTATGTTGGTATGTATGGATCTTCTACGTCCCTGTGTCCCAACAGTAGTAGCAACTTTAAAAATCTGATTATGTGGCTTTATTTGTAATACTGGCAACATTCTTTTCGACTGGCCTGTTGGTCTAGTGGTTAGTGACCCTGACTGCTATGCCGAAGGTCGTGGGTTCGATTCCCACCCAGGACAAATGTTTGTGTAATGAGCACGATCATTTGTTCTGTGTCTGGGTGTAATTTATCTATAATATGTATGTATTTAGAAATATAAGTATGTTTATCAGTTGTCTAGTACCCATAACACAAGCTCTGCTTAGCTTGGGACTAGATGGCGTTGTGTGATAGTTGTGGAATATTATTATTATTATATTATTATTATTCTCTCCAGGCGGAAAGAGAGCGAAAAGAGCGGGAAGAAGCCGAAAAGAGGGAGAAGTTGCGTCTCGAAATACAGAAAAGGGAACAAGAAGAGTTGATGAGGAAGCAGAAAGAGGAACAAGTGAGTCACTATTTTATATGCATTTTTAGGGTTCCGTACCCCAAGGGTCAAAACGGAGTCCTATTGCTGTCACTCATGTGTCCGTCTGTCACGAAATTTTTCTCCGATGATTTTTTAACTTTCCATTGATCTATGAACTTGAAATTTGGTGATAACGTTTATTATTACGAGAGATCGGAATTAGGTAGAGTTATTTATGTTGTTGCGCCGACCCCAAATAAATTGGGATAAGGGCAGGAGAATGATGATGATTTATGTACTTGCATCGAAATGTTGATATTAATATGGATCTGCCCGGGATTTCTAATGGACTATCCCGTGTGGCCAACAATATTACAAATAAATAATAATAAAAACCTCTATTGTTTTCTTTTGTTCTCACAAGCTATGTTGTGTGAACTACAAATGTGGCAACGTCGCGCGCGCAGTGGTTTAAATTGTGTAAAAGTAAATAGTTTTTTTATTTAATAAATCACGGGATTTTTGTACTCTTTAAAATTAACTTGGGATTTGAGGCATATCCACTTTATTCTTTCGCTGTATGAAATCAGTGTAAGAACATAAATAACTCTACCTAATTCCGAACTCTGGATATTACTTACGTATATTTTACTAACAAATACCAATATACTGATGAATCAGATGTTTTCTTTCTAATTCCCTCATTTGGTACTTAACCCTAAATGTAAGAAGTCCGCCACGCACTTGGCCGATTTTAGTTTTTTTTTTAAACTATAATATTTTATTGTTTTGTAGGAGAAACGCGAAGCTGCTCGTAAAGAAATGGAGAGGCAGTGTCAACTAGAATGGGAGAAAAAAAGGTATTAATATCATTTGTGATTTTGTAACAACTTTACAACATATTTTTTTACATATATACAAAGTTGATACGACAGAGGGGCTTTCCTTTAAACTGCCTATACTAGGTACTATTTTCAAGCTCTGTACCAAAAATCAATTAAATCGGAGCAGTAGTTTAGTCACAAACGATTTTTTAAGTTTTGGCCTCGTTTGAACACGATGTATCTTTCCTAACAGCTGATTATGTCTATACGCACAGGTCATGCACCTTAAAACGATAAATCTGAGTATAACCTACGATACGACGCGTTGTTGCCGTTCTCACGCAAGTCACAAGGCCGTGTGCGATGTGCGATGTTGCCGCTTTGTTACCTAGGTATCTAAGGTCAGTTAATTTTATTTATAAAGGGTGGTTGCGTTTTACTCTGAATTGTAAGCTATTTAGTTTGTTTGAAAAAAAAAACCTCATTTATTATTATTTTTATTTTTATACCGTATCGTATTAATACTAAGCACGTATAGTATACGTAGTTTAATTTAATGCCCCTCTGTCACATCAACGTTGTATATATATTTTTTTTTTTTGTGCTTTATAGATAGGTAAAAGAGAGATTTTAGTTTCTCTATCTTGCTTTGAAAATTTCAACCGTCTAACAAGTTAGACGGCTGAAATTTTCACAGATAATGTATTTCTATTGCCGCTATATCAACAAATACTAAAAAAAATATTTAAATGGGGCGCCCATACAACAGACATGATTTTTTGCTGTTTTTTTTAAATAATGGTACGGAACACTTCGTGCGCGAGTCCGTCTCGCACTTGCCGGTTTTTTGTTAGATGCAGTGTGCTAGTTTTTAGGGTTCCGTACCCGAAGGGTCCAAACGGTGTTGAGATGTCAGTTGTCAATGTGACAGTTGACATATTACTCTACGATAATGTCTTTGTGCAGTGACTAAATCTAAATCTATTTTTAATTTTACTTACCATCTTTGTTGTTCCGTTCTGTGTTAAATCAATGTGTTTGTGATATACACCGTTCTACACTTTCATAAACACTTTTTCCCAAAAACAATAACACTACTCGCTATACAATTTCCCTTAACTATTTATTATTATCTCATCATAACATTCATTATATAATGTCATTGCGTAACGCCTGCCAACGCCTGCATAGTGCCGCCATGGGCCATTTTTTTTTTATTACATAACCTATTCTAACATTGTCATTGTCAAAGATAGTTTACTGACAGCTGAGAGGCACAGATTAAAATCAAAGCCGGCGGCGCGTGCGTCATGTTGCAGGAAGCGGAATGTTGCCACTTAAATATTAATATTTTTTACGCTGTATAATATTTAGAAGTTTTACTCATTGTTTTCTGCACCGGTCGACGTCATGACGTTGGCGCCGGCTGTCGCTGAAAACCAGCGCTGGGGCTCTGTCTTGCATAGGGTCATAGCACTTAAGCTGAGCGATGGCCGTTTTGCGTGGATGTGACGCATTTTTTCCCCCAGTTTTTCTTCTTTTTTTTTGTGTTTCTCTGTTTTTTGCGTCATGTTTACCGTAAATAAACGTATTTTCTTTCTTTCTTTTTCTTTTACATATATGCTCTTTGTCTCGTCCTAAAAATACGCAAAATGACTTGTTGTGAAAAAATGCTTTCTTTAACTAATAAATGCCCACAAATTGTGAATGCATCGTAGTTTTAGTAACTACAAACGGAGCCCTATTTCTGTCACTCACGTGTCCATCTGTCACAAAATTATGTTTAAAAGAATTTTTTAACTTCCCATTAACCTATGAACTTCAAATGTGGTGATAATGTTTATGATTATGTATATTTTACTAACAAATACCAATATATTGATAAATCTGATTTTTTTCTTTATTTTCCCTCATTTGGTACGGAAACCTAAATGTCGTCGTGTCGAAGTCCGACACGCTCTTGGCCTATTTTTTTCTATCAAATATTATTTGCCTGTGTCTTAATATTAATTCAAGTTCTTCAAACTTATCAGACAGATGTATTCTTGGAGAGTTTGTTCCGCCTCTTCTTCTTCCCAGCTAAAACACTAGGAAGTGGTGACGAGCGGGCTTTATTGGGAGACTGTCTCTAGTAAATTTTAACGTTCAAACAGAGCTGATTGTCAGCACAAATTACTATGATTTTGCTGTGGTTACGTTTCAAACGGGGACGGGTTAAGTTATTGTTTAAATTACCTTTAACGCTGTCGCATGTTGCCAATGTGTATTCGATTAACGTTTAAAGGGCTTACAAGACCCAAACACAATTGAACACAAGTTTATTGTAAGATCTACTGCAGTAAACAAAATCAGAAAAATATATGATATTCTTCAGGATGTATGCTAGTTAGATAGTGTGTTGAAAACATAATACAACTAATTTGAAACGATAGAAGAAATCAGGAAGATACCTCTGAAAATTTCTTATAACGATTAAAGACCTTACTAACATACATGCAATCATTGTGATTTTTTGTACAAGCAACATATTATTTAATTTTTTATTCCAATCAATAGTTTTTTGTAAATAGATAATTGCTTCATATTTTGCAACACTGGAACAACTTGCGACCGACGGATGCCCCTTAAGTTAAAGGAGAAAATCTATAAGTCCGTGATTAGAACAGTTGTACTGTATCCGTCTTTTTCACAGCCAGTGTTGGGCTGTGAAAAAGACGGATGAAAAAAGATTGCATGTGGCGGAGATGAGAATGTTGAGATGGATGTGTGGAGTAACGAAAATGGATAAAGTGAGAAATGAGTACATAAGAGGTAGTTTAAAAGTGGCGCCAGTCACAGAAAAGTTGAAAGGGAACCGCTTATCTTGGTATGGTCATGTGAAGAGGAGGGATGAAACACATGTAACTAAAAGAGTTATGAATATAAATGTGGATGGATGGAGAGGGAGGCCAAAGAAAGGATGGATGGATTGTGTGAGGAGTGATATGAAAGAAAAGGGAGTTAGTGATAGCGTGACGGCTGGCAGGACAGAATGGAAGAAAAAAACCCGACCCCAAGTAACATGGGATAAGGGCAGGAAGATGATGATGATGCTTCATATTTTGCAATAAGTTACCAGCGTTGTTGCATCACGCTTCTCTTTCTTTTCTATGCAGTCCGACAGTGACCGCGCTTTAGGTCCTGCAGTTCCCTTAAATGTTATTGTGGCGACTGGGACGTGTGCAGTGTAGCTCAGCGGCATGTAGCTCTGCCTTGGTACTTCCCTACGTGAGGAGTGTGAGAACAGAAACACCAGCCAATACTGAATATGCTATGTTGTTGATACAAACGAGTGACTGCTTCAGAGCTTTTCTCTTGAATGCCTTATAAACAAAACAAATAGCTGTTCTTACTTTTAAGTGTGCTTACCTGTACTTACCTGTGAGGCAGCGGGCGCAAAAAACGTCAAGTTGTCAAAACCCGTCAGTCACCACGGGCGGTCCCCGCATTTGACATTTTTACGTATTAAAACTTTTTTTTAAATACCCTCAATGCATATTTTTGGTAAAAATCTATGGTAACTACAGACTATATCATGCCCCGAGTGATTGAACCTTGCCACAGTATAATAAACCTTGCGTTATAGTAATAATAGAGGTTTAAAACGCGTGAGTCGACATGTACAATTTTGTACATGCGGTGCCTGAGGGTAGCGGAGTCGACATGTACAATTTAGTACACGTCGGTGCCCAATACACCCTTTGAAAGTATATTTTACCGACCAGCCAGTATGCTGACAAAATTCGTATTCTCATATGACTTCCTTGAGGAGTCACAATACCTATGTTAGTTATAAGGAGAGTCCATATTTCTTTCTTTCCAGGACCCGGGAACTGGAAGCCATGCGCACAGAAGAGCAAACGAAAGTGTTCTCCCTGAAGTCACGCAGTCAGAACCTCACCGCTGAGCTGAGCAACGCCGTGCTTCGCGCCGGGAACCTCGCCAGGGACATCCGCGAGACGCGCACCAGTGTGGCGGCCGCCAAGTGCACCATAGATGGCATGAGGTAGGTGGACAATAGAGCAGTCAGAGCTGAGCAACGCCGTGCTGCGCGCCGGGAACCTCGCCAGGGACATCCGCGAGACGCGCACCAGTGTGGCGGCCGCCAAGTGCACCATAGATGGCATGAGGTAGGTGGACAATAGAGCAGTCAGAGCTGAGCAACGCCGTGCTGCGCGCCGGGAACCTCGCCAGGGACATCCGCGAGACGCGCACCAGTGTGGCGGCCGCCAAGTGCACCATAGATGGCATGAGGTAGGTGGACAATAGAGCAGTCAGAGCTGAGCAACGCCGTGCTGCGCGCCGGGAACCTCGCCAGGGACATCCGCGAGACGCGCACCAGTGTGGCGGCCGCCAAGTGCACCATAGATGGCATGAGGTAGGTGGACAATAGAGCAGTCAGAGCTGAGCAACGCCGTGCTGCGCGCCGGGAACCTCGCCAGGGACATCCGCGAGACGCGCACCAGTGTGGCGGCCGCCAAGTGCACCATAGATGGCATGAGGTAGGTGGACAATAGAGCAGTCAGAGCCTCACCGACAAATATTGTCTCAGTTCCAATATTATTTAAGGTGGGAAACTAGCAAGAGGACAGTCTGAATAGAATTTTTTTCTTAGGGTGGCAATATGGCAAATCCAAACGGTGCATGTATGAACGTAAACCAAGCAATTGAAATTTGTAAGGATCGTAGCAAGTGGCGCTCTGTAGTTAATTACAAACCCAATGCGAATAAAATCAATTGATTATTATCAAAAAACCCGACTGCAAAAAACATTAAAATATTCCAAACGTCACTTACAAGCAGTCCGATGCAGTTGGTGGCAGGGTACATGTTTTAGTTCAATCATAGATTTCATGTTGGTTTATTGTTTTTCTTTTTTTTTACTTTCTTGAGATATTTTTCGCAATTAGAATTCCTCGGGACCTATATTTTGATCATGTCACAAAAACTTAACGGCGAACAACCATTTTTTTTTTTTCTGTCAATATAGCTTATGTCACTTTATTTATTGAAATCTATCCAACCGTTTAGGCTTTTTTTGTGGGTTGGGAAATCATTCAATGACTTCTCCCGCTCTGGGTGGAGCGGGAGGGCGTGTCAGACTCTTACTGATTAAAACCCACCCCTGTTCCTTCCCTGCCTGAGGGCCCAGGGGTGCGGTAACTCTGTTAAGGATTTATCCGCTACCCCTAGGCATGCAGGCACCGGCCACGATGGGCCCCGTCAGTAGTGGCTGACTACATCTCTTGTTCGTCTTGCGTGGAACACTACGCGCCGTCGACTCTCGGGCCTGGTGCTGATCGGACGGCGAGCTACCCACTGCGAGCCGTCCGCAGGCCCGGGTCTACGCCCAGTGCCTCTCCTGCGGTGGTAGCGGCCGGGGCCGTGAGGGCCACTCCGTTGAGCTTCCCTCACGCGTCCCGCCTCCGCCTTCACGAGCATTACTGCTTTGCAGAAGGCGGAGACAGCTTCCCATTCCCTCTCGCTCCGTACCATGGCCTGAACCAGGGCCGGGCGCGAGAGGTCGCCGCCACCTATCGCATCCACGAGGACACGGTGGTGCTCTGCCCAAGCGGGGCAGACCTCCACCGTATGCAGCCGTTTAGGCTACAGAGCATGTCAAAGAAATAGATATACAATCTCACGAAAAAAATAACTTTATTTCTAGTGCAGTTGGGTATAAAAGCGCAAGTTGATGTGTTAAAATTGTTGCTTGTTCCAGATCTGACCGCGATGCCAGTATGGCGGAGATGCAGCAGCTAAAAGCAAGAGTCAAGGAGCTGAACGCGAAACAGATATCATTGAATAAAGAAAAGGCAGAGTTGGATGCCAAGGTAACTATGATCCCGTCTGGGTCGCGGATAAATTTGAAAGAGAGTTACCGCGCCCCTGGGCACTCAGGGTAGGGAAAAAACAGGGGTGGGTTTTAGTCAGTAAGAGTCTGACACGCCCTCCTGCTCCACGCAGAGCGGGAGAAGTCAGGATGATTTCCCAGCCCCAAAAAAAAACTAACTAACATTCTGTCTGGGTCGCGGCTTTTAAAAGAGAGTTCCCGCGGCCCTGGTACAAGCAACTGATGCAATTTTTAACGTATTTTATTTGTCTTTGAACAGGCTAAAGCATCCGAAGGTGCTGGTGAAGATGGAAAACTGAACATGATGGAGATTACTCTGAAGCAGCTGCGAGATAAGGTACCTACTGCTTTTAAAATATTAGGTCAGCTGTAACAGATTTCTTCAGGACGTGTTCACTCCAATAAGATTTTTTTTTCTTCAAGTTTTTTTTTTTTTTTTGTAAGCTATGATGTGGTCCAAGATGGAGCACGCTTGCCTAGAAGTAACCTATTCACTCTTGACTTAAAGACTCTCAGGTTGTAGTTATCAGGAAACACAGACTCCGGCAGGGAATTCCACTCCCTAGCTGTACGCAAAATGAATGTTTTCTCAAAACGCTTTGTGCGTAAGGATGGGATGCCCACCATGAAGGTGGCACTTCGCCGTACGTCTTGTGTTCCGTTGATGAAACGGGCTTGGCGGAATCAAATTATGCAATTCCGTCGCACACTCCCCAAAACGAGTTAGTGTACCACAGGCCAGTTTCCTTGCTTGTCAGTTTCACTAATTCACCAGTTTACTTATTAGACAGTTTCTGAATTCGCCAATTTCCTTATTTGCCAGTTTCACTAAGTGGTCAATTTCCCTATTAAGTTGGTTTCCTGGTTCGCAAGTTTCCTTGTTCGTCAGTTAGTTTAGATTGTCAGTTTTGCTATTTCGTCATGTTCCTAACCCGTTACTTTCCTTGTTCGCAAGTTTTTTTGTTTGTCAGTTACTTTATATTGTATTTTACTACTCCGTCGTGTCGTGTCATGTCATTCCTTGTTAAGTTATTACCCGATTACATAAGTACCTGCAGAAAACTATTTTCTAAGAGGAAAGGAGGAGAAGTATCTTTTCTGGTGACTTGAAACTTCGTACAAAAACACTTTGTTAGTTTATTCGCGTTATAATTTCGTTTGACGGAAAAATATTTATTTATTTAACATTTAACATTATACAGGGTGTAACGGAAAGGTGTGGTCATATTTTAAGAGCCAGTTTTGCCCATGGAATTAAACAACATTCTCTATGAAAAATTGTAAATTCCGAAAAAAAAATTGGACTTTCCGTACAAAGTTATCATCAGCTGATAAATATTTGTATGGGAAGTAAAATGTTTTTTTTTTTAAATTGCTTCGGATTTTCTTGAAGAAAGTTGTTCATACCGATGGGCAGATGTCTTTCTTAAAATATGACCACACCTTTCCGTTACACCCTGTATATGTCATAGTCAACTCACCTGATGGTAAGCGACGATGTGGAGAAGGCTTGAAAAAAAAATTTAAAAATATATACATTTGATTTATTGCTTTACGTTGTACATGTGGTCCTAAGAAAACAGTAGGTATCTTGTGTGTCATCGTGCTGAAATGAATGAAAAAAAATATCTGCACACCACCCAAGCTGTCATTTCATATACCTACTTGTGGAAAGTTGACTTATTCATATCTGATATGATAACTGTTTGAGAATAATCTCAGTTGAACACCTAATTTTTAACAATAGTACGTTTGATATTATAACTACTTTGGCCGTTCTAATTGTTTTTGTCACTGACTGTACCAATAACACTAAATATTATATATATATACGAGTATATATGTATATGGCAAAATTGTCTACCTAGCGTGATTGACAAATAGGTAAACCGTTCGATTAGCGAAATTGACAAATAACGAAAGTGGCAGATTGCAATACTGGCAATTTCATGAAACTGACATCCTAACAAAACTAGCAAAGGAGGAAACTGAAGAATCAGGAAAATACCTAAGTAGTGAAATTGTCAACCTACCGAAACTGTCTAATAAGTAAACTGGTGAATTAGTGAAACTGACGGGCAAGGAAACTGGCCTGTGGTACACTAACTCCCCAAAACGTAACCGATAGAAAACCGACAGGCTAGCAACTCGGCGTCTATGTTCTAGATTTTGGAGTTTCGATTCAACGAGCATATCATTGCCGATGATCCTCTTGGCTCGTTTCTCAATTGACTCAAGGGCATCAAGCTGGTATCTTGCAGATCCGTCCAAAGATGAGAACAGTACTCCATAAGCGATCGAACTTGTGCTTGATAGAGTTGGAGCAGCTGTTCCGGCGTGAAGTACCGGCTCACCTTTGCGAGGATCCCCAACTTTTTGGCAGCCACTTGAGCCTTGGCCTCTATGAAAGGACCAAAATTGAGGGTAGATGTTAAAGTAACACCAAGAAAATCAAGTTGGTCGGTTATCAGCACGGTTACACCTCGGAAAGATGGAGCCGGGTGAAATTGGCTCCTCTTAGCGGAAAATTTTGTGGGACATCTTGCAGGTCAGCCTAGGAGGCTGTCGTCTGCTTAACCGAGCTTGCCTGTGAAGGCTCTAATTTATTAAAGCCTCCAGCCAGGACTTATTATTTTTTCTTACAAACTAAGTGACTACGCTAAGGGCACTCCCTGCGGAGTACGGGCCTCGGCTTAGGGCGTCACTAGGGGAGGGACAGCAAGGGAAGGCTGGATCAAGTTTCCATTATTTGGGGAATCAGTTGGCTCAGCGGCGCGTGCTGGCAAGAGACTGGGAGGGCATTGACTGGGTTTTCGCGACGGACCTCGACGGCGAGGGCGGAACGACGGCGGTCTGCGTTTGCGTAGTGTGCTGGTTTCCCTACGGCTCTCCTGGAGCAGAGTGGTGGGGTCATCAGGTATGAGTAGGGTATGTCTGGGACGGCGCACCTTGGAGATGCGGGAGGGTACGTATCGGGCGGACTCCTGGGTCTTAGCAATCTTATAATTTATAGGCACGAGCTTGACCACTATCTCACCTGATGGTAAGTGATGATGTGGTCGACGATGGAGCACGCTTGTCTAGAAGCACAGATAATACAATACTATCGTACAGATGCCTCATCCTATACAAAGAAACAGTACCGCCGCCGTAACTACGGGTTTTCGTCTGGCACAAGTAACTTTTGTTCTTCGTTCAGGCCCGTCCTCTACACCTCGCTAGATGGTGTTAGCAGCGACGGCTTGCAAGTTGAATGAATTGACATAAAGTCTTACCAATATTTTCTCACACATTGAGGAATTATTTTATAGTATTTTTGGCACTTCATAGCAGTTTTACTGTTTCAAAATGTGTCACTATTCAAATTTTAAAGAGGCGAATGGATAAATTCTAAAAATTCAAATAGCGCCATCTATTGGTACAAGAAATATAGATGTCTAAGGATTCGTTTCAATAATCGTCTAAATTTGAATTACAAGCCAATTATTCCACAATTTTATGCTTAGGGCAGTTTATTAAATAAGAAAATACAGCTTTTACCATATTTATTTTCAAAATACTCGTATTAATATTACTTAAACTTCAATAATAAATCGATGCATATTACGCCATCTATTGCGATTTATTTGAACTAAATTTTCTTTGTTCGAGATGACATCCCTTGCTAGAAATAACCTATTCACTCGATAAGACTGACTCTTGACTCTTTTTCTTCTTTCTGTTTTGCTTAAAAAGTATGATATAATTGTTAATGATGAAAAATTCCTTTAGTAATGAAAAATAACGTTAATTACAAAAGTCGGCGGACAAAAGTAACGACACCGACTTTTGAAACAAAAGACTATTTTTTACTTTGTAGTGTTTTGATGAAAAAAGATTTCATGTGGCGGAGATGAGAATTTTGAGATGGATGTGTGAAGTAACGAGAATGGATACAGTGAGAAATGAGTACATTAGAGGTAGTTTAAAAGTGGCGCCAGTCACAGAAAAGTTGAAAGGGAACCGCTTATCTTGGTATGGTCATGTGAAGAGGAGGGATGAAACACATGTAACTAAAAGAGTTATGAATATAAATGTGGATGGATGGAGAGGGAGAGGGAGGCCAAAGAAAGTATGGATGGATTGTGTGAGGAGTGATATGAAAGAAAAGGGAGTTAGTGATAGCGTGACGGCTGACAGGACAGAATGGAAGAAAAAAACGTGTTGCGCCGACCCCAAGTAACATGGGATAAGGGCAGGAAGATGATGAGATTATGAGTGTTTTTTTTTAAGTAAAACTTCTTTACGCGCACGAGAGTAAGCTGGTGAATGCGTGACGAGAGCGTGACGAAAAGTGTGATCGGGCGAGGTCAACAGAAGTTGAGAGGGAGATATAAGTTAGTGAAGATAGAAAGACAGAGAGTTCAAATTCAAATTTTTATTTCTTTGCCAACATGGGTAGGGGTATAGGATGTTAATACAAGTTTATTTAATGTTCTCCACGCTCTGCCGTCACATGGGCATGCAAAATTTCACACATAACATATTATTAAGTTACGTTTCGTATATTACTGTAGGGGCAAGAGAGAGAGAGGTGCGAGCACACATACATATAAACATGTATATAATCATACATTTAAAGTAAAGTATTATTTTTATTTGATTGACATTTTATTATTACTATTTTTTTTTATTACTTAGTTATTGTAAATGTGAGGACTCTGTGGGTTATTATTGTTATTTTTCTCCTCCTTTTTACAGTAATTTTTAACTTTGTCTGTCAGTTTGAGTACTTTTGCGGCCTACCCAAATGTGCTTTCTTTGGTATTGTTCGTCAACCCATTGAGCTCCTTAGTGGTTTTTAAGTTGAGCTATTCGACTATTGACAAATGCTTGCACTGATGTGTGTGGTTCTTTCTTCAAAAGACCATTACAGACACTAACCTGCATGGTCCTCATATATCATAATGTGAATGCGAGAACTATGGCGTTATATTCATGTGAATTTTTATGATTGTCTGGCAGTTGTATTTTTGCGGCCTACGCAAATGTCCTTACTTGGTATTGTTCGTCGGTTCGTTGAGCTCCTCAAAGTTCTGAGTTAAGCTTCACGATGACTGACAAATGCTTGCACTGCCAGGACAGGTCCACTCGAATTTGTGTGTTGCTTTCCTCAAAAGCTCATCCCAGACATAAACGTACATGGTTCTCATATGATTTGACCAGTACATATTGTATGGATCTGAACACTTTAAAAGAGACTTTGAGCTCTGAGTTTGTTTCTGTGTTTCTTCTCAGGATAGGGTCAGCTAGGAAACACCGGCCTCTAGAAGAGGCCGATCTAAATCTGACAAAAAATGATAAAATTGACGTGTAAAAGTGTTGTTAAAACCTACTTACAAAAAAATAATCATTTATCCTTTATAGATGGAGCTTAACAAGTTTTACTTCAGTCGTGTGGTCTAAAGCACACTCGTTTTTTTTTTTATTATTCTGTTTTTTACTGTCATCAGGTCGAAGCCGCCAAAGCGTTGGTCGAAAGCAAGAAACAAGACCTCGAAACCAATAAGTCCCAGCTATCGGAACTTAGCAACACTGTCACGGAGCTAGGCGAGAAATGTTCCCGAGTGTGGAAGCTGTACGAGGAGAAGAGGGAGGAGTATCTCACTAGGAGCTCAGCGCCGGCCGAGAGCGCTTGGAGCGGTGCAGGTGAGCTAAAGAAGCGGAAAATTTAATTTTAGCGAAAATTTTATAAAAGTTGCCGGCAACAGCTGCTGGCAACCGTGGCCAACAAATCCTGTCAACAGTGGGCAGAGATACTGAAAACCGTGGGCAACAGTTGCTGACAACCGTGGGCAATAGTTGCTGACAACTGTGGGCAACAGTTGCTGACAACCGTGGGCAATAGTTGCGGGCAATATTAGGCTGGTGGGCAACTGC
The DNA here is from genome assembly GCA_951329385.1 of Polia nebulosa. Lineage (NCBI taxonomy): Eukaryota > Metazoa > Arthropoda > Insecta > Lepidoptera > Noctuidae > Polia > Polia nebulosa. Next base: position 23,613,099 of record OX589608.1, read on the forward strand.
CCGATGGTTGTTTCGGGCTGTTGTATATGCACAAATGAATTGCTTGCGCGATGCTGGATTTGTGTTTTTAGTTCGTATGTGACGTCGTAGATGGTGCACCCAGTGGCGTAACTATAGGGTGGCAGGACTCGCAAAATGCCACGGGCCCCCGGCCTGACGGGGCCCCCGGCCCGAGAGGCTGCGAGCTCGACAAAATAGGCTATCTAACTTGGCTATTCTGTCTATTGAAAATTCTTTGTCCCGATCTTTAAACTTTGATTATGTTATTGATACTTTTGCTGAACAGAAAGCTCGGAGAAAAGAATTTTATTAATAAATATCTTGTTAACATTAATTATTATTTTATTATTAACTTAACTGTTATTTTATTATAAATTTGTAACACCTATGCTTTTGAAAATTACATATTTAACTAAAATGGACACAATGTTACAATTGGGTAACTATCTCAGTGATTTATTAAAACTAAATTAAAATGTGACGAGTTTTCTTGGGGCCCCATGCAATGGATTTGCTGGGCCTCAGATGGTATAGTTACGCCACTGCGTGCACCCTAAATATTTTGCCTGTTATTATGTTTCTTTTTAGGGTTCCGTACCCAAAGGTTAAAACGGAACCCTATTACTAAGACTCCGCAGTCCGTCTGTCTGTTACCAGTCTGTATCTCATGAACCGTGGTAGTTAGACAGTTGTAATTTTCATAGACGATGTATTTCTGTTGCCGCTATAACAACAAATACTAAAAAACAGAATAAAAAAATATTTAAGTCAGGCTCCCATACAACAAACATGTTTTTTTTTCGTCGTTATTATAGATAACTAGCTGTGCCCGCGGTTTCACCCGCGTTTATGTGTCTTTCGTAAAAAGATTTATTTTTATCATAAATAGTATCCTAGATGTTACTTCTAATTATTATTATTATTATGAGCCTGTGCTGTCCCACTGCAGGGCAAAGGCCTCCCTTCCCTCCTTCCACTTTTCCCGGTCTTCTGCAATTTTGGGCCAGTCCTTTGAGAAGGAATCCAACTCATCCCGCCATCTCTTTCTGGGCCTGCCGCGTTGTCGTTTCTTTTCGTTCGGGATCCACTGTGTGCTAATCTTTGCCCACTGCTCTTCCGACATGCGGCAGATGTGACCAGCCCAGTTCCACTTTAATCTCGCAGCTGTGTGGCTAACGTCCGCAATTTGTGTTTTAGAACGAAGTATAGAGTTTCTAATTCGGTCTGTGAGTTTGACACCCAGTATACTTCGTTCCATAGCGCGTTGGCAGACTCCAAGTGCAGACTTTTGACGATTGGTAAGAGACCACGTTTTTTTACTTCTAATAACTCCAAGAATATGTGTACAAAGTTTCATGATGATCGGTTAAGTAGTTTTCGCGTGAAAGCGTAACAAACAAACTTACATTCATATTTATAATATTAGTATGATGGTACGGAACCCTTCGTGTGTGAGTCCAACTCGCACTTGACCGGTTTTTTTCTTTCTTAATGTTTTATTTTTGTGTACTTCGCCTCAATTGTGACAAATAAATAATATTCTTTCTTTCATAACTTAATAGGATAATGAGACAAATGGAAACAGCCAAAAACCACACATTGTCCTAAAATGCTATTTCTTCTATACAGAAGCGGACTGGGGCACGACGTCGAACGACGCGTGGGGCGAAGCACCCGCCGCAGAACCGGACTGGGGCGACGCGCCGGCTACTACAGGTAACAAACATACGCTTATTCATATTTTAAAAGTTTCGTAGCAAAATTAATAGTGTATGATATCAGAACCGCCTGACATTTGTTATTTTATAATTAATTTGGTTTTGTTTAGTTTTGCAAATACGATAATTATACATATACAGCATGTAACAAAAACCCTGTCCGGTCCTGAAGGGTATTATTTGGTATCGTACTACGTACACATATACGTAATCATTTAATGGATACGAGATTATTATTTTTCCCCAATGAAAATAATTAATTTAAAAAAGAAAGAAAAAATTATCATAGGCAACTCTGAGCGCTCGACAAAGTTCACCTACAGTTTCGTGTCAAAGACGTCGCCTGAGCGAGGCGGTCTTTTTGATCCTTTGTTAAAGAGTGCCTACAGCGCGGTTAGTGCAAGGCGGTATCCTTTATAATAATAATTTTTTTTTTTACAAAAAATACACTTCTAAAAATTTCAAAATAACTGCAATTTCGGAAGTCGATGTTTGTATGTGTATTTTTTTTCTTCGTTATTTGACACCAACTACGAAAAACCGACTGTTAAAATTCCAAAATAACTTTATTTTGGAATTTTTAGAAGTCGGTTGTATTTTTTGTAAAAAAGTTTTTTATTTTTCACTTTTTAGTTGTTGTACCCCAGAAGTAAAACTAAATATAGTTATGCGCAACTGGATAACCCCAATAGCATGGAATTTGAACATTTGGAGACAACCAAAACGTCATCTGTGTATACATATTTTTTGTTTATCTTGATTTTTTCAAAAAGTGCTGAATCAATTTTGATAAAAATGTATATGGGACCACCTGGGAAGTATACCCCTTTCTAACAAAACAAAACAAAACTAAATCCAAATCGGTCCAGCCATCTTCGAGTAATCGGGAAACATACATAAAAAAAAAGGTTCCGACGAATTGAGAAGCTCCTCCTTTTTGAAGTCGGTAAAAAATGAGTGTTGTCAGCTTATGAAAATTTGCCATATTTAGTGTTAAATTTCGCATATTTAATAAAGAATAAAAATTCTATAACTTTTGGTTTTTATGAGTTACATTCTTTTTTTTTCTAATACGTAAATTAAACCAGGAATACGCCTCTATTGGATCGGACAGGGGTTTTGTTACATGCTGTTTATAAAAAACAATGCCTGTCGGCTCGAGCTAGCAGTATGCATACGAGGGTCATTCAATAAATACTTAGCCTACAAAAAGTAAACGAAAATTTTGGAAAAGTGGCAATTTATTTTTCAACATAGTCTCCTTTTAGTTCGATACACTTAGCCCAGCGATGCTCCAACTTTTTTAACCCGTCCGAAAAATAGTTTTTGTCAAACTCTGCAAAATAGGCCTCCGTGGCGGCGATAACCTCATTCGATCCATATCTATTCCCGGCGAGTGATTTTTTCAGATTAGGAAACAGAAAGAAGTCACAAGGGGCCAAATCTGGAGAATACGGTGGATGGGGCAGCAATTCGTAGCGTAATTCGACCATTTTGGCCATGGCAACGGCAGACGTGTGAACCGGTGCGTTGTCGTGGTGAAACAGCACTTTTTTCTTCGCCAGATGGGGTCGTTTTTTCTTTAATTCGGCGTCGAATCGGCCCAATAAATCGGCATAGTAAAGCCCTGTATTTTTTTTAATGTAGATCACACCTTGTGAATCCCAGAAAACGGTGGCCATAACTTTTCCGGCCGATTTTACAGTTTTCGCCTTCTTTGGAGCACGTTCCCCGGTCTGGATCCATTGTTTTGATTGCTCCTTGGTCTCTGGTGTGTACCAGTGGATCCAGGTTTCATCGACGGTCACAAAACGACGCAAAAACTCCGCTGGATTCCGCTTAAACAGCGCCAAACACGTCTCCGATGTGGTCTCACGGTTGCGCTTGTTTTCTGGTGTGAGTAAACGCGGCACCCATCGCGCCGACAGCTTTCTCATGCCGAGTTTCTCGTGAAGAATATGATGCACTGTTCCTTCTGAAATGCCTACAGTCTCAGCTAGCTCCCGAACCTTCAATCGGCGATCTGCCAATACGAGATCATGGATTTTTTTAATGTTTTCCTCCGTAGCAGCTGTTTCGTCGTAACGTGCAAACTCGTTGAACCAATTCTTGACGGTGGCCATCGATGGAGAAGAGTCACCGTACACAGCATCCAAGCGCTCTTTGATTTCGATGCGCGTTTTCCCTTCCAAAAATAGGAATCGAATCACCGAACGATATTGCTCTTTTTCCATTTTTGTAAAACCGATCGACACGTTCGCTTCCATAAGTTGTCAAATTAAAACAAATGAAGGGATTGGAATGAAAATTTGAAAAAAGAATGTGCTACACTGTGGTAAAACTCTTTTGAAACTACAGCGCCCTCTGGCGATGAGGCTAGGTACTTATTGAATGCACCTCGTACGTACAAAGTTGCTAACGCTACTAAATATCACACATTTTGTTACTAAGAAAACATGCAATGTCTAGCGGCTCGATGATCCTAGACTATACTAGCGACCCGCTCCAGCTTCGCACAAATAATACACCTGAACCTTCCTCATGAATCACTCTGTCTATTGGTAAAAACCACATGAAAATCCATTCAGTAGTTTTTGAGTTTATCACGTACAGACGCGGCGTGGGACTTTGTTTTTCTTTTCGATTTCGCGACGTAAGGGAGGGTAATGTGTTTATCAGCCTATGTATGTGTGTTTGTACCTTTGTGGCGATTTAGAGACCAAACGCGTGCGCCGTTTTTGATCATTCTTACGTCAATTGATACGTCTTAATCTTGCGAGTGCTACTAAAGACATGACAGTAATCAAAATACAATAAATACTCGTATATTAAAGTTGGTGGCATCAAAATCAATAATTGAACTAAAATAACTGCCACCAACTGCATCAGACTGCATGAAAAGTTGTTTGAAACTTTTCAGTTATTAAAACTTCTTTAGGCGCGTTGGGCATTTTTAAGATAGGGAAAAAACTATTGAACTCGCGCGTCAACGTCACCGACCGTCGTAGCACTCGTAGCGAATTGTTTTCATTTGAAGTGAAAACCGACACCGACACCAGTTGAGTGCCAGTTTTTAGGTTTCCGTACCCGAAGGGTCCAAACGGAGCCCTGTTGCTGTCACTCACGTGTCCGTCGGTCTGTCCGTCCGTCGTCTGTCATACAGGTTTTACAGCGAAACGGTTGGAGCTACAGTCTCCAAATTTTCACAGTATAAGCGTCTTGTTGACCCAAAGCCATACCAATTGTCAATTTTTTTTTTAAATGTGGTTTTGGGGAGCTCGCATACGGAAAAAGGGGGGCGCGCGAAAAAAAATGGACCTATCCCATCAAATGGGGTATCGTTGTTTAGAGCTCGTTGAGTAGACAAATACTATATTTTTGGTTTAAAAAAATATTGGAAAACAATTGAATTAGATGCCACCAAAGTCAGCATTTTTTTAACAAAATTTTGTTACGAAGAATTTTTTAACTTCCCATGGACCTATGAACTTGTTTGGTGATAATGTTTATTAATACGTATATTTTACTAACAAATACCAAAATATTGATAAATCAGATTTTTTCTTGGAAATTCCCTCATTTAGTACGGAACCCTAAATGTGTTAAGTCTGGCCTTGCCAGTTTTTTTTTACAGTCGGTTTTTTGAAAATAATTATTTTTTTATATTATGTAGTGATGCACCGGCGAGGAGCTCGTGGCTAAAGTAATAACAGCTGCACGGGTCGATCCATCAGGTTAAGCTACGCTTGCCAGGGTTGGTCCGTGGATGGGTGACCATCTTTACATACCGAGACTCCTCCGTGCCTTGGAAAGCACGTTAAGCCGTTGGTCCCGGCTGTCAATCGTGGATCTTTGACAGTCGTTACGGGTCGTCAGAAGCCCGAAAGTCTGACAACCAGTCTTACCAAGGGGTATCGTATTACCCAGTAACGCTCCATGTAAAATACTGGTATTCAGCTGCGTCCGGTTAGACTGGAAGCCGACCCCAAGATAGTTGGGAAAAGGCGCGGGCAGTCAGGCAGTGATGCACCGGCGATATTTATAATGAAATTGAAAGTTAGTACATAATGTCAGGCGGAGGCGGGACGCGTGAGGGAAGCTCAACGGAGTGGCCCTCACGGCCCCGGCCGCTACCACCGCAGGAGAGGTACTGGGCGTAGACCCGGGGCTGCGGACGGCTCGCAGTGGGTAGCTCGCCGTCCGATCAGCACCAGGCCCGAGAGTCGACGGCGCGTAGTGTTCCACAAGCGACGAACAAGAGATGAGTGTCAGCCACCACTGACGGGGCCCATCGTGGCTGGTGCCTGCATGCCTAGGGGTAGTGGATAAATTCTGAAAATGAGTTACCGCACCCCCGGGCACTCAGGCAGGGAAGGAACAGGGGTGGGTTTTAGTCAGTAAGAGTCTGACACGCCCTCCCACTCCACCCAGTGCACGAGAAGTCTTGATGATTTTCCCACCCACCCCAAATAAAAAAAATAAAAAAGTACATAATCTCAGCAATTCAAACCGTTGTAACAACTATACGCATACTTTGAAAAACTCAGCGACTTTCTTTTTATTTTTTCTTTTCTCTGCTATTGTTCCACTATCAGCTGCTATTTGTGAGGCCGTGTAGCTATACAACTTCATATGTAACCTTTCAATTATGCCGTAAATCCGACAAGCTGTCATACTAAGGCATATCATTCTGCTTCTTCTTTCTAATTGATGGTTCCCTAACTTTTTAGGGTTCCGTACCCAAAGGGTAAAACGGGAGCCTATTACTAAGACTCCTATTCGCATTGGGCCCGCGTGGTGGATTACGGCCCACACCCTCTCATAGAGAGGAGGCTTGTGCCCCAGCAGTGGGGACAATAAAAGGCTGATGATGATGATGATAACTAAGACTCCGCTGCCTGTCCGTCTGTCACCAGGCTGTATCTCATGAACCGTGATAGTTAGACAGTCGAAATTTTCACAGATGATGTATGTATGTTGCCGCTTTAACAATAAATACTAAGACACAGAATAAAAAAATATTTAAGTGGGGCGCCCATATAACAGGCATGATGTTTTTGCCGTTTCTATAGATAATGGTACGGAACCATTCGTGCGCGAATCCGACTCGCACTTGCCCGTTTTTTTAAATACTTTGGGCCCAGAAGCTGGCCACATTAATTGCAGCGTCACTTCATTCCATTCCCCCCCTTAAATTTTTAATAAATTTTTATTTTTATTATTTGTTGTTTGTTGTAATACAAATTCTGTGAAAATTTCAACTGTGTTGCTTTTTTGTTACGAGGAGTGTTGTCAACTTATGAAAATTGGTCATATTTAGTGTTAAATTTCGCATATTTTATAAAAATAAAAAATTTGTAACTTTTGGTTTTGTGAGTTACATTTTTTTTTACTTTTTTTTCTAGTACGTATGTTAAACCAGGAATACGCCTTTATTGGATCGGACAGGGTTTTTGTTACATGCTGTATTTAGCAATAACTTTATTAATTTAATATCGGATACAACACGAGTGAAAATAGAATAAACAAAAAGTCATAGAGTAAGTGACATCTGTCACTTTGACATTAAAGGTGAAGGTGAAAGTTTATTTCAACAATTGTGATTCTTTGGTCGAAAATAAGCCAGATGATAGCCTAAGTAATGAACGCTTGTTCAACGTACTACACAAACCGACCGAACTAAAATCATTGAAGGGTTCGATCCAAAGCGGTCATGTTACAGCAATCGCCAATGTTTTTTAAACCTTATTTCTTTATTCTCAAAGTCTTGATCTGTTTGCCTTCATACGTGTTTCTATACAGTGATATAATATTTAAGATTTTTAATGTTTTCGTGTGAAATTGGACTTTATTTTTTGTGAGTTATGGATGCGTTTTGGTTGACTACGTTCCTGATTTTGGGTAGGTTGAGTATTATTAAGTATACACTGTTAAGTATTATTACAATTTAAAAAAATTAAGTTTTATTTTCGCCATTTTTAGGGTTCCGAAAACCCGAATGAAAAACGGAACCCTCTGGTGTCTATCTGTCCGTCTGTCACAGTCAATTTCTTCCAAATCTATTAGACTGATAAACTTGAAAGGACATTGGGAACTATCTGACCCGCTTTTCGAAAAGTCGCAGACAGTAATGAAATTCATATCAGTTGTTTACATATTATACCTGCTTTAACACTGTAGTTTTTTTTCTCTGTATTCGACCCATATGTATGTATGTTCTTCGCGATTTTCTCGAAAACTATGATCATGATCTCTCTCGAAATCTTTGATCCGATTTTGATGGGGTTTTCGCTAGTCAAATGCATATTTTTCAAGGAAGGTTTTAGTATAATTATAATACATTACCCAGGTAACACATAAGCAAGATAACAGTACACATTTAGAACATTTTACAGTTCAAAGATGAATATAGTTTGTATAAGAGATTTGGGAATAGCTAAATGCTGAATTAGGTTGAGTTCGGACCCTTAAAATTCTTAACGCTTAATAAATTCTGTATTTCTGTCCTTCCCTTCTTTACGCTTAATAACCAAACACCGTAAGATTATTATACAGACGTTATTTAGCATTACGCATTCCAGGTGGCTTGAAGCTGAAAAACAGCCCCGTCGGTAGCATTTGTCTGAATAACCATAATCTGTATTGTAATTATTAAAGCAGTATTAAGCTAGTAGCGTTTGAAACAGCTAACTGCTGAATTAAATATCACCTTCTGAATAATATTGCTACATAATTATATTATACAGCTTGATACTGAATAATTGTTTTTATTTTATCTTTAAACTGGATAAGATTCTATGTCTTACTAATTATTCAGCTGCTGAATAAACATTATTATTTATGTTTTTATTAAGCTTTTATCAGTATAATAGAGAGTTTCAAAACCTTATTCAAATTAAAGAACATATTTGTATTGTTATAGCGCCCGTAGCTTAATACCAGCTTAATTAAAATATTATTGTACGTATTTATTGTTTGCGTTAATGGATCGAAAGTCGTGGAAAAAACGTAAGAGAACCGGTCATACCAAAAGAAAATTGTTAAAAGAATATATATTAAATATCAGCAGTAGTAATTGTCCTAGTGTTTCTGGTCATCAAAGGATTTGTGAAAATATTTTGAACAAAACTGAACCCGGTCCCAGCCAGCATGCGTGGTTGCCGTGCAATGAAGAGGGTTCCGTCCCCCAAAAAAGTCAAACAGCATTTCGATTCACGCCAGAAGAGAGTGCATCTGATGGCAGCTTTACAGATATCAAAGAAGAATAATATAGGTACTGAACACATGAAAAATTTAATATTTCGTGAAAAAATTAGAAAATGGGCTGTCGAAAAAACATCACACAAGGAGCACTAAAGGATTTGGCAGAAATATTAAATCAAAGATTCCCAGAAATTTTACCTAATGATCCAAGAACAATTTTAAATACACCGAGACAAGTCTTTATAGTCTATTGAGCAAGGTGAATACTAGCACAATGACGTCATTGAGACACTTAAAAACGTATTGATTAACACAATCGTTGTGCCAGAAAACATATCACTGAATATAAACATGGATAGTCATCCAATTTTCAATAGTTCCAAGAAAGAATTTTGGACAATATTGTGCAAACATGAAATAAATGAACTACCATTCGTCATCGGTATATTTATATTATGGGGCTGGAAAACCGAAAGATTTAAAAATCTATTTAGAAGATTTCATTTCTGAGTACAAGAAAATAAAATTAACGTTGCGATAAGATGTTTTATTTGCGACTCTCCAGCTAAAGCTTATATTTGAAATTTAAAACAGTATAAAAATGCGAAAGTAAATACTTTATTTCTTTCTTCTCTTGAGTCATGGAGTTATAATTTGGACCTGCAGCAGTAGCTGCAGGTCCAAATTATAACCGAATTCTACTGAATTTGGTTCTGAACGATAGAATATTAATTGTTGAACACAGCTGTTCTGATCAAGATCTGTGTCGGTGTCTGTTTTGTTCAGCATGTTTGCCAATTCTTCTCCAGCCTCTTCATAATTTTGAATTCTTTTCATTTTAAGGAAGAACTCATCGTAAGCCAATCTGCGCGAGGTTGGACCTTGCTGTCTTTAGTTAATAAATCCGCATTATATATCTTGGCCATCGAATTTGTCCTTTGTTTTCCCATACGGACGGTACAGTACACAATTCTGGGCGACCCTTACGAGCGACGTGTTGAAACTATGTTTAAGGACATTTTCCTGAAATGAAAAATAAATTATCGTTACGATGCAATGATACGAATTTTAATGTAGGTGCAACATAGTAAATGACCTAGCTAAATAACGGAAAACATACTGCAAAGTTTATCCTATCGCGTCATTACCAACCGTCGTTATTTTTATTGTTTACTATTCGGTGGGGACTCATATGACACGTGTGCATACTGTGACCGAAAGCTAGCAATAGCCAAAGAGTATAATTATAATATTGCATGACGACGACGGGATTTGTTTGGAGGGAGGTGATCTGTGGTTTGGAGTACAGAGCACATCAAGCTACTACAATCTGTCAATTTTTTTTAATGATTTTCATGTTTATCGCTAAAGCATTACGGTTTCAAGGTTGATTGGGAACATTTTACAGTTTCGGGTGGCTTGATGTACTGGCGTCTGTACTTAAAATAAATAACAAAACATGTGTGGGAATAAACTAGGGCCCACACACGAAATCTGCTATTTTTTTTAAACATGAACGAGATTTTTTTTCACGAAAAAAGTTCAATCAAGACGCTCTATTGTAATTAATTTAGTGAATGCCAGGCAGGACAATTCCACATTATAAAAGGTTTTTGTCCGTTCGATTAGAGAACCCTAAAAATCTGAGTAATGTAGGTATGTGATCAACCTACATATAGATCTACATACAGAAATTAGTGTAATGAGACTACTCTTTTTCAAGTTATAGCTTAGTAACAAGACATGTGTACACTTTTATTCAGCATTATGGAGCACAACAATCGATCGCCATTAAAAATCTTTGTAATTTATACTTACAAGGAATTTACGAGATCACCAAAATGCGTAATCTTACAACTACAACATTTTCAACTTGATTCATGTTATTTTGTTTGATTAAAATTGCTAGTATTAACTATTTCATTACAAGTACTATTATCAGACCTAATATGTATGTATGAAAATACTATTTACTAACTGTTATCTTGATTATTCACGCGGCGCGTCGTAAGTAATGAAAAAAAAACATACTATATTCACGACAAAATTATTTGCGAAAACTATGATCATGATCTCTCTCGAAATCTTTGATCCGATTTTGATGGGGTTTTCGCTAGTCAAATGCATATTTTTCAAGGAAGGTTTTAGTATAATTATAATACATTACCCAGGTAACACATAAGCAAGATAACAGTACACATTTAGAACATTTTACAGTTCAAAGATGAATATAGTTTGTATAAGAGATTTGGGAATAGCTAAATGCTGAATTAGGTTGAGTTCGGACCCTTAAAATTCTTAACGCTTAATAAATTCTGTATTTCTGTCCTTCCCTTCTTTACGCTTAATAACCAAACACCGTAAGATTATTATACAGACGTTATTTAGCATTACGCATTCCAGGTGGCTTGAAGCTGAAAAACAGCCCCGTCGGTAGCATTTGTCTGAATAACCATAATCTGTATTGTAATTATTAAAGCAGTATTAAGCTAGTAGCGTTTGAAACAGCTAATTGCTGAATTAAATATCACCTTCTGAATAATATTGCTACATAATTATATTATACAGCTTGATACTGAATAATTGTTTTTATTTTATCTTTAAACTGGATAAGATTCTATGTCTTACTAATTATTCAGCTGCTGAATAAACATTATTATTTATGTTTTTATTAAGCTTTTATCAGTATAATAGAGAGTTTCAAAACCTTATTCAAATTAAAGAACATATTTGTATTGTTATAGCGCCCGTAGCTTAATACCAGCTTAATTAAAATATTATTGTACGTATTTATTGTTTGCGTTAATGGATCGAAAGTCGTGGAAAAAACGTAAGAGAACCGGTCATACCAAAAGAAAATTGTTAAAAGAATATATATTAAATATCAGCAGTAGTAATTGTCCTAGTGTTTCTGGTCATCAAAGGATTTGTGAAAATATTTTGAACAAAACTGAACCCGGTCCCAGCCAGCATGCGTGGTTGCCGTGCAATGAAGAGGGTTCCGTCCCCCAAAAAAGTCAAACAGCATTGCGATTCACGCCAGAAGAGAGTGCATCTGATGGCAGCTTTACAGATATCAAAGAAGAATAATATAGGTACTGAACACATGAAAAATTTAATATTTCGTGAAAAAATTAGAAAATGGGCTGTCGAAAAAACATCACACAAGGAGCACTAAAGGATTTGGCAGAAATATTAAATCAAAGATTCCCAGAAATTTTACCTAATGATCCAAGAACAATTTTAAATACACCGAGACAAGTCTTTATAGTCTATTGAGCAAGGTGAATACTAGCACAATGACGTCATTGAGACACTTAAAAACGTATTGATTTACACAATCGTTGTGCCAGAAAACATATCACTGAATATAAACATGGATAGTCATCCAATTTTCAATAGTTCCAAGAAAGAATTTTGGACAATATTGTGCAAACATGAAATAAATGAACTACCATTCGTCATCGGTATATTTATATTATGGGGCTGGAAAACCGAAAGATTTAAAAATCTATTTAGAAGATTTCATTTCTGAGTACAAGAAAATAAAATTAACGTTGCGATAAGATGTTTTATTTGCGACTCTCCAGCTAAAGCTTATATTTGAAATTTAAAACAGTATAAAAATGCGAAAGTAAATACTTTATTTCTTTCTTCTCTTGAGTCATGGAGTTATAATTTGGACCTGCAGCAGTAGCTGCAGGTCCAAATTATAACCGAATTCTACTGAATTTGGTTCTGAACGATAGAATATTAATTGTTGAACACAGCTGTTCTGATCAAGATCTGTGTCGGTGTCTGTTTTGTTCAGCATGTTTGCCAATTCTTCTCCAGCCTCTTCATAATTTTGAATTCTTTTCATTTTAAGGAAGAACTCATCGTAAGCCAATCTGCGCGAGGTTGGACCTTGCTGTCTTTAGTTAATAAATCCGCATTATATATCTTGGCCATCGAATTTGTCCTTTGTTTTCCCATACGGACGGTACAGTACACAATTCTGGGCGACCCTTACGAGCGACGTGTTGAAACTATGTTTAAGGACATTTTCCTGAAATGAAAAATAAATTATCGTTACGATGCAATGATACGAATTTTAATGTAGGTGCAACATAGTAAATGACCTAGCTAAATAACGGAAAACATACTGCAAAGTTTATCCTATCGCGTCATTACCAACCGTCGTTATTTTTATTGTTTACTATTCGGTGGGGACTCATATGACACGTGTGCATACTGTGACCGAAAGCTAGCAATAGCCAAAGAGTATAATTATAATATTGCATGACGACGACGGGATTTGTTTGGAGGGAGGTGATCTGTGGTTTGGAGTACAGAGCACATCAAGCTACTACAATCTGTCAATTTTTTTTAATGATTTTCATGTTTATCGCTAAAGCATTACGGTTTCAAGGTTGATTGGGAACATTTTACAGTTTCGGGTGGCTTGATGTACTGGCGTCTGTACTTAAAATAAATAACAAAACATGTGTGGGAATAAACTAGGGCCCACACACGAAATCTGCTATTTTTTTTAAACATGAACGAGATTTTTTTTCACGAAAAAAGTTCAATCAAGACTCTATTGTAATTAATTTAGTGAATGCCAGGCAGGACAATTCCACATTATAAAAGGTTTTTGTCCGTTCGATTAGAGAACCCTAAAAATCTGAGTAATGTAGGTATGTGATCAACCTACATATAGATCTACATACAGAAATTAGTGTAATGAGACTACTCTTTTTCAAGTTATAGCTTAGTAACAAGACATGTGTACACTTTTATTCAGCATTATGGAGCACAACAATCGATCGCCATTAAAAATCTTTGTAATTTATACTTACAAGGAATTTACGAGATCACCAAAATGCGTAATCTTACAACTACAACATTTTCAACTTGATTCATGTTATTTTGTTTGATTAAAATTGCTAGTATTAACTATTTCATTACAAGTACTATTATCAGACCTAATATGTATGTATGAAAATACTATTTACTAACTGTTATCTTGATTATTCACGCGGCGCGTCGTAAGTAATGAAAAAAAAACATACTATATTCACGACAAAATTATTTGCGCACTAACAATTAACAGACAGAATTCTTGTAAATTAAAATTTTCTTACCGATTTTATAAGTTCACCATGTCAACAACATTTAAATTCGACATCGACATTGAATTAATTCTTTTCACATTTTTTATGAATATTGTTTGCAAAAATGGGAACAATAATTTAAATGCTTAATAAATTCTGAATACAATAACCAATTCGACTAAGCTGAATAACTCAGTTGTAAGAGCTTAATAAAAACAATGTGAGCTGCTATTCAAAAGTTATTAAGCTAACTGAAACGTTATTAAGCTCCTACTCAGATATTGCTCAGATGTTATTCACTCTGGCTCCTCTGGATCTTATTCACTCTGGGCTGGAGGGCTGGCTGCATACTTACTAGAATTTATTCAAGCAAAAAGTTGCTTGAATAACAACTGAATAGACGGTACTCAGACGTTATTCAGCTTAGTATTCAGCTTTTGCTCTTGATGATTGCTCTTACTCAGTCTTTATTCGGCACGTATGTGTTACTTGGCACAGTGTGTTATTTTGCCTTAGTTGCGGACATGTCAGTTTTATTTTTTTTCTTTATAGATTTAACCTTAATAAACCATTCTGAGAAACCCCCGTTTTTATATTTCACTTCATTTAAGAGATACAAATATTTTAGTGAAAGGTCACTGACCTTCTTGAAAAAGTTTTTCGTCTGTATTTCTTTAATGAAGCAAAATTTCAGTGTCTTGCAAACTACCACTTAATTGTTGGTTTAAAATGTATAAATTGTAAAAAATACAAGGCTCTAACGTAACAGGAACCGGAATTAAAAAATATTTTTTCAATTAACGAAAAAAAAAATATATAAAATTAACTATTTGCGGGTCGCGTTTTTTTTTGTTTTCGTAATATACTTATGTAAAGTACCTTCAACTGGAGAAAATTCTAAATATGTATCTAGCGGGATCTCGGAGATATTGAGTTTCTAAGTTTTTATTAAATTTCTATGGAAATAGGGTTGTCACAAAAAAGTAAATATTTAAATTGATTAGTTCAATCGATTAAATCAATTTATGCTAAACATGTTGTAAACGCTTATTTATGACATTTCCTCGCTGTCGGATTCAATTATGATTTCGTCAGTCGTCAGCGTAATATTTTCTTCAAAACCTTGAGATTCTAAATTATTGTAGTGAACATTGTCAGTTGTTACGCATAGGAGTTGAAGCACTGATTTCGATAGGGGTAAAGGTTTTTTATGTTTATTACGTGTACTAAGTGTTAATGAGGATATTATATGGATCGGACGACTCTAATGCACGGTGAAATAAATCTAAAATTGTAGTTTTCCTGTCTAATTTCCGGGTATGATGTTGTCGATCATAGCGCCAGTATTTATTCCTTGACTCGCCTGCTTGCTCAGACAACATACCTATGGGTAACGGGCTAGCGTCTATGATTTGACGGCCATGAATTAATATTTTGTGCATTGTGACAGACATGTAAAACCAATTGTATTTCTCCACGTACTTTTTAGCTACTGATTTACAAAAGGCATCAAATTTTTCAGCATCTATTATTAAGCCACTCGACAGCACTACTAAAATAGTATGCAGATCATCCACCAACCATGTCTCTATGCCTAAGATATCTGCAAATGTTTTTCGATGTTGGTCTGATAGTGCTGTTCGTGCAGTGTTCCCATCATTGGTTGTCCCCGAATTTGGACGAACGACATCAACCAAAAGTGACAGTTTGTCTCTTATAGCAGTTTGTATATTTTTTTTCCGCTCCTCAACAATTGAGGCAGCCGGTGATTTTTTACTAACTCTCCACTTCATGACTGCTGGATCATTTTTGTACCCCAAATGCAGTAAAAATTCAAAAATTCTAATCCAAGCATGTAAGGGACTTATTCCATGACATAAGGCTTCTAGATTTACGGGTTTGTTGATGACAACATCCAACTTATTAAACTCCGTTGCTGTAGCTCCACAGCAAGCACAACGTAATTGCGAAGTGGTCCCCGTAATGACGTTAAATACTTTGCCATCTACAACAGTTAAATATAATTTAGGATCTGCAATTATAGTTTGACCTTTAT
This sequence comes from Polia nebulosa, assembly GCA_951329385.1. Lineage (NCBI taxonomy): Eukaryota > Metazoa > Arthropoda > Insecta > Lepidoptera > Noctuidae > Polia > Polia nebulosa. The sequence continues at coordinate 23,629,172 of OX589608.1, forward strand.
CGGTTTCCGCATAAAGTGGTGCTAACTGATCTATTTCAGCCTGTATCCGATTTTTTTCTTCAATGATAAGTTCTTTTGTCTCATTACGATATTGAATCTTCAATGGACGACAAAACTTGTACGATTGTGGGCTTGGATTAGACCACAACACAAAGCCGTCATTAGTTTTTAATCGTAAAGGGATATACGTTGTTGTAAATAAACAATTTTCATTCTCGTTATCACCATCTAAAAACTTCTGTTTATAAAAAGCCTGTCCTGTACTACCATCAAACCCCCAAGAACCCTCAAATCTACAATATAAAATGTTATTTTGCTTTTGTTTGCAATATTCTGAAATGTTTTCGGTATTAAATTTTATGATTCGGCGGTGTAGTAATAAGCTATGAACTGAGACACTTGCTTCTCTTTCAGTAATAACTATGTCTTCTTCAGGATAACACATTTGCTTTGCTATTTTTAATTTATAGTATGGAGGATAAGCTAAGAAACCTCTGTCTTTCAAATCTTTCTGTATGATACAGTAATCTTCCACAGTTAGTTTCCTATCAATGACTAAAGAAAGGGCTTCATCAGGGGTGTAGGGTTTGGGTTCGGCTTTCGCTTTAATGGATGATGCAATTTTTTTAGGACGAGTTGGACTTTTCAGGCACTCGTTGATAACGAATTCTAATCCTTGAGCAGAGTTTTTAATAAGTTTTTCTCCGTAAATTTCGTCTGTTACAATTTTCGACATCATTTTAATTATTTTTGACTGTGGCTGATCTTGAAGAGACTCCTCGAAACTTTTTCGAATACGACGCATTTGACGAGAGTTCATTTCATTCGCAGCAGATGGATTGTTATTCGATGTTCCGGGTATTGATTCGTCTTGGCGATTACTACATATATTAGAAGTTGATGGAGCTTCATGTGAAGTTCCAGGTATAGGTTCTGTAAACAACATATTGCTTACAGAACCCATATCTGATGGTTCTGGTTCTTGAGGTCTTAAAAGATAATTGGAAGGAAAGGTTTTGTTTAATTCTATAGGACATTTTTCTATTCTGGTTGGTATTTTAATAGAAAGCCATTTATCATTCTTTTTACTGAAGCGTTTAAAATTTCTTTTGCTGCTAATATAAAGTTTTTCACACTTAAAAATAAATTTGGAAATGTTGTCTCTAAGGTTTTTATTATTAACGTCAAGATCGTCTGGAATACCTGTTGGGTACAATGCATTTAAAACAGTCATTATCCGATCATTGGTTTCTAGGTCACCCGGTCTTTGTTTTGACCCATATTGTCGGGCCTTTTCAGCCAAAACATTATAAATTTGCAGTTTCGTCAGTATTTTCGGATCCGAATTCAGGCTTAGGTCGTCAGTAATCATTGCCACTCGCTGACCAACGTGAAGGTTGGCGCCCTCATGCCCCCCTTGCATTAAGTCCTCTGGTCGGGGCCCAGACGGACATCCCCCAGCAGGACGGGTCAGTGCCTGCTGAGGCAAAACAGTGCCATGGGTCTTTGACGGCTCCATGACACCTCACCCCCGCTTCTCCAGATATTATGTAAAGGAATTGGGTTTTAGCATTTGCCTAACGAGGGCGGACCCCTTCCCAATCCCACATAATACCTTTCATCGAAGATAGATCATAAACAAAAGTAGTGATCAAATTCAACCGTAAATAATTTAATTTTGATTTTGAATTTTCGCACTATTTTTTCATATCAACTTAAACTGTGTAAACTATGCACGCCACAATTTAAACCGACAGTTGTTAATACCTACCTGAGTCAAAAATAATGAATCACAATGAGTAATATTCGCATGAAGTACTCGTAAGTATCGCACACAGGTTTGAGTGACAACCCTAACCGACAATTTCAAAATTCAATATTTCCGAAATCCTGGGCCTGTTGCAACTGATTTTTTTTGTGGTGTTAGTTATTATAGTGGTTAATATTTAGGCTTAACAAAAAACGCGACCGTGAAGAGAATGGCCGAAAAAAAAATATTTTCTACATCATAGAAAAAAAAAATCTCACTTGTCTGAGCAAGATTTTTAAAGTTTTCAAGAAAAAAATGGTTCCGGTAGTGAATTTCTATCATACCTTAAAACATTTCGTGTAAAAATCAAAATAAAAAACGAGATATTGTGTTTCTATGGTTTTTAAGGATTTTTCTCGATTTTATATATTTCTCTTAAACTACAGTAGTTAGAGCCGGCGGAGTTTTGTTAGGAGGTTTGTTTCATTTTAGGCTTTCCCAAATACACATAAAACGAGCATGTCCGAACTAACGCAAAATAACACACTGTGCTTGGGTAGGATCTGATGAAGATCTTTGAAGATAGGCAGTGGAACTCTTCAATAACTAACAGCAATAATCTCGCAATTACTGCGGTCGTTCCTCTATGTATTGTTAAAAAGTGAAAAATAAAAAACTTTTTTACAAAAATAGCCTTCCAAAAAAAAAAAACAAATAGTGCAAAATAACTTTAATTTCGTAAGTCGGTGTTTGTATTTTACCGAATTCCGAAATTAAAGTTATTTTGCAATTTTAGAAGTCGCTTGTATTTTTTGTAAAAAAGTTTTTGATTTTTCACTATCTAGTTGTTACATAAACCCCAAAAGTAAAACTAAATATTAAAGTTATGCCCGAATGGATAACCCTAATAACATGGAATTTGAACATTTGGAGACAACCAAAACGTCATCTGTGTATAAATATTTTTATTTATGTTGATTTTTTCAAAAAGTGTTGAATCAATTTCGATAAAATTTATATGGGACCACCTCTGAAGTACGACCTACCAAACAAAAACAGACTCATCAAAATCTCTTCAAAAAAAAAAACACAGACGAATTGAGAACCTCCTCTTTTTGAACTCGGTTAAAAAGTAGATAAAACGCATGTGGCTTTTCAGTGGTGACTTTCAAGGAGTTTGTCCTCTACACCGTACCATATCATGACCGTGGTAGGAACGTGTCAGGCAAACAATTAATCTTTGTATTCAAAACTATGAGATTAGACAAGACTAGACCATTCCATCACCGATCGACACCGTCACGTACCATGCACGAAGCGTCAATAATAGGGATGTTAAAATGTACGGTGCGACCGCACATTATACAATTCAGTAGTTTACGCCGCACATACATTTAGCTCATAATACACTTACCTCAACAAAGCTAGTTTATTTACCAGTTATCTTTTTGGCAGCCGATGAACCGAACCACAGAGCACTAATATAGCCGAACATAAGTTGTTCTCTGAGCGAATTCACAAAGAATGCCTTGTTCGTAATTAGCTATAAAGTTTAATGCATAAATGATGAATTTAATTGTATTTTTAATTGAATATTGGCTATTGGATTATTTATTTGGTTGTATTTTTAAATTGAATGACAGTGTTTAGGTATTGCTTGATTTATTTAATTGTATTTTTAATTAGTGACATTTTTTATTGGATTTTTTTTATGAATTGTATTAATTGTTGTATTGTATTTTTAATTGATTGACATATTGAATCGGATTGTTATTGATTTGTATTATTTATTTAATTGTTATTTAATGAAACGGTTAATCGAATAAGCAGATATTATAATTATTGTACTCTATCGCATTAGGCCCATTGGCTTGTAATGATAGTTGTTACTTAGATAAATAAATAAAATAAAATAAATAAATAACCGTCCATAGACGCTCGATACAATAACAGATATCTTGTTTGACCTGTTGTGACCCAAGTCTACTTGACTCCGGGCTGGAGAATGATGAAGTTTTAATGTTTATTTTCTCTTTCACAGCGACGGAGGCGGTGTCCACAGCTAGTGCTCCCAGATGGCGCTGCGTGTACGAGTTCACAGCGCGCACCGCTGATGAACTTAGCCTACAGCCTGGAGACTTGGTGAGTTGGAATTTCCTGCCGCAGTCTCTGTTTCCTGATAGCTACAACCTGAGTCTATAATCAAGAGCCAATAAGTTACTTCTAGGCAAGCGTGCTCCGTCGTCGACCACATCATCGCTTACCATCTGTTGAGAAATGGATCAAACGCGAGGTGATCAGTGATGAAAAAAGAAAAGTTACATTATTAGCAAGTTCCTAAAATAGCTGCTACCCGCGAGTTCGTCCGCGTAAATTCAAACACTTGCCTGCAAACTGACCATTCAATCCGATGTTTTTCACAATTTCTTGGTTTCATTTTTTTATGCAGAACCTTAAGGTGAATGCTCCAGGGTAGCCCGCGAAATTCATTTCTTTACGTTTTTTGCAATTAGCAGATCAGTGTCACTTTGTATCTCGGTCAAAATTAGATTCGCGGCCGTAGCAAGTATGTATTTATAGAATTATAATCATTAAAATCATCATCTCTTAGAATTGATGCCAAATGTCCTGATTTCATGAAATACTTACATTTGGCATCAATTCTAACTCAGAGAGTTGATTTTAATAATTATATTTCTATAAATACATACTTGCTACGGCCGCGAATCAAATTTTGACCAAGATACAAACTGACACTGAACTGCAAATTGCAAAAGACGTGAGAAAATTTGAATTTCGCTGGCTAGCCTGGAGTGTAACCTTAAGAGGGAACAGGGGCTGCGATTCTTCATACAAGTGTATTCCCCTTTTTTCTTCCTGAATAATGCTTCTAGAGCAATCATTTTTTTTTTCATAAACTCAAGGTTGCTGTAGACACGTCCCTGTCATTTCCTTTGTTTCAGCAACTAATAAGTAAGGAAAATATGACCCTCCAAAAATGACAAAAAATGGCCCTATTTTTATTTTACTGCCGTCATTAAAGGACTACTAGACAAATTCGTAAAGTTTTAACTTATAACATTTAATAGAGACCTAGACATACTCTTCCTTAAAATTTTGGTGCCAAAAATAATTGAATCGGCTCAGTTTTCGAGGAGAAAAAAGGGGAATACAAAACGTCGATCTCGTAAAAAAAATTGTGATAAAATCGGTCTGAGCTGCAGCTGTCCATATCGCACTCTACGTGGACAGGCTTGAGGGAGCACGATGGCAATTGTTTCTTCAAATACCTATTTTGTAAATGCCTCGCAGACCCTGTTCCCTCTTAATGCTTTTTCTAAAGATAAAATAATCTATATTAATTCTATTATTAATTTTGTCATATTGTGTAGGTAAGCGACGCGCCGACACCTCGAGGCGATGCAGAACCCGGCTGGAGATGGGGAACGGCGCGAGGTAAATAACTTATACCAACTGTTCATCTATGCACATTGCACACTCTGATATCTTTTCTTTTGTCACGTATATAAAAGATAAGGGCGATACAGTGCGTTGAAATGTCGCGTGACGTCACGCGGCGCGACATTTTTACCACCTAAGTGACGTAACAAGCCCCCACTCCTGAAATTTGATGCGTTTTATCTTTGTCATTCTCTATTGGTTTATATAATATTTTTTGGCTATTTAACTGACGAGCTAGTTAGATTTTCCGAGTGTCAGCACACATCAGCCCAAAAGGGGTTTAACAACTAACTTAAACCTTATAATCATGACTTTAACTTATCGGACGCTTATCGTGTCAGAGAAGACAAAGACAGAACTGTGCCAGTTCGAATACCCGGCGCCTCCACCACTAACTTGTAGAGCCCGCAAGGCTCCAGTAAGACCTTTTTTTTTTTGGGTTCGGAAATCATCCAATGACTTCTCCCGCTCTGGGTGGAGCGGGAGGGCGTGTCAGACTCTTACTGACTAAAACCTACGTCTGTTCCTTCCCTGCCTGAGTGCCCAGGGGTGCGGTAACTCTGTTAAGAATTTATCCGTCCCTAGGCATGCAGGCACCGGCCACGATGGGCCCCGTCAGTGGTGGCTGACAACATCTCTTGTTCGTCGCTTGTGGAACACTACGCGCCGTCGACTCTCGGGCCTGGTGCTGATCGGACGGCGAGCTACCCACTGCGAGCCGTCCGCAGGCCCGGGTTCCAGTAAGGCCTGCAAGGCTCTAGGGATGCTCTATAGCTTGGGGGATTGTCTCACTCGCTGGCTACGCGAGAGTGTGGTGTGTAAGAGTGACTGGCTTATGTGTGGAGTGTGACGAAAGAAAGAGGATAAGGAACTCGGAACTTTATACTCAATAACGTTATACATGTGCCCTCTTCCAACGGGCGAATAGTTCTGTCGTCAAACCTATGCTTATTTAATATTCGAACGACTCCTCAATAATCTCAACTGCCAGCTAAACGCCGGTGCAGACCCGCTGAGTTTAGGCTTTGTCTACAATCGCCACAATACCCTATTGTCAACACAATTGGTGCAGTGGCTGAGCGATTAGCTGCTGAGCTTCGTGTCGCTGGTTCGATTCCCGCACGGAACAAAGATAGTTCCGGGTCTGGGTGTCTTGTGTATGTGAGTTTACATGTTTGTGAACGCACTTACGATACAGGATTAATTCCAAGTATGGGGCAACTCTTAATTTAAAAAAAAGAAAGAAAAAATAGTTACATCCACAAAAGTACAACACAGAACTAAAACTTTCTAAAAAAACATTTCCAACCACCTTTTTCTCTTCGTAGGCCAATCGGGCTGGTTCCCGGAGTCCTACGTGGAGGACATCAACGCGCCGGCCGCGTACGTAGACGTCATCGACCCCATGGAGACCAAGACCCAGCTGGAGGGCATCGCGGAGGTACCTGAGGCGGAGCTCAACATCGACTTGGGCGGGGCGTTGTCTTCTGTTGGTGAGTTTGAAAAAAAATATATTATTTAAGGCCTCTAATGGCGACTGTCAGCCATTACTGGCCTCTTTTGGCCATGATCGGCCACTTATAGGCCACCATCAGCTTTTCCTGGCCACTGTTTGTCATTACTAGTCACTGCCAGCCAGCCAGCGGTGCAAGAAATATAGATGTCTAAGGATTCGTTCCGATAATCATCCTTTGAATTACAAGCCAATTATTCCACAATTTTATACTTAGGGCAGTTCATTAAATAAAATAAAAAACTTTTTTACAAAAAAATAGAACCGACTTCCAAAAAAGTGCAAAATAACTTTAATTTCGGAAGTCGGTGTTCCTGTTTTGTGTCTTCGTTTTTTGACACCGACTTCCGAAATTAAAGTTATTTTGCACTTTTTTGGAAGTCGGTTCTATTTTTTTGTAAAAAAGTTTTTTGTTTTTCACTTTTTAGTTGTGGTTCCCCATTAAACTGTGTTAACAATTCATAGACATAGACGATAGCAGCAATCACGGTTGATTTGCTGTCAATTTTTGAAGAGTTCCGTTGTCTGTCTCCGAAACCCATCCTCAGATCTTTTTGAAATTTAAATGGGACCATTTCGGAATAAACCCCTTTCGAACAAAAAAATAATTTTGCAAATCCGTCAATATATGACGGAGTTATGCCCGAACATACATAAAAAAAAAAAAAAATACAAACATCCGAATTGATAACCTCCTCCTTTTTCGAAGTCGGTTAAAAATACAGTTTTTACCATACTTTTTTTTTTCAAAATATAAATATTACATAAACTTCAATAAGAAATCGATGCATATTACGCCATCTATTGCAATTTATTTGAACTAAATTTTCTTTGTTCGAAACGGGGTCTCTGTTTCCGTACGCACAATGAATGTGTTCCCAAAACGCTGTGTGTGTTTTTTTTGGTGGCGGTGGGAAATCATCCAATGACTTATCCCGCTCTGGGTGGAGCGGGAGGGCGTGACTCTTACTGACTAAAACTCATGGATGTCCACCATGTACCAGTGGCGCATCGCCGTACGTAACTTTTAGTAACTTCATGTTCTTCGTTGCAGAGACCAAGTCTGGACTGGAAGGCATCGCGGAGATGCCGGAAACGGAAATGACGAACGACCTCGGAGGAGCCATGCCCGCAGTTGGTAAATAACTTTCATTATTAAATGCTTGTATTTATCTTGCAATGGAGTTGCAAGGAGCTCGTGGCTAAAGTAATAACAGCCGCACAGGTCGATCCATCAGGTTAAGCTACGCTTGCCGAGATTGATCCATGAATGAGTGACCATCTTTACATACCGAGACTCCTCCGTGCCTCGGAAAGCACGTTAAGGTGGATGCTCCAGGGTAGCCCGAGAAATTCAAATTTTCTTACGTTTTTTGCAATTTGCAGGTCAGTGTCAGGTTGTATCTTGGTAAAAATTTGATTCGCGGCCGTAGCAAGTATGTATTTATAGAATTATAATCATTAAAATCATCAATGCCAAATGTCATGATTTCATGAAAGTCTTACATTTGGCATCAATTCTAACTGAGAGAGTTGTATTGATGATTTTAATGATTATAATTCTATAAATACATACTTGCTGCGGCCGCGAATAAAATTTAGACCAAGACAGAACCTGACACTGACCTGTAAATTGCAAAAAACGTAAGAAAATTTCAATTTCGCGGGCTACCGTGGAGCATTGGATCGTTGAGTGGTCGTCAGAAGCCTGAAAGTCTGACAACCAGTCTTACCAAGAGGTATCATATTATCCAGTAACTGGGTTGTGGAGGTCAGATAGGCAGTCGCTCCATGTAAAATACTGGTATTCAGCTGCATCCGGTTAGACTGGAAACCGACCCTACGATAATTGGGAAAAGGCGCGGGCAGATTAATTTTTTGATTTATCTTGCAATGTTCGTATGTAAATGGTCCGCTTAAAAATTTGCAATCCATGTTTCGAGCACTTGTTGGTTTCCGATAGAGCTGAAATTAAGCATACTTGTAAGTCCGGTGACAATGTAATATTATGATACCATCGAGCTGATCTGATGATGGCGCCCGGGAAGTAGGGACTGGGACTAGCTGATGGCAAATTGTAGGACAGTTGAATTTGTGCTAGTATGTTTTGTTATCAGGAGTACTTTCCACTATACATTATGACGAGGGTCTTAAGCTTGTTTTTTTTAATTCTTTAATTCAATGTAAGTAAACAGAGTTAAAACAAATTTTTGTGACGAACGACTGACGAACAGACAGATAGACGGACATGTGAGTGACAACAATAGGGCTCCGTTTGGACTCTTCGCGTACGGAACCCTAAAAACATATCTTCTAATATATAAATATCTCGTATCACGGTTTGTGGTTGCACTGCTCCGAAACGGCTCGATCGAATAAATTTTTGATGTAAAAACTTAAAGAAGTTTTCGCTTCAAAAATTCATTCATTCATCTCATTTTAGGCGCGTTGGGCATTGTTGAGATGGGAAAAACTATTGAACTCTCGCGACGACCCGCTACGAGTGCTACAACACGTAGCGTCGTAGCACTCGTAACTCATCGTGGAGCTGATTGAAGTGAAAACTTTAGACGCGTTGGGCGTTTTTGAGATGAAATAAAACAGTTGAACTCGTCATTGACGCCGACAGCGCTACGCGATCCGCTGTGAGCTATGAGCCCGTCGTAACTGTGAGCTTGTAGCTGTAAAACCTCTCATACAGGTTTTACAGCCAAACGGTTAGGGCTACAGTCTTCAAATTTTCACAGTATAAGCATCTTGTTGACCCAAAGCCATACAAATTGTCAAAAATACATTTAGTACGGAACCCTAAATGTGCGAAGTCCGACACACACTTGGCCGGTTTTTTTTTACGTCTATTTTACAGAATAGTTAAGTAATATTTTAACGTCTATTTTACAGAATAGTTAAGTAATATTTTAACGTCTATTTTACAGAATAGTTAAGTAATATTTTAACTTCTATTTTACAGAATAGTTAAGTAATATTTTAACGCCTAATTAGTTATTATAATTGTCTAAAAGCTGGTTACCACCTCTATGGAGATTCTATTCACAAGGCCGGGAATAAGTAGGTTATTTGTCCTCTTCTTCTGCCCGCGCCTTTTCCCAACTATCTTGGGGTCGGCATCCTGTCTAACCGGGTGCAGCTGCACTTTACTCAATATCTTACTCAATACTCAATATCTTTATTGCTTTTCCATAAAATATAGGTATGCTTAGGTGGTATGTGTTTATAATAGGGATTGTTATGGACCCTGTCGGGCACAGCAAAAAGGTAGAAGAGAGGAAGCTCTATTTTAGGTAGTTATTAGATTTATATGAACTATATCGTAACTTAAAAAATAATCAATTAATTATTAAATTTAATTTTATAACCGTAGCTGGTATAAGTTTTATTTTTAGTAATGATTATATGTAGATTAATTTCTTCAATTTAATTCTATTATTTCTGTTATTTTTTCTTATATTTATATTACTATTATTTACAAAATATTCATTTATGGAATAAAAACATTTGTTATAGATACTGATATTTAAATGTCATTCAATTTAATTCTGTTATTTATATGTCAATTATGTAATGCTAATAATTAAATGTCATTCAATGTACTTAATTCTATTATTTACATGTCAATTATTTAATACTAATATTCAAATGTCATTCAATTTAATTCTATTATTTATATGTCAATTATGTAATACTAATATTTAAAAGTCATTAAATTTAATTCTATTATTTATATGTCAATTATGTAATACTAATATTTAAATGTCATTTTAATTTAATTCTATTATTTAAATGTCAAATAAGTAATACTAATATTTAAATGTCATTCAATTTAATTCTATTATTTTTATTATTTAAACTTGTCATTAAAATATTCATCTATGGAATAATAACATTTGTTTGTCAGAAATTCTTTAATCTTTTTTATAAATATATTTAACTTTTCCTCTTTCTTTAATAATTCGGGCAGTTTATTATATATTTTTATAGACATCACATAGGGACCTGTAGAATGCATTTTTAACCTGCACGCGTAGCATGACCAATTCTATCTCTACTCTGCCAAGAGTAGACAAAGTTATTTCTATGACACTCTACGTCTCTACTGCCCGACCACGGCGCGACCCGTAGACTCGCGTTTCTACGAAGACAAAGACATATTCATTCTTTCCATAGCAACGGGTAGGTAGTTAGTGATGTAGACAAGCTAAGAATTCTACGATAATATATTACGTTTCGTTATCGAAATAAATGTGTCTAACGCCAAGTTCTAAAACATTTTGAACGTAACTCAAAGCAACAACGAAACGTATTAATTTTATTCTGTCATTTCTGTCATCTGTGTTGACTGTTTTTTTTTAAATTATTTTATTATCCCCGAAGGGAAGGCGAAAGTCTTTTGACCATATTGCCTAGTCTTACGTAGTTATTTATACTTTTTTTTCCATTAGAATGCAGATGTAACACATTCTAATGTTTTTTGCAGTATTTGGCAACAAATGTGTCGAGTCAGCCTTCTCGGCAAACTTCGCTGAGGTAGTCAATACTACAATAAAATTCTAAGCTCCATTTTCCCGAGATCGCGCCTGTTTCAATGATTCCACATATTGTCCATTTGCGTTGACACTTGAGACACAAAACTACACCAATTTTACATCACAGTATCCACTAGGAATCAATAAACGAATAATTAAAACAGCCACTGAACTTCACTCGACAAAATTCCGCCAATTTGTTTGTTGTTTGTACAACAATATTTAATTTTGTGTTTGTGGAGACTGATCGTGTTGGATTTGTGTAAATAACAACAAACAAAGTAAATAAATAATGAAACATAGCAAAAATGTAGTTTGTTATGTTAATTTTCGCATTTTGTTACACAATACAAAACTTTAAAACACATTTTTCAAATGTTTGGTTTTTGGAAAAGTTATTTATATTTTTTTTTTCGGGAAGATCGTGAGCCTCCGTTAATGCTCGTACTTCGTTTCTTTCTGCCTTCCTTCCATTCTTCTCGGTATAAAACTGAGACGATGGCGACAGTAGCCCCCAGACATGTTTTTAAAATCAAACTTCAAACACACACACTCACTTCATTTCTTTTATTGGCTTTTGTGGAAGATTCACCACAATTTTGAAATGAAACAGACGCCTAATTGAGTTTTTAAAATCAATAAAGATCTTGTCTAGGTCTAATGAGATGTAGACTATTTGACACTTCTTGAGTAGAAATATTTCTACCTTCATGTGTCAAAAGTAGAGAAAAATTGGTCGTCATGCTTTACATTGTAGACTTTTGTCGACTGAAGAATAGAAACATTTCTTCTCGTCAGTTTTAACATCGCCATGCTTGACACGGTAGAAATCTTTCTACAATCTGTCATTTTGTCTATTCTTCCGTCGACAAAACCCGTTTCTAGGGTGGTCATGCTACGCGTGCTGGAGGTTGGTAGATTTAGTCTAGATCGGTGCCTGAGTGCGTAACGTGATTGGATGTCTTCGCGTTTTGTATAAAACTCATGATGCTTACGAACGAATTTGCATGTTTCTAAAATGTAGATACTGGGGAGGGTTAGAATGTTGTGTTTTTTAAAATAAGGTTTGCAGCTGTCAGTTTGATCAATATTTGCCAAAATTCTAATTAATTTTTTTTGTAGGGTAAAGAGTGTAGGTGCATCTGTGCTATTACCCCAGAGGGTTACGCCGTAACTTAGCCATGCATTAGCATACGCATAGTAGGTGGTGAGAGCAGTTTGTAAGTTGGTGGTCTTTTTTATTTCGCGAAGAGCATACGAGAACTTTGAAAGTTTTGCACGGGTTTTTTGTATTTGTGATTTCCAGTTAATATGTTTATCTATTGTAAGTCCAAGTAATGTGCATTCGTCAATGCTTTCCAATTTTGAACCATTAAATTTGAAATTCAAGTATAATGGTGCTTTTTGGTAAGGGTGGAAAGTCATTAATTTAGTTTTAGTGTAATTAATTTCTAGGTTATGCGAGTTCGTCCAGTTACATGTTTTAGTGAGTGTGGAGTTAAGTATTTCCTCTACATTTGTGTTGTTGCGACATGAGACTAGTAAGGATATATCATCCGCGAACAAAACACACTGTCCCTCTATGGTTTTCGGTAAGTCGTTAATATATATGAGAAATAGTAAACACCCTATGACACTTCCTTGGGGGATGGAGGCGTTAATAGTTTTACTACTTGGTCGGATTTTTTCTATTTCTCTACTATTTTTATTAAAGTATTCAATTTCAACTACCTGTTCTCTATTATGTAAGTACGACGAGAGCCATTCATGGGCTTTCCCGCGAATTCCTATTCCGTATAATTTGTTAAGCAGTATTTTAAATTCAATGACAAGTGGCCTATTGTTGCTGTTCTTATATCTCCCCACTCTGTATGTCTCCTCAATGTAACCTGTCAGGTCTACGTTCATAGTGGTGTGGAATAGTTCAGTAATTCTGTTGTGTAGTTTAAATTCCGGTTCTTGGTAGTACTCAGCAAATCCGTAAAGTACTATTTTCTTTGTGTTTGTTTCAGTGCAAGTCGTAGCTGGGGTATCCTTGCTGTTTCTTATATCTATAATATTTTTTTTCAATTCTTCGTTTTCCTTGGTAAGGTTTTCAATTTTCAAGTTAATTTTCTCAATTTCCTCCATTCTTAGTTCGTTTTGTTTATTTAGGGCCTCTGTTTTATGTTTGAATTCATCCTTTACTTTAGTGATAGCTTCATTTATTTCGCTTTGGATTATAGTTTTTATTTCAGTTATAATAGATTTATTATTTTCCTTCAGGCGCAATATTATTATTTCGCTTAAATTTTGCAGCGTTAATTCGGTTTGATGGGCTGTTTCCCTTTCCTCTGTGTTCATCGTATCACCCAGTATACTTTGTTCTTCAAAATCAACGGTGTCATTGTTTGTATCGGTTGCCTTTTTCCTGATAGTGACATTATTTAGTTCAGGGGGTGATTTTGTCTGTTGGGGTGGTTCACGATCTTGTTGACGTACAGGAGTATCTGAATTACCGACTTTGGTAATTTTGCAGTAACAAGTTTGGCATTTCCATTTGTTTTTATGCTCGAGAGTCATCAATTTTTTGAACCGATGAATTGATACATTAGCACATTCTAGATCGTATGTGCTTTTGCAACGTACGCAGGTCAGGTTTTCTATTTCTGGTATTTTCTGATAGCATCCTGCACATACAGAAGCCATTTTTTATGTATGCTAATTGTACTACTAGTAGCGCTCCACAGTAGTGGATAGTGGTACTATTTGAAGTATTGTAGTTTGTTATTTTCTCTACTCGGCAATAGATGGCGCTGTTTTCAATGTACCAAAGTGACTTTCTATATTTCATTGTTATTGTTAAGAGACAGTTTATACATATTATTTTAATCCCCTACCTTTCTTGAGGTTTGCAATCCTAATAGCTGTTTATTTTTCACCGTTGGAACTTCATGTTGGTTATGTTCTTGTTGTTATTGAAGAAAAAAAAAACTTAGATGTCGTTAAAAGTTATATGGCACTGTTTTACCTAAGTTTTTGAAAAATTCTTAGGTGCTTTAACTTTAGTCACTGTATATCCTTATTAACTTGAACTTCAATCACTTTTTTATAGGATTTTGCCTCAATAACTATTTTTTAGGATTTTTTAAGTACGGAGCTAATGTTTGCTTTCGCTCAGTCTACCCTCTCTCCCCCTTTCGACGTTTGGCTCCCAGATTGGACAGGGCCGGGGCCGCCTTGAAGCGGCTCCTACCCAATCTGAGGGGGCCAAACGCCTCCTGCCGGAGGCTCTACGCGGGGATCATGCGGTCCATGGCCCTCTACGGGGCACCGGTGTGGGCGCGTTCATTGAGGCAGCGATCAGCTCGCCAGATGAACGCGTCCCAGAGGGTCATGGCGATCCGCATCATCCGAGGATACCGCACGGTCTTCTCCCGTGAGGCTGCGAGCCTCCTTGCCGGACTGTCACCGTGGGATCTGGAGGCAAAAGTCCTCGCGCACCTGTATGAGTGGTGCGAGGAGGCAAAACGCCGGGGCGAAACTCCGCTGCCGCGACAACTCGCGGCTCGGCGGACAGAGCTCCGGCAGGATCTCATGGTGACATGGAGAGAGCGACTGTCGCAACCCAGCGCTGGGCACGCCACCATCGAGGCGGTAGTGCCCCTCTTTGAGGAGTGGCTGGAGAGGCGCCACGGCGCCCTCACCTTCCGCCTGACGCAGGTCCTCACCGGACATGGCTGTTTCGGTAGGTACCTGTGTCGGATCAAGGTGGAGGTGACCCCCGGGTGTTTCCACTGCGAGGATCGCCCAGAGGACACGATGGAGCATACGGTGGAGGTTTGCCCCGCTTGGGCAGAACACCGCCGTGTCCTCGTGGATGCGATAGGCGGCAGCGACCTCTCGCGCCCGGCCCTGGTTCAGGCCATGGTACGGAGCGAGAGGGAATGGGAAGCCGTCTCCTCCTTCTGCGAAGCAGTAATGCTCGCGAAGAGGGAGGCGGCATACGTTAGGGAGACTCAACAACAGCCGAGTCGCCCTAGCGCCCTCAGCCGCAGCCGCCGCAGGAGACGCCAGGGGCCGCGAGACGATCTCCGGCCACCGTAGACCCGGGCCTGCGGGCGGCGAGTAGTGGGTAACTCGCCGCCCGATCAGCACCAGGCCCGAGAGTCGACGGCGCGTAATGTTCCACGCGCGCCTCAAAGAGTTGTCAGCAAAGGACGGGGCCTGCCACGGCCAATGCCTGCCCGGGGGTTGAGGATAAATTCGAAAGAGTTACCTCGCCCCTGGGTATGTAGGGCAGGCCTCCCTGCCCTACATACCCAGGGCCGAGGGAACAGAGGTGGGTTTTAGTCAGTAAGAGTCTGACACGCCCTTTCGCTCCACCCTAGAGCGGAAGAAGTCATAAGATGATTTCCTACCCCCAAAAAAAAAAAAACCGGGTGCAGCTGAATACCAGTTTATACATGGAGCGGACTGCCTATCTGACCTCCACAACCCACTAACTGGGTAATACAATACCCCTTGGTAAGACTGGTTGTCAGACTTTCGGGTTTCTGACAACCCGTAAAGACTGTCAAAGATCCACGATTGACAGCCGGGACCAACAGCTTAACGTGCTTTCATTTATGCAATATTCCTTGTTTGTATTCCGTTTGTATTATGTAATATACGTTCCGTTTTGTTTGCTGTAGTGATCTCCTTCCTAATTTCATTGTCATTGATCGAGGCGTCATAGACCTACGTTTTGTCTATGGCGCGTAGTGGTGCACCGCACCATAAACGATATCACTAGGAATTAGTTTAGTTTTATTTTATTTTTACTTGGATACTAGGCTTTTGAAAATTAATGTGCGTTTTGTAATCTGTGCAAAATAAATATTTTTCTTTCTTTCTTTACCCATCCTGTTGGATCGACCCGTGCGGCAGTTATTACTTTAGCCACGAGCTCCTCTAATATAATAATAATAATTAGGTTATTTATAGGTGTAAATAACGAAAATGAAAATTAGCCATGATTTGTGAGGGTGGGTGCAAAACACCATTTTTGGTCTTTCAATAATGATTTCATATATTTTGACTAGCTGACTCAGCAAACGTTATTCTGCAATAAGAAATTGGGGGGTGGGGGTAGGTGGGTGAAAAATACTTTACGACCTAATCTAATACCTTTTTTTTTGTGGGGTGGTAAATCATCCAATGACATCTCCCGCTCTAGGGTGGAGCGAGAGGGCGTGTCCGATTCTTACTGACTAAAACCCACCCCTGTTCCTTCCCTGCCCTGAATGCCCAGAGGCGCGGTAAACCTATTCTCATACCTACCAAATATACAAAAAAAAACATTAAAAACCGGTTGAGCCGTTTCGGAGGAGTACAACCACAAACACCGTGACACAAGATTTTTATATATTTAAATGACATCATCTTCATAATTTCTGCCGAAAGATGTCCACTGCTGGACATAGCCTTCCCACAAGTGTCGCCACAATGACCGGATCTGTGCGTCTCGCATTGTACCCGGATCCACTCCGGAGATTCTTAGCACCACTTGCCTTGCCGTAGTTGTGACGATTAAAGAATATAGTAGTGGAGGTAGGTCCGCGCGGGTAGGTGTGTCACTAGACAGCTGTCACTCTTACTGAGCGGACGTACAACCGATGTACTATATAAAGACAACAAACCATTGTTTTATTACACGATCTGTGCTTACCCCTGTGACAAGTGGACGTCACAAGTGGCGACGAGGTTTTGTGTAAGTACACCAATATAAAAAAAAAAAGAAAAAGGAGTGAACCAACGGGAAATGTTGTCCCATAATTTAGCAATATGCTAAGCGGTGTTTACGTGCAACTTATACGTACTTGGTTAATTATTTGCGATATGCACAAAATGGCTCAATAAGTTTTTGCTAATATCATTTTTATTACATATTTACCTAAGGTAAATTTTTGATTACAAAACTTAGAAAGGTATGCCTTTCTAAAATAACACCACTACCCACAATGGCCACAATGTTGTAATTTAAATTCTGTTTACAAGTTATACGCGTATCTTACAAGTACCTACTCAGTTGATACTATGAAGAATAACGTATCTATTAGCTTATTTGAGACGCATGTCGGTACTTGAACTAATATTATAAAGTAGTATTTTGACAGATCCAATTCCAGTCCCGCATGTCGGGAAACATAAATAGAGAATAGCTCGTTGTGGTTGTGCCAGACTTTATATAATTACTGCAACGTAAACAAAGTATTTATAAAGTATGCTATTTTTGATTATGATCTAGGTTATTATTTTTTTTACCTACCTAATATTCTAGGCAAGTGGTAATTTGTCATTTTACTCAAGGTTGGTAATTAATTTTATTAATGTGGCACGTAAACACTGCATTGAGGGATGTGAAATCACCCTTATAGATTTGAGTAGTAAGTCTATTATAGACTGGTACTAAAAAAACGCCAAATTAGTAAACTGCATACTACAGTTGGTACTAACAAAAAAAAAATACAATAATATAATTATGTATTTGGATAGTAGGCGAAAGTGGAAATGGTGTTTCCATCATAAGTAGTAGGAAGTCGAATGATTGACTGGTACTAAAAACGCCAAATTAGTAAACTGTATACTACAGTTGGTACTAACAAAAAAAAAAATACAATAATATAATTATGTATTTAGATAATGGGCGAAAAAGGAAATGGTGTTTCCATCATAAGTAGTAGGAAGTCGAATGATCGACTGGTACTAACAAAACGGAAAAAAAAAGAAAAAAAAAATGTAATTATGTATAAACTCGTATATAATTAGCGAAAGTGGAAATGGTGTTTCCATCATAAGTAGTAGGAAGTCAAATGATCGACTGGTACTTAAAACGCCAAAGCAGTAAACTGCATACTGCAGTTGGTACTAACCAAAAAAAAAAAAAAATATATATATATAATTATATCATACATATATATAATTAGCGAAACTAAAAATCTTCCATCATACTTATGGAACATTTCCAATTTCGCAAGTTGAATGATCGACTGGAACTAATAAAAAAAAAAAAAAAAAAAAAAAAATCAAATCAAATTTCTATGAGTAGTAAACTGACCTAAGTATCTGGTAGAGGTGGTCTGTAACAGGTAAAATTAGAAACCTGTTTCACCTGTTCCAGTTACAGGGACATAACAGTTTCAAAAAAAAAACCTGTTCCAAAATAACAGCCTGTTCCGTTGCAACCAAAGACTCTTTGATTGCAACAGATTTATAATATAGTACCTAGTATCATTCAGTGAAGTAGGAACAGATGTTATCTCTTTCTGTTAAAATAAGTTAGAAGAGAAAAGAATTGATTCAAACTGTTCCAGGTCAGTTTTCTTTCTAATAACGTAACACCAGTTACGGCAATATTTTAATTTGATTGGTCTGTTGTAGGTTGTGGAACAGGCAGGAACTGGAACTGTATTTTTGGTTTTGCGATACCTGTTAAATGTCGTTACTTTTTAAAACCTGTTTTTTTAAAACAGTTTCGATAAATACGCCTCACTCCTAGTATCTGGTTGTCAATTGGTACTAACAATAGCAAATTGGCGTAAGTCACCCCAAAAACGTCCCACATACCACCCCTGGAAGCTTTTGATTGCGAAGGCGATCCTGCGTCCGTACGATGGAAAAAAATGGAAGAGGGGCTTTGAATTGTTTTAAGTTGCATTAAATATATCAAACCCAGAGAAAAAAAAGGCCACACTACTATATGTAGGAGGTTTGACACTTCAGGAGATATACTATAATATCCCTGGTAAAGTGATAGACAAAGCAGTGGGAATCAATGTAGATGTTAACAACTGGACTCATAAGAAACTTGACGACTACTTTTTGCCTCGTCAAGTAAGTACGGCTTCGTCACCAAAGTAGAAAATGCAAGTTCTCTTGCGAAAAAAACAACTTAATTGATGAAATTATCAAAAACTGTCGTTTCATGGAGCTCGTAACGAAAGTTCTCACTTTAGGTGACTCGTTTAGTCTCGTTAAAATTATTTCAGAAGTAAATGCTGTAGAAGCAGTAGAGAGACAACTCAACGATTATGGTCAGGATACACAGGCTTCAATTATTAATAAAACAGACACGAAATAGCAAGTCTCTAGAAATATAGGATGTGTACGGTGTAGTAGCAGTGTAAATCATAACGAAGACAGTAACCACAATTAAAACAATGGTGCCGATTCTCTTGTTCAATAACTAAACTAAAATTGGAGAATCGCTATATTTTACTAAAAGGTAGTAGAAGAGGACGGCTATAGCTATGAGCTAATTTAGAGATGTCAAACTCAATTACCGAGTTTTAGTCGACATGTTTTTACGTGTACCCTTAATTTGTATGGAAATATTAGTTCAACTAAATTTGACAGCTCTAACTTACGTTCGTCTCTTTCTTGTTTTATTAAAGATAAAAAGATAGCAATAGCCTAAATTGTGTTTGGTTTGTACAAACTAGAGTCTGCGTCAATTTCTAAAATGTGGTTTCATCGGACACCATAGAAATCAATGCAAAACTCGAGCATTTAAAAGGAAAAATCAAAACACACACAAGTTTCCTAAAATAAAGCCTAACTTGACGAAGCAAGACAACGATAAACCTAACGTCAAGGAGAATCCTGTCAAAAATAATATTGACTATATTTTTCATTTTGAGGATGACACGACGCTAAGCTGTCATATGGGAGGTATTAAAGTTTATTTGATTATTGATTCTGGCAGCAAGTGTAAAATTTTTGAGTGAAACAACTTAGGATTATCTTAAAAATGCGGCATAACTATCAGTAATCAAATTATCAATTTAAATAAAACATTTGTTGCTTACGGCAGCAGCACACCGTTGACAATAATTAGAGCATTCGATGCAGATGTTCATGTAGGCGACTAACAGCAGACTGCAAAATTCTGTGTCGTTGAGAACGGCACTCGAGACCTTTTAGGAAAGGACACCGCTATCACAGTACAAGTATTCAAACTCGGTATAGGAGTTAATCCGGTAAGCGAGCCAAGTTTCCCTAAAATTAAAGACGTGCAGCTTGAGATTTCAATAGACAAAACAATCAAACCGGTAGCCAGCCCTGTCGGTGAGTACCCATTCCCCTGCAAGAAAAGATTAACAAAAAGACTGACCAATTGATCAAATTGGATATATAATAGATCCTATTACTAAACCTTCGGTAAGGGTATCACCAATAGTGCCCGTCCTCAAACCGGAAGGAGATGTAAGAGTGTGCGTAGACATGCGATGCGCGAATAAGGGATCGTGAGGGAAAACCATCTAATGGCGACAGTGGATCAGTTACTAATAAAATTTGGTAAAGCAAGGGTTTTCCCAAGCTCGACATTAAATACGTACTTCATCAAGTCGAAATCAGCGAGGACTCAAGAGATATAACAAACTTTATTTATAACGAGTCAAGGTTGGTACCGATATCAGCGGCTCAAGTTTGACATAATCGTGTGCGCCAGAGTATTTTCCAAAAAAAAAAAAATGTAGAAAAAATACTTCTTTTCTGTGATGGCATCGTCAACTTTATTGATGACATTGTCATAAATGGCAAGGATGACGCAGAACACAATACGTTTGGGCCTATCAAACATGTCCTGCATTTATTTAAAGAAAAAAAAATTGCAATAAATCAGAAAAAAAATGCGTATTTAATGTCAAGAGCATAAAATTATTGGAACATTAATTATTGTCGGAAGGGGTTAAACCCCTTGACAATGCGTTAGACAGTTTTAGGGAGCCAAATAAACTATGTCAAGAAATGGATCCCAGAATCCCAGATGGTGATTAAATCCAGAACCCATTAGGAGGCTTTTAACGCTAAAATTAGGAAAAAATGCTGAGATTAGTCAACATTGGGGTCCTAAACAAACAGAGTCGTATTTTATGTTAAAAAACTTCTTGATTAATATCCATACACTTGGATATTATAACCCAAAAGAAAAACCACAGTCATGACAGATGCTAGTCCGGTTAGTTTAGGAGCGATTCTCATTCAGTCTGCTAATAACGGACCATAGGTGATTATTTATGGCAATAAGAGCCTTACAGAAGTTGGACAAACTTTACTGTTAGAAAAAAAAAAAAAAGATGCTCTCGCTCTGGTTTGGACTGTAGAGCACTTTAGAATGTTCTTATACGGCAAAGAAACTATTGATTTGTTGACTGATCACAAGCCGCTGGAAGTTATATTTGGTAACAGATCAAAATCAATTAGGCAGGCAGGCAGGCATACAATTTCAAGGTAATTCACACACCTGGAAAAACAAACATCACACTAAATGAAAAAAAAAAAAAAAAAACGAAAATTCAGGTAATGTTTGTTTGGATAAAGAAAGATTTTCAAAAAAAAAAAAAAAGGGTCAGGGACAGGGAGAATAATAAAAGAAAACAAATTGACACCGAATTTTAACCCCACACTACATACGTCATAAGGTTCTGAATATACCATAAAGAACGATAACATCGGACTAGAGTTGAGGAGGAATATTGTACATCTATAAAGAGTTGAAGGTAAATGGCAAGTGTGTGGAGAAAACACACCTTATTGTGACGATACCAGCGATTGCGATTCAGACAACGAATAGTATAATTATTTGTCAATCTTGTTTGTTTAATTGTAATTAACAATGTATAACTTTCTATTGTTTGAAACCTCTGTGTAAAATATTTGATTAAAGTTGAAAGTACTCTAATTAATTTAAATTTATATTTACGTTAGGTGTGAACTACATTAAGTAGTCTAATTCCAATTGCGTTTTATATGTGTTTAAGCTTTCAGTTTCACTTATGTGTATTTATAAAAATCTGAAAAATTAATATTTGTTAAAAAGGAAGAGGTGTGACGATTAAAGAATATAGTAGTGGAGGTAGGTCCGCGCGGGTAGGTGTGTCACTAGACAGCTGTCACTCTTACTGAGCGGACGTACAACCGATGTACTATATAAAGACAACAAACCATTGTTTTATTACACGATCTGTGCTTACCCCTGTGACAAGTGGACGTCACAGTAGTCTTGACCGCTACCGGAGTCAAGGGTAGACAGGCTGTGGGGCACTAGGGACATTTCTTTGTTGCGTGTCTCATGGAGGCTTTGCCATAAACACCCATCACTCAAAAAACTGAGTGGAAGTACATTTCATGACACCCTCGACCTATTTCCACAGAAGGCGGCGATTTCTACATTGCCGCGTACCCCTACCTGTCCCAGGAGCCAGGAGACCTCACCTTCGAGGCCGGCGAGAGGATCGAGGTCATCAGGAGGGACGGCGACTGGTGGACTGGCAGGATCGGCATCAGGTGAGTGTCGTGTGCGTTTTTTTTTTTTTTGTGGTGTGGCATTCATCCAATTACATCTCCCGCTCTGGGTGGAACGGGAGGGCGTGTCAGACTCTTACTGACTAAAATCCACCCCTGTTCCTTCCCTGCCCTGAGTGCCCAGGAGCGCGGTAACTCTATTTCGAATTTATCCTCAACCCCTGGGCAGGAGTGTCGTATGCGTCGGAGTTTTTGGCAGTATTTTTAAGTGAAATTCAGTGGCTGCTTTAAATATTCAGGAATTTATTCCTAGTGGATATTATGGTATTCGAAAGAGAGTTACCGCGGCCCTTGGCACAGGCAACTGATGGAACAAGGGTGGGTTTTAGTCAGTAAGAGTCTGACAGGCCCTCCCGCTCCACGCAAACAGGGAGAAGTTGTTAGATAATTACCCTCCTTCCAGAAAAAAGCCTGGCACTCCGAGAGTACCGTCAGAAGTGAAAACAGAAAACTTAAACAGAAATGCCCAACGCGCCTCGCAATCCGCTACGAGAGTGCTACGACGCGTCGTAGCACTCTCGTAGCGAATCGCGTGTCGGTGGCGCGCGAGTTCAATTGTATTTTTAACCGACTTCAAAAAGAACGAGGTTATCAATTCGGATGTTTGTATTTTTTTTTTTTTTTATGTATGTTCGGGCATAACTTCGTCATTTATAGACGGATTTCCAAAATTATTTTTTTTGTTCGAAAGGGGTTGGTTCCTAAATGATCCCATTTAAATTTCATATAGATCTGATGATGAGTTTTCCTCTCATCTCCGGTTGTCAAAAGAGTAACAGTGTTATAGAAGTGCTCCAGATATTTAATCGAAAACAAAAGCAAATACCGATAAAAATCAACCAAATCTTCCAAAAATCGAAACTGGAAAGTAGATAGTACTTGGACCCAACTTAGAGAAGCTTATTTACAGTGGTTACTACACTTTAAAAGGTCAGAAAATTTCTGCTATTCATTCATTATTATACGTTAACAAGTGTGAGGGTAGTCTCATGCGTCTGCCCATAGACTACACCAAGTCTGACACTTGACACATCTGCAGTATTACCAACCTATCGGACATAACACTGTGTTCCGTTTCACGCATCGTAGAACGTTTAGTTGCTGCGTCATACCACAGGAATGTCAGAAGATATGTTAAAGCTATTTTAAACGTAAGCGGCACGGCGACGGACCAGGGTCAGCGACCGGCCTTCGGTACGCTTCGTGGCTTCAAGGACACATTCGGCTGGACTCGGCGGTCACTCGGGCTTACGGAAGTCTTCGATCTCACGAAGTATTGTCGACACCGATCTCACTACTCCTGCGCACATTAACTGAGTCAGCAGCAACTCTCCGTATATCTATATTATTAGTATAGTCATTCCCGCTCGACGATGCCGTTAAAACGCACACCACCGGCGATGCACCTACAAACATCTCAGACAGTGGTGACACCTGTGGCGACAACTTTGCCCACCAGTTTTGAGCAGGTGCTTTTCACCCCACTTAGCTCTTCTGAACCTGCTTTAAATACAAGGGCGGACTCACCTATTGATGAAAACTCACCAAACATTACATTCCGAAATAGAAAACGCAGGCGATTGGAGGACAGTGAAGGGAGCAAGTTATGCACTTTTATGTCGGAAATGAAGCAAATGTTTCAGGATTTTAAGGCCCACCAGGATGATAAATATGAAAAGTTGTTCGCCCTAGTGAATAGCTTTCGTGATTCCTTTGATCACCTCTCGGCTCAGCACGACAACCTTAAATCTCAAATTGAGTTATTGGAAACGGAGCGCAAGGAAAATCTCTCATACATAAGTGACCTCGAAAACAAGTTGGATAAAATAGAGCAGAGCTCGAGGTCCACCTGTTTAGAGATTCGAAATATTCCATGCATCAAGGAAGAATCAAAGTCTTCTCTGTTAAAAACTGTCATTGATACTGGTAGCCTACTAAACCTTGAAATACAGCCAAGGGATGTGAGGGACGTATTTCGCATAAAAACTAAAGATCCTGCAAATAAAACAATTATTGTCGATTTTACCACCGTCATCCTTAAGGCAGAATTCCTAGTTAAGTTCAGGCAACACAACAAAAATAGCTTTAAATTAACAACAGAACACCTCAAAATTACTGGCCCTGCAAAACAAATCTACGTATCTGAAAACTTATCAGCTAAAAATAAAAGGCTGTTCTTCCTGGCTAGAGATGCTGCAAAAACAAACGATTTTCAGTTTTGTTGGGTCTCGCACGGAAAGATCCTAGTGCGGGAAAAAGTCGGATGTCCTCATTTTCAAGTGCAATGCGAGGCGGATCTCGGCCGTATCAAAAAAGGCGCGTGACTAGTTGTCTATTATTATATAACTTTATTAACTTATTACCTCGTAAACTTAGTGTTATTGTATTGCATGCAAATCTACTGTTATACATTTAAATATCTTAAATTTGGGACTATTGTTAAACTCACACCGGTAAATACTACTCACCTCTCACACTCACACATATCTTTACACATTTTCACACAACCCTGCACTTTCCACAAACTCTGTATACTCCCTCTATTAAAAGACTTAGCATGCTTAAAAAACACCTGCTTACTGAACCCCTCAGTTTGTCTTTCCATTGTCAGCTCAATAAACCTGGGGCTGCTACATTGTGACCACGAGTATGATTACTCTATTCTAAAATTTTGTTACCTTTTTGTTATTATAATTAAAAATGGATGATCTTACCGTGGTCACTAGTGAAGTTGAGCACATTGCCGTCTCAAATTGCTATACCTGTTCCCCGGAATCTAGTGATAAGTTTTTGGATTGTTCTCTCCACGATCTTAAAATATTGCACACTAATATTCGTAGCATAAACAGCAATTTTGATAATCTGGTGGTTTTTATGAGTAGATTATCGTACTTGCCTGACATTATTATTCTGACTGAGTGTTGGTTAAGCAAATGCCCAACTACTCCCTTACTAACCGGCTACAACTCACACACTTCGTCGTATAAAACACAAAATGAGGGCGTTGTAGTCTATTTGAGAGATTGCTTTGATGCCACTGTTGAAACACCTATATTCAATGAGGCAAACGTTCTTCTTATTAAATTCTCAAATAAAGCTGCTTTTATAGCAATTTATCGTTCTCCTTCATACAGAGATTTGACTAATTTCCTTAGCAGCTTAGACAGTTTGCTTAGTAACTTAACTCAATTTAAAACTGTAGCCATTATTGGTGACATTAACCTGAACATTGCACCTGGGAGCATCGACCCAAATGCTGATGAATACCTCAATCTTACTGCTTCGCATGCGATGCTGCCAGCCTATACTCTCCCAACTAGACTCTCGAACTGCCTTGACCATGTTATACTCCGCACCCAAAACACTGCTACTACACTAATAAGTGATTCTCTAATCACTGACCAATCTCCTGTTATTACTTTCTGCAACCTCAATGTAAAAACTAAAACTCCCCACCTCACCAGCTTAAAAATTGATTTGCCTAAGGTTGCTGACGAAATTAACAGTACAGATTTTTCCTCGATCTTTCAGTGTCATAACCCGAATGAAGCTGCGGAATCTCTTGTTTCCATTATGTCTTTAGCCATCAAATCGCACTCACATGTTTCACAAATTCCCAGTAGAAGGCGCATTATTAAGCCATGGATTACTCCTGGCCTGCTGAGGTGCATACATCACAGGGATAAGTTACATCGTAAATTTAAAAAAAACCAAGAGGATGAGACACACAAATTGATTTTCTGTCGCTATCGCACCTTCTGCAACAATCTCTTAAAAAAAGTCAATCGCGAATATGAATGTTCTGAATTTCGGCAGGCTAGAAATAATCCAAAAGCCACATGGAAACTTGTTAAACGCGTAGCAAACCTAGACCAACCCAGACACTCGGCCTCTGAGTTGCTAAACTGCAGTACCGAACCGTCGCAGTCTGTGGACAAAGTTAACAATTACTTTGCAAATGTAGGGGGACTCCTGGCGGCTAAAATCGAACACTCTGTCCTCTATAAGTATCTCTCGGATAGTCGTCCCAACTTTGAGATCCCGGGTTCTTCCGTACCGTCCGCACCACAATCAATGGCCCTTTACAGCGTGGATTGTGCTGAGCTGGAAAATATCATCCTTAGTCTTAAAGATAATTGTGCTGTTGGTTTTGACGGTATATCCACCTCAATAGTAAAGGCGACTCGCCACATTCTTACTCCGATCCTTGTCTTCATCTTCAATCTGTGTTTTTCAACAGGAACTTTTCCTAATGTTTTCAAAACTGCAGTCGTCCACCCTATCTATAAGTCGGGAGACAAGGACAATGTCGCTAATTACAGACCCATTTCAGTGTTGAGTACCCTCTCGAAAATATTCGAAAAAGTTATAAACCAAAGACTCACCAAATACCTAAATAAATTTAACCTGCTTTCTAAGAATCAGTATGGCTTTAGAACTGGAAAGTCCACCGAAGATGCTGTATTAGAACTAACAGATACAGTTATTGGCCATTGGGAAAATAAATCTAAAACTCTTGCCATCTTTTTAGACCTATCCAAAGCCTTCGACACTGTCTCTATTCCCATACTTCTTTCGAAGCTAGAGCATCTTGGTATTCGCGGGACGGCCCACGATCTCTTCAAGAGCTACCTCACAGGTCGTAAACAAATAATTAAAATTGAAAACTACTTCAGCAACCAGGAGACCATTACTTTTGGTGTCCCCCAGGGCAGTGTTCTGGGACCCCCACTTTTTCTCATATACGTGAATGAGTTGTGTCAGTTATCTTTACCCAACTGCAAAATTATATCTTATGCGGATGACACAGCTCTAATTGTTCATGGTCGGGACTGGACTGAAACTCGCCTCAACTCGGAGTTTGCCTTGAGCACCGTCATGAGGTGGCTGACCACAAATCTTCTCACTCTAAATGTCAATAAGACGAAATTTATCACATTCTGTACTATGAAGACAAGTCAACCCCCAACACCGATTGAAATTCGTGCGCACACCTGCCCAAACTTACACGCAAACTGTGGCTGTCAACAATTGGAAAATACCTCTAGTATCAAATATCTTGGAGTCACTCTTGATAGCAACCTGAAATGGAAGCAACATATTGCTTCAACTGTAGCTCGTGTGAGAAAACTCATATATATTTTTAAAAAGCTACGAGGCGTGGCCGATTTTGGCTGTTTATTGACCATCTACTTTGCGCTCGCTCAGTCTGTTCTAGGGTATTGCCTAACGGTCTGGGGTGGTGCCGGTAAAACACTGATGCTACGGGTCGAACGAGCGCAGAGAGCTGTCCTGAAGGTGCTGGCAAGGAAACCGATCCGATATTCGACATCCTCTCTTTATACCCTCTGCCAGGTCCTCACCGTCAGACAGTTATTTATCCTCCAAACTATTCTTCGCAAACACAGTCAGCTTATCTTTGACCCTAAATGCTGTTCTACACGCCGCTCGAATAGGGTTTGTAACACTGAGTCTTCTAGTACCGTAGTTGCAGGTCGTCATTACAAACACATAAGTTCTAAAATCTACAACAAACTAAACAAAAGCTTACGCATCTACACACTTACCAAGAACAAATGCAAAATGAAACTTGACTCCTGGTTAAAATCACAAAATTATGATGAAACAGAGAAACTTGTGGAAGTGTAAATACTCCTCACTCCTCACACACCCCAACAAAACCATACACAACACACATGCCACAAACACCTCAAACACCCCTCGCACTCCTCATTAACATTCACCCACACTCCCATTCAACCCTACACTCACTACATTAACTCAACGTCAAAATACCTACATCCCAAATCATTTATCCTGTACTGTTTATTCTTATTATAGTGTTTTTTTTCTTTCTTTTTTTTTTTATTGTTTAAATTAGTTTTTGCATGGAGCATCGTTCCATTCCGTATCTGGAGAAGGGCGTTGTTAGCTGCGCTACAGTTTACAACTTTTGCAGCTATCATCGTTTTACTTGTACTTAGTCTTGTGTTATTGTTCCGAATAAACTTTTTATTATTATTATTATTATTAGTTTCGGAGACAGATAACGGAACTCTTCAAATAATGACAGCAAATCAACAGCGATTGCTGCTATCGCATAAATATGCATTGTTAACACAATTTAATGGGAAATCACCACTACAAAGTGAAAAATAAAAACTTTTTTTCCAAAAAAATAGAACCGACTTCAAAAAAAAAACAAAAAGTCCAAAATAACTTTAATTTCGGAAGTCGGTGTCAAAAAAAGAAGAAACAAAACCAGACACACCGACTGCCGAAATTAAAGTTATTTTGCACTTTTTGTTCTATTTTTTTTGAAAAAAGTTTTTTCCCTTCTCAAAACTACCCAACGCGCCTAAAGAAGTTTTCACTTCAAAAATAATGTGGCTGTTACGACGAAAATGTAGTGTAGTTTCGTGTCTCAAATGTTTACGCAACTGGACAATGGTGCGCATGCTCTTGTTCAATAACTAAACTACAATTAGAGAATTGCTATCTGTTACTAGAAGGCAGTGCGAGAAAAGGATGGCTATAGCTATGAATTAAGTTAGAGATGTCAAACTAGTTAACGCCTTGCGCTTCACCGTGTTTTTAATCGACACGTTTTTACGTGTACCCTTAATTTGTATGGAAATATTAGTTCAACTAAATTTGACAGCTCTAATTTACGTCCGTCTCTTGCTTTTTTTATTAGAGAGAAAAAGATAGCAATTGCCTCAATTAGGTTTAGTTTGTGCACAACAGAATCGGCACCAATATGTGGAATTATATGTAGAAACAGACGTGATCTCAGTAAAATGTAGCTGAGAATTATATGTAGAAACAGACGTGATCTCAGTAAAATGTAGCTGAGAATTATATGTAGAAACAGACGTGATCTCAGTAAAATGTAGCTGAGAATTATATGTAGAAACAGACGTGATCTCAGTAAAATGTAGCTGAGAATTATATGTAGAAACAGACGTGATCTCAGTAAAATGTAGCTGAGAATTATATGTAGAAACAGACGTGATCTCAGTAAAATGTAGCTGAGAATTATATGTAGAAACAGACGTGATCTCAGTAAAATGTAGCTGAGAATTATATGTAGAAACAGACGTGATCTCAGTAAAATGTAGCTGAGAATTATATGTAGAAACAGACGTGATCTCAGTAAAATGTAGCTGAGAATTATATGTAGAAACAGACGTGATCTCAGTAAAATGTAGCTGAGAATTATATGTAGAAACAGACGTGATCTCAGTAAAATGTAGCTGAGAATTATATGTAGAAACAGACGTGATCTCAGTAAAATGTAGCTGAGAATTATATGTAGAAACAGACGTGATCTCAGTAAAATGTAGCTGAGAATTATATGTAGAAACAGACGTGATCTCAGTAAAATGTAGCTGAGAATTATATGTAGAAACAGACGTGATCTCAGTAAAATGTAGCTGAGAATTATATGTAGAAACAGACGTGATCTCAGTAAAATGTAGCTGAGAATTATATGTAGAAACAGACGTGATCTCAGTAAAATGTAGCTGAGAATTATATGTAGAAACAGACGTGATCTCAGTAAAATGTATCTGAGAATTTTACTGTAGTATTGAATACCTCTACGAAGCTTACCAAGAAGACTGACTCGATACATTTGTTGCCAAATACTGCAAAAACATTAGAATGTGTTACATCCATATTCTAATGAAAAACACACCCACCACAACCACAACCCACACCACCACAACCACAAAGTGAAAAACAAGCCCCCTTGTGAAGTCACTTTGTGGTCAAAAGTATACCACAACGTGAGCAAGAGGATCATCGGCTCGTTGAGTCGAAGCTCCTAAGTCTTGAGCATAGACGCCGAGTTGCTAGCCTGTCGGTTTTCTATCGATTACGTTTTAGGGAGTGTGCGACGGAATTGCATAATTTGATTCCGCCAAGCCCTTTCCATCACGAAGTGCCACCGGTACATGCTGGACATCCCATCCACACGCACAAAACGTTTTGAGAACACATTCATTGTGCGTACAGCTAGGGAGTGGAATTCCCTGCCGGAGTCTGTGTTTCCTGATAGCTACAACCTGGGAGTCTTTAAGTCAAGAGTGAATAGGTTACTTCTAGGCAAGTGTGCTCCATCTTCGACCACATCATCGCTTACCAGCAGGTGAGATAGTGGTCAAACGCGAGCCTATCAACAATAAAAAACGTGACGTCACGCTTAATCTGAAGGCACTGTATCATTTTTATTTTATGCCGACGTGACAAAAGTAACAATAGGTACGTGTCCAATATTTTTTGGCAACCTAACTGACGAACCAAATGGATTTTTTTAGAAAACTATTACTTGTATTTGCAGCAGCGTATTTCATCATCTCAGCCTTTTAATGTCCCCACTGCTGGGGCACAGGCCTCCTCTCTGTGAGAGGGTGTGGGCCGTAATCCACCACGCGGGGCCAATGCGGATTGGTGCATGTCACATGTCTTCGAATTTTTGGTTCTAGGACATGCCGGTTTCCTCACGATGTTTTCCTTCACCGTTTTGAGAGCAGTGGTGATGAAATAATTTACACAAAGTAAAGCGCCTGCCTGGGTTTGAACTCACGACCTACAACTTGTACTCGTAAGTCGCGGCCAATACCACTGGGCCACCACTGCTCGCAGCGTATTTTTAAAATGATTATTTTTTGAAGTTATACTTCTTTTGGCGCGTTAGGGAAAGATGTTGAGAGTAAATTTTTACGATCCGCGCGCACACCGTCACAAAAAACCTACAGCCTGAAGTTAGCTAGAACCGACACCCTGAAGTTAGCTATGGTCTGTGGTTCATGAAGAATGATTGTTTTCCTTTTGTAAACTTTGTGACAGTTTGGTTTTTTATCTTGTTACGCCAAAGAAGTATAACTACTTACGTGCGTACATAAGTACACATACACGTTTTTTTCCTTTTAGGACCGGAATCTTCCCCTCGAACTACGTAACTAAAGACACAACGACCACGGCCGACTACATAGCCCCCATCCCAGAGGCAGTGGAGCCGGCTCAGGACAGCTCAGAGGCAGAGTTCCAGCAAGGTCCTGCACTACCCACCAACGCACCACCTAGCGCGCCGTACTCACCGCCTATGCAGGTAAGAGAGGGAAGAATAATCGAAAATTAAGGGTAGTGTTGGCCATTTATAGCCACTAGATACCATCGACAGCCACTTGCGGTCATTTTCAGACACTTGAGGGCACGGTTAGACACTAGAGCTCATAAACAGCAACTAGGGAACATTTCCAGCCACTGTGAGCCAGTAGAGGTCACTTTAAGTCACTATGAGAAAGTAGAGGTCACTTTTAACCACTTTTAGCCAGTAGATGTCACTTTCAGCCACTGTAAGCCAGTAGAGGTCAATTTCAGCCACTTCAAGCAAGTAGTGGTCACTTTAAGCCACTGTGTGAATATAGAGGTCACTTTAAGTCACTGTGTGAATATAGAGGTCACTTTCAGCCACTGTGAGCCAGTACAGGTATTTTTCTGCCACTGTCAGCTTATTAGGGGTCATTTTCAGCCACTGTGAGCCAGTAGATATCACTTTCAGCCACTGTGAGCCAGTAGAGGTCAACTTCAGCCACTTCAAGCAAGGAGTGGTCACTTTAAGCCACTGTGTGAATATAGAGGTCACTTTCAGCCACTGTGAGCCAGTAGAGGTTACTAACAGCCACTGTGAGCAAGTAGAGGTCATTTGCAGCCACTGTGAGCAAGTAGAGGTCACTTTCAGCCACTGTGAGCCAGTAGAGGTCACTAACAGCCACTGTGAGCAAGTAGAGGTCACTTTCAGCCACTGTGAGCAAGTAGGTCACGTTCAGCCACTGTGAGCCAGTATAGGTAATTTTCAGCCACTGTGAGCCAGTAGAGGTCATTTTCAACCACTGTGCGCCAGTACATGCACGGGTAGAATTAAGTCTCAGTATACGAGCAGACCCGACAGACGTTGCTCTGTCCAAAATGGATGTATAAAAACTCAATAGAAGATCTTCCCGTGTGCCATGTTTCTCGTTAAGGTTGAAGCGCCAGGGTAGCTCGCGAAAATCAAATTTTCTTACGTTTTTTGCAATTTGCAGGTCAGTGTCAGGTTTTATCTTGGTCAAAATTTGATTCGCGGCCGTAGCAAGTATGTATTTATGAGAAATCAGTCGAACATAGAACCTCCTCCTTTTTCGAAAGTCGGTTAAAAATACAACTTCATTGCACTGAAGGTTTGGAACACTCAAGCGCTTATTTCTGGATCGTCTCAGATTACCCTGTTTGAGATAAAGGTTATGACGTTATGTATTATGTAAGTTATGATTTTATTATTACATCATTTTACAAGTTTATTACCCGTTTAAAACAAGCAACAACATCTTCATCGAAGTAGTTTTTTTTTTCTAAGGACTTTGTACGAAATTTTTCAAGAAGGTACATTTTATTATAAGTTAGGCGACTATTACTCTTAACTTACAGAGCTAGCTTAGCCGTGATAGTTGTCCTTCAAAATTCGTTATATTTAGGTACTTATGACTTTTCAGATTTTTCAAGACAACAGTTAAGCTTGTAGAGGGGGCGGGCAGAACCGGGACTGTAACTAAAATTTGCACTTTAAAGTTTAATATTTCGCAAATGGATCGAAAAATAGTCCCCCAATGTTTTTGAAAGACCTATCCAACGATACCCCATACGTTGGGATAGACGAGATTTTTTTTAAAAGTTGTTTTTATTATAAATCGTATCTCAGATTGCTACCTAACTTCGGAAAAGCATGGTGATAAAAGAATCAGGCCGTATATTGCATGATTTATGTGTCGCATGCTCATAGGTTCTTAAGGCGTTAAAATTGTCAGCCGAGCTTCATAGGTCCACAACTGTTCACCGTTGCTCGTTGGTGTTTTGGGTGCTGCCTCCACGATTGTGTTTCTCGCGGCGATAATATCATCCTGCCACTTCATTCTATAACCACTCTATGAACGAACTGGCAGGACGATAATATCACCGTGTGGAGACGATACGGTGATATTATCGTCCTGCCACTTCATTCTATAACAACTCTATGAAAGCGTCTACACACGGCGATATTATCGTCCTGCCACTTCATTCTATAGATCCCAGAGCCGACAAATATTACTTATTTTCTGTTTAACAACATTTGTTGGATTGAGTACTGTAAGTATTTACTTTGAACTTACGTCTGCTAGTTTGGGCCGACGGCCATTTTTTTCGCAACGCCTCCGACGCAACAATAAGAGTGCATTTCCACTGGAGCGGAGCATAGACGTGCAGGCCTCGACCAAACACAATGGTTGAAATCCTCATTGTGTCACCGTCTCGTCTGTAATAGGTGGTTACACCCATTTTTAAAAAATGTCTCAATTAGATTCTGCAGGGTGTAACGGAAAGGTGTGGTCATATTTTTAGAACCGGTTCTGCCCATGGAAATGAATAACATTCTCTAAGAAAAAATAAAAAAATCCCAAAAAATTAATTGGACTTTCCATACAAAGTTACCATCAGCTGATCAATATTTGTATAGGAGGTAGAAACCTCCCATATCATTGGGCAGATGCAGTTCTGAAAATATGACCGCACCTTTCTGTTACACCCCAATAAAAAAAAAAACACAAAATTTTTATTCAATCAATAAGTGCCATAAAAATGCATTTAAATTTTACATTTTCAAATTTCACGCGTAATTTTACGAAAACGCTGAACGCAGTAGACGCCATATTGCTCTGTGGTCATGACGTCAGTTGGCTATGTAAATAAAAGTACAAAGCATAGATACGCTGATCAGTTGACAGTTGACACTATAGTTTACACAGCCGTATGACGGTGGCCACATGGCGGTTACTATTCCATGGTTTTATAAAACAGATTAAAAAAACTGAAAACTTGAAATGAATTTTAAAATTGATTTTGTTATTTTATGAACTAAAACTAACATTTTCCGACTGCTTTTTTGCCTAAGCTATCTCAATAATATATTTTTCGTTTTTTTCTCATATTATAGAGTAAAATACCCTATTGGACGAATTCTGCACGTCTCTGCTTTAGTGGGAACGCACCCTATAAACATGGCCTAAGCGGGTTCAAGCAGTATGACTAGTATAATGTACCTTCGAAACAACAAGAAAAAGAACCATTCTTAGGTAAATTCTTACCCACAGGAACAGAAGTCATCCACGCCCATATCGTCCGAGGTGGCGTCTATCATCGGCGAGGGCGCCTCCCAGGGCGGAGCGCCCCGGCCCGCGTCAGCGGCGCGCCGTGACTCCGGCCGAGACTCCGTCACTGGGCGCCGGAAGAATGAGATCGCGCAGGCTATCGCAAACTATACGGCTACCAGGTAAGACTATATAGGATGCAAAGAAGATGGGAAAGAAGTTCCTCATACATTGATACTACCAATTTCTACTTAAGGTGGAAGCGCCAGGGTAGCTGGCGAAATTTAAATTTTCTTACGTTTTTTGTAATTTGGAGGTCAGTGTCAGTTTTTGTCTCGGTCAAAATATGATTCCCGGCCGTAGCAAGTATGTATTTATAGAATAATAATCATTAAAGTACAGTAAAAATTTAAAAATAGCTTTAATTTCGTAATTCGGTGTATTTTATTTCTTCGTTATTTGACACCGACTGCCGAAATTAAAGTTATTTTTTAATTTTTAGTGTATTTTAGGAAGTCAGTTGTTTTTTTTGCAAAAAAGTTTTGTATTTTTCATTTTTTACTTGTTATACCCTAGAACTAAAAACCCCAATAACATGAAACGTGTCATTTAAACATACTCGTAATTGGAGAAAACAAAAACGCCATCTAGGTATACGTATTTTTCGTTTTTGTTCAGTTTCTAAAAAAGCGCTGAAGCAATTGCGATAAAATTCATATGGGAGCACCTCGGGAGTATATTCTTTCGGATAAAAAAAGAATTTGAAAATCAGTCTACAACTGACGGAGAAATCGGCGGACATACATAAAAAAAAGCATACATACAGTGAAACATATAACCTCCTCCTTTTTAGAAAGTCTGTTAAAAATCATCAGTCCCTTGAAAGATTCATTTGAAAACCAGCTTCAGGCGGCTCCAGCCCGTCTGACACTATTGCTGAAATGGACCTTTTTAGCGCAGTCGTGAGGCACACACTTTGTTTGTTATAATGTATTTTTTTCTTCACTGTCATTTCTGTGTACTGTTGCTGAATAAATTTTATTCTATTCTTCTATTCAATACAACTCTTTCAGTTAGAATTGATGTCAAATGAAGTATTTCATGAAATCATGACATTTGGCGTCAATTCTGAGAGAGTGGTATTGATGATTTTAATAGTTACAGTTCTGTAAATACGTACTTTCTACGGCCGCGAATCATATGTTGACTAACATACAACCTGATACTGACCTGCAAATTGCAATAAAAGAACTCTCAAGGTATAGCGCAACGAACCTAAGCAAAATCGAACGCCAATACAGAATGGCACTGAAAAATGCCGCACAACTACCAAGACGAACACCCACGGAAGCGATCTGGGAGATGGCTGACATAGAAGCCTGGCATCTACGCGCCGAGGACCTCAATACCAAAATGTTGAAATGCATTGCAAAATTAGAAATAGAAGATCTTGAATCCCCTGGAGACGCCTACCAAGCGCACGGCGAATTTAACCCCCTCAGGGTTAATCACAGAATAGGCGATATATTGTATGACCCTAATAAAAAAGGATCCAAGCGGTGGCCTACCGACAAAACGAAGGCTCCGCGTCCCCTTAAAAATAAATAAAAAATGGAAAATAATAATAATCTCTCAATGAGATAGACTGTCAGCACACAAAATAAATAAAATACGTAATCTGTTTGTATATTCTCACATATTGCGAATAAATGGAACCCAGCAAACATAGATCCATTAGGACATAAGTTAGCTGACTCACCTCTGCACGGCCCACTGGCCACGGAGATATTTTGTAATACACAAAGTAGGCAAATAAATGTTATTCTGATTCTGCAATAAAAGTAAGAAAATTTGAATTTTGCGGGCTACCCTGGCGCTTCCACCTTTCTTTACAAGAATTACTCTTCAGTTGTAGTGTTAAAGAAAGAAAAGAAAGAAAGAAAAAGTATTTATTTGCCACAAAGTAACGACATAGAAAAAAATAATAACATCTCCCCTTTCTCTTTCCAGTTCAGAACAGCTATCCCTCTCCAAAGGCCAACTCCTGGTGGTCAGGAAGAAAGCCGACAGCGGTTGGTGGGAGGGAGAGTTGCAGGCTAAGGGCAGAAACAGACAGGTGGGCTGGTTCCCTGCCAGCTACGTCAAGGTAAGACAAGATTTATAGAGTACGATCCCAGAGCCGTAAGTAATGTCTGATACTTATTTTCTGTTTAACAAAATGTGTGGCATTGAATGTTAGTATGGACTTAGAACTTACGCATATTTTTTTGTTTTGGGGTTGGGAATTCGTCCACTGACTTCTCCCGCTCTGAGTGAAGCGGGAGGGCGTGTCAGACTTACTGACTAAAACCCACTCCTGTTCCTTCGGTTGCACGTGTCAGGGCTTTTTTTTTTGTGGGGCACGTGTCAGGGCTGCGGTAACTCTCTTTCCAATTTATCCGCGACCCAGACAGGCGTCGGTCCTAACGGACCCTGTCAGTTTTGCTGACATCTCTAGTTCGGCGCGCGTGGCACACTACGCGCCGTCGACTCGGGATTGGTTTTTATCGGACGGCGAGCTAACCACTACTCGCCGTCCTCAAGCCCGAACCTACAGTGGCCGGAAGTCGGCTTGCGTCTCCCGACGCCCAGGGAGTCTCCTGCGGAGGCTGCTAGAGGCGTGAGGACGTGGCCGTTGATTCCTCCTCACGCGTTCCGCCTCCTCCTTTGCGAGCATGCATACTTGCTAAAACAATAAGCGATAAACAATATTACTGACTGATATTACTGACTGGCCTGTTGGTCTAGTGGTTAGTGACCCTGACTGCTATGCCGGAGGTCGTGGGTTCGATTCCCACCCAGGACAAATGTTTGTGTAATGAGCACGATCATTTGTTCTGTGTCTGGGTGTAATTTATCTATAATATGTATGTATTTAGAAATATATAAGTATGTTTATCAGTTGTCTAGTACCCATAACACAAGCTCTGCTTAGCTTGGGACTAGATGGCGTTGTGTGTTAGTTGTGGAATATATTATTATTCCATTTATTCAATTTTATATACATACAATTTTAAATTTTTAAATATTTAGGTACTTAGAAAAACATAAATAAATACAAAAACATTTAAAAATATAAAAAGTAGTTGCCCACCGGTATCGGGAATAGGGTCCAAGCTACCGGTGGTCAGGGCTCCTGAGAAAGGAATCTCCTAACAATACGCGCCGTGTCCAGGAGTACTGCTTTCTGGATCAAGCCCTTGATCCAACTGCCCAACGAGAGCCTCCTGAGATGTTGGTCGAGGCTCTTGGCTATTAAGCCATTGGCCGTCACGACTATCGGCACAATGACTGCTGTATCCACCTCCCACATGTCGACAACCTCGCGAGCCAGATCAAGATACTTTGTTTTTTTATCTTTCTCAGCCTTCACGAGGTTCTCGTCATGAGGAACAGCTATATCAACAATCATTGTGCGACGCTCTTGTCGATCTATCACCACTATGTCAGGCTTATTGGCAACAATAGTCCTATCAGTGATGATAGATCGATCCCAATACAACGTGATATTGCTATTTTCGAGAACTGGGTCGGGCTCATACCTATAGTACGGTACTTCAGATTCCACAAGATTGTATTTAAGAGCAAGTTGCTGGTGGATAATCCTGGCTACAAGGTTGTGTCTGTGCAAATAGTCTCCGTTAGCTAGACGAGAACAACCAGAAATAATGTGTCGGATTGATTCCCCGGGCCGGTGGCATGCCCGACAGATGTCAACCGTACCGTCCTTCACAATATATTTCCGGTAGTTATTCGTCATCATAACTTCGTCCATAATCGCACAGACAAAACCTTCGGTTTCCCCGAATAGGTCACCAAAGCGCAGCCAGGCTACGGACGCTAAGAAATCTACATCGGGTCCATGTAGGACCCGGTAAAAGCGTCCGTGAAGCTCCTTGCTCTGCCATACTTCCCTGCGGTCATTAGTATCCAGTACTTTAAGTTTGCGCCAGTTCTCGTTTGCCAAGGAGAGCGGGGTGAGGCCCTTGTCCACAGCGACCACATCTCGATGCATACCCACGTCGGTTTCTAGGAAATATTCCCAATATTATTAACAATAACAAGACGTGTTATACGGCCATCATGCAAGAAAGGTGGCTTACTAGCTTCTGTCTGCGGATTCGCCTTGGGATTAGTACTTCGCCCCATCATCATAAATTATAGCCTATATGTTATTCTGATGTATAAGCTACTAGAATATTATTATTTTTGGGGGGTGGGAAATCATCCAATGACTTCTCCCGCTCTGGGTGGAGCGGGAGGGCGTGTCAGACTCTTACTGATTAAAACCCATCCCTGTTCCTTCCCTGCCTGAGTGCCCAGGGGTGCGGTAACTCATGTTCAGAATTTATCCGCTACCCCTAGGCATGCAGGCACCGGCCACGATGGGCCTCGTCAGTGGTGGCTGACAACATCTCTCGTTCGTCGCTTGTGGAACACTACGCGGCGTCGACTCTCGGGCCTGGTGCTGATCGGACGGCGACCTACCCACTGCGAGACGTCCGCAGGCCCGGGTGCGCCCCGCGTTTTCACCCGCGTAGACGTAGATGGAATTAATAATTTTTCATGAAAACTTATAATTTATTTAAATTTTAATGAATATTTTTTACCGCTGGTAACAATTAAATTAACTTTTCAAAATATTAAAGGACACAAAAGTTTACCTCCTTGCAACATTAATTTCTTAGCGAACGAATTCGGTCGTTTCGCAATCGTTAATTATGTCGAGACTGCAGGCCCAGGCAGAAGTCTCTTGTTTTTAGGCGATAGGTATTCCCTAAATATAAATTGGCTTAGTTGGAGGAGCTCGTGTCTAAAGTAATAACAGCCGCACGGACCGATCCATCAGGTTATGCTATGCTTGCCGGGGTTTGTCCATGGATGGGTGGCTGACCATCTATACATACCGAGACTCCTCCGTGCCTCGGAAAGCACGTTAAGCCGTTGGTCCCGGCTGTCAATCGTGGATCTTTGACAGTCGTTACGGGTCGTCAGAAGGCCGAAAGTCTGACAACCAGTCTTACCAAGGGGTATCGTATTTGCCCAGGGGTTGAGGATAAATTCGAAAGAGTTACCTCGCCCCTGGGCATTCAGGGCAGGGAGGAACAGGGGTGGGTTTTAGTCAGTAAGAGTCTGACACGCCCTCCCACTCCACCCAGAGCGGGAGATGTCATTGGATGATTTCCCATCCCACAAAAAAAAAAGCCGTTGGTCCCGGCTGTCAATCGTGGATCTTTGACAGTCGTTACGGGTCTTCAGAAGCCCGATCTGACAACCAGTCTTACCAAGGGGTATCGTATTACCCAGTAACTGGGTTGTGGAGGTCAGATAGGCAGTCGCTCCATATAAAATACTGGTATTTAGCTGCGTCTGGTTAGGCTAGGCAGATTGATTGATTTGAATTATTTATTTTTAACATTTATTTTTCCAGATTCTACAATCATCAGGGCGTACATCAGGTAGAACTACTCCAGTGCTATCTAAAATGGACACCTTACCAGCTGAAACAGTTATCGACAAGGTAAATACGATAATTATCACATTTAAGTAGTATTATAATACAAATAACCACTGTATCGTTGTTTTAGAGTGAAAAGGAATGCAATTTAGGTCATCTAGATTATTATTTTTTTATTTAAAATATACATTTCGTTATCAACGACATAACCCGAACCAAACGAAGATGGCGGGACGAGCTGGTCGCCTGCAGGCAGGATTGGAGAGGTTTGTAACTAAGAAACCCGGCTTTTGCCTTCCAGTGGGACAGAACAGGCTGAAAGAAATAATTCAAAAGAACCACGTATCTAGGGTTCCGTACTCGAAGGATACAAACAGACATTACTGCTGCCACTCACGTGTCCGTCGGTCTATCTGTCCTTCGTCTGTCACACAGGTTTTACAGCCAAACGGTTGGAGCTACAGTCTTAAAATTTTCTCGGTATAAGCATCTTGTTGACCCAAAGCCATACAAATAGGGAGCGTGCAGGAACTATAGATGGCGCCACATAAATGTCAATGTCAAGTATTTCTACAGTACAAGTTGCGGATTTCACTCACTAGATGGCAGTCCACGTTACGCTTGCTGCATGTGTGCATGATGTTTGTGTGTAAACATATATGACACGGAAATGTCAATGACAAGTTATTAAAGGGTAAAAGTTTCGAATTTACTCCACTAGATGGCACAGACTACGCCGTGCACGTTCCCTATAGTCAAAAATACATTTGGTACGGAACCCTAATTGTGCGAAGTCCGATACGCACTTGGCCGGGTTTTTAATACTGACGGTTTACTGTAAAAGATTTTTTTTTTTTAAGGTGTTGATTTTTGCATAAATCATGCTTTTGATTGATCTCTGATGCCTGGAAAAACTTAGGATGTATTTTTTTAATCCATTCAGAATTTAATGTAATATTGTGATCGTTAACATATATGTTGCAACGCTTGCT
The DNA here is from genome assembly GCA_951329385.1 of Polia nebulosa. Taxonomy (NCBI): domain Eukaryota; kingdom Metazoa; phylum Arthropoda; class Insecta; order Lepidoptera; family Noctuidae; genus Polia; species Polia nebulosa. Next base: position 23,670,425 of record OX589608.1, read on the forward strand.
TAAATTAACGCTTGGCTTGTTCAAGAAAAACAATGTAGAATAGAATAAAACTTTATTGTACACCAAAACACAATGTAATCATTAAATATTGCATTGTTTTCAAACGTTTTTAGGGTTCAGTACCGAAATGGGAAAAGAGGAACCCCTATGGTGCGATCTTTTTTAATATTGAATCAACGAATCAAAAACCTAATTAATTGTTACTTCAATAATGAAAAAAATATTTGTAATTTAAAATATCCAATTAAATGAAAATGTCGATTAAAAAGGTCAATTACAAAATTAAACTAGCTAAAAAAGGTTTAAAATAACATGATCATTATACAGCATGTAACAAACACCCTGTCCGATCCTGAAGGGTATTACTTGGTATCGTACTGCGTACACATATACGTAATCATTTAATGGATACGAGATTATTATTTTTCCGCAATGAAAATAATTAATTTAAAAAAATTTGAAAATTTATCAAAGGTGAGCACGTGAGAAGTGACACTGAGCGCTCGACAAAGTTCACCTACAGTTTTATGTCAAAGAAGCCGCCTGAGCGAGACGGTATTTTTTATTCTTTGTTAAAGGGTGACTACAGCGCGGCTAGTGCAGGGCGGTATCGTTTGAAATAAAAATTGGTAAAAATGAAAAGATTTCGCCAGCCGTTGTGTTGACAACATATTAAAATTTGCCATATTTAGTGTTAAATTTCACATATTTTATAAAAGTAAAAATTCTATAAGTTTTGGTTTTTATGAGTTACATTTTTTTTACTACTATTTCTAGTTCGTATGTTAAACCAGGAATACGCCTTTATTGGATCGGACAGGGTTTTTGTTACATGCTGTATAATATCATTTCTATAAGAAATTCATTAATCTCATTTGCTAAATTTTCTTAAAAAAAAAAAAATATTTATTCTAACAATTATGGTGATGGATTTAACATAGACCAAAATTAAAAAAAAAAACTGGCTTTTTTAACCGACTTCAAAAACGAGGAAATGTTTCCTTTTTTAGAAGTTTGTTGTTTTTAAACAAAACTTTTGGTGTTTGAATAAAAGTTGACCTTACTCTAAACTGTTGGTGGTTGGTTTGAACTCTAGTTAAATTTAACTGACAGTTAAATAACTAACTTCCAGGTAATCGCACTGTACCCCTATACCGCACAAAACGCAGACGAGCTAAGCTTTGAGAAAGATGACATAATAGCCGTCACAGACAGATCGCAAGACCCTGCTTGGTGGCAAGGTAACTAACAATCACTGAACTCTCTTAGAGGAATGGACTGACAATTTTTTATTTTTCCATTTACATATGCTATGATAATTGCTGCATACAATTATATAAATTTAACAGATGTGTTGCTGGGGAGTTTGTTGCACCACTTCTTCACAGCTAAAACACTAGGAAGTGGTGACGGGCGGCCGTTTTTGGGGGACTGTCTTTATGTAGAACTTTGTCGTTAAAAAAAATTGAATATTTTCAAAAAACCCGACTGTAAAAAATAATTTAAAGCAGTCTGGTGAAGTTGGTGGCTGTTATTTTAGTTCAATTATTGATTGCATGCCACCAACTGCATCAGACTGCTTGAAAAGTGACTTGTTTGGAACTTTTTAGTTATTTTTTACAGTCGGGTTTTTTGAAATTTTTTTATTTTTATTTTCTTCATTTTAGTGAGTTATATTTTTGGAATCGCCTCCTCGAACCCTTTATTTTGATACGTCGTACGTATTTTGGTTCGTCGACTTTTATTTTATAATTTTTTACAATATGGCGTCTAGTTGTCGCCATAATGTAATTTGATTACTGTCATATCTTTAGTAGCACTAGCAAGGTTAAGACAAATCAATTGACGAAAGAATTATCAAAATCGGTCCACGCGTTTAGTCTCTATAGTGCCACAAAGGAACATACATAGGCTGATAAACACATTACCCTCCCTGCGTCGCGCAGTCGGGTAAAAAGTGTTGGCTCTCAGCCTAATTTGAATGAATGACTTGATTATGAACAAAGAACATAGAAATTTATTTATAGTTCACTAACAACCCGCCCTTTCTCCGCTCGGGTACAAATTATGTACACAAACCTTTCTAATTTATTGTTTAGGAGGAGTTAGCGGAGAAACACACTGACACGAAAAGCGACTTTGATTTATACTATGTAGAGATATTATAATTTGCTGATCATATCATATCTGAGGACGACGAGTAGTGGGTAGCTCGCCGTCCGATCAGCACCAGGCCCGTGAGTCGACGGCGCTTGGTATTCCACGAGTGCCTCAAAGAGTTTTCAGCAATAATGACGGGGCCCGTCATGGCCGATGCCTGTCCAGGGGTTGAGGATAAATTCGAAACAGAGTTACCTCGCCCCTGGGCACTCAGGGCAGGGAAGGAACAGGTGTGGGTTTTAGCCAGTAAGAGTCTGACACTCCCTACCGCTCCACCCTAGAGCGGGAGATGTCATGATTCCCACGCTCCAAAAAAAAAAAAAGTGTGAATAGGTTACTTCTAGGCGGAAACGAGCTCCAACGTCGACCACCTCATCGCTTATCATCAGGTGAGATGGTGGTCAAGAGCTAGCCTATAAATGTTAAAAAAATATGTATAAATTATATTTAATTAGAGCAGTTTTAACGGCCCCAACTTACAACTACGATCATGGGTTCTTTTTAATTTAGTTCTTCACTATTGCTCTCAAAATGGAAAAACAGAATGTTGAGATGAATATGTGGAGTAACGAGAATGGATAAGGTGAGAAATGAGTACATTAGAGGTAGTTTAAAAGTGGCGCCAGTCACAGAAAAGTTGAAAGGGAACCACTTATCTTGGTATGGTCATGTGAAGAGGAGGGATGAAACACACGTAACTAAAAGAGTTATAAATATAAAAGTGGATGGATGGATTGTGTGAGGAGTGATATGAAAGAAAAGGGAGTTAGTGATAGCGTGACGGCTGACAGGACAGAATGGAAGAAAAAAACGTGTTGTGCCAACCCCAAGTAACATGGGATAAGGGCAGGAAGATGATGATGCTCTCAAAACGGTGAAGGAAACTGACTAGTCCTAAACAAAAACTACTAAGGCATGTGGCATCCACCACCCCGCGTGGTGAACCACGCCTCATTCCCTCTCCTAGAGACGAGGCCTGAATCCCAGCATTGGGAATATTACAAGACTGACTATGCTGTGATATTTATTTAGCAAATTTGTTAAAAATAACACTGCTACGCGTCTCTTTTTACTAGATGAGGCCACTGTTTCCTAGCTTACTACTCTGAGAAGAAACAACTGAGGTCAAAGTCTCTTTTAAAATACATAGAAATTATCTGAAAGCATATTTCATGCCATGTGAGAACCGTGTACGTTTAGGTAGGTATGTTAAAACCAAATGTCATTTATTCAAAGTAAAAGGTTGAGATCCACCACTTTTTAACCGACTTTCGAAAAAGGAGGAGGTTCTATGTTCGACTGTATGTATGTTTTTTTTTATGTATGTCCGCCGGTTTCTCCGTCAGTTGTGGACTGATTTTCAAATTTTTTTTTTTATCCGAAAGAATATACTCCCGAGGTGGTTCCATATAAATTTTATCGAAATTGCTTCAGCGCTTTTTGAGAAACTGAACAAAAACGAAAAATACGTATACCTCGATGACGTTTTGGTGTTCTCCAAATGTTTAAATTCCACGTTCCATGTTATTGGGTTTTTTAGTTCTGGGGAATAACAACTAAAAAGTGAAAAATAATAAACTTTTTTACAAAAAAAAAACAATCGACTTCCAAAAAAAAAAAACACTAAAAATTAAAAAAATACTTTTTTTCGGCAGTTGGTGTCAAATAACTAAGAAAATACAAACACCTACTTCCGAAATTAAAGTTATTTTTTAATTTTTAGTGTATTTTTTTTTTGGAAGTCGGTTGTTTTTTTTTTTATAAAAGTTTTTTGGAACGTCGAAGTTCTACATAAAAACGCCCGCCCGTCACCATTTCCTAGTGTTTTAGCTGTGAAGTGACGCAACAAACTCCCCAGCAACACATCTGTCTGTTAAGTTTGAATAACTTGAATTTATGCTCAGTCCATTCCCCTTTGAATGTGAACAAAATAATAAAAGTAATCTCGGCTTGTTTGTGATAGGAATAATCTTGATTGTGGTAAGAATAATATTTTGAAAATGAATTATTAGGCAGTCAAGGTCATTCCTATCCTTATATTTAATATCGCATTGAAATATACTAATACACTATATTCTATAAAATAGTACATTTAGATGCAAGTGGGTAAAGCTTTTCATTGCTCCTGAGGCGGAATACCTATACGCCTGAGCCAAAGGCGAGCTCGTTTTGGAGCCAATAGACTGCAATCACAGTAGGGAATATGCATGTAATTTTTTTTTCACATAAAGCAATACAACACAGTACTCTAGACTCAAGAAAATTATTTAAAAATAAATTCAAGTACTGCATGTCGCTCAAAAAAAAAAACTTTAACTTCTATAATTTTCTACTACACTCCAATCATTCGTGACTGTCAGAGCTGTACTGTGTGACGTCACTTAAATCGATACGCCTTGTTTACATCTTGCTTTTCGTCCTTAAGGTGGAAGCTCCAGGGTAGCTCTTGGACAAAGTTTGATTCGCGGCCGTAGCAAGTATGTATTTATAGATTAAAATCATCAATACAACTGTTTCAGTTAGAATTGATGTCAAATGTAAGTATTTCATGAAATCATGACATTTGGCATCAATTCTAACTGAAAGAGATGTATTGATGATTTTAATGATTATAATTCTATAAATATATACTTGCTACGGCCGCGAATCAAATTTTGACTAAGATAAAACTTGACACTGACCTGCAAATTGCAAAAACGTAAGAAAATTTGAATTTCGCGGGCTACTCTGGAGCATTAACCTTGAATGAATAATTTTACTAATTGTATCTGCTTTAGTCAAGCAAAAATTGCAATTTCAATATTATAATAAAGTTTTAGTGAAATTTTAAGTACTTTTTACTAATTAATAAGAACGATACGTTTTGGGTTTAGTTTCATCAAAATAATGCAACATAAAATAATACATTGTAATTGTTTAGTGCCTCGGAAAGCACGTTAAGCCGTTGGTCCCGGCTGTCAATCGTAGATCTTTGACAGTCGTTACGGGTCGTCAGAAACCCGAAAGTCTGACAACCAGTCTTACCAAGGGGTATCGTATTACCCTGTAACTGGGTTGTGGAGGTCAGATAGGCAGTCGCTCCATGTAAAATACTGGTATTAAGCTGCATCCGGTTAGACTGGAAGCCGACCACAAGATAGTTGGGAAAAGGCGCGGGCAGATTGATAAATAATAATTGTAAATTATGTGAAAAATTTAAAAAAAAATGTTTTAAATTACTTGCATATTCCCTATTGCCCACGTGTATCTAACGACGTTTTTCAACACGCTTACTCGTAACTAATAATATTATTAAAACTTAATAATCATAATATTTAGTAACAAATTATTGAGACAAATAGCTCGCGGATTGTTTTTCATACGCCGTGGTGGGGGCTGTCCCGCGACCAGCTTGATACTAATAAATACCAATGATATTATATATAGGGTGACTGGTAATTAGTGACCGATACTTAAACACGTGATTGTACTCATGATTACAAACAACTTTCCCAAAGAAGTATATATTGAGACAGAACGGCGTCACGCAGCTAACAGCTGATAGGTCACAGGCGCGTGCGCGCGAATTTCTTTTGTTGTTGTGTTATTGTGATAAAAGTGAATGAGTATAAAAAAAACTTTCTTTGGGAAAGTTGTTTGTTATCATGAGTAAAATAACGTGTTTAAGTATCGGTCACTAATTACCAGTCACCCTATATAAAAAGAGGTAGATATCGCACTAGCGCATGCAAATTGTTGCTGACAAATTCAGACAATTGTTGCAATTTTATTTAGTCGGCTAACAGCAGCGAGCTATGAAAATCGCGTCCATGGCGTGACAATAATATATCTATGATGCCAAGTTGTATGTTAAGAGTGTAAAAACTATATTCCAAGATAAATAAGAGTTAAGGAATTTCATACCATAATTACTAGACACGTATATGTAACATTGATCCGTTAAGCCGTTTGTCCCGGCTGTCAATCGTGGATCTTTGACACTCGTTATGGGTCGTCAGAAACCCGAAAGTCTGACATCCAGTCTTACCAGGGGGTATCGTATTACCCAGTAACTGGGTTGTGGAGGTCAGATAGGCAGTCGCTCCATGTAAAATACTGATATTCGGCGGCATCCGGTTAGACTGGAAGCCGACCCCAAGATAGTTGGGAAAAGGCTAGGCAGAACAACATATGTAAGGACATTCGTAATAACAACTCAACGATATCCGAATGAGCGTAGCGTATCTTTCTTTTATAATATCATTGATAAATACAATAAATTGTGGCGAGGTCTACCCGCCGCACTAGTACGGAATACGCTAAATTGTGAGCCTAAAAGCGGTTGGATTATAAACCGGTTATCGAGTGAGTGTGTTGAAAAAGTATTTTTTTACAGTCTTAAGTACACTGAGACTTATTCAAGTGGTCATAAGCGCTGCTGTTGAGCGTGAGGCCTTGGGTTCGACTTCCGCGTTGGGCATAGTGTTCAATGACATTTTTTTTCCTTTATAGGCCGTAATCTGGATTTATGGGTGAGATATACCACAATCAGTGTTGTACTGCATTGACAGTTCCGAACTTTTTGCTGCGTTCCAATATTCAATATTCCATCTACTTAGCTGTTCGCGTCACTTCTGAGGTAGAAGAGGTCGTGGAGTACATAAAGATGAAGACCAAGTTCACCATTTTTAGGGTTCCCTAACCGAAGGGTCCAAACGGAGCCCTATTGTTGTCACTCACGTATCCGTCTGTCTGTTCGTCCGTCGTCTCTCACAAAATTTGGTTACGAAAATTTTTTTAACTTTCCAATTACCTAATTTGAAATTTGCAAGGCTTGAAAAAGAGGCTTGGAATTTGCTTGCAAGGTGAATTAGAACCTCTTCCTCTTATCTAACGGAGTTGAATTTTTACATGTGGGCTCAGTTCCGATGACAATGTATTTTTACGATAAGCATGATCTGAATCGAAATTCAGGGGTGGCTCCAGATAGAGAAACTCTTCAACAGTATACAGCACAGACACGAAATGTTGTGTACACACAGCAAAAAAAGATAAGTAACCAGCACGCACACTACAAAACTATATCGCTACTGTTAAACGAATCGTTACGTACTGCACACAAATACACATCGCATTCGTAGAGTGACGTCTACAAATATAATATGAAGCATAAATTTAACAATGTAGATATCGGTTGATAAAGCACACAAGCATAGGACTGGCAAACCAGACGTCCCAGGATCGAACCTCACCGCCAGCGTCAACTTTTTGCATTATTAAAAACATTATTCGAGAAAAAATATATGGATGTAAAAATTAAACAATTTGTAATAAGAAATCAACAATATTTATTGACTAGGTTTTTTAAAATTATATTAAAAAATACGTCAGACAAGAATTAATTCAAATGGGTAATTTATTTATTAGTGATATCAATAAACATGTTAGTAAGTTAGATATTAAGATACAGGTATCCTAAATTGTAATCTCACTAACTTCATCACCATTTATAATAAATAAATAATAGTAATAATAACATCACTCACTTATAACAAATTTTGTTACCCCATATTTTTATAAATAGCAAATTGCACTAATTCACCGGGACATTGATGACATCCATCCCCTATATCCCAAAGGCATGGAAGAATATTTTTTAGTCCTTGTCTGAGATGACCACGCTGGCAACCGCGTTTACGATAACGCTCAAGAGCATTGTTTTTCTGGCAAATACGGTTGCCGGGACCTGGAAATGGTTATATATAACTATAATTATTGCACCAATCGATATCCAAATATTCTCTTGCGAAGCGTACCCGGTTTTGCCTGTATTTTTTTTTTTGTGGGATGGGAAATCATCCAATGACTTCTCCCACTCTGGGTGGAGCTCGGCGTGTCAGACTTTTACTGACTAAAACCCACCCCTGTTCCTTCAGTTGCCTGAGTGCCTAGGGGGCGCGGTAACTTTGTTTCGAATTTATCGGCGACCCTGCCTGTGAGTATTTGTCAGTAAAATTTTCTTGGCTCGCCTACGACATTTCACACTATCTGCACGTGTTGTCAAGTGGTTTCTTACAGTTTGTAATGTCAGGTCATGTTTAGTCGCCGTGGAACGTGTAGTGAGAATATGCGTAGCAACTATATGCTCCAGCCAATTCAATGACGACGATCAATGCTTCCCGAATCTGCATAACGATGGACCCTCAATTGCACAGTTATTCTCTGTGCACATTAATAAATTATTGTTACAAAAAACAACAATCAATATCATGTGGCTTATTTAAACACATTAAACTTCTAAACATAATAATAACATTTTGTTACTCACCGATATAATTAAACGCCTCGCAATTTCACTAATTAAAGCGTTTTGCTCATGCAAAATAATAATCTCAGCTCTTAAAAGTGTAGTTAAGTTATTGATTCACAAATAAAAGCAATTCTCAAAACACGCAGGGTATAATGTTTAAAAACGTAACGAGATCCGATAGTCAATAGCATTATGACGATGAGCTTAAACTTGTAACATTTATATGATTTGTCATTTTTAGAGGGTAGACAATGATTAATATATTCCAACTCAAATTAGTAAAGCAATGAATTGAACAAACAAATGTAAAATATTTTATTAAAACATACAAACATTAAGCCGTTGGCAGTCGGATTCGTTCTTACGGCGCCGGCGGCGTAAGAACCGCACGCTCGACCAATGCGCCACGGAGAGGATTGTTACATTAGCCAAATTTATACTTTGCCCAGGGGTAGCGGATAAATTCGAAACAGAGTTACCTCGCCCCTGGGCACTCAGGGCAGGGTAGGAACAGGGGTGGGTTTTAGTCAGTAAGAGTCTGACACGCCCTTCCGATCCACCCTGGAGCGGGAGATGTCATGGGACGATTTGCAAACCCCTCAAAAAAAAAAAAGGGTTGAGGATAAATTCAAAACAGAGTTACCTCGCCCCTGGGCACTCTTGGATGATTTCCCACCCCACAAAAAAAAAGCCAAATTTATACTTCATATTCCCTGCAATATTAAAGTGACAAGAAATTGCAAGTGGTGTAAAAATATCCTTCCTACAAATTGTTTAATTTTTACTGCCATATATTGTTTCTCGAATAATGTTCTTACAATCAGGTAAATTACAAAATAAAAATATAACAAACTGAATATAATGTTTTAATAATGCAAAAAGTTGACGCCGGTGGTGAGGCTCGATCCTGTTCGGCTTGTTATGTCCGGTGCTTATGCGCCTTAGCCATTGGGACCGATAGAAAATTTATTAAAATGCTTCATAAATATTGTGAAGCAAGCACTAATGGATGGGTGAAGTAATGCACCCGCTGATTTTAAATAATGTTCATAATAGGCAGGTAGGTATATATTTTTAAAAGGGTTAGTTAGCTTCTAAACTGGCAAATATTTTTAAGTAGGCGTCACTCTACTATTGCGATGTGTGCGTGGCTGTGCTTGTGTGCGGTACGTTATGATTCGTTGGTAAGATGAATGTTCTAGGATAGTCCGCGAAATTCAAATTTTCTTACGTTTTTTGCAATTTACAGGTCAGTGTCAGGTTTTATCTTGATCAAAATTTGATTCGCGGCCGTAGTGAGAATATATGTCTATATAATTATAATCATTAAAATTATCAATACAACTCTCTCAATTAGAATTGATGCCAAATGTTATGATTTCATGAAATACTTACATTTGGCATCAATTCTAACTGAGAGAGTTGTATTATTTTAATTACTATAATTGTGTAAAAACATACTTGCTACGGCCGCGAATCAAATTCAGACCAAGATACAACCTGACACTGACCTGCACATTGCAAAAAACGTAAGAAAATTTGAATTTGGCTACCCTGGCGCATCCACCTTAACAGTAGGGATATAGTTTTGTAGTGTGCGTGCTGGTTACTTACATATTTTGCTGTGCGTACTTGTTTAAAAAAATGTCTTTTTATTGTCAACTTAGTTTTAATCTGATGTAATTTATAGCCCATACAGGTGAGATATTAATAATATTTCTGTTTTCTTTCAGGTGAGCTTCGAGGAATGACAGGACTGTTCCCGAGCAACTATGTGACGAAATTAGTAAACTAAATCATGTTTAGTAACACTCAATCTTTGCTTAGTTCGATAAAATCATGTTTAGTGCGACTAAACTGAGTTTTAGTCGACTAAAAAATTCATCTTACTAAAACTATACTATTTTAGCGATAGTAGTTGTTTTTGAAGTTTAACTGTTTAAAGAACAATGTTTAATATCTACGAAGTCAAAATATAAATTAATCAGCGAAACTACACAGACGATAGAAGAAATAAGATTTCTTACCTGGCTCTTTACGAGATTAACTACCCCTATTCAACCCAGATAAAATTAAGAGGAAAATAAAATATTTTCGTTTTATGACGGCTGCGGGGTTTCACTGGAAAATTTAATTTGACTTAATACAGTGTGAGTCTTTATAATGTGCACATATCGAAATGATAATCTATGCTTAATTTTATCGACGGGAAAAATATTTTAAAAAGTCTAAATATTTAAGTAATTTATTTAACAACTATGAATACTAAGAAATAAAAAAATATATACTTATCTAACTTTAACTATATAAACACAAAAAAAAAATACCTAACTAAAAGTAATCTAATCTACCTAACTAAAAATTCCTCCACATCGCTGTCGGCTGGTAATGTGCCCAAAAGGCTGGCGGCATTGCCACGTTGTATGGCAATGCTTATTCTCTGACCAAGGAAAAAGCCAGCCCTTGGGTCACGCGAAGTGTTAACAAGGTGTTTAGATATATCTTTAAACAATTTGTGAGCACTCGGACCCCACGATCCGAGAGTTTCAACCCCAAACGGCTCCAAAATATAATTACCAACAAGGTTATTATATTTCCCCCGCTTGAGGTTTTCAGCAACGGCAGCGCCAGCACAGCACGATGAGCTCGGAAGATGGGATGGCGCAAGAGTATCGATACAAGTAGCGTCCCACACTGCGTGACGACATGGTTGGCACAGTGGTTGAGCGTTCGGCTGCTGCGCTGCGTGTCACGGGTTCGATTCCCGCACGGAACAAATATTTGTATGACCTACAGATAGTTGTTCCGGGTCTGGGTGTCTTGTGTATGTGAATTTTACATGTTCGTGAACGCACCCACGATACAGGAGTAATTCCTAGTGTGGAGCAACGTTTTTTTTTTAAAAAAATGACACTAAAGGCCAACCCATCTTCCAAGGAAACAGAGACATGCCGTCCGGTCTCTTGCCATCGTCGCGTGCCAGGCCATGGGGTTCTAAAACAGCCGTTATATACTTATATATAAAAAAAACTTCAAAAAAAAATCTTTTAAAATAAATGATCTATCGCGATGAAACAAACTCCATAATGATCGAAAGTAATTATACGTCCTCATAAAAAAAATTTGTGAAATAAAACTACCCTCAATTGAAGACAAATATGTTTTTTTTATCAATTTTTTTATATTTTTCCGGCGATATAATTAAGCATAGATTCCCTCATTTCGATATGTGCACATTATAAAGACTCTCACTGTATAATCTAGCTGGCTTCAAAGTAGAATATAAAAGAAAAATATCTCAAAAATCTATTTCTCCACTATTTTATAGTAATACTATGTATGTATCGAAAATGGCACGAATACTTTCTAAATGTAAAATTATTGTTAACTAGCTTTCAATACTAGCGGTATCTATCGAAAATTCTGAATATCAATCGTGGTTTTTCCGTAGTCGGATTTTAGTTTTTAACTGTATATTAATTTATTAACAAATTAATTAATTGTTAACTGTAAATCTTGCATAACTGCTTATTCTGAAACTGCAACAATATTATATCTCTTTTTTTTTAATTCTTATTCATGACCATAGATTCAAGTCTTTCAGTCGGATACATAGTAATTAGATACAGCATATATTTCTATTTCCACTAGAATACAGATGTAACACATTCTAATGTATTTTGCAGTATTTGGCAACAAATGTGTCGAGTCAGCCTTCTCGGCAAACTTCGCTGAGGTAGTCAATACTACAATAAAATTCTCAGGTCCATTTTACCGAGATCGCGCCTGTTTCAACGATTCTACATATTGTGCAGTTGCGTAGACACTTGAGACACAAAACTACACCAATTTTACATCACAATATCCACTAGGAATCAATAAACGAATAATTAAAACAGCCACTGAACTACACTCGAGAAAAGCCCGCCAAAACTCCACATTTTTTTTTTTTTTTAATAATTTTGTGGCTATGCCACTGGCTTGGTTACAAGACCTTTAAGCCAAGTCTATAGTAGAAAAGTCTTAACCACAATATTATATCGCCAGCATAGTGTTGCCATCTCGAACTAAACATTTAAAACATGTTTTTAATAAGTATTTAATTAAAATAATCAATAATCATGTAGTTGATTTTAGTAGGAATAAATGTTACTACCTTTAGTTTTTCGTTTTATTTTTGACTTGACAACCCTAATATACTAATTCGCTTGTCTAGTGTACTCAAGCGCTAGCTGAGAATCAGGTTTTTGAAGTGAAAACTTCTTATATAAATATGTTGTGTCCTAAAAATAACACTTATACAGACAGGGCTTTCTGTAAGAAAAAATAGAAAATTCCAGAAACAAAACTTGGACTTGGCATACAAAGTTATCATCAGCTGATCAATATTTGTAAGGGAGGTAATTTTTTTTTTTTTGAGAATTACCTCATGTTTTCTTGAACAAATAGAAGAAAGAAATATCGATGGGCAGATGCAGTTCTTAAAATATGACCACACCTTTCCGTTACATCCTGTATACAATAGAAATAAACACATTAACAATGTCAAACACATTACCAATGTCTGTATGTACCAGCCAATATTGAATTAATAATATTTAACCGCTGTCACCGTGACTTTTTGTTACCCAGTCGAGTGCTATGAAGATACATGGGAGTGCGCTGATCATGGTGACGTGACAATACGGTTAAAAATGGTTCCTAGGTGACTTAATTTTGAAGAATACTGACGTAGTTTAGAATATAAAGTGTAAAGATTTCCTTGAAATCTTGAAATCTTTCAGTGTATATGGGATGCACCCAGTAGCTTTCTTTTTTCGTTTCATTTTTCTTCTTCTTATTTCAAGAGCACTTATTACAGCAATCTGTACGAAATCCATTTCAAGAATGAGCGCGTTTTGTTGCCCAGTGACTTTTCAAGTGGGCGCATCGTGGGTGACAGTAGGTGACAGTGACAAAAAAGTCACGATGACAAAAATCACAAGTCGGCTAGCCTTACTCTTTTATAAAATAATATTTGTATGCCATTCACTGTGGCAGAACAGAAGCACTCATACTATTTTTAACCAACTTCGAAAAAAGGAGGAAGTTCTATGTTCGACTTTATGTATGTTTTTTTTTTATGTATGTCCTCCGATTTCTCCGTCAATTGTGGACCGATTTTCAATAGTAGGTACAGTCAGCACCAAAAGTCGATGAACAGAATCAACATAACAAAACACCTGTTCACAATCAACAGGTGTTTTGTTATGTTGATTCTGTTCATCGACTTTTGGTGCTGACTGTACATTGTTACCTTAGAGGTGAAAGTATTTAGTCCCGAGACAGACGGACGAATTATTGGCGCCCAATAATTCGAAGGACTAATTAAGTCTTTAACCAGAGGCAAACACTGTGCTTTTCATTACGAACACAAGGAAAGTAAAAATAAAAACATGAATTAGCTAAAGAAAAAAACTTTTTTTACAAAAAAAAAAACGACTTAAAAAAAAGTAGGACAATATAACTTTAATTTCGGAAGTCGGTGTTTCTGGTTGTGTCTTCGTTTTTTGACACCGACTTCCGAAATTAAAGTTATTTTGCACTTTTTTTGGAAGTCGTTTCTATTTTTTGTAAAATAAGTTTTTATTTTTCAATTCTTAGTTGTGGTTCTCCATTAAATTGTGTTAACACTACATAGACACGACCGCAGCAATCGCAGTTGATACCTATGCTGTCATTTTTTGAAGAGTTCCGTTGTCTGTCTCCGAAACTCATCATCAGGATTTCGGAATAAAGCCCTTTCGAACAAAAAAAGAATTTTGCAATCCGTCTATAAATGACGGAGTTATGCCCAAACATACATTAAAAAAAAAATACAAACATTCGAATTGATAACCTCCTCCTTTTAGAAGTCGATTAAAAATGAGTGAATTTTATTGTCCACTACGCTTTAGCCTCTTCTCTTATGAAATCAGGCGTTAAATCCATATCTGAATCTGATGAACTCAATACAAATTTCTGCTTTAGGGAAGATAAACAAAACTCTACAACTCGAAAAAACAAATTAAGATCGGATTGCCGCATTCACGCCATTTTTTTTTATAGCTGGCTATACTATCAATTCAGCCATTATTTTTCATTGCCATCGTTGAAAAATTGGTAAATATTTTGCCCAAAACTATGTAATTTTAAAGAAATAGTTGAAAGTAAACTATAATAATAACAAGAATAAGCTGGCAACACCAACAACATCAGACGTGTCAGAAAATTGTCCAATATATTTTTCGATTCCAATAATATTTTATCAACTATTTTGAAGCCCTCAACCAAAAGCAAAATTTAATATCAATAAAGCAAGAACCCATACAGAAAATAATATGAAAAACTACCACCTCTACACCAAATAAACTAAAAAATATAGAAATGACAGTTAAGCTGTCATGAACTAAGCTACAAATGAACAAAAACCCGAAAATATGGACAACACACCCTAGATGTAGACGAGATCAGCAGCTCGCCGTGCACGCCCACCACCTCAGGCCTCGTCGCTCAGCTCCGCCTCGCCGCCGCCGGAACCCAGCCCCACTGTGAGTCTGTGACACCAGCCGTGGCAGTTGCTTCGAGCTCCAGCGATGAGTTCTTCTCCCCGCCGACGACACCACCACCTGCGCGTCGACGGGGAGGACGCCGGCCGCCGAGCGGCTTAGGACCTCGAGGCCCACCGGCCTCTGATAGGGTCCCAGCTCCCGGTGGAAGTGTGCAGCGCATGCGGTGGTCGCAATCCATCATTGAAAACGTCATGCCCTCATACTATGGGGCTACAGAGGGAGGTAACAACCTGACCGCGTACCGTGTTCGGATGCTCTCTTTGTTCCAGGTGCTTGAGCCAGCCGTCAACGTTTCGGCCCAACGACTGTCGGATCAGGTGCGGGTCATCCTGCGTAATCATATGTTGGATGATACTGTACTTGGTCGCCTCCGAACTGAAATGGGTAGCCATGTTATTGCCCCTCCGTCGCAGACTGTGTTACCAGTTGTGGTACCACCGTCCAACCATACTCCCAGCCACGCTGACGAGGAATGTAATGACATGGTTACAAACGTAAGTACCCACTGCAATGATGAATTGAATAGTGCTTTGGAGTCTGCTATTCGGGAATATCGCAGCATGCCGCTCGAACTTAGGCCACGTTTACCTCGTTTGCCCATGCATAACAAGAATAGGGCGCTGGTGGCTGCTCTGGATTCGCAGTTGTCAAATTATTTTGATGACTGCGAAGACCTCACCGATACACACTCGATGCTGTACTGCGCGGCTGTAGCGGCATGTCGCGTAGCTCACGTCAAATTGCCTAATGACAGAGCTACACGACCGAAGCCAGCCGTGCCGGCTTGGCAGTGCAGAATCGAGCGTCGTATTGGTGGGGCCAGAGCACTCATAAGCAAACTAATCTGCTTCAGGGAGGGCAACACTCACCCAAGAGTGATGCGCTTTGTGAGACGGGCGTTTTCGGGGACTGATGTCAGCTCCCAAGACTATATGTCCCGTGTCACAGAGCGCATCGACTTCCTGAAGCAGAAAGTATATGCATGGGCAAACCGTATTCGCAGGTATAAGCGGCGAGTGGAACGATACACCCAGAATCGCACATTCCGAAGTAATGAAAGGTGTGACTAATACGCACCTGCCGGATGATGACGCCATATACTCGTTCTGGCGCAGCATCTGGTCGGTGCCTGTCTGTCATACCGAGGGCGATTGGATTCGGGATGTTGAGCGCGCATGCGATCCAATACCAGAAATGGGGGCAATTATCATCAGCCCCCAAGATGTAGCTCGTGCAGTCCGTCCGTTAGCTAACTGGAAATCTCCAGGGCCGGACAGGCTGCACAACTTCTGGATAAAATGGTTTACAAGGTCGCATGCCCGCTTGGCATCTCAGATCCAGTCTGCCTTAGACTCAGGGTCGCTGCCCCAATTTCTAACTACAGGAATAACCCACCTGCTCCATAAATCAGGTAGTACTGCGGAACCTAAAAATTATAGACCGATCACGTGCTTACCGACGGTCTATAAGGTTCTTACATCCATTTTGAGAGCTAAGATTAACACACATATAGATAGTAACTGTATCATGTCTGCCTCTCAAAATGAATGTAGGAATGGGTCCCGCAGTACTAAGGAGCTTCTCCTCATAGATATGACCATTAGCCAACAGGTTCGGCGTTTCCGAAAGGATCAGTCGACATGTTGGATAGACTATAAAAAGGCCTATGACTCAGTTCCTCATACATGGCTCATGCGGGTGCTAGAATTGTATAAAGTTGATGTAACGCTACGCACCTTCCTGATGTCATGTATGGGGCAATGGAGGACGGTCCTTCGCTATCCAGGATGTCGACAAATCCAGAGGAATAGCGAACCGATAAGGATCGAGCGGGGTATATTCCAGGGTGACAGTTTGAGTCCGCTTTGGTTTTGCCTAGCTTTGAATCCTCTAAGCACACTGCTGGAGAATTCAGGGCTAGGCTATCGGTTGAAGAGAGGTGGTCAGGTTATATCTCACCTCCTTTACATGGATGACTTGAAACTTTTTGCCCCCCGCAATCTGCAACTGATGGAGCTACTGAAGGTAACTGAAACCTTCAATAGTGCCATCAGGATGGAGTTTAGTGTGGACAAATGTGCGGTCATGCATATAAAGCGAGGGGAGATTGTGGAATCCGTGGGAACTGAACTCTCGGATTCCATAAACCTGAGATACCTCTCTCCAACCGAAACCTATAAGTATTTGGGTATGTCGGAAGCGTTAAGTATCAATGCCACTGACATGAAGCAATAGTTGAGGGAGCGCTTATTTGGCCGCCTGAAGAAGGTATTCAATAGCCTTCTTTCAGGTGGAATAAGCTGCGCGCCTTCAACGGTTGGGGCATGCCGGTATTGATGTACTCTTTCGGCGTACTCAAATGGACTCAAACAGAACTTGACGCCCTGGATAGGCGGGTCCGTACACTACTAACTGCATACCGAATGCATCACCCACGTTCGTCAGTGATGAGTCTGTATATCCCGCGGAAGTGTGGATGCCGAGGCTCCCCTCCACAACCGCGAGGCATGCAGTCTGAGGAAATACTTCCTAGCTGCTGACGTGGGTATGCATCGAGATGTAGTGGCGGTGGACAAGGGCCTTACCCTACTCTCCTTGGCTAACGAGAACTGGCGCAAACCTCTAGTGCTTGACACTAACGGTCGCAGGGAAGTATGGCAGAGTAAGGAACTTCACGGACGCTTTTTCCGGGGCCTACATGGGTCCGATGTAGACCAACTAGCGTCCGTAGCCTGGCTGCGTGTCGGTGACCTCTTTGGGGAAACCGAAGGTTTTGTCTACAAAACAAAACTACCGGAGATTTATTGTGAAGGACGGCACGGTTGACATCTGTCGGGCATGTTATCGTCCCGGAGAATTAATCCGCCATATAATCTCTGGTTGTTCTCGTCTAGCTAATGGTGAGTACTTCCATAGGCACAACCTTGTAGCCAAGATTATTCATCAGCAACTTGCTCTGAAATACTCTCTTGTGGAATCGGAAGTGCCGTACTACATTGCAGGTGTGTGCCCGACGCAGTTCTCAATAATGGTCATAGCTCATTGTACTGGGATCCGTCCATCATCGCTGACAGGACTATTGTAGCCAATAAGACTGATATAGTGGTGGTGGACCGAATAGAGAGGCGTGCAATGATTGTTGACATAACCGTCGCGCATGAAGAGAACCTCGTGAAAACTGAGAAAGATAAACAAATCAAGTATCTTGACTTGGCTAGCGAGGTTGTCGACATGTGGGACGTGGACTCAGTGATCATTGTGCCGATAGTCGTGTCAGCCAATGGCCTTATAGCCACGAGCCTCGACAAACACCTCAGAAGGCTCTCGTTAGTCGGCTCGATCAAGAGCTTGATTCAGAAAGCTGTACTTCTGGACACGGCTCGCATTATCAGGTGGTTCCTCTCTCTGGAGCCCTGAGCGCCGGTAGCTTGGGCCCTGTTCCCGATACCGGTGGGATACTATTTTTATATTTTAAATGTTTTTTTTTTTCTTTTTATTAAAATATTTAAAAATGTAAACAATATGTATATACAAATAAATAAATGGAATAGTAATAATTTATTTATGAAATTTTGACAACACAGGCCCAATTGTTAGTAAAAAACTTAATCTACAAAAAAAATAAAAAATAGTTAATTTTTTATTTTATTTAATACTTTCTTTGTTAATTCAATTTTCATATCGCGCTGAATTGAGTATAGGATGTTGGAACATGGTTCAATAGAACTAGTTTTTTTTAATAATTTGACAGCTGTCAGTTGAAAACGATTCTCCCTAGGGCTGAAAAGTATTACTTTCAACCCGCGGATAAATTCGTAACAGAGTTACCCCGCCCCTAGGCATTTACATGAACAGGGGTGGCTTTTAGTCAGTAAGAGTCTGACACGCCCAGCCCCTCCACCCAGAGCGGGAGAAGTCATAGGATGATTACCAACACAAAAAAAATAACTTCAGACCTACTTTCCGAGTATGAGTATTATTATTATTTTTTTATTCGAAAGACTATACTCCTTTTTTTATTTGGGGTTGGGAAATCATGCTATGACTTCTCCCGCTCTGGGTGGAGCGGGAGGGTGTGTCAGACTTTTACAGACTAAAACCCACCCCTGTTCGTTCCTGGCCTGAGTGCCCAGGGAAGCGGTATAACTCTGGTACAAATTTATCCGCTACCCCTTGGCCTGCAGGCATCGGCCATGATGGGCATACCACCCCAGAATGGTCTAGTAACCTATGTGGAAATTCATGTGGCAGTTCACAGTTCATTGTTCAAACTTGTAAAACACCCTGAGAGTGGCGGTACGTAGGTTGTATGCCAAAAATACCGCCCCAAAATCCGACGGCTTACCTGAAAAAGCCTGGGTCTTGGCCTTGGAGGCTCGACTAAGGGGGTTCCTAAGTGCACGCTTTGAGAGGGGCCACTTCCCACTTCGTTAGAAGACAGGGAAATTGGTCCTCATTAGGAAGCGGGGCAGCCTGCGGATTCTCCGTCCGCTTACCAGCCCATCATGCCACTCAACGAGGTGGGCAAGCTCTTTGAAAGTCATTGCAGACCACCTCGTTGAGCGGCTGGTGCGGCTGGGGCCGGATCTAGTGGAGAGGCAGTTTGGTTTCCGCAGGGGGCGATTGACGGTGGACGCCATCATGCGCGTGCGGGCCCTCACGACGGGGGATGCAGTGGCACGAGGTGGGGTCGTCTTGGCGGTGTCTATTGGCATCGCAAATGCCTTCAATACCTTGTCTTGGAGTTGCATCAGGGAGGCGTTTTAGTTCTGGGGTATAACAACTAAAAAGTGAAAAATAAAAAACTTTTTGACGTGACAACGTCTTATAAATTGGTTTGCCGGGTGACACTTCAAGAAACTGCGTTACGCTCCGCTCACGTTATGCGCTCACAATGAGAGCGAGTGAGAGGCACGCGTCCCTTCCACTCGGGCATGGTTAGCCCGCCTAAGAGCGAGAGAGACAGACATAAAAAGTGAAAGGCACGCGTCCCTTCCACTCGAGCACAGTTAGCCCGCCTAAGAGCGAGAGAGACAGAGCGAGAGAGAGAGAGTGAGAGAGATAGGCATACACACCGGTTCATGTCTTGCGCTTCTATTTCGCTTAGGCGCCTGCATACAAGTTTACACGTTGCCAGTTAATTGTAAAACGATTGTGTAGTGATAATGTGAAGGTAGTTTCGTCCATCGCAACAATTCAAACAGCAAAGGTAAAGTAATTATTTTACCACTCAAAGTCGTTGTCACGTAAAACTTTCGCCCGTATACCGACTTTACAGGCAACCAATTTTTTACCAAAAATACAGCCGACTTCCAAAAAAGAAAATACACTTATAATTGTAAAACAACTTTAACTTCGGTAGTCGGTGTCAAATAACGAAGAAACAAAATACAAACACCAACTTCCGAAATTAAAGTTAATACTCAATACTCAATACTTTATTGCATTCCATATGTGTTAAATAGGTGGTATAACATAATAAAATATCAATATGGACCCTGTCGGGCACAGCAAAGTAGAAGAGAGGAGAGGGCTAAGTAGTTATTCAATTAGTAGTTATTTTACAATTTTAAGTGTATTTTGTTTTTTGGAAGTCTGTAGTATTTTTTTTTTAAGTTTTTCTGCAAAAAAAGGTTTCAACAAAAAATTATAATGTTACTCTAATATAATATTGATAATAGCAGAAACAGAACAGACGGTCGATGGGGCCGAAAAGTTCTGGAGTGGTGACCGCATACTGGAAGACACAGCGTTGGAAGGCCTCCAACAAGGGGGACCGAAGACCTGGTGAGGGTCGCGGGTAGCCGATAGATGCGAGACGCACAGGACCGGTCATTGTGGCGACACGCGTGGGGAAGGCCTATGTCCAGTAGCGGGCGTCTTTCGGCTGAAATTAATGAATATAGTAGATTATTAACCAAGGGGATAAAGCAGTGTCTTCTGTCACGGGAGACGATTTAAACCGCGAGCGTAACGAAGGACTCGAGGTTTCCTCCCGAGCGTAGCGAGGGTGTTCAAAACTTAAATCACGAGCGAAACGAGGGATTTAAGACGAGTCCTGAGTGTAGCGAGGGATTAAAGTTCACCCAAGACTAAGACAGCTTTATCACCGAGGAAAATACTCTACTTTTCGTACCATTTGCGAAAAAATTAACACAATAATAATATGAGATAAGCATTTATTAAAAATAATGACAATTAAAAGTAAAAGTTAACATTCGAAACATTGGTCCAATTATTGATAGAGAGAGTTACATTTTTGTTTGGTACATTTATTGTTGATGAGTTGATTTGAGTATTTCTCTGTTCTTGCGTCTGAGGAACTTGCGTTTCATTGTATAGTATACGTCGGAGATAGTGGTGGTGGTGCATCGTGAGTTACGGACGAAGATAAGATGCCGGAAGTTGATGGTTGTGGCTCTGATGGATTAAGTTTTATATTTTTGTTAATTTGACTGCTTAATATGGTTTTATTCGCCATTGAGCTTTAGCAATTTCCTTTGGCATATTGCTAATTTTATTTTTGCCGATGGCTTGTCGAGTACATTTCCCATTCCGATAGTTTATAAAAAGTCTATTGTTTTCCATGTTGGTGGGACGTAATGCTTGGTATTGTGACGACCTTATGTTGGCGACCTTATGGTGGAGACTGGCACGTTGGAAGTTTGGAACGCCGATTGAAAATTAAGAAGAATAAGGAAGACTTTTGTTTGAATGGGACTTCTCCTAGCCCGCTCGAAGAGGGCACTTGTATTAATTTGATTATTCAATATAACGTATTAGTGCGCCATCTCTCTTTTCTTTATAACACAACACACATAAGCAGTCACTCTCTTACACCACACTCTCGCACTGCCAGCGCCAGCGAGTATGACAAACCCCCAAGAACGTGAAAGGAATCTCCAGGGACCCAGCACTAAGAGAAGCTGCGCCAGGTCCCTATAAGTGGCGGCGAGCGCCGGGAACGAGCGCCGTATGTAAGAGTGACGGCAACGGTAACGGTGTGCGGTGGACAAACTGAGGACTGGCACAGCGACAGCCACCAGGATAAGAGGAGTACACTCCAAGCTGAGTGGTTCTATTTTTATTAAGTGTTAAATAATATTAAAAGAGGAAAATGCGATACTTTTCGGGACACACGTATGAGGTGTGCCTCGAAGAATTTATCGACGAGTTTGTGTCGATGGCCATTGCCAAGGGGTGGCGAAAAAGCGATTATTCGTTAATTCTTGGTATTTGGTTAAAAGGAGCTGCGCATTATTTTTTTAAATATACGTTCCAGTATGAGATGGAATTTGACACGCTGTGCGCGGAGCTTAGGAGAGAATTCCCATGCAAGTGTGTGTCTTGCAAGCAGAGAATCAATCAGTGTTTTTATAATCTTGAGAGGCCGGACGTTGTGTCCGAGGCGGATGAACAGTCCGAGGATAATGTGAGCGAAGATAATCAAGTAATATTATTTTCTAGCTCAACAATTAAAGCAAAGGAGGAGGACGATGATGACCAGAGCTGCAATGATGTCCAGGAATGTGAAGACTGCGGTCTGGGCGATGATGACCGAAGCTATGATAATGAAGATACAGAATCGGGTCGGTTATTTACAATTATTCCTAGTAGTAATATTTCAGAGAAACAAGAGATAATTGTAGTAAAAGAAACATTTGGCGAGCACGAGTCGAATGAAAATTTTATTTGTTTGGGAGTTGTTTCGGCTGATGTCGTCGGCATGGAAAGCTGTGAGGTGGAAGTTCCGTCGGAGACACATGGTTCTTGTGACGATGATTTTGTTCAGGTTGAGTATGTTTCTGCTGATGTTTGTGAGCAGGAGAGCTTCGAAATGGCGGTGGAGTCCAAAGAGCTGTGCGTACCAGTGGAAGTCATGCAAAATCCTGCTATTATTGTTCCAATAGGTGATGGTCCAGCGGATATCTATCGGGATGAAAACTGCATCATAAATATCACTTCACAACATCACAACATTTCACAGCAAGCGGAACGGCATTTTTCACTGAATATGCTGGAGGAGGAGATATGTGCCCTCCCGTATTATACGAAGAAGGATAATTTCCACTTCTTTGCTAAACATAAAATTATTTTTGTATCAATTTTATTTATTCTAGCTGACATGCATTGTCATAGCAACGTGACAAACAAGTTTGCGACCATAAATATAAGGTATGGACATAATAATTACGATGACCCAAATTTTTCGATAAAAATAAAAATATGCGAAAGAGGTCAGGAATTGCTTGTAAACTATTTATTAAAGCAGTATTCTGTAAGTAAATATAAGTTTTGGAAATTTAAGAAAAAAATAATAAATTGTTTGTTGAAAATTATTTTATTTTTAAAAATATTTTTAGAGAATAGACAGTGGTGTCAGATGTCATTTGACACGACAAATAATTGTCAGATATCTGGTACGTCAACATTAGTACGGTTGACAATATAGTAAAAGTTTAAATTTTAACCGACTTCAAAAGTAGGAGGTTCTCATTTGTTTTATTTTTTATGTGATATTAATCGTTGTGTTTTTGTGTGTTTCATGTAATCGATATGATGAGCTGCACGGACGTGACTGAAGACTGATGGGAGATGTGACCACATACCATGAGAAAAAAAAAATTGTTAGGCGATTATTAGTGAGAAATAGGTATGAGTTTCTCCAGAGTGCGATTTTAATAAAGATGTTACTACGGTTAGGAGGTAGAGGGAATTGCGATCCTCTCTCCTAGGGAAAGATGTGTCTGGGTTTTTTGTTGGTTTATACCAGCTTTGTTTATGGGGTATAATGCCTTCGCAAAGTGGGATCGAGTTGATTCTGTATGGTGTGACCGAGCCCGTGACAATTTTTATGTATTATTCATTTAGAGAGTATACTTCAAGTTATATTTATGGAGCACTCTGGGGCAAGTTCAGGAATAGTGAGTAGGTGTTCAGAACAGTGGTCGTTTTTTCTCCTGGTCTTCATAAACGTCCAATGGAGTTAAAATTAGTACAGTTTTGAATTTTATTTTTGTAAACCCCATCTGGGTAGATGCTAACTAGAGCATCTTAGGTCAGAAAATTTAGCAGAGCAGTGTGGCTTTTTAGAGAGGTTTTTACCTCACTGAAGCCATGTGCATTGCCGGGATATGTGGTGCGCCGAATGGCTTAATTAATAATAAGAAAGAAGACCACTTTACTCGGGGTTCATTTTTGGCTATCCATAGGTGGACTCTGCTGCGACATGTACCTCTCAAAGGTAGGGCCTTCGCAGTAGGTTTAGGTAGGCCTCAATCGGCTTTTCAAATATTTAGTTGAATAGAAGACTTACTAGCGTCTGCACTTCTATTCGTAGGGGCGTAGCTCATGTGACGACCTTATGTTGGCGACCTTATGGTGGAGACTGGCACGTTGGAAGTTTGGAACGATTGAAAATTAAGAAGAATAAAGAAGACTTTTGTTTGAATGGGACTTTTCCTAGCCCGCTCGAAGGGGGCACTTGTATTAATTTGATTATTCAATATAACGTATTAGTGCGCCATCTCTCTTTTCTTTATAACACAACACACATAAGCAATCACTCTCGTACACCACACTCTCGCACTGCCAGCGCCAGCGAGTATGACAAACCCCCAAGAACGTGAAAGGAATCTCCAGGGACCCAGCACTAAGAGAAGCTGCGCCAGGTCCCTATAGTATTTATGAATGATTTTAGTATATTGTCCTTGTACAATGAATGACCGATTTTTCTTTGTCTTAGTTTCCTTTACATTAATCAGCAGCAAGTCATTGGAATGATTTTCAACGTCCTCCACCTTTAAGTTTACAAGTTCACATCCGCGGCAAGCACCATTGAGTCCAAAAATTAAGGCCACCTATAACAAAGATAAAAAACAGGTAAATGCTTTTCCGACAAAAAATATTAGTCTAGGAATTTGCCGCGTTTTTGTTGTCTTCAAATACATAAACGTTAAGTTTATTTTAATTTATTTTTATAAATAAGTTAATGTTCTAAAAATACGTTACGATGTTAAATCAAAGCGACAGTGACAGTGAATTGTCGGCTTCCATCAGTGCAAATGCTGCCGCAATTATAAATAATTTGCTTCCAACAAAATCCAAGGAAAATTATTTAAAAAAAAATTATGAAGAATTTTCAACGTGGAGAAGTGCGAAAGGCCTATCAATTTCAGAATCAGTACTTCTTGTCTATTTTGATTATTTATCCAAGACAAAGAATCCGAATACACTTTGGTGCATAGGTATACTCAAAACTGAAAGCTACAATAAGCATCAAACACAGCATTGAAATAAATAGATTCACGAAATTACTGGCTTTTTTAAAAAGAAAATCAGAATGGCATTGCGCAAAGAAGTCTAAATATTTTACAACTCAAAATGTGGAAAAATTTCATAATGAAGCTCGTGACGAAATTTTTCTGGCCACAAAAGTAAGTATACATGATTTACGAGTAACTATGAATATTTCGTATCTTAGTAATGATAATTATTCTATATATTTACCTGTTTTTTAACGGACTTTCGAAAAAGGAGGAGGTTCTATGTTCGACTGTATGTGTTTTTTTTTTTTTTTTATGTATGTCCGCCGATTTCTCCGTCAGTTGTGAACCGATTTTCAAAATTCTTTTTTTATCCGAAAGAGTATACTCCCGAGGTGGTCCCATAAATATTTTATCGAAATTGCTTAAGCACTTTTTCTGAACAAAAACGAAAAATACGTTTACCTCGATGACGTTTTGGTGTACTCCAAATGTTGAAATTCCACGTTCCATGTTATTGGGGTTTTTAGTTGTGGGGTATAACAACTAAAAAGTGAAAAATAAAATACTTTTTTACAAAAAAAAACAACCGACTTTCAAAAAAAAAATACACTAAAAATTAAAAAATAGCTTTTATTTCGGAAGTCGGTGTCAAATAACGAAGAAGTGAATTACAAACACCGACTTTCGAAATAAAAATTATTTTTTAATTTTTAGTGTATTTTTTTTTTAAAGTCGGTTGTTTTTATCTTTGTTATAGGTGGCCTTAATTTTTGGACTCAATGGTGCTTGCCGCGGATGTGAACTTGTAAACTTAAAGGTGTAGGACGTTGAAAATCATTCCAATGAGTTGCTGCTGATTAATGTAAAGGAAACTAAGACAAAGAAAAATCGGTCATTCACTGTACAAGGACAATATACTAAAATCATTCATAAATACCAAGCATTACGTCCCACCAACATGGAAAACAATAGATTTTTTATAAACTATCGGAATGGGAAATGTACTCGACAAGCCATCGGCAAAAATAAAATTAGCAATATGCCAAAGGAAATTGCTAAATATTTAAAACATAAAGATGTTGAACTCTACACCGGTCACTGCTTTAGAAGAACTTCGGTGACTTTCTTGGCGGATTCAGGGGCGGATATTACGTCAATAAAAAGACACGGTAGTTGGAGCTCTGATACAGTAGCTGAGGGTTATATCGAAAGCTCTATGGCGAATAAAACCATATTAAGCAGTCAAATTAACAAAAATATAAAACTTAATCCATCAGAGCCACAACCATCAACTTTCGGCATCTTATCTTCGTCCGTAACTCACGATGCACCACCACCACTATCTCCGACGTATACTATCTACAATGAAACGCAAGTTCCTCAGACGCAAGAACAGAAATACTCAAATCAACTCATCAACAATAAATGTACCAAACAAAAATGTAACTCTCTCTATCAATAATTGGACCAATGTTTCGAATGTTAACTTTTACTTTTAATTGTCATTATTTTTGATAAATGCTTATCTCATATTATTATTGTGTTAATTTTTTCGCAAATGGTACGAAAAGTAGAGTATTTTCCTCGGTGATAAAGCTGTCTTAGCCTTGGGTGAACTTAAATCCCTCGCTACACTCAGGACTCGTCTTAAATCCCTCGCTTCGCTCGTGATTTAAGTTTTGAACACCCTCGCTACGCTCGGGAGTAAACTTCGTGTCCTTCGGTACGCTCGCGATTTAAATCGTCTCCTGCGACAGAAGACACTGCTTTATTCCCTTGGTTAATAATCTACTATTATCAATAAAGTCAATACAATGCAAATCATATAACAATTCACAAAAAAAGTGCCGACACTTTTGTTGTCAATTGTTAAATGATTTATATGAACCAGAAAAGCTACTGTTGAATCAACTTCTCCATACGTTGATGCTCACATTCTTTCTTATTGGAGAATTATTCTTTTGACACTTTTTTTGTCATACGGATATGAGAATTATTCTTTTGATACTTAGGTTAGGTTAGTCCTAGTATATTCGTCTAAGACTGTAGCAAACTGCCCTTCTACTTGTATTTGCAGTAATCGACATTTTTTCTTAGCAAATCCAAGGTGGGTTTTTATTAAAAGTGAAAAATTATTCAAAAAATATTTTCTGGAAGTAGGTGTTTTTGTTTACTAAAAACACACCTACCAGTGAGATATCTAAAAATAAAAAAAACAGCTATTTTACCGCCGCTATTTTTTTTTATGCTGCATTTACAAACTAAACTCGGCCCGCTAGTTGTCACCCAGCTCGATAGATGGCGTTAAACCGTCTGACGCAAATCCTGAGTCGCGGTATGGTTTCGTTACATCCCGTAGTACGTAGTCCGAGGAATAATTTGGGAAAATAAAAAAAGCCGTTAGAGAATGTGAACTACATTAGTGAAATTTTAGATAAATCAGTCTGAAAAGGCTGATTTTATTACGTTACACTTACAATCCTCTTTCATAATCTGAAACGGAATAATAGTTTAGTTTAATCACAAATTTGACGCCACTATCAAAAGTGACTTGTTTGGAACTTTTGGAACGAAGTTCCTTATTGCGCGTTGTGAAAGGGGGTTAGACGGAAAAAATTCTTACGAAAAGTTGTCACGACACTTTTTGCTATAGTAAAAAAATAAAATTTTATTACAATTACTTTTGTTATAGTTGTTGTTATTGCTAAAGAGTTGAGTTGAGTTGAGCTGAGCTGAGCTAAGCTAAGCTGAGCTGAGCTGCGACGAGATGAGATGATGAAGTATAACTTCTTACGTGCGTGCGTGTGTGCGTAGTTATAATAAAAAAAATATTATAAATTAAAAAAAATAAAATTATATTATAATTCCTTCACTAATTAATCGAAAGGAACTTCGTTCCATCCGGGTGTCCCTTGACACCTCTCAAGTTTTTTAATTATTTTATGTCAATGGGGATTATAATACAATCTTTGTTCTACATTTTAGTGAGTTATATTTTTGAAAGCCGGTGAGGATTTCAACAAAAAACTTTTTTACAAAAAATACAACAGACTTCTAAAAATTACAAAATAACTTTAATTAAGGAAGTCGGTTTTTATATTTTGTTTCTTCGTTATTTGACACCGACTTCCGAAAATAAAGTTATTTTATAATTTTTAGAATTCGGCTGTATTTTTTGTAACAAATTTTTTATTTTTCACTTTCTATTTGTTGTACCCCAGAAGTAAAACTAAATATTAAAGTTATGCCCGAATGGATAACCCCAACCCAATAACATGGAATTTGAACATTTGGAGCAAACCAAAACGTCATCAGTATATAGATACATATTTTTTGTTTATGTTGATTTTTTCAAAAAGTACTGAATCAGATAAAATTTATATGGCACCACCTCTGAAGTATGACCTACCAAACAAAAAAAGAAAACATCAAAATCGATTCACAAATGGCGGAGATATCGCGTAACAAAAATACAACAAAAAAAAAACATACAGACGAATTGAGAACCTCCTCTTTTTTGAAGTCGGTTAAAAATATAACTCACTAAAATGTTCAAGTTCATTATTTTGATACTTTTATAGCTGCGATGAGCGATTGAGGTAGGGGCCAAACTTATGGGTTCGCGTCACCGACATGCTAGTGACGTGTGGCATGCACCAGACTGGCGATGCACAGCGGCCTGTATACTATTCCAAAACTTGAAATTACCACTTCAATCGGTAGGCCCCAGATTTAGAGTTCGGTGATGCAGGTATTTCATCTGGAATTTCTCAGAAGCAGCTAGGAGTCAGTTTTTGTGCCGGATAGAAATAGGCTCGCCCTCTTTTACAAGGGACCTACACATGACTGGTGAAATGTCTACATACTTACTAGTTTACTACAGCGTTTAGCTTGTAACGGAAATGTTTACATACAGGATGTAACGGAAATGTATACATACCTACTAGTATACTACAGAGTGTAGGGAACGGAAATGCGGAGTCATAATTAAATAAGCAATATTTCTACCCTTAGTTATGAAACCGTAAGGCTAGGTTCATATGCGGGGTAGCGGATAAATTCTGAAAATGAGTTACCGCACCCCTGGGCACTCAGGCAGGGAAGGAACAGGGGTGGGTTTTAGTCAGTAAGAGTCTGACACGCCCTCCCGCTCCACCCAGAGCGGGAGAAGTCAATGGATGTTATCCCAGCCCCAAAAAAAAAAAAAAAACTAGGTTCATGACCGCGCGGAACTGCTGGCCACGCGGTGCCAAGATCAAGCTAGGTAGGTACCTAGTGTTTATTGTTTATCGTCTACTTTGCGCGGCACAGCGCAGCGCGCTCAATGTGAGCGATTAACACTACTTGGTTTAGTCATATGAACTTAGAGTAACAGTACCTACCTACATACTTATATTCCGAAAAAAAGACCTCTGCAATTATTATAAATTAATGCGTGAGCTTAGACTATGATTATAGACAGAGTGTCAAAAGCCAGCAATCTGAAGTACCAGAATAAGAAGCCGGCTTGTATCTGTACCCGCGAAATAAGCTCACACAGGCAAAATGAGAAGCCGAAACGTCATCGTTATGTTCGTCGAGGTCACTCACACATTTTAACGATCCTGCTTCATTTAATGTCCAATGACGTTGCGTCTATAACCTTTCATAGTCTAAGTGCGTAAGTTAGTTTGTTTGTTACCTTTTCACGTCAAAATCACTGAACCGAACATCATGAAACTTTACCTTTCATGAAGAAAAAAAGTAGGTACCTACTGTTCCGAGGGAAAGAAGAATGACTTTCGACGGTCATAACTGCTCTAGGACGCTAGTACTTACTATGTTTTTGATCAGCTGATGATAACTTAGTACAGTAAAGTTCTAATTAAGGATCATTGATAATTCATGTTAGGTACACCGGGCCGTGCCCCGGCCGGGACACGGTCAAACATCTATAGTATACTTTTTGTATGAAGTGATTCATGCTTGACTTGATGTGATTGAGTGATTCTGACTTGCTTGTGGCCCGGCCGTGCACCGAAATGTCGGTGGCTATTGTTTCCGGCTCCGGCTCGGCCTGGCCCCGACACGTTGTAACATGAACGTGTGCGCCGGGCCCGGCCGTGCCCCGCCAGAATACACGCAAACAGCCCGGTGTATGTGCATGAATGAGTGGCCCGGCCGGCGCACGGTGGACTTGCCCCTCGGCACTCGGTCGTTACTCGGTGTAACGTAAATCATTATTTAAGGTAGTTTTACACCGGCGAGGCGAGTCGTGGATGGGATGGGCGAGAATTGA
Source organism: Polia nebulosa (assembly GCA_951329385.1). Lineage (NCBI taxonomy): Eukaryota > Metazoa > Arthropoda > Insecta > Lepidoptera > Noctuidae > Polia > Polia nebulosa. The sequence continues at coordinate 23,701,010 of OX589608.1, forward strand.
AATATGTATGGCAAAATTTCTATCCACGCTTTACCCATCTTTGGTGTAAAAGGATTAATTGCGCAAGGATGTGCGAGGCGAGAATTGAAATATTTGTTAATACAATTTTGAACTTTATTGCTCTAAGAATAGAGTTTACTTAGTTTAATTTACTTTGCAAAACGGATATACAAATCTCCCACGGGTCATCGAGGACCCTAGCCAAATAACTTTTTTAATAGCGCTAACGCTAACGCTTCGTGCCAAATGTATGGCAACGACATTACCTGCGGAGAGAACTGTCACGTGACTCACGCCCAGTAATGTCGTTGCCATACATTTTGCACGAAGCGTTAGCGCTATTACAAAAGTTATTTGGATAGAAGGGCTCGGTCTCTCTCCGTCAAACGCTATCCGCCGGCAAGCCGCTGAACGTTGATCGCACAATACTGGCTCTTTCTCCACAAAACGTAGTAGGCGCGAGAGACATGGTTGGCCGACTGGCGCGTTATATCGCGAGCCGGCGAGAGAACGTGCTGGCCATCGCGAGACATCTGTCTGTCATTGAAAAGAATAAGCGTGATTTCAATTCTCGTCCATCCCATCCACGCCTCGCCTCGCCGGTGTAAAACCATCTTTAGTGCATTTTTAATTGGTTATATACGTTTGCGGGCGATATGGCCATAGAAATCACATTAGATAGTCTTTTCTGTTGTTCTTTTCTTTTGGCATTACAATAGGGTAGGTATATCTGTCGCAGTCAACTAGTTCGCCATTCAGTTAACAGCCTCAAGTAAATTGGAACGCAGGAAGATCATGATTAAGAAATGAAACACAGTAAAACAATTTTTCAATTTTTTTAAAATAATTTTTCACTATTACTTAATCCAACAGTATATAAATAGTATTACTATATACTTCACTCCAAAAATCGACGCCAGATGTAAACACGAACTTATCTCTACGACGTAAAGTTTAATTTTGGCAGAAATATTTGTGATTTTTTTACGAAAGTTTTCTAATCCGCGGGAAAAAGATAGTACAAAATATTAATCAGGCCAAAATTGAACTTTACATCACAAGTCTTCTTGCAAATACTTTCATGGAGTTTCACAAAAAAAGAACTAAAATTTATAGAAAGGAAACATTTATGGATTTCAGGTAAAAACAATACAATACAACATAATGTCTGGAATTCTTGTGTCTTGGATAATTTCGTATGCAGTAGTGATACAAATAAAATATGGCGCGTTTTGAAAAGCAATGTCTATGGTTTAAAAGGTACATAGGAAACATCAAAATAAATAATTTTAACTCAAACAGCCTTATTCATAAACTCACTAACCAAGAGGATTTGTGAAGCTGTAAATTGTCATAAAAAATGCGATAACGTTGTTCCCCCAGTAAACATAATCTAATTTTCTTAATTTTTGGAAATGTTGTAGATATAATGAAAAAATAGTTTCGTAAGTTTTTATTTTAAAGAAATATTGCGTAAGATATAAGTTAGTAGCATCTAAGTATCTATATTTTTGACTTAAAAACTTCCTCGAGCGTTTTTATTTTTTTTAATTAAACTAAACTGAATTACTAAAAAGAAAACGGTACAGTCCTAGACTGAATCTTATAAGAGCAAAATTGTCTCATTTCGTAAATTTATCGCCCGAAACAATATTTCAAATAGGAAATGTAGGTAATTGCCTCCAAGACTTGCAACTCTCTCTCGCCGCGTATCAGCGCTTCACAATCCTCTTATGCTTATTTTTTATTCTGTTTAGCAAATTCTAATCATCTAGGACAGGATAGGATAGGATAAAGTATTTTTACGTTGCTAAAACAGGTCTCAGAATGTTTCGTATCCAAAGTAGTAGGCAAAAGTACCAAAAACGGCCGTTTCTGACACTGTTGCCTATTACTTTGGATACGAAACATTCTGAGACCTGTTTTAACAACGTAAAAATACTTTATCCTCTTTGTAACAAACGTGACGTTGGATTCTTTAATATTTATTTTCTAGGCTATGCTACGATTTTTTATTCAATGAGGGCGCCACTTAGCCAGTAGTAGACCTTTATACTAATCACATATCTTTTTTTTACGGCTCAAAAATAACTTTAATTATTAATTGGAAATCTTTTATTGGGATGATAATACTCATAAAGTACTAAACAACTTTCAAAATGGTATCTAACCAATATTTAAAAAAAAAATCAACTGTTTAGTGCATTTATGTTCGCTCAGGGCTGACTTTTCTATCGTCCGATGACTTTTACCTGAGGAATAAAATGGCGATTTGACAGGTTTTATATACAGAATGTCAAGGAAATATGGGGTCATATTTTACTGCTTCTGCCTATAGAACTACTTTCTCTTACCTGTCCAAAAGTTGGTATGAGAGGTTCAATTTTTATCATCGGAATTGTGTATGACATTCTTGAAGAGTTGATCATTTCTATGGGTAAATATGTCAAACAGTCATATTTATTCGTCACTAAAAAAATATCTGATAATTGAAAAACCAGCCGTTAGTTGACAAAATGTAGGGAACTCATTGATTTTAATTTCGTGATTTCAAGATTGGTATCATAGACAAAGTTGTACGTAAATTCATGAGTGTTTTTAACAGACTATTATTAGCAGAGGTCGGAATCAGGTAGAGTTATTGATGTACTTGCATCGAAATGTTGATATTAATATGGATCTTCCCGGGATTTCTAATGGACAATCCCGTGTGGCCAACAATATTACAAATAAATAATAATATAAAAACCTCTACTGTTTTCTTTTTTTTTTCACAAGCTATCTTGTGTGAACTACAAATGTGGCAACATCGCGCGTGTGCGCATTGGAATTTTGCAACTTCGGACATCCGATGTCATTGATGTAAATTTGGCAACGTCGCGCGTGCAGTGGTTTAAATTGTGTAAAAGTAAATAGCTTTTTTATTTAATAAATCACGGCATTTTTCTGCTCTTTAAAATTAATCTCGGGATTTGAGGCATATCCACTTCACTCTTTCGCTGTATGAAATCAGTGTAAGAACCTCCTACCTAATTCCGACCTCTGATTATTAGAAACCACGCCAGCCTTGTTTTCGGGCTTTTTCAAAAAAGTTACCGCGGTCCTGGAATGCAAAAGCGCAAATGAAGGAACATGAGTGACTTTTAGTCAGTAAGAGTCTGAACGCTCTCGCTCCAGAGCTGGAGAAGTTATTTGTTGATCGATAAAAGGTCCAGCCTTGATACGGATGCTTTTGGGACAAAATAACTTTTTCTGACATCATATAAACCTTTTAAACTTAAACATTGCTTGACAAACCTGTAGTTTACTAATCGTAAATTTAATTTCACTCGTATCAATAGTATTTCATTGAATTTGTTAAAACAACTGATTTCATTGGAAGGTAAAAAACCTTATAATATAAGCAGAGATGGAGCTGCAATTTCATTTAAAAAAATACTAAATTATTAGTACATAGGTTAAAATGTTTTTTAGCTGGCAATATTGTTCGTAAGTTGGATTACCAGACATAATTATATATGAGTTCTTGAGTATCTGTGTGGTGGAGGTCAGCTGACAGTCACCCCATGTAATATAGTTGGGCAGATCGATAGATTAATCCTCAGTAACCCTAGACCGAAAGAGCTGTAAATCTTGGGGGTTGGTTTTTGCCCAACAGTGGGATGTAACAGGCTGTTAGAAACCAGTAGTATAGCTCGTTTGGCGACACAACATATTAGGTAACGCTGATGATGAGTTTACAAAATTAGTTGTTTTAACTTAATAGGTGTTGATGTATATTTGGTGATATCAGTCATGACTGAACAATTTACTTGTGAAGATGCCATCTTGAATTTTTTATATACTAGAGCCGAAGATGTACAAGGAAGACCCGAAATACGATGGATGGAATTTGTAAACGATGATATGGGTTGAAAGGGCCTGACTAATACAGAAGTATGGATGAAAAAGACATGTGGAACCGAGCCCAAAAAGAATGAGGGTTATCTGAAATGACGTACACCAGATGGCAGCACTGTGGCGTCAGGTCCAGACACCTGTCAAAACGCTTCAGATACAAAACTGACATGTTAAATTGACGTCAACGTCATTTTTACGTTCCAAGATGAAACGCGCGCCAACTGGTGCCCTGAAAACCCTCATTGGGAGTATCACCTTTCACACAATCCAACCATCGGCTTTTGGTTTACTTGTTTTTTTAGGGTTCCGTAACGGGAGGGTCCAAACGGAGCCCTATTGCTGTCACTTACGTGTCCGTCTGTCTGTCTGTCACAAAATTTTGTGCCGAAGATTTTTTTAAACTTAGCTTTGACTTTATTATTACGTATATTTTAGTAACAAATACCAATATGTTGATAAATCAGATTTATTCTTTGATAATTCCGGTTTTTCTTTAAAATATTACGACTTTAAAAGGGAATGTTTTCTACATTCAAAAGTGTAGTTTCTTGCACGTTCTTCTCCAAAGAGATCTACGCTTTGGAAGGTACTTACAACTAGCTTAAAATTTGTTAGTAAGTTTCTTAGAGAAAGAGAATTTGGAAAAGTAGCTCTAAGCTTGTGACTACTTCATGCTAATGATTTTAAGAAAGAGTGCTAACATTCTGAGTTTATAGAGTTTCATCTTCGGAACCACTGCAGTTATTAGAAAAATCCTTTATACCATTTGAAAGATATTTTATTGCAGACTAGCTGACCCGACAGACGTTGTCATGTCTTAGCTATGAACTGTCAAACGCGCCAAGTTTACATAGTTGTTAAGTTTTGTGAAATTTTGTAATTGTTCTCACAACTTCCTTAATTTTTTTTCATAAGATCCTTCTCCTGACAATAACAAACACAACAACAAAAAGAATTAGCGAAATCGGTCCAACGAACGCGCGATGCGGTGACCAAGGAAAATGGAATTAATTTTAATCTATAGAGAGTGTAACGGAAGGGTGTGGTCATATTTTAAGAACGGCATCTGCCCATCGGTATAAAAATGTTTACCTCCCATACGAATATTGATCAGCTGATGATAACTTTGTATGGAAGGTTCAATTTTTTTTGGGAATTTTTAATTCTTTATTGTACACCAAACACAGTGATTAAACAGTTAATGTACAAAGGCGAGCTTAACTCAATGTTGAGTTTTCTCCCAGCAAACCTTTGAGCGATAGAGAGAGATCACATTCGAGGGTAGGATCCAGTGTACAACATAAACTTACATAAATAAGTATAATTATCCGAATATATATACTATAATTATACTAAATAAATACCAATATATATCAATATTATGACAATGTGAAAGGAAGTGCTCTTTAATTTTCTTCTTGAAGATCTCCAGTGAAGGGCTGTCGCGTATGGAGTGTGGGAGAGAGTTCCAGAGACGCACTGCAGTTACAGAAGAGGAGCCATTATAGCGGCTAGAAGTGTGACGCGGGGTAAGAAGGAGAAGAGAATTGGCAGTGCGACAGGGTTTTTTTTGGGAATTTTCTATTTTATCTTAGAGTAAGTTGTTTATTTCCATGGGCAGAACCGGTTCTTAAAATACGACCACACCTTTCCGTTACACCCTGTATAGTTGAAACCAGGGCGTGCTAGTAGTTAATATAAAAAAAATATTATCACGCTCAAACGGCTGTCCGGAATCTGATGAAATTTGGTACCAAGATAGCTTATATCCTGGATTAACACATAAGCTATCCTACTAATATTATAAATGTGAAAGTTTGTGTGTGTATGTTTGTTACTTCTTCACGCTCAAACGGCTGGACCGATTTGGATGAAATTTGGTATGTAGATAGCTTATAGCCTGGATTAACATAAAAGCTACCTTTTATTCCGGTCTACGCGGGTGAAACCGCGGGGCGCAGCTAGTAATTTATAGAGGTGGGAAGGACTAATTTCAGGCGGACGGCAGCTAGTCTTTAAATAGTACAAAACCGTCCCTGTCTGTCTGTTTATCCGCCAACTCCTCCTAAACCACGCGACAGGTTTGATGCAGGTTTCACTAATAGAAAGAGCGATAAACGAGGTAAGTTTGTGTGTATAATTTTCGCCTGTACGGAGCCAGGGTTGTTCGCTAGTATTAAATTAAAATTAAAGATGGCGTCATCACAAGGGGTATTTATACAAGATATATTCTACAGGTGTTGTTGGCTCGAGTTCGGGCCGGAGTGCTCGCGGTGGTCACGCCAATGCCTTTCCACGAATTTCTTTATGTAATTGTATGGTTTCGAGTCTTTTTCGCCTATTACGTTGTCGACCTGGAACAGAAAAGATAAATTTAAGAATTGGATGCTATGAACTTCAATAGTAACCTTTTTTTATGGGGGTGGGCAGTCATCCAATGACTTCTCCCGCTCTGGGTGGAGCGGTGTTAGACTTTTACTGACTAAAACCCACCCTTGTTTCTTCAGTTGCCTGAATGCCAAGGGCCGTGGCAACTCTATTGCGAATTAACCGCGACCCCAGACAGTCATTGGTAACTTTGAGATCATAATTTTATACTAAAAGTTAATAATTTGGTCCAAAATAAACTTTTTTTTTAAGTATTGATTAAGCTAAAATATTACGAAGTGGTGACGGGCAGGCGTTTTGGGGGATTGTCTTTATGTAAAACATTGACGTTCAAAAAGTGCTGGCTCGCATAGCAAGCCTAAGTTTTATCAATGGGGCGTATTCTGATTATGTGCAAGACTTTTTATTATCATTGATTGCTTTGCGTCTGACCACTACCTCACCTGATGGTAAGCGATGATGTGGTCGACGATGGAGCACGCTTGTCTAGAAGTAACCTATTCACTCTTGACTTAAAGACTTCCAGGTTATAGCTATCAGGAAACACACTCTGGCAGGAAATTCCACTCTTTAGGGTGGTATTACATTTGTCCTAGATCTTTGTCCAATGTGAGTTTGATCAAAGAAGTAGGAGGACTTCGTCAAATGTGACATCACCATCAAAACCGATATTTGATCAAAGAATATTGACATTTAAATCAAAATGGCTGAAACTTAGATTTTATCTTTCTTTATTAAGAGGGAACAGGGGCTGCGATTCTCCATACAAATGTATTCCCCTTTTTTCTTCCTGAATAATGCCTCTAGAGCAATCATTTTTTTTTCATAAAGTGAAGGCCTGCTCATTTCCTTTTTTTCAGCCACTTAAGTAAAGAAAATATGACCCCTCCAAAAATGACAAAAAATGGCTCTATTTTTACCGCCGTTCTTAGAGGACTACCAGACCAATTCGAAAAGTTTTAACATAAAACATTTTATAGGGACCTAGACTTTCTTTCTCTCTTTCCTAAAAATTTGGTGGCAAAAATAATTGAATCGGCACAGTTTTTAAGGAGAAAAAAGGAGAATACGAAACGTCGATCTCCTCAAAAATTTGTGATAAAATCTGTTTGAGTTGCAGCTGTCCCTATCGCACTCTACAGGGGCAGGCTTGAGCACGATGGCAATAGTTTGTTCAAATACCTATTTTGTAAATTCCTCGCAGGCCCTAAGGTGATACTTTCATAGCAATGTAATTGAATGTTGAGTCATTTTTACGTAAAAAACGCTTAGGAATGTTTGTCCTCGACTTGTAATTATTTAATTTATCTTGAATGCTTTTTTTCTTCGCCTTTCACCCAAAGCTTTTTCTTGTTTTATTTTTTCTTTTTTAATAATAATCTAATGTTAATAGCAGCACATAATGTTGCTCCACATTCCTCCATTTTTTCACACTACGTAAAATCTTGGACAAAGATATTGGACAAGTGTAATGGGCATCTGTCAAAGAAATTTGATCAAATATAGGACATAGATATTGGACAAAGCTAAAGGATATATGTAATACCACCCTTACCTGTACGCATACTGGATGTGTTCCTAATTACCACCAACTGCATCAGACTGCTTTAAAAATAACTTTATAAATGTTTTTTGCAGTCGGGTTTGTTGAATTTTTTTTGTTGAAAACTAATTTAATTTCAATTCAGTCAAACATACCTTATACGGAGGTGTAATGATAACTTCATTATATACTCTGATGTTCTGCCCCGCCCAGGACACGTCGTCGATGACACGAGCGATCGCCATGAACAGGCGCTGTCCCTCAGGGTCCAGGCATGCTGACAGGGCTGACACCTGTAATGTGGAGACGAGAATGTTACCTTCTATTTTTTTTGTCACCACTTATAAGTTGACGTATGGTTTCAGGGATAGTCAGCTGCTCCGCTAGCTGGTTCGGGTGCTTTGATAGTCTCGATTTATAATTGGCTCTATGTCTATTTTCTTCTTTTACTAAAGGCATGTGATAATGATGTTTTAAGATTTAGTTTTGTACTCTCTGTAATATCATTGTTTACATAAATTAAATTTTAAATGTTTCATCTAAATAATAAAAAGAAGCATTTATAATTATAAAAAATAGTAGTCTCTGGACGGCGGCATACGTCAACCGTCCCGTCTTTTATAATGTCTCCGGTAGTTATTCGTCTAGATAACTTCGTCCATAATCGCACAGACAAAACCTTCAGTTTCTCCGAAGAGTTCGCCGAAACGTAGCCAGGCTACGGACGACACGAAGTCTACATCAGGCCCATGAAGAGCTCGATAAAAGCGCCCGTAAAGCTCCTTGCCTTTCCAGACCTCCTAGCGTTCATCAGTAGTGAGTACTACAGGTTTGCGCCAGTTCTCTTTAGCCATGGACAACGGGGGTGCCTTGTCCACTGCGACCATATATCGGTGCATACCCAAATCGGTTTCAAGAAAATATTCTCTGTGGCTGCACATCTCGCGGTTGTGGAATCTTAGCATTTAAAAAACCTCGATCTTCACACTTCCGTGGGATGTCAGTCTCATCACCGATGAACGTGGGTGATACATCCGGTTTGCGGTCAGTAGTGTACGGACCCTCCTATTCAGGGCGTCGAGCTCAGTCCAATTCCATTTGAGTATGCCGAAAGAGTACATCAAAACCGGCACGAGCCAACCGTTGCACCTTATTTCCGCCCGACAAAAGGCTATTCAATACCTTTTTCAGGCAGCCAAAGAAAAGCTCCTTCAGCAACTGCTTCAAGTTAGTAACGTTAATTAATGCAACGCTTCCAACATACCCAAATACTTGTAAGTTTCACGCGTGTGATCGCAGGCTTATGGAATCCGAATGTTGAATTTCCTCGGATTCCATAATCTTCCCTCGCTTTACATGCATGACTGCACATTAGTCCACACCAAATTCCATCCTGATGGCGCTACTGAAGGTTTCAGTTACCTTCAGTAGCTCCATCTGTTGCAAATTGTTGGGGGCAAAGAGTTTTAGGTCATCCATGTAAAGGTGAGATATAGCCTGACCTCTTCTGCTCAACCCTTCATAGCCCAGATCTGAATACTCCAGCAGGCTTAGAGGATTCAGGGCTAAGTGGACTCAAACTGTCGCCTTGACATATTCCTCGTTTAATACATATAGGCTCATCATTCCCCTGAATCGGTCAACATCCTGGATTGCAAAGGACTGTCTTCCATTGCCCCATACATGACTCAAGGAAGGTGCGTAGAGTTGCATCTAATTTGTGCAACTCCAGCACCCTCATGTGCAACGTATGAGTCATAGGCCTTCTTATAGCCTATCCAACATGTCGACAGACCCTTGCAGGATTGAAGAACCTGTTGGCTTATGGCCATGTCTATAAGGAGTAGCTCCTTAACACCGCGGGACCCATTCCTACATCCATTCTGAGAGAAAGACATAATCGAATTACTCTCTATGTGCACATTGATTTTCTCTCTCAGGATGCATGCAAAAAGTTTAGGCACTTATCCCAGCGCCAGCGAGGAAACGAGTAAGTCTCAGCTATATTTTGACACTCAAGAAGCGTACAATAGACATACATTCCGAGGTAATATCCAAGGTCAAAAAAGAACCATAGGAAAGCCGGTACGAATGTTATAAGGATCCCTTTGTCCCTATTCTACTATTATTCGAAATATGAATGTGATCGCCACAAGCAGCGGTTCCTAAAGGGGTCTAAGCATGCTGAGAGGCCTGATATGAGGAATGGAATGTGTGTAATGAGGGAATATAGGGAACTCACAAATCCTTGAACAAATAGGTCAAAGAGACTAATAATTCCAAGCGGGTGAAACCACTAACAAACTTGTATTTTTTTTTGTTTATATTGCAAAAATAACAAAACGTTAAAAAATGTAAGTAGGTACATGCTATGTCTGTAACTTTTCAACAACATAGGATTCTAATGTTGCTAATATTCGGTCTATTCAAAGTGTGATGATCTTAAGGTGAAACATACAGATTTTTTGCCAATAGCAGGTTAGTGTTAGGTTGTATGTTGGTCAAAATATGATTTGTGGCCGTAGCAAGTATGAATTTAGAGAATTATAACCATTGGGATTATCAATACAACTGTCTAAGTTAGAATTGTTGTTGAATGTCATGATTTCATGAAATAGTCATTCCATATAGTAATATGAACTATTAAAGAAGTATAATATGAACCTAAAAGGTTGTATTGTATTGATGATTTTAATGATTACATTTCTGTAAATATGTACTTCCTACAGCCGCGAATCATATTTTAATCAACATACAACCTGACACTGTCCTGCAAATTGTAAAAAACGTAATAAAATGTGAATTTTAAGGGTTACCCTGGAGGTTCCCCCGTAAAGGCCGAATTGTAAATTAACTTCTGCTGGTGGCTTTCCCTGCGTGGAATTATTCTTCCTCATTATAAATTACAGCCTATGTGCTATATCAGACTATAATCTCAAATTTCATCCAGGTGCCAGATTATTGGAATGTTTGGATCACTGGATTGTTTAGAAACTTTAATAAGCGACATGGGAAACGGTAGAATAGGCTCAGGCAGAGGATGCCGGATTAGTAGACTTGACAGATTTGTGAGACTACTGTTTATGATCATAAACAAAAACTCATGGTGATAAGGATATTATGTTGGCAGACTAACCTTATAAATTAAATTCATCGCTATCTGTACTTTCTCTAACTTTCCCTCTTCTGACTAGAACAACTTGATAAGTATTATGGCTAGCAAATATGCAAGTTTTAGCCAAAATCGAGTGTCTATTGGAACCGGAAACTGTCTCAGACACTAGGCCAGAAAGGAGGCCAAATTATATAAACGATTTCATCACCTAAAACCACGTTGTATTAAATAAAAACCGCGAAAAAGTAAGAGGTTGTAAAATTAAGTTTGTATACTCACTAGTCTTCTTTTATTCTCTATTGAATTGCGAACTCGTGTGTTTAGTCTGTGCAGGTTTAGGGACTGTGGAGGCTCAGGGGCCGTCGTTACTTCTTTCTTGATCTGCACATCACTGACCAACGATAAATTAACGATGTTTACGTCATGGCGCTTGGGATTGCCGCTGGAAGACGGACATTTGAGAATCAACATCTTCGTTTGAGGATCAAAAGCCAGCACTTCGCCCTCAATATTTTCATTATAGCACGTCCGCGTTGCTACTATGCTGCCGATTGTGAAGCAGTCCGACACGACAGTGGACATTATACACCGCTTTTGTTATTTACTCGGTGGAAATTAATTTCATGTAGCGTTCAAATTGTGTTCGATCGGTAAAATGTGAAATTATGTTTTGTTACGATCAGAATACGAGGTCGTCCGCCATTGAAACTGACAAGCACAGAATATATATACCCTACCTGACAAGTTTTGTCACAGATAATGGTAATGCAAGTTTGATGTTTATTTGATGGTTTGTGGTTTTGCGTTTCGTAACCAATGTAAATGCGTTACGTTTCCCTCGATTTCTTTGGTTATCATAGGTTACAGGTAGGTACAAGCTAGAATATTCAGTAATATATATGTATAGTAATTTACTCATAAATAGGTGTTACCAAAATATATTTTCGTAAAATTCTAAACTTGTTACACCCGACGTTAGTTCAGAAAACCGTTTGCAATACCACATTTATTCTTGAAGAACATAAGTAACTTCATTTCTAGCATCTTTGCCTGCTACTACTATCATCAAAACCTCGACTGGCACACTCTAGCCATTATAAATTTGAAAATAATAACCATTTGGTATTCTCCAACGAAAAACACTTCTTGCAAAATTTTGTCTATTTTTACATGGAGTTGGGTTGCAACTGCAAAAACGCCGCTTATTTGCTATGACCACTTGTTCGAAACACGGGACATAAGTGTATAATCTATGCACGGGACCAAACGAGTACTGGTTGTGTTGAAATGCATGCAACGCACAGATTTGGTCTGGCAGACCAAATTCGTCAAACCAAATCTGATGATTGTCTGACTAACTTCAGTACCTACTTGATGACTTTTCTAATTTCTTACATAGACATTCATACAAAGTTATCGGGTTATGTATAATGAGAAACGTCAAATCCGACTTCTTATAGCTCGTTCCCACTGGTCAGGTGTCGGGCACCGTATTTTAATCGGGTGTTCGCGCCTCTGTTCACAGTCGGTTGTCTTGTCAGTCCCCATTGAAGCTGGAGTCCACAGAGAAAGATTTACTTTGGGAACATTTCAGGCCAGTGCACAACCCGCCTCGTAGGAGATCGTACGATATCCCCTGATAGCCCTGATGGCCATGGCTCTCTGCGGGCCTGGCAGTATTGCGATGCTGCCGGCCGTCAGGTCAGAAGCCCATACCGGGGCCCCGTACAGGGCCATGGATCGCACGATCTCTAAGTACAGCCGCCTACAGGCGGTGCTCGGGCCCCTCAGATTGGGAAACAGCGTTGCAAGCGCGCCCGCGGCGCCCATTAACCTGGGCGTCAGCCACCGAAAGTGGGGACAAAAATCCCACCGGCTGTCGAGCACCAATCCCAGGTACTTCATGATAGACTCGACAGCGATTTGTACCCCCCCGACCACGATGTGCGATCCCGGCGGCGGCGCCCGTCGGGGGCCGTGAAAGACCATGGCCTCCGACTTGTTGAGGCCACCTCAAGGCTCAGGCGACGTATGCGGCCCACAACTTGTGAGACCGCAGCCGTCGCCAACAACGCTGCCTTCCTGTACGAGCTCCCCCGGGCCGTGACCAGTGTGTCATCAAGTTCCACAGGGGTGGGCTTAGGACCGAGCCCTGTGGAACACCGCACGACATATCGCGACGGCCCTCACCGTCGCGTCCCCTGTAGGTGACACACCTATCTGCCAAATAAGCCCCAATGATGCGGCGGAGGTAGCGGGGCACCCTATGATACCTGAGTGCCTCCCGAATACAACTCCAGGGCAGGGTGTTGAAGGCGTTGGATATGTCCAAGGACACCGCCAGCATCACCCCACCCCGAGAAACCGCTTCCTCCGCCAGAACTCTCACTCGCATTATGGCGTCAATAGTGGAGCGCCCATGCCGAAAACCGAACTGACTTTCGTCCAGATCCGGCCCCTCTCTGTACAAGTGGCTGACGAGGCGGGCAGCAATTATCCGCTCAAAAAGCTTACCCACCTCGTCTAGCTGCACTATGGGCCGGTATGCGGACGGCGAGTCTGCTGGGCGCCCCGCCTTCTTGAGCAGGACCAGACGACCTATCTTCCACTGAGCGGGGAAGTGGCCCTGCTCAAGGCAAGCTGAGTAGAGTCCTCTCATTTGGGGCTCTAGCTCCTTCAGAGCGAGGACGAGCGCTCGGCCGGGAACGCCATCCGGTCCCGGGGCAACGGTTTTGGCCCGGAGTCGCAAAACAGCCGTCCTCAGCTCTGGTTGTGTCACCTCAGGGACGCTCTCCTCGTCCTCAGACTCTGTGGCTGTGGGCAAAGCCATTGGCGGCGGTGTGTGCTCTTCTCTGTCAGGGAAGAGGGCTGCGACCACTACCTCCAATAACTGAGGCTCGACGCTCTCAGTGAGAGGGGCCCCCAGGCACGAAGTTTCCCTCGGACTGTACGATAAGGGCGCCCCCACGGATTTTCATCTAGGGTCGCCAACATCTCTTCCCTGAATCGAGTCTTCGACTCGCCAATGGCCACCCACAGAGTCTTCTTCGCCGCACGGTACACCTCATACCGCACGGCTTCTTCTTCCGGAACCCGACGACGTCTCCTCCGGTATCGGGTGTACTGGCGCCTGACCTCCACGTAGGTCCTGCGCATTTGCGCGATTTCAGTGGTCCACCAGTACAACCGGCGCCTTGTGGGTTGTGTGCGGACGCGGGGCATTGACGCGTCGCAAATTTGCGTCATCGCCCCGCGGAACCACTGCGCCTCCTCTTCGACGTCGACGGGTTCATTCGTCACTGACTCCCAATACAGGACTGTCTGAGCCCCAATACAGGACGGTCAGGCCGGTCGCAACGGCCCACTCCTCCAACACCTCACCCCTAGGATTGGTGACCGGAGATCCCCACGCCGCATACTTGGCGTTGAGATCCCCGAGCAACAGCACCGGGCGAGGGTGGAACCAGCCAACGACTGCACCCAAATCGACAAGGAACCTCTCGAAGTCGGCGAGACTCTTGTTGGGCGAGAAATATGCCCTAATGATGGTGATTCCCCCCGCGAGAGAGGCCACCCAGCCGCGTCCTCGGGAGGGAGAGTCCCGCCAATGATGGCCACCGAACCATCCAGGTCCCCTGCCCAGTTATCGCGCGGAGGTACAAAATATGGCTCAGCGACCACAGCCACGTTGATCAACCACTCCGCCATGCTTTGGAGCTATAGATCCTGAGCTCTGGAAGAGTGGTTGATGTTCGCCTGGAGGAAATGGAATTGTGCCATCACTGACAGTCCATTTCCCCGGCATCTGCTCTTTCCCTGGGTCGGGAGTCAGCTGCTTGGCTGCCGGGCTGTGGGCGGGCCCAGGTTCTCCGACAAACCTATTTTTCTGCCTTTCTTGGGGGCCTTGCAGGCTTTCCCACCAAGTCTGTGCTCCGCAGGCTTACCTGCAGCTGCACAAATGCTGCAGTTTGGTGCCGCGGAGCACTGGGCCGACTTGTGGCCGGATTGGCTGCAGCGATAGCAGAGGTCACTGCGGTCTGTGTCTGCAGTGCATTGTGCCCGGACATGCCCTTTGTCCAGGCAGCGGTAGCACTGCATTTCCCTGGGTGGCAGGACACTCGCTGACACCCAGCCTACCAGCAACCTTCTGCCATCCGCGACCCTGTTTGCGGCAACCACTGAGCACCGCACCCAGACTGTGCCTAGCCCGGCAGCACCGCTGCGAATTTCGCCCGCTTGCACGCTTTCGGGCGGACACCCGCCGTTTCGGGCAATGGCCGCCACTACCTCCTCCGGAATCACCGTGTCGTTCAGCCCACTCACGCGCAATTCAGCCGCTTTTGTGGGCTTGGGCACCCGGACATCCTCCGGTTTGAGGACCTCTCTTAGTTTGGCGGCCAGCTTGTCCGCCCTCTCCTGCCTTGAAGCACCCGACACTTCGAGAATTTCGGCTCCCGTGGCTGCCGAAAATCAAAGCCGGCCGGGGAGACGGTGGCTCCTCCTGGCTCCTCGATTGAGACCCCGGGTCATTCTCGACGGAAGACCGTCGCTGGAAGCGGCCGGACGATATACGGAGTCTGTTAACCGAGAAGAAAGCAGCCATCCGTGCGTACAGTGCTTTTCCCTGCGACGCAAACAAGGCTTACATGCGCAACTTACAGCGTGCTGTTAAGAAACGCATTACTGAGCATCGTTCTGCGAGTTGGGACAAGATACTGAGCAAACTTTAGCCCACCCACCTGGTCTTCTGGAATCTTCAGAGGAAGATGCGTTCCAAGGACGAGACTTCTATGCCTCCTCTCATTCGCCTAGATATGAGTGTCGCCTTTGCGACTCCGATAAAGCGGAATGCCTAGCCGACAGTCTAGAGTGCCAATGTTCTCTCAGCTCTCAACCAACTGACCAGGCCCACATTGACATGGTGGATGCTGAAATTGAAAGGAGAGCTTCCTTCCCACCCGTCCAGGATCCAGATGACCCTCTACCCCTCGTCACCCCAGACGAGGTGGAGGACATCATCAAAAAGCTCCAGCCCAGAAAAGCCCCAGGCTCTGATGGCATCTTTCCAACAGAGTAATCCAACTCTTCCCCGCCCAACCTATTATGCTTATGACCGCCATCTTCAATGGCGCCTTAAGCAATAATATTTTCCCCCAAGCATGGAAGCAGGCCACTGTCATTGGTATTCCCAAACCAGGCAAGCCCCCGTCTAACCCTTCCAGCTACCGACCCATCAGTCTACTCAATGTTTTCAGCAAAATCTATGAAAAGCTTATTTATAAGCGGCTCAAAGATTATGCCGAAGCAAATAATTTTATTCCCAACGAGCAGTTCCGCTTCCATTCTAAACACTCGTGCGTCCAAAAAGTACATCGGATCGTAGAACAAATGAGCGCTGGGTTCCAGCGCGATATGACGACCGGTGTCTTGTACTTCGAAATTGCGAAAGCATTCGACAAAGTCTGGCACAATGGCTTAATTTATCAGCTGTATCAACTAGGAGTGCCAGACCGTCTCGTACTCATCTTACGAGACTTTCTGTCGAATCGTACTTTTCGCTATCGCCTGATCTGATGGAGATCACGAGTCCCCCAAGGCTCCGTAGTATCCCCCTTAATTTTCACGCTGTTCACCAGCGATACCCCAAAAAATAAAAAGGCACAGTTAGTGTTATTCGCTGAGGACATGGCCATCTACTATACTGGCCATGCTCCCATACCGTGTACACAAATATCTCGCAATCTCCAATCCTCCGCAAACATTTTGGGCAAATGGTTCCGGAAATGGAAAATCGAGGTTAACCCCGATAAAACTCAGGTTGTTCTCTACTCGAGACCCCGGCACAAAATACCTCCACCCCCTCCGATAACCATGTATGATAAGCTAGAGCTGCGAGGCATCTTCTTCGATTGCAGCGCTCTTTTGAAAACAAACCGTTCTTTTCAGAGCGAACTGGTGCGTGCGTCGCCCACATCATGTTTCTTTCTCAAGGCAGTCCTGTTTCTATAGAAGAGTTGATAACAAGCGTATTTATCAAGACGGTTCATTGTTTCTTTAACTGGTATTGTCATAAACGTGGTAATGATGTGGTTTGGTTAAACCACATCATTACAAAAGTATCTTGGTAACAGGTTTTGGGTAACGTATAAGGAGGTACGATAATTAATGTATGTAGGTACACTACAATACGGTTTCAACAAATAGGTTTGTTTATAGGCAAATACAAAAATTGGACGCTGTTTACAATGAAACCTTTACGGGGCAAATGTTTGGGGGGAGGGTAATTTTATTGTGAATAAAAATCGTAGTTTATGTTGCTCGGATAAAATCAATTCTTAGACGACTTCGAGCAAAAGTGAGCTCGAAAATTTTAATAAACGGAACCGGAGAGTTAAGAATTTTCACATCTTAGATGCTCCAGCGAAAACTTTTTTTTGCGTCTCTCACAAAATTCTTTTTTTTTTTTTTATGTTTGATAGGCTCGCGTTTGACCACTATCTCACCTGATGGTAAGCGATGATGTGGTCGAAGATGGAGACGCTTGCCTAGAAGTAACCTATTCACTCTTGACTTAAAGACTCCCAGGTTATAGCTTTCAGGAAACACAGACTCCGGTAGGGAATTCCACTCCCTAGCTGTACGCGCAATGAATGTTTTCTCAAAACGCTTTGTGCGTATGGATGGGATGTCCACCATGAACCGGTGGCACTTCGCCGTACGTCTTGTGGTCCTTTGATGAAACGGGCTTGGCGGAATTAAATCATGCAATTCCGTCGCACACTCCCCAAAATGTAATCGATAGAAAACCGACAGGCTAGCAACTCGGCGTCTATGTTCAAGACTTTGGAGTTTCGACTCAACGAGCCTATCATTGCCGATGATCCTCTTGGCTCGTTTCTCAATTGACTCAAGGGCATCAAGCTGATATCTGGCAGATCCGTCCCAAAGATGAGAGCAGTACTCCATACACGATCGGACTTGCGCTTGATAGAGATGGAGCAGCTGTTCCGGCGTGAAGTATCGTCTCACCTTTGCGAGGATCCCCAACTTTTTAGCAGCCACTTGAGCCTTTGCCTCTATGAAGGGACCAAAATTGAGGGTAGATGTTAAAGTAACACCAAGAAGATCAAGTCGGTCGGTTATCGGCACGGTTACACCTCGGAAAGATGGAGCCGGGTGAAATTGGCTCCTTTTAGCAGAAAAAAGACACGCCTGGGTCTTAACAGCATTGAACTTAACCAGATTGGCATCGCCCCATTCTGAGACAGCCTGCAAGGACAAGTTCAAGCGCCCAACCATAGCCTCTCGGAGAGACCGGACCTGAGACCCACTAACTCGTGCGTCAGGCACGTATCTCTCGGCAACAGTGCTGTCGTCTGCATACCCAAAGTTACCGGGTTTTAGCAGATCGTTAATATGCAGCAAAAATAATGTTGCCGAGAGCACCGACCCCTGAGGAACACCGGCATTAATAGCCAGCAGTCCGGACGAGCAGCCATCTATGACTACTCGGATAGACCGATCCCTCAGGAAATCTGCAATCCAATCACACAAACCAGCGGGCAGACCGAAGGAAGGAAGCTTGCCAATTAGGCTGTCGTGCCAGACCCGGTCGAAGGCCTTCGAGATATCAAGGGAGACCGCAAGGAATTCCCCTTTCATTATATATTGGGCACTGTATATAACTTAAGATCGTGCGAGTCGTTATCGTTAATCAAACATACAGCTTACATACTTACCATTACTACACGGCTAAAGCATAATTTCGACGGAGGTACCACAATAGCAAAATCAAGATCATTGAATTCAGCAACAGCAAAGCGGGAAGCAATATTTTGAATGGGTTTTGACTCTTGGCGCGAGGCAGCAACTACAAACACATAAGATGACCATTAACCACGTAGCATAGCGTGTTTATAAAAGTAATGGCTCTCAGCAGCTCATGGAGATGGGGTAAATCCAATTTTTATGTAAAATGCTTACCACCTGAGAAAGTGCTTGTGATTTGAGAATTTGAGGAAATGAGTGACTGACTGACTGACTTCAAATCTTTTTTTTTTATTTATCTAGCCCGAAGGGAAGGCTAAAGTCTTTTGACCATATTGCCTAGTTTTACGTAGTGTATTTTTACTTTTTTTCCATTAGAATTCAGTTTTATCACATTCTAATATTTTTGCAGTATTTGGCAACAAATGTGTCGAGCTAGCCTTCTCGGCAAACTTTATTGAGGTAGTCAATACTACGATAAAATTTTCAGCTCCATTTTACCGAGATCGCGCCTGTTTCAATGATTCCACATATTGTCCATTTGCGTTGACACTTGAGACACAAAACTACACCAATTTTACATCACCATATCCACTAGGAATCAATTTGTGAATAATAAAAACAGCCACTGAACTTCATTCGAAGAAAGCCCGCCAAAAACCCTGACTTCAAATCTGTCATAATTTTATTTTTCCTTTTTTTTTATTTACCCCTAGGGAAGGCTAAAGTCTTTTGACCATATGGCCTAGTCTTACGTAGTGTATTTTTACTCTTTTTTTCAATTAGAATGCAGATATAACACATTCTAATGTTTTTTGCAGTATTTGGCAACAAATATGTCGAGTCAGCCTTCTCGGCAAACTTCGCTGAGGTAGTCAATACTACAATAAAATTCTCAGCTCCGTTTTACCGAGATCGCGCCTGTTTCAATGATTCCATATATTGTCAATTTGCGTTGACACTTGAGACACAAAACTACACCAATTTTACATCACTATATCCACTAGGAATCAATAAACGAATAATTAAAACAGCCACTCAACTTCACTCGACAAAATCCCGCCAAACACCTCCCCTTTTTTTCCTTGTGGAACAGGCTAAGGTCAGAAACTATGATGCCTAGGCATCAGTTATTTCTTTTTTTTTCCATTTTAATGCAGAGACCTTCTAATGTTTTTTGCAGTATTTGGCAACAATGTGTCGAGTAAGCCTTCTCGGCAAGCTTCACTGAGGTAGTCAATACTACAATAAAATTCTCAGCTCCATTTTACCGAGATCGCGCCTGTTTCAATAATTGCACAAATTGTCCAGTTGCGTGGGTCTACGCAACTGGACAATGTGTTCTTGAGACACAAAGCTACACCAATTTTACATCGCAATATCCACCAGAAATCAATTCGCGAATGTCTGTGACTACCGCCGGACCACCAACGCCAATCGCCTCCATATTTGGTTAATTACTCGAACAACAGAATTGGTACCTTAGGAGTTTTTGAGAAAATCGACTTTGAAGGTGGTCCGGGGTAGTTACGTTCCGTTCAGCAGGACCACCATGAGCGTCGAAAAAGGGGGCATACTACAATTATTCTAAGTATACAAATAATTAGTACCCCTATATGTGATTCGAAACATTTATATTTACCGAGAAATCAACGATGATTACTTACGCACGGTCGTTCATCAGGACCACGACTCTCAATGTTGATTCCAAGTTTCAGGAGCTTGTCGCTTTCCTCAAACCTACATAGAAAATTAGTACCCTGCAAGATAAAATTAGTACCCAAAATTCAAAATTAGTAGGTACAACAATATTTTACGAGATTCATTTCAAAATTGCCTTATTAAAAACTCCGTGATTTTTACCAAATTTATACAAAAATTAGTACTAAGTTATAGTGAAAATTCAGATTCCTACTACTACAACGTAAAAATACTTTGTCCTCTTTGTAACAAACGTGATGTTGGATTCCTTATTATTTATTTTCTATGCTATGCTACGATTTTTTATTCAATGAGGGCGCCATTTGGCCGGTAGTAGACCCTTAACGCCGCCTCGACTCTAGCTCGTGTGAGCAATCAGCCTTAGGAGTAGTAATTTTTGGACAAAGTGAAAAAATGGCAGAGTTTTTAAAGTGATATCTTGAAACGACATGGCGACACCGTGGTCACCACCAGCGCACCAATGGCATGGTATATTCGTAAACTACTGGAGTACTAATTTTGAATTTTGGCGACTAATTGTATTTTCTGTTTATGTAAGTTGAGGCAGGCGACAAGGTTCTCAAACTTGGGGAACCGACGTCCAATATCGTGGTTCTGCGGACCATGCGCGCCATAGTTATCATCGTTGACTTTTCGGTAAATGTTTTCCAGTTATGATTTTTGAAGTTAAAACTTCTTTATACGCGTTGGGCATTTTTGAGATGGGAAAAACCTATTGAACTCGCGCGTCACCGACCCTGCTACCCGAACTGCGCTACGAGTGCTATGACGCGTAGCGTCATCGCTTGCAATGACAGCGCATCGCATAGCAGATTGAAGTGAAAACTTCTTTAGGCGCGTTGGGCATTTTTAAGATGGGAAAAACATGTGACTCAGGCTGGCTGGGCAAATCTTCAAAATAGCTCACATTTAACTAGGTCATTAAGGCACTTTATGTGACGGCTAAACACCCTTATTTCAGAATTTGTGACGCTACGGAATCTTAGATAATCGATCGAAAACGTATCCAGTCAGCTTGAAAAACCACTTTTAAATTTCAATTCAATTCATTTAGTTCAGATAAATTACAAAAGTAGTAGTTATTACAGTCATCCCTATCAACATGTTTTCAAATAGTATAACAATTAATAAGAATAAACTACAAAAAATAGACACACCAATGGAAGTATTAAATCAGGAACACACTAATCGTATATGTAGTTTTGTCCAATGCTCCATGAAGGAGCAATCCACATCCATTCTCCCTACAATCAGCTGCAGGAAGCTGTTGGTGCTGCCCCGTATGCGACGCGTCAGAGACGCTATTCTTTTGCGATGTATTACTTGAAAGCCATCCACGACGATGAGCGTCTGCAAACATACCTGATGCGCTACTAAAGCGTGGCAGCTCCATCAACATCCTAAACGCGTTATTGTACTGGACACGCAGGGCACTGTAAGCCTTTTGCGTATGCTTTAGGTACCCATAGGCTGCACGTATAAAAAGACTGACAGTACGCCTTGAATAAATCTATTTTTACGTGTGCAGTACAGTGTGCAAACCTACAGACCAGCATATTAGCTCTGACTGACAATGCCCTGCGTTCCCTTTCAATATCCAAATCGTCTGTGAGGGCCTCGGTGACCCAGTAGCCCAGGTACTTAAACTGCGCCACTCTTTTGAGAGCACTGCCGTCCAATGTGACCTGAGGTACGGTGTATAGCTCTTAAAAAGAAAAGTGGGTTTTCATGCTGGCTGGACACGTTTTCGATCGATTATCTAAGATTCTGTAGCGTCACAAATTCTGAAATAAGGGTGTTTAGCCGTCACATAAAGTGCCCTATTGACCTAGTTAAATGCGAGCTATTTTGAAGATTTGTCCAGCCAGCCTGAGTCACATGGGATATTTGACAGTCGTTACTCGTCAGAAGCCCGAAAGTCTGTCAGTCGTATTACTACCCTACCTATATATTATTGCAGTCTTTGCGTATTACCCAGTAACTGGATTGTGGAGGTCAGATAGACAGTCGCTCCATGTAAAATACTAGTATTCAGCTGCATCCGGTTAGACTGGAAGCCGACCCCAAGGTAGTTTTCTTTTTTTAATAAATAACGTTGGGGCAACGTTATTATTTATTTATTATTATTTATTATGAGCCTGTGCTGTCCCACTGCAGGGCAAAGGCCTCCCTTCCCTTGGGGCAACGTTATTTATTAAAAAACAAAACTACACTAGGAATTACTACTGTATCGTGGGTGCGTTCACAAACATGTATACTGTGACGACCTTATGTTGGCAACCTTATGGTAAAGACTGGCACGTTAGAAGTTTGGAACTTTCTAGAAACTCTTGAAACGCCAATTGAGAATTTAGATAAAAAGAAGATTTTAGTTTTTAGGTGGACTTGACCTAGCCCGCAAGAAGAGGGCACATGTATTAATTTCATTATTCAATATAACATATTAATATTCCAGTTCTCTTTCTTTTATAACACATCACACATAAGCAGTCACTCTTATACACCACCCTCTCGCACCGCGAGCGAGTAAACAAACCCCCAGGAACCTAAAAGGAATCTCCAGGGACCAGCACCAAGAGAAGCTGCTCCAGGTCCCTATATGTGGTGGAGGCGCCGGGTAAGAACGCCGTATGTAAGAGTGACGGCAACACTAACGGTGTGCGGTGGACAAACTGAGGATTGATGCAGTGACAGCATCAGGATAAGAGGAGTATACTCCAAGCTGAGTGGTTCCATTTTTATTTAAGTGTTAAATAATATTAAAAGAGGAAAATGCGATACTTTTCGGGACACGTATGAAGTGTGCCTCGAAGAATTTATCGACGAGTTTGTGTCGATGGCCATTGCCAAGGGGTGGCGAAAACGCGATTATTCGTTAATTCTTGGTGTCTGGTTAAAAGGAGCTGCGCATTATTTTTTTAAATATACATTCCAGTATGAGATGGAATTTGACACGCTGTGCGCGGAGCTTAGGAGAGAATTCCCATGCAAGTGTGTGTCTTGCAAGCATAGAATCAATCAGTGTTTTTATAATCTTGAGAGGCCGGACGTTGTGTCCGAGGCGGATGAAAAGTCCGAGGATAATGTGAGCGAGGATAATCAAATAATATTTTTTTCTAAGGAGGACGATGATGACCAGAGCTGCGCTGATGCAGGCCTAGTCAATGATGTCCAGGAATGTGAAGACTGCGGTCTGGACGATGATGACCGAAGCTGTGAAAATGAAGATACAGAATCGGGTCGGTTATTTACAATTATTCCTAGTAATAATATTTCAGAGAAACAAGAGATAATTGTAGTAAAAGAAACATTTGGCGAGCACGAGTCGAATGAAAATTTTATTTGTTTGGGAATTGTTTCGGCTGATGTTGTCGACATGGAAAGCTGTGAGGTGGAAATTCCGTCGGAGACACATGGTTCTTGTAACGATGATTTTGTTCGAGTTGAGTATGTTTCTGCTGATGTTTGTGAGCAGGAGAGCTTCGAAATGGCGGTGGAGTCCAAAGAGCTGTGCGTGCCGGTGGAAGTCATGCAAAATCCTGCTATTATTGTTCCAATAGGTGATGGTCCAGCGGATATCTATCGGGATGAAAACTGCATCATAAATATCACTTCACAACATCACAACATTTCACAACAAGCGGAACAGCATTTTTCACAGAATAGGCTGGAGGAGGAGATATGGGCCCTCCCGTATTATATGAAGAGGAATAATTTCCATATATTTATATATTTTTGTATCAATTTTATTTATTCTAGCTGACATGCATAGTCATAGCAACGTGACAAACAAGTTTTCGACCATAAATATAAGGTATGGACATAGTAATTACGATGACCCAAATTTTTCGATAAAAATAAAAATATGCGAAAGAGGTCAAGAATTGCTTGTAAACTATTTATTAAAGCAATATTCTGTAAGTAAATATAAGTGTTGGAAATTTAAGAAAAAATTTATAAATTGTTTGTTAAAAATTATTTTATTTTTAAAAATAATTTTAGAGAATAGACAGTGGTGTCAGATGTCATTTGACATGACAAATAATTGTCAGATATCTGGTACGTCAAAATTAGTACGGTTGACAATATAGTAAAAGTTTAAATTTTAACCGACTTCAAAAGTAGGAGGTTCTCATTTGTTTTGTTTTTTATGTGATATTAATCGTTGTGTTTTTGTGTGTTTCATGTAATCGATATGATGAGCTGCACGGACGTGACTGAAGACTGATGGGAGATCTGACCACATATTATGAGAAAAAAAAAAAATTTGTTAGGCGATTATTAGTGGGCAATAGATATGAGTTTCTCCAGAGTGCGATTTTAATAAAGATGATACTACGGTTAGGAGGTAGAGGGAATTGCGGTCCTCTCTCCTAGGGAAAAATATGTCCGGGTTTTTTGTCGGTTTATACCAACTTTGTTTATGGGGTATAATGCCTTCGCAAAGTAGGATCGAGTTGATTCTGTATGGTGTGACCGAGCCCATGACAATTTTTATGTATTATTTATTTAGAGAGTATACTTCAAGTTATATTTATGGAGCACTCTGGGGGAAGTTCGGGAACAGTGAGTAGGTGTTCATAACAGTGGTCGTTTTTTCTCCTGGTCTTCATAAACGTCCAATGGAGTTAAAATTGCCCGCTTTTCGTCGTTCAAGCTCAGTATAAATATGGACAGTACGGAAACCACGTACAAACGTTCGAAACGGCACACTCACACAGACGCGCGCATCTACGCTAACCTATTGCGCAGTGTTCTGTTGTACGAACTCGGCTTCTTCAATTCTGGGGCTTTCGTTTTTTAAACTCCCTGCTGATCTTGAAAGGTACCTAATAATGATTTAATTATGAAAAATAAAGACGTTTTTTAAAATGTTAATGGTTTTTCATTTACATCACACGCATTTTCAGGTTTAAACGCGTTAAGGTACGCTACCGCAGTGTTAACTAGCTATCGGCCGAGCGCCGCGCATTTTTAACCGACTTCAAAAAAAGGAGGAGGTTCTCAAGTGTGTTACCTCATAACTTCTAACGACGTGAACCGATTTTGAAGATTTTTTTTTTATTTGAAAGCTGTTGCTTCACATTTGGTCCCATTTTAATTTGGTGAAGATCTGATGAAGGACTTCGGAGATACACAATGGAACTCTTCAATAAATGATAGCAAACCTTCCAGAATTGCTGCAATCGCATGTCTGTATATTGTTTTCACCACCCCACAACATTACATCACGCTGATGCGCTCTGAAGGGGTTTACAGATTTGTACAGTTCACCCTGATACACCCTAATTTCACCAACTACGTTCAAATTCCCTATTTTTGGGGCTATCAATTCGGGCATAACTTTACTCTATTAATTTAGTTTTAGAATGGGGTAAAACAACTAAAAAGTGTAAAATAAAAAACTTTTTACAAAAAAAATACAACCGACTTCCATAAATAATACTAAAAAATGTAAAATAACTTTAATTTCGGAAGTCGGTGTCAAATAACGAAGAAACCAAACTAGAAACACCGACTTCCGAAATTAAAGTTATTTTACATTTTTTAGTAGGTATTATTTATGGAAGTCGGTTGTATTTTTTTTGTAAAAAGTTTTTGGTTTCACTATAGCACCCTCGAAAACCATGAAAATTTTTGCGTGACGTGAAAAAAGAAGGTTACGGGCCTTTGTGGGATATCTTAGGGTTTTTCAAATTGCGCGTACTGAAGCATCTTACATAGCATTTTTTTCCAAACATTAACAGTGACAACCCTAGCTCTCTAATGGAGCGTAGGTAATTATCTCAACAAATAGGCTTAGTTTCAATACAGTCCATATTTATACTGTGGTTCAAGCACAGCCGCCCCATCTATTATTATTATACTCTTTGGCTCCACCTACGGAGGCGATTTTCTCGCAAAGTACTCAGTGCATTTTTTTATACTTAAATTAGGTAGGTACTTACCAAATTTTGCAAGCAATTGTCGAAGTTGGAGGTCACATATTCGCCCTACGAATTTTCGAATGTGATGTCTTTTAATCTGGATAGAAATATGTGAACTGCGTAATCGAGATATGGGTCAATGTGCTATATCCATTTTTACAAACTTTTATTATACTTGCAATGTTTGTATGTAAGTTGTCCGCTTTATTTGCAATCCAATTTTATACCACCTGCTGGTTTCCAATAGAGCTGAAAGGTATACTTATGCAAGTACGGTGACAATGCAATATTATAATACCATCGAGCTGGTCTGATGATGGCACCGGGATGTAGGGGCTGGAACTCCCTGATGGTAAATGGTAGTACAGTAGAATTTAGGCTAGTATATTTTGTTATCATGAGTACCTAATTTCCATTAATTAAACAGTATGCAGAGGGCCGAAGCTCGTTTTTTTTAATACTTTTTACCTTTAGTTAATTATTAGAAATCTGCTTCGACTCTGCGTCAATATTCATTAACTGATAACTGTTAGGCTATCGGTCCCACAAAGGGTACTTCTTTGTGAAATGAACTTCAGTCAAGGTTAAATTCAGAAGCTCACGAAGAGGGTTCATCAGCATGTGAACTTCGAGGCAATCCAGCTTCTCGATCACACAAATATAGTAAGAAGACTTACCCGTTCGAGTTAAGTGTTAGTGAATAGTGTAAAGTACAAAAGTGCCAAACAAACACAAGAGTGAAGTGTATTCGCCTTAATAGAGACAATAAGAAAAGCGCACACATTCTTAGTAAAGACAATTTCATAGTTTAGGTTATAATTTGATTAGGTACTTATTAGTCTATCTTTATGGCTAGATTGTAATAAGATTAGGGTCCATCCTATTGATGAATCCTAGGATAAGGAAAAATAAGGTTAAAATTCAGAAATAAAACAAGATTCTTAATAAAATGCATATCCTTATATTTTAAGCTCTTAAACATTAATGATTAAAATGACACAACATATATATTTACAATTTCGTGATAGTAAGTTAAAAAGGGAGCTGTCTGAAGACGCACGAGCGTTCCCGAACGATGGCGAAGATACACGAATATAGCCGAAAGCAAAAGCGATAGATTTATTTAATTAGCATTTGTTTTAATCTACTATCACATAAATATAATTGCAGTGAAAACGGAGAAACGAAGCATTGTGGTAGAAATTTAACGCCGGCCATAGACGGACTGCTTAGAGCAGTCGTGTTGCGGTTGGGGCCTCTATAGACGGACTGCTTGAAGCTGTCAGTACATTTTTAGCTACGAAAACAAATGAACTGCTTGAGCGGTCCGTGTCGGCACAGAATACTTCCAGTAGTCCGTGTATGGTAGCACTTAGTATTTTAAGAGCAAAAGAAAGAATATAAAAGTGGAAAATATATAAAGAATTGGCAAGAAATAAAAAGGGAACAGGAATGACTTTGCCCAGTAGTAGGACAGAATAGGCGGACAATAATTTCGTGAAAAGTATACTTTTAACCACAATGCAACGTTCACCTTTCCACCACAATTTTATCAAAGATCAAAAACAAAAAAATATCTAGCCGATTCTTCTAATAACAGAAAAAACATTACTATACCTTTTAATATTAAAAACTAAAACTTTTGACATTATATAAAATATACTACCAGTGCTGTCGGTAGAAATGTTATTTCGACATAATATGGCAACACTGCCACAGACAATAAATAAGATTTTTTTTTTCAATCACAGAGACAATGACATGTGACTTTTTTCTATAATGGCGAAGTTTATAAGTATTATGCTTATTTCATAATACTAAATAGAAAAAAAAAGAAAAATGAAATAGTCGTATTTGTAGATATTTTTAAAGAATCCGAGCCTTTACATTCCAGATGAAAATAAGAAATGACGAATTCTGTTATCACAGATTTTTAAAAAGTAAGAAAAATTAATTACACTTCGCCAGCAAGTCTTCTACGTAATGACGTAAACATGACGTTTTTTCAAGCGTTTTCACAGGTGTCTGGACCTCAGTGCTGGCGAACCCTCATTGCGCTGTTAGATTTTCAACTTAAGGCTTAGTTCCAAACCACAACGTTTAATACCTAACGCAGCACTTCTAGTTATACATTTATTTTTAACAGACTTCAAAAAAGGAGGTTCTGTATTCGAGCCGTAGGTATATTGTGTGTCCGCAATTTTTCAGTTTTTTTTTTTTAATTATTATTGTTAGGCTCCCGCTTGACTACTGACCCGAGCTTACCCTGATGGTAAGCGATGATGTGGTCGACGATGGAGCACGCTTGCCTAGAAGTAACCTATTCACACTCGACTTTAAAGACTCCCAGGTTGTAGCTATCAGGAAACACAGATTCCGCCAGGGAATTAGGAGTTCTAAGTGCAATCGCAGTCAAAAAGATCTACAAACACGACCAAAAACTAGCTAGATGTAGTGTTCTTCTTACTTACTATGATAATATAAAAAAATATTCAATAGTTCCATAGTTACTATGGCGTTGGGTTTGTTGACGAGAAGTGGGGTAGGCAGGGACTTCAGTCACCTTGCTTTGGCACAGGTAATTGAAGGAACACGGGTGGAATTTAGTCAGTAAGAAACACGTCCTCTCGCTTCACACAGAGCGGGAGAAGTTATATGATGTATTCCAACCATAAAAAAGCAAGCGCCATGGTAGCCCGCGAAATTAAAATTTTCTTGCGTTTTTTTTGCAATTTGCAGGTCAGTGTCAGGTTGTATCTTGGTCAAAATATGATTCGCGACCGTAGCAAGTATGTTTTCATAGGATTCTTATCATAAAAATCACCAATTTAGTTAGAATTGATGTCAAATGTAAGTATTTCTGAAATCATTACATTTGGCATCAATTCTAACTGAGAAAGTTGTATTGATGATTTTAATGATAACAGTTCTGTAAATACATACTTGCTACGGCCGGGAATCATATTTTGACCAACATACAACCTGATACTGATCTGCAAATTGCAAAAAACGTAAGAAAAATTGAATTTCGCGGGCTGCTCTGGAGCTTTCACCTTATGGGTAAGCAATGCTCGCCGAGGTCGCTCCTCGCATCCATTACAATTACCGAGACTTCTCTCTGCTTCGGAAAGCACTTTAAGCCGTTTGTCCCGGCTGTTTTTGAAATGAAAACAACTTGAGCTGCATTGAGCGATTTTTTATAGGGGCAAAATTATGAGTTCTCGTCACTGACATGCGGCGGCCTTCGCCAGAGTATCGAGTTACTCAGTAACTGGGTTGTGGAGGTCATATAGGCAGGCGCTCCATGTAACTTACTGGTGAAGCTGCATCCGGTTAGAATGGAAGCCCGATCCCAACATAATCAGGACAATTAACAGAACCATAAGTTCTACAGTGTTTTACTAATAAATTTGACTCTGAAGGACTTTGTCACATCCCTGCTTACCCCCAAACAGCGTAAGAACAACAAACCGAACGCAGAGTGTCAGCAATGTAAGAAAAATACAAAAAGTTGTACCTAGACACTACACATTACATAGTTTTTTTTTTCTTTTTCCAACATACTTAAGACAGTCTGATTATTACTGTTGACGCTAGATAATTTATGCTACCTCGCTTGAATATCATGCAAAGTGCACTCCCATCATTTTTCAAACCTCGACTTATGTCCGGGATCCGATTTGAGAATTTTGAGTCCAAACCCTACATTAATGTCAAAATTAGACCGGTTACCAGAGTAAAGTAGATTTTGACAAAAATAACAGACCTAAAATTCTTAATTCAGAAACGGCCTAAACAGGGCACATTAAGGTTCGAGTTAACATAACTTGAGCCTCAGGGTGACCTAACCCCCATTTTTACCTGGGAGCGCACACCCATCCTTTTCCAAACCTCACTAAATATAGCTTGACCTCGAAGTCACCTCTTTGGTCCAACAAAGTTACAGAACTCACCAAATATCCTATATTTGTATACTGAGCGTGCCCACCCATCATTTCATTCCAAACCTCAGCGTCGGCAGCATAACCTCAGTTGTTAAATTATCTAACGCCAACAGTATTACATTTCTACAACTAACACAATCAGTTTCTTACTGTGATGCGACTTTCACAAGAAATAGCAAATAATTTTTTTTTTTAAATATGAAATTCAGTACAAATATTGATATGCTTAAATATTGATATAAAAAAATACATTTCATAGTCTGATTAACCACGAAATATTCATGACTTATTTTTGATAGGCCACAGGATATAAACTTCGAAACATTATTTTTTTCTCGACCGAAACAAAACAAGAATGGTACCGTTTTTAGCTTAGACAGTAACTGTGTGGAGGAGGTCAGACAGGCAGTACCTCTATGTAACATACTGGTGGAGCTGTATCCGGGTGGACTGGAAGCTGTCCACCGCATAGTTCAGAGAAGGCTTACAGATTGTTTGGTCCACACTACCCTGGCCCGAAACAGCTGGAAGTCTTGCGGAAAGACCTTTGCCCAACAGAGGAATGATACGGGCTGACAGAAACCAGTAGTATAGCTCGTTTGGGAAAGTACTACCATCTTATCTGACTAGAAAGCATTGCTAGGTTGTGGTGGTCAGATACTTACCTCCATGTAACATACTGGTGGACTGGAACCTCCACATAGTTGAGAGAAGACTAGGTTTGCAATATTCGTCAGTAAAGTAAAACGAGGTGAATAGAAATGAAGGGGCAAATAGAACCAAACTTTAAAGAGATTTTCACGTTATCTAAAAACTGTTTGCAGCATTTAAGGACTACAATTTTTTTTATATTTTTTTTTTTTGCTTGAATACTTTGTAGCATCCATAATATGGTATTAAAATGAAATCAATATTTATTTAATCTTTGATAGGCACGCGTTTGACCACTATCTCACCTGATGGTAAGCGATGATGTGGTCGAAGATGGAGCACGCTTGTCTAGAAGTAACCTTGTGGAGCGGAACCTTCAAATACAGGCATTTTCCATGCCTAAATGGAGGTTCCTCGACATTTATTGTAAGCCAAATATAATTTGTAAATGAATAAATAAAAATAAAAAAACCTAATCACTCTTGACTTAAAGACTCCCAGGTTGTAGCTATCAGGAAACACAGACACTGACAATCGCCCCTGCATTTCTATTCGTCCCGTTTTACGGTATGTCGAAACCCAGGCGACAATGGTGCCAATTCTCTTGTTCAATAACTAAACTAAAATTAGAGAATCGCTATCATTTACTAAAAGGCAGTGCGAGAAAAGGACGGCTATAGCTATGAACTAAGTTACAGATGTCAAACTAGTTTACGCCTTGCGCTTCACCGTGTTTTTAATCGACAGCTCTAATTTACGTCCGTCTCTTTCTTGTTTTATTAGAAAGAAAAAGATAGGAATAGCCTAAATTAAGTTTAGTTTGTGCACAACAGAATCCGCACCAGGCACCATCACACCATCATAACGCCTGTAGTTCCCGAGGGGCTGGGCAGAGGTGTCCTGTAGCAAGTATAACGTAATTTCTCGTAGTTTCGCATCACAATAGGAGACTGCTGGTGTGTCCCTCGCGTCGTTCAGTCTTGTTTAGTTCAGCACTATGAGCCGGGGCGGCATCATGCCTCGCTTGCTCAGCCACATTCTGTAACAACACATGGTTTTTATTAATAAAGAATATAATCATAATTATTTACCTAGAAAAATTGGAACAATGGGGAATATGCATGATATTTTTTTAATTAACTTTAGTGAACAAATATGAAGGAATTTTCAAAACATCATCATCAGCGACGAAGTTATAAAGCTTTAAAGTTGATAATTAGAAAGAGAAGTCCGACATGTTCTTTGACGTCAAAGGACATGACGCCCATACAACTGCCATAGAAAACAGCGTTTTCGAGAGAGGGACAGATATATATATTTTTAAATGTAATATCTCGTTTAATTTTTGATCAATTTTGATTCTGCTTTCACTGTTCGTAATCTATTTTTGTATATTCATCGATAAACTGGTTAGATAACTAAGAGGAGCTCGTGTCTAAAGTAATAATAGCCGCACGGGTCGATCCATCAGGTTAAGCTACACTTGCCGGGGTTGGTCCATGGATGGGTGACCATTTTTACATACCGAGACTCCTCCGTGTCCCGGAAAGCACGTTAAGCCGTTGGCCCCGGCTGTCAATCGTGGATCTTTGACAGTCGTTACGGGTCGTCAGAAGCTCGAAATTCCGACAACCAGTCTTACCAAGGGGTATCGCATTACCCAGTAACTGGGTTGTGGAGGTCAGATAGGCAGTCGCTCCATGTAAAATACTGGTATTCAGCTGCATCCGGTTAGACTGGAAGCCGACCCCAAGATAGTTGGGAAAAGGCGCGGGCAGATTGAAACTGGTTAGATAAGAATTTTTTTTTTTTTAATGCATATTCCCTATAAACGGTCTAGGGCTTATTTATAACAAGATGGGAGAACACGGGTAGTTTAAAAGTGGCGCCAGTCACAGAAAAGGTGAAAGGGAACCGCTTATCTTGGTATGGTCATGTAAAGAGGAGGGATGAAACACATGTAACCAAAAAAGTTATGAATATAAATGTGAATGGATGGAGAAGGAGAGGGAGGCCAAAGAAATAATGGATGGATTGTGTGAGGAGTGATATGAAAGAAAAGGGAGTTAGTGATAGCGTGACGGCTGGCAGGCCAGAATGGAAGAAAAAAACGTGTTGCGCCGACCCCAAGTAACTTGGGATAAGGGCAGGAAGATGATGATGATGAGAACAAGGGTAGGTTATAGTCAGTAAGAGGCAGGGTCAGGGCAGGTGACAGGGTCTCCTGCTCCACCCAGAGCGGGCGAAGTTATTTGATGGTTCCCACCCTGGGTTCAAGGGTGTATATGAAGGACTCACCCGATGCCAGCGCCGAGCAGTAGGGACACCACGTTGGTGAGCAGCACGGCCGCGATGGCGCCCCGGCTGAACAGGCACGTGCGACGGACCGACAGACAGTGACTCTGAAAACGGTAACATAGCTATATCAGTTAAGGAGCAACTATATGCCAACGGCCTTGAGTGGTTAGCTTGCGTGTTCTGTGCTGCAGGCGTATTCGCTAACTCAGTTGACATCAATTTGATAGGCACTTTGCCGTACATTGCTGCTTTGACTTAGAGGAAAGCCGTAGTGCCTAACATAATCGATGTCCACCGAGCAGTGTACTGCATAGTGTCTATCAAATTGATGGCAACTGAGTTAGCGAATACACCTGCTGAGCTCACGTAACGCGTCGTACGTCCACCCAGTAATAGGACTCGCCCATCAAGGAGCGCTGTCCGAAATTAGACGCATTATTAATTTATTATACATAAAACAACAGGTATCTAAAACACTTATACTAAAAGATAAATAATTTAATTATCTTTAAAATGGTGACGGTTTCTTAAAAAAATTTAAAACAACCGATTCGGTGTTTGTAGTTTACTTCTTCGTTATTTGACACCGACTTCCGAAATTAAAGTTATTTTTTCATTTTTAGTGTATTTTTTTTTTGGAAGTCGATTTTTTTTTTTTTTTGTAATCCACCACGCGGGCCGGTGCGGGTTGGTAGATGTCACTTGTCTTCATTTTTGGTTCTAGGACATGTCGGTTACCTCACGACGTTTTCCTTCACCGTTTTGAGAGCAGTGGTGATGAAATAATTTACACAAAGTAAAGCGCCTGCCTGGGTTTGAACTCACGACCTACAACTTGTAAGTCGCGGCCGTTACTACTGGGCCACCACTAATCAAATATCAAATTACGAAACAAATTTCAAACATACCAATTACGAAGACAATTGTCTAGAGTAACATATATTTTTTTCAAAGAAATAAGACTAGTCGTTTAGACGTGATGTTTAATTACAAATCATTAGAAGTCCTTACCAGATCGTTTGCATTTCAACGAGTGTGCGTCGGACCATTAGACGTATGGGGAAGTGCCACCGGTACATGCTGGACATCCCATCCACACGCACAAAACGTTTTGAGAACACATTCATTGTGCGTACAGCTAGGGAGTGGAATTCCCTGCCGGAGTCTGTGTTTCCTGATAGCTACAACCTGGGAGTCTTTAAGTCAAGAGTGAATAGGTTACTTCTAGGCAAGCGTGCTCCATCTTCGACCACATCATCGCTTACCATCAGGTGAGATAGTGGTCAAACGCGTGCCTATCAATAATAAAAATATTTTAATTACCTGCTGCATGACGGGGGGCGCCAGTTGCTGCTCCAGAACTTCGATGGAGGAGGTGGCGGAGGGAGGCCCGCGGGCGGAAGTGGGGTGCTTAAACCGCCAGTCCCTGAAAACAAAAATTGTACAATTAAATTCTGACATTCCACAAATGGTTTTGACAAACAGGTTGTAAAAAGACAGATCACAAAGTTATCTACTACGCATATTGTCCTGCCCAGGCCCTGCAGTCTCGACATAGTTAACGATCGCTATGTCCTAACGATCGGTCGCAACGTCGGAAAAATAATTCATTTTCTTGAAATATGTACAGAGACCAGAAGATCAGTTGATCAGTTTTCATGAATAAATGGTGCTTGCAAGTTAAAAATTACTCCGTCTCTGTACATACTTCAAGAAAAACAATTATTTTTCTGACTTAGCGACCGATCGTTACTCGTCGAGACTGCAGGCCCAGGGGTTACCCGGGCCTGCGGACGGCGAGTAGTGGGTAACTCGCCGTCCGATCAGCACCAGGCCCGAGAGTCGACGGCGCGTAGTGTTCCACGCGCGCCGAACAAGAGTTGTCAGCAAGAGACGGGGCCCGTCATGGCCGATGCCTGCCCGGGGGTTGAGGATAAATTCGAAACAGAGTTACCTCGCCCCTGGGCACTCAAAGGCAGGAAGGAATAGGGGTGGGTTTTAGTCAGTAAGAGTCTGACACGCCCTCCCGCTCCGCCCAGAGCGGGAGAAGTCATAGGATGATTTCCCACCCCACAAAAAAAAAAAAAAAAAAGGGGTTGTGGATAAATTCGAAACAGAGTTACCGCGCCCCTGGGCACTCAGGGCAGGGAAGGAACAGGGGTGGGTTTTAGTCAGTAAGAGTCTGACACGCTCTCCCGCTCCACCCAGAGCGGGAGAAGTCATAGGATGACTTCCCATCCCAAAAAAAAAAAAAATAGCTACGCATATTGTACATCTAACAAAGTAGCTTTGCGCAAAAATAATTGATGGGAAAACTTTGGTTTACGTGACAAATGAGAAAATACATGTCCAATATTCTTTGGTTATCTAACTGAAGGAGTAATTAAGATTTTTTTTAGTAAACTAGCCACTTTCCTTGTAAGGGCCGATTTCACCATTCGCTCTATAAACTAAGTTTTACTGAACTAAGCTTAGCGTAAAAAATAAAAACCATAAAAAAGATTATAGTGAGTTAACCTTATAAGATAGACATATGCTGTCGCGGACTTTTTTTTAGAACTTTAAAAGGAGAACAATTCCGTCATACTGTCAATAGATAGCGTATTAAGCATCGATCGAAGTAACATTAATATTTTGAAAAAAAAAAAAAAATATGGTAAACATTGTATTCTATTTAATAAACTATCCTAAGCATAAAATTGTGGAATAATTGACTCCTTATTCAAATTTAGATGTTTATTGGAACGAATCCTTAAAGCATTTATATTTCTTGTGCCAACAGATGGCGCTGTTTGCAGTTTTAAAGTTAAACCATTCGCCTCTTCAAAATTTGTTTTGAAACAGTAAAACTCTTATGAAGTGCCAAAAATACTATAAAGTAATTCCTCAATGTGTGAGAAAATATTGGTAAGACTTTATGTAAATTCATTCAAATTGCAAGCCGTCGCTGCTAACACCATCTAGCGAGGTTTAGAGGACGGGCCCGAACGAAGAACAAAAGTTGTTTGTGCAAGTCGAAAACCTGTAGTTACGGCGGTACCACTTCTTTGTATGGGATGAGGCATCTGTACGCTAGTATTATATTATATGTGGTCATACATAATTTTTGCGTAACTTTAACCGTTTACGCAGCGGACGCAACTGAAGCTCTCGAAAGGAATTTTTTCCCGTTTTGCTACATTTTTCATTGATGCTTCGCTCCTTTTGGTCGCAGCGTGATGTTACATAGCCTATAGCCTGCCTCGATAAATGGACTATTCAACACAAAAATCATTTTTCAATTCGATCGAGTAGTTCCTGAGATTAGCAAACAAACAAACTCTTCAGCTTTATGACAGCGGCTAAACGCGTTTAAGCGAGCTTAAACGTCGAAAACTGGGCGTTTAGAATTGGCTAAATCGGCCCTAAGAGCTTGTTCTCATACTAAAGAGAGTTTGACAATAAACTCACTTAATTTTTTTTAATTCAGAGGCTTTGTGAATAAACATATTATGCACTGGACATTGGAACTTGAGTCATCATCACCCGCTTAATATTGATGTTGTTCAATATTATATTGTTGTCATTATATATATGTATAAGTAATTTAATACATTTTTATTATTAATTGTTGTTGTTATTGAAGACTTAACGACAGTTTCATTTGATTATTATTCCTGGAAATGCCTGCTGTTGATTTAGTCATAAAAGTGATATTCTACTAATACTATGAATGCGAGAGTTTGGATGGATGTTTGAAACTCAATCACGTCGAAACCACTGAATGGTTATAGATGAATTTTGGCACACAGATAGATTATAATTTGGAATAGCACAAAGGCTACAATTTATAATGGGGGTGAAGTACTAATTCCATGCAACTTGAACTTGAACAGCAAGGAGAAGAATTTAGTATCCAAAGGAGTATCAGGTAAGGTGATATACTTTCTCCAAAACACTTCAGAACAGTTTTTAACCGACTTCAAATAGAAGGAGGTTATCAATTCGGATGTTTGTATTTATTAGTTTATTATTTTTAATTTTTCAGTTATAGTTTCCCAATAATTGTATTAATACATAGACATACTATCGCAGTAATCTCGAATCGTTTGCTGTTAGTTATTGAAGAGTTCCACTGTCTATCTCCGAAGATTATTATCAGATCCTGACGTATTCTACTTATAAGGTGTTAAAAAATTAACTCTCGAAACTTTAAGGAGTGTTTTGAAACATTAAACTGAATAACTTTTACTACGGGACCAACTTTGAAATCCCGAAAAAAAAATCAGCTGTTCCTTATTTAATTTTGACGAGTTTTGCGAACATAAATGTAGGCAACAGCTGAAAATGAAAATGTGCGCCTTTTATTCTTTCAGCGCGTTTTAAGTTTGTACTGAGCTCATATTCAACGTAACATTAATATCCAGTATTGTATTGAAATAAGCGTGGGAAGTAAATCGGCTTATCAGTCAATTGTATATTTTTATACTTATTCATACTGTTTTATTGGATACGTTGGCATTAACGAGCTTATAAAATGGTTTTAGTGTCATGTTATGTTTATTCTTAAGCTATTGCATAGCTTCTATCGCGGGCCTTGAGCGTGGAGACCCAATCCAGAAATTCCGTAACGAAAATAACCTAACACCCCCCACTCCGACCGGCACAGCGGTGATACTTTTTAGTTTTGCCATCTATCGATGAATAGTGATGATGATGATGATGATGATGATGATGATGATGATGATGATGATGAAGATGACGATGATGATATTTATCTTGTTACGCCAAAGAAGTGTAACTTCTTACGTGCGTGTAAAAAGTGTGACTTGAATTAATATCAAAGAAAAAAAAAACTGCATAAATAAAATAAATAAATAATTATAATTGCATAAGTTGATAAAAAATGCTATGCAATAGCTTTACTGCGGCAGTCTCCGACTGCCACACGTCTTTTTTTTTTTAAATATTTATTTTGCAAGCTATCACACTTTTTTATGGAACGAAGTTCCTTATCGCGCGTTTCGAAAGGGGGCTAGACAGAAAAAATTAAGACCAAAAGTTGTAACGACACTTTTTGCTATAGTTGAAATATACGAGTAGTACTCGTATATATATATACGGGGTTATTTTCATATCACTATCCAAATTCACAGGGTATATTCTAACCATGATTATGAACAACTTTCAGTATGGGACCAACTCGGAAATTACGAAAAAACAATCTGCTATTTCATACATTTTGGTTGAATAGATATTGAAATTTAGTATGAAATAGCCGATATATATATATATATATATATATTTATATATGTATACTATATATAATCGAAAGGAACTTCGTTCCATCCGGGTGTCCCTTGACACCTCTCAAGTTTTTTTTTCTTGGGGGTTGGGCAATTATCAAAATTAATGACTTCTCACGCTCTGGGTGGAGCGGTAGGGTATGTCAGACTTTAACTGACTTAAGGCGCAGTTATACGACTTCTAATGATTTTTAATTGAACATCACGTCTAAACCACTAGTCTTATTTCTTTGAAAAAAATATACGAGTATGTTACTCTAGACAATTTCTTTCGTAATTTGATATGTGAATATTTGAAATTACATTTTTATAACATAATTTGTAAAGTTATGTCTAACGCGGATAAAAAATTGAGAATCACGCAAAAACTATGAAGTGTATTTTTATGAAACCTTCGCCATTTTAATGATCATGTAAGTAATTATTTATATTTTAGTATACGTGTTTTAGTATATACCTGTTATTTTATGTACTTATAATAAATTAATAATGCGTCTAATTTGGGACAGCGCTCCTTGATGGGCGAGTCCTATTACTGAGTTTAATATTTATTTTCTATGCTATGCTACGACTTTTTACTCAATGAGGGCGCCACTTGGCCGGTAGTAGACCCTTAAACCCGTATTCCTCCAGTTACCTGTGTCAAGAGCCGCGGTAATTCTCTTTCTAATCCGCGACCACACTTACGAGATCTAGCTATCACACTTACGAGTTAGTGTAATACCTACTCCTTCACGCTCAACGGATTTGAATGAAATTTGGTACGAGGAAGCGATTCGTTCACTCGTGGAAGTGGTGCCTAAGTGTGAATAAGTTTATCTCTAAAGAAACTTTTTTCACAAAAAATACAACAAACTTCCAAAAAAGAAAATACACTAAAAATTGCAAACTTTAATTTCGGAAGTCGGTGTTTGTATTTTGTTTCTTCGTTATTTAACACCGACTTCTGAAATTATAGTTATTTTCCAGTTTTTAGTGATTTTTCTTTTTTGGCAGTCGGTTGTATTTTTTTAAGTTCTTTATGTTTCACGTTTTTCTTGTACCTACCCCAGACCTAAAACTAAATATTAAAGTTATCCCCGAATTGATAACCCCAATAACATGGAATTTGAACATAATTGGAGAAAACCAAAACGTCATCTGTGTACTTATAACATATTTTTTGTTTTCGATGATTTTTTCAAAAAGCGACCTCTGAAGAATGACCTACCCAATAAAAATAATCATCAAAATCTATTCAGAAGTGGCGGAGTAATCGCGTAACCAACCTACACCAAAAAAAAATTGTACAGACGAATTGAGAAAAAAATGGTTATTTTTTACTCACTTGGGTGGAAGCTGGTCGGGTCTACTGCTCCACTCCCACACCCAGTCGTTAGCCTCATCCTGAAACATTACAAAAACGCATCTTTAAACAAGTTCATTGTTTACAATAATTGTGCTTACAGATAAGGAGTGGAATTCCCTGCCGGAGTCTGTTTCCTGATAGCTACAACCTGGGATTTGAAAACAAATATGGTAAAAAGTGTATTTTCTTATTTAATAAACTGCCTTGTGGAATAATTGGCTTGTAATCCAATTTAGACGATTATCGGAACGAATCCTTAGACATCTATATTTCTTGTACCAATAGATGGAGCTGTTTGAAGTTAGAGTTTATCCATTCGACTCTATAAAATTTGAATAGTGACACATTTTGATACAGTAAAACTGATATGAAGTGCCAAAAATACTATAAAATAATTCTTCAATGTGTGAGAAAATATTGGTAAGACTAAGTAAATTCATTCAGCTTGCAAGCCGTCGCTGCTAACACCATCTAGCAAGATGTAGAGGAAGGGCCCAAACGAAGAACAAAAGTTAGCGGCGGTATCGTTTCTTTGAATGGGATGAGACATATGTACGCTACTAGTATTATATTATTTGTGACTGTAGGTACTGTACCGTGTCATAGACTCTTAGAAGAAAAGATTAAATAATGATTTTGATTACAATCCCTCCGTCAATTTGAATAAGTAATATCAGTCTTCAGCTTTCATTATATTGTTACGTCGACCGTATTGAGAGATCATTCGAGAACGTGGTCGAAGTTTCCAGATGATTCCACTAAGTTCGAGAACATTCCATTATGGTACTGCGTAGAGGTTCAAAGATGTTTCTAGTACATTCCACTATTGGTTAGTTCGACAATGTTCTGGAAACTTCTATGACTGTATAAATAGGCCGGGCGGGCGGCGAGTGAGTTAGTCACTGTCAGTCTGTTTCGACTACAGAATCGATAACGAAGCAATTACGAAGAAAATAGTGATTATTA
Organism: Polia nebulosa; assembly: GCA_951329385.1. Lineage (NCBI taxonomy): Eukaryota > Metazoa > Arthropoda > Insecta > Lepidoptera > Noctuidae > Polia > Polia nebulosa. The sequence continues at coordinate 23,741,864 of OX589608.1, forward strand.
GTGTTTAGACTTGGGTTATAATAGGTCAAACAAGATACCTGTTATTACTGTTATTGTTACGCAATAATAATAGATGTCAATACCTGTTATTAAATAACAGCCTGTTATTTTTCTAAGCATGGTCTGTCGGTAAATAAATCACGTACAGAACACGTACTAATGTTAGCATTATTCTTGCAGTGTTTCCGAACTGAACGTTAGGAACAGATAAGATAATACGACTAGAAATAGTTGTCACTTTTCAAGGATGACTATCTTCTTGTAAGACTACAATTTGAATTTTCGGATAATAATACCAGGTGCTTCTCGTTTTAGCAAGATTCAATCAAGCGGGTGTGAGCGAGACATAAATACGAAGAAGAAATAACAGATAACACGACGTGAATAGTTGTTACTTGTTACTGAGTACCTACTGAGACTGAAGAGTGTAGTGATTGTGAATGAGTATTGTGAATTATGAATGACATTTTTTAACAGGTATATCACAGGAACAAATATTATCTAGTATCTACGAATACCTGTGATTTGTATCTGTTACGATAAATACGCCTCACTCCTATTAGTGTTTGTGTAAATAAATTGTTTGACTTAATAAAGTATATTGGGTTAATCGAACGGTGCAAATCAATTTATCCCATACCCAGCTCCTCGTAAAAACATCATCATTTCAGCGGAAAGACGTGCACAGCTGGGCATAGGCCTCCCCCATGTGTCGCCACAATGACCGGTCCTGTGCGTCTCGCATCCAACGGATTCCCGCCACCCTCCCCAGGTACTAAACCACATAAAAACAAAACAGCTGCCCCATAGATATAAGTTTGTATAAATCGACAAATTGTACTAAACAGCCATTTTTTTTGCGTTTTCGGTGTTGGTTCCATTGTAAAAGTTGTTCATAATGATGAGTATTGTCTCTAGCTTACTATATGTATGCCTAGCTATAACCTAGAAGAAGACTACCTAGAAGAAAAACCTTGCACACAGTATACATCTTCTTACAACCACCTATTTTTTTTTGTGGGGTGGGAAATCATCCAATGCACAACAAACATCTACCGCTCTAGGGTGGAGCGGAAGAGCGTGCCATACTCTTCCTGACTAAAACCCACCCCTGTTCCTTCCCTACCCTGAATGCCCAGGGGCGCGGTAACTCACTTTCGAATTTAGCCACAACCCCTGGGCAGGCATCGGCCATGACGGGCCCCGTCATGTTTTGCTGACAACCCTTTGAGGCGCGCGTGGAACACTACGCACTGTTGACTCTCGGGCCTGGTGCTGATCGGACGGCGAGTTACCCAATACTCGCCGTCCGCAGGCCCGAGTTCTTCCAACCACCACAAAGGAATTCAAAGATGAGTAAATACAATTATAAATATATGATTTAATCAGATACTCACTCTCCAGCCGTTGATGTAGATTCCTTTCAGCTCATCTTCAGTGGACGGTTCTAGGTTCGGACTGTTGGGTGGAGACTTGGGACTGAAACAGAACAAAGAAGATACAGTTAATAGTTTGCCATTTCATATTAGGATTATTGGCATCCAGCTGTCTTTAACCGACTTCGCAAAAAGGAGGAGGTTCTATGTTCGACTGTATGTATGTTTATTTCTCTGTCAGTTGTGGACCGATTTTCCAAAAATTTTTTTATCCGAAAGAGTATACTCCGGCGGTGGTCCCATATAAATTGTATCGAAATTGCTTAGCGCTTTTTGAAAAAATCAACATAAACAAAAAATGGGTATACGTAAATGACGTTTTATTTACGAGTTACTTACTCGTATTTATTTATTAAAACTTCATGCAACACAAATCTACAAGACGGACTTAATGCCTTAGGCATTCTCTACCAGTCAACCAAGGGTGGTGGAGAGATAACATAATGCCAGGTGCATAAACTACCCGGGCCTGCGAACGGCGAGTAATGGGTAGCTCGCCGTCCGATCAGCACCAGGCCCGAGAGTCGACGGCGCGTAGTGTTCCACGCGCGCCTCAAAGAGTTGTCAGCAATAAAGACAGGGCCCGTCATGGCCGATGCCTGCCCGGGGGTTGAGGATAAATTCGAAACAGAGTTACCTCGCCCCCGGGCACTAAGGGCAGGAGGGAACAGGGGTGGGTTTTAGTCAGTAAGAGTCTGACACGCCCTCCCGCTCCACCCAGAGCGGGAGAAGTCATTGGATGATTTCCCACCCCACAAAAAAAGGTGCATAAATTGAAAAAAAAAGGTATTACTAAGATGAAATAGTTTAAAAGGTATCAATTCGGTCGTAACTTTAATATTTAGTTTTTGTTTCTGGGATACAGCAACTAAAAAGTGAAAAATAAAGAACTTTTTTTTACCAAAAAATACAACCGACTTCCAAAAAAGAAAATACACTTAAAACTTTAAAATTACTTTAATATCGGAAGTCGGTGTCAAATAACGAAGAAATAAAATACAAACATCGACTGCCGAAATTAAAGTTATTTTTTAATTTATGTATTTTCTTTTTTGAACAACGGTTGTATTTTTTTGTAAAAAAGTTTTTTTTATTGATTATGTATTGCCATAACAACAGCGTGTAAGCTTTTTCAAAAACCACAGTTATGTGCTGCTAAACGGTTTAAAGGTATTCTCTCCTGAAAGTTTCCGATTTTGACATACGTAGTGTTAGAACTAAAGCGACGATTTATCGAGCTTTAAAAAATGAGATATCTAAGAGCACGCCTGTTAAAATAAACTTCTACCAAATTGACCTTGGAAAACAGGCGAATAACGTAAAAACGTGTAATATCACTCAATCGAGTCTTCACACGCTCCTCAAGTTATTAACACGATACTTTATTAATTACTTTTAATAAAGATACACTCTAAAAACAATTGTAGTTGTCGAGATAACGGCCGTTCTGAATGATACTGGAGTACTCTTGAAGTTTAGAGGAGTAGTATGTGCCTACGTGCGCTGGTCAATATGTCTCTTCGAATTTGTTACATATGATAAAATATTGAATATTTTCAAAAAACCCGACTGTAAAAAATAACTAAAAAGTTCCAAAACAAGTCACTTTTCAAGCAGACTGATGCAGTTGGTGGCTAATAATAATAACAGCCACCAACTGCATCGGGTTTTTTGAAAATATTCAATTTTTTTATTTTCTTCATTTTAGTGAGTTATATTTTTGGAATCGCCTCCTCGAACCCTTTATTTTGATATCGCCATATTGTATTTTGATTACTGTCATGTCTTTAGTAGCACTCGCAAGGTTAAGACAAATCAATTGACGTGTTATCAAAATCGGCCCACGCGTTTAGTCTCTATAGTGCCACAAAGGAACAAACATACATACATAATAGGCTGATAAACACATTACCCTCCCTGCGTCGCGCAGTCGAATGACTTGAAGTTTTCTCAGACACGTAGGATGCGACGATGCGACAATCCTTTTTACCTGATTGCCCCAAAACGAGGGTAATTTTTTTCGAGAGTATGCATGTACTCGTATGTTTGTATGTCTATTTCCTTAAAACGCTCTGTAGCCTAAACGGCTGGATGAATTTCAACGAATGATGTATCACTAGACTGGTCTTGAGGGCCGAAGCGACATAGTGGCCAAGTGCGTGTCGGGCTTTACACGTTTAGGGTTCCGTACCAAATGTATTTTTGACTATTTGTATGGCTTCGGGTCAACAAGATGCTTACATTGTTATTTGAAGACTGTAACTCCAACTGCTTGTCTGTAAAACCTGTGTGACAGACGACGGACAGACAGACGAACACGTGAGTGACAGCAATAGGGCTCCGTTTGAACCCTTCGGGTACGGAACCCTAGAAAAACATATGGCGACCGTCTTTAGGTTAGTGAGATCGTATTTTTGGTAACATGATCATGTGGGGTATCAAAATGAAGGGCTCGACAAGACAATTCCAAAAACGCAACTCACAAAAAAAAACCCTGACTGCAAAAAACTTACAAGTTTCAAACAAGTCACTTTTTAAGCAATCTGATGCAGTTGGTGACATCTATGATCGAACTATAATTGAGTTTTTTAGCGGTCGGATTTTCTGAAAATTTTAAATTTTTATTCTGTATAAACGCGCAATTCTAACGATAAATAACTTGTAAATTATAAATCCAAACGTCTGCACCTGACAGCCCTGTCATTCCCGCCATATTTGTCCACAGTCAGATGAACAGCGAGTAGGTACTAGGTAGTATCACTATCCACTACTGTGTCATGTTACATGTGGTCTGCCGGCGCCAGACGCATTTCAACGGCTTTACTTTTTAACCGACATCGCAAAAAGGAGGAAGTTCTATGTTCGACTGTGTTGCTTTAGCGCTTTTTGAAAAAATTAACAAAAACAAAAAATGTGGTATACTAGATGACGTTTTGATCTCCGATCGGTTTTTAATTAAACATCACGTCTAAACGACTAGTCTTATTTCTTTGAATAAAATATATATTGCTCTAGACTATTTCCGTCGTAATTTGATCTGAGAATAATTGAAATAATATTTTTATAACATAGTGTAATTAATTTGTAAAGTTATGTCTAACACGGATAAAAAATTGGGAATCACGCAAAAACTATAAAGCGTATTTTTATGACACTTTCACCATTTTAAAGATTATTTATAATTTAGTCTCAGTGTTTTATTTTAATACTTGTTGTTTTACGTGTAATAAATTAATAATGCGTCTAATTTCGGACAGCGCTCCTTGATAGGCGAGTCCTATTACTGGGTGGACATACGACCCGTTCATGATGAGCTCAGCGCAGAACACGCAAGCTAAACACTCAAGGTCTTTGGCAGCTAATAGCGCCTAAAGAGTATGTTCGAATTCCATATTCCATGTTATTGGGGTTATTAATTCGAAAGTAACTTTAATATTTAGTTTTAGTTAAAGAAAAACCATCACAAAAAAATGAAGGAAATCGGGAAGTAGGTCAAAAATTTCTAAGACATTTATACATAGTTACAGTACAGGTGTGGCTAACATTAGCGGCTTAATGAATTGTCTTTGATAGGAACACTTGTGTATCTGGGATTACACGGCTACCTATCAAAATGGAAACCCATGTGTATCGATGACACGACATTCAGCTGTTACGTTTTCAATCAGTCATCTGTCATGTTTCTCAATGGAAATCGATTGGCACCGCTTCATGATGATCTGTATATATAAAATTCAAAGTCCTGACCGACTGACTGATATACCAACGCACAACCTAAATCGCTGGTCCTAGAGCCATGAAATTTGGAGGGTGTGTTCTTTGTGAAGAGTAGATCCACTAAGAAAGGATTTTTCGAAATTCAATCATAAGGGGTTGAAAAACTGCCCAGGGGCTGTGGATAAATTCGAAACAAAATTACCGCGCCCCTGTGCACTCAGGGCAGGGAGGAACAGGGTTGGGTTTTAATCAGTAAGAGTCTGACATGCCCTCCCGCTCCATCCAGAGCGGGAGATGTCATTGGATGGTTTCCCATCCCCCCAAAAAAAGAGGTGTCAAGGGACACCCGGATGGAACGAAGTTCCTTTCGATTAATTAGTGAAGGAATTGTAATATAATTTTTTTTTTTTTAATTTATAATATTTTTTTTATTATTAACTACGCACACACGCACGCACGTAAGAAGTTATACTTCATCATCTCATCTCATCTCATCTCAGCTCAGCTCAGCTCAGCTCAACTCAACTCAACTCTTTAGCAATAACAACAACTATAACAAAAGTAATTGTAATAAAATTTTATTTTTTTTACTATAGCAAAAAGTGTCGTGACAACTTTTTTCGTAAGAATTTTTTCCGTCTAGCCCCCTTTCACAACGCGCGATAAGGAACTTCGTTCCAAAAAAAGAAAAAAAAAGGCATCTGGTTAAACGTTGCATTCAACAACTTGGCTGGTTGTCCTTCAGTCATTTAATTGAATACCGGCGTTTAATGATCGGCCTAGGTGTCCAATTGAATGGCGGATTCAACCAGATGGCTGCGACATATCGATGACACGACATTCAGCTGTTACGTTTTCAATCAGTCAGCTGTCATGTTTCTCAATGGAAATCGATTGGCACCGCTTCATGATGATCTGTATATTATTATATAAAATTAGTCCTGACTGACTGATATATCAACGCACAGCCTAAACCGCTGGTCCTGGAGACATGAAATTTGGAGGGTGTGTTCTTTGTGAAGAGTAGGTATCCACTAAGAAAGGGGTTTTCGAAATTCAACTCTTAAGGGGATGAAAAAGGGGTTGAAAGTTTATAACGGGGGAAGTACTTATTCCACGAGGGCGAAGCCGCTGGCAGGAGTTAGTAACATTGATAACATACCAATGGCATACGAACATTGAAAGTAATCGTATCTAAACTGACCATTTCCTAATAAAACAACAGCCAAGTGCGAGTCGGACTCGCGAGCAAAGGGTTCCGAACAAATCATATTGGTTAAATATTTTTTTAAAAACTTTTTACAAAAAAAACAAACCGACTTTCAAAAAAAAATACACTAAAAATTAAAAAATAACTTTAATTTCGAAAGTCGGTGTCAAATAACGAAGAAGTAAATTACAAACACCGACTTTCGAAATTAAAGTTATTTTTTAATTTTTAGTGTATTTTTTTTTTGAAAGTCGGTTTGTTTTTTTTGTAAAAAGTTTTTGATTTTTCACTTTTTAGTTGTTATACCCCACAACTAAAAACCCCAATAACATGGAACGTGGAATTTAAACATTTGGAGTACGCCAAAACGTCATCGAGGTAAACGTATTTTTCGTTTTTGTTCAGTTTCTCAAAAAGCACTTAAGCAATTTCGATAAAATTTATATGGGACCACGTCGGGAGTATATTCTTTCGGATAAAAAAATAATTTTGAAAATCGGTCCACAACTGACGGAGAAATCGGTGGACATACATAAAAAAAAAAAAACACATACAGTCGAACATAGAACCTCCTCCTTTTTCGAAAGTCGGTTAAAAACAAACTTCTTATAGAATTTTCTGTATTGTATAAGGTAAAGGTGTACGTACGCGCAGCGGAATGTTGTTGAATTTAAAGATTTTAATTATGCAGATATTTAGTGTATGACGTCGTATAATTGTGTATGGTAAAAAAAAATTTGTGCACGCAACCATTGTGGAGAAATTCACCAAAAACTGATTCCGCTGGGCGAACGTTGTCCTGGCGGAACTTTTTTTAATCCATAGACTTTAGAAGAAAAGAGATGTGTCCAAAAATTAGTGTGTATTTGTGTGTAATTGTGTATGTATGAATAAAACTAGTGCATGCATAAACTTCGGAGAAATTCAAGTTTCCGCTACGCGAACGTTTGGCCATTAGCTAGTTTTCATATAAAGCGCTTACATAGAGAACTGTAGATTTTTACATACGTTGTTTTGAATTTGTTTATATTTGTTTAAAAAACAGATTTCGAAAAAATCGTAGGGCTTAAAAGATAAAAATATAAACGTAAAATACGCTTATTAGGTCTTAGTTCTTAAAGTATGCACTTTGGGGTCTAGATTTTCACGTTAATACAAACCTTGTAAGTGTCTGCAACATGTTGCCAAGTATCAATGATGTTCCGTTAGTAACTAAAGAGTTATAGGACAAATTTACCATGAACAGATCACTGTTTACAAAGCAGTCAAATATCACGACGTTCTGAAGGAATTGCATGGTAATATGTATGTCAATAATTAGTGTATTCATTCAACTATTCTTATGCAAAATTTCATGTCATTAAATTTAGTAATTAAAGAAAAACAATTATAATACTGACGAAGCATCGAAAACCTACATAACCCGACCAAGTTCGGATGGCTACCAAAAAGCGGCCGTGCCATATATCTAAGAAACGTTCTTAACCTTCCAATATAGTATTTATTAATATGGTACAGTTGCGTACACAAGCGTTAGGAAAAAGTAAAACAATTGCATTTCTTGAATGAAAAATATTTTTTTAATAATAACCATAAGACATTATTATATCGACGCCATGCGTCAAGTTAATGTGACCGAGTTGTACTAACACACACAAAATTTCAATTCAAAAACCGATTAGGTACACAAATTAAACTCTATATCAATAGACCTAAGGTCTAATTTACAACAAAATTGCAACTAAATGAGCAAGTTCCTGTTACTCGGTTTATCCTTACCCAGGAAGGTGGTGATCTTGTTCTGGAAGTTGTTCCAGGTTGCCGAGGAGTTGACGATCTGTGAGAGGCCCACATACGTATATCATTACATGTAGGTAATAAACATAAGGTGATTATTTAATAACAATATTTCTTTTCAACATTTCGTTATAATCTGGTCGGTCGTTTAGTAGTTTAGATCTATTCAGTAGTTTGTCTTTAACAAGAAAAACATCTACTTTGTTACGATTATATTATAATATATGTCTTTTATAATTTATTATTATAAATTTAAGTAAATAGATATAGAATAAGATCAATCAGTAGATATTAACTTGGGTTTATGGTGTCTGTCCAATGTTAACATAACACAATTATTATAATTTATCTGCCTAATAAATTACCTACGTAAATGAATAAGTCTATAGCTATTAATTTATTATAAAATCTTACCTTATATCTGTTATCAGCTTCTCACTATCATTCACTCAATATTCCTACTACATAATTATGTTATGCTTCACTGTTACACTATAACATTAATAACACACTTTGTCAATATTATTATTACAGAGAATTGGCGATGCATAGCAAAACAACAGCGCATACGCACATTGTCCTTGACTGCACATTTATTTGTTTGTGACTGGGGATGAAACAAAATCAGGTTCAAGTTCAACAGCAAACGAATACGCGCGAAAACATATTGCCCTCTCTTTTCTTCAAGGATGACAGTACCGTTTCAAGCGGGAAGCCGCCTATCGCTCGTTGCGCGCAGCGCGTTGTCTATTTTTTCACACGAGAATATTTTTGATCAATTCATAACTACAATACTTAGACTATTTAACTAAAGGATTAAGCGTACCGAACTTCGAACAAAATAATTCTGCATATTTTGGTGGGGTGCGGGGGAACACGCTCACATACATAAGAAAAAAAAAACGATTCATGAAGTAGTTTTTTTTAAGTTATTAGATTGTTTGATCCACTAAAGTTGCAAAGGGGAACGCTCGTGCATGCCTAGTCTATTGGTTAAATAGTGTAATAAGCTACAATATGATAAATATTTACCTAAACAGTAGTACATACTTACATGTGGTAAATATTTAATTTCCCTAAGGGGTCTATAGTTAGAATCCTGATCCGTGAAATCTTCAATAGAAATTAGCTGTATGAGTTTATTTATTTATTTAACACTTCACGCACATACAAGTACAGAGGCGGACTTAATGCCTCAGGAATGAATTTAAGGATGAATTTTATTTGTCTTAAATAATATATTTAGATTATATCTCAAGTCTCAAGCGCATACTTAAATAAAGTACCTACGTAAATAGTACCTACTTTCTTTCATAGTCAAATACATTTAAAAAAGTAGGTGTACAAAAATAAATGACCTATAAATTATATCGAAACAACAATTGTGTTATCACCTATACCAATTAAATACCGGTATTATACTGTAAATTTTGGGATGTTACCTAAATATATTGCACGGCCGCTTTTTTGTAGCCATCCGAACTTGGTCGGGTTATGTAGGTTTTCGATGCTTCGTCAGTATTATAATTGTTTTTCTTTAATTACTGAATTTAATGACATGAAATTTTGCATAAGAATAGTTGAATGAATACACTAATTATTGACATACATATTACCATGCAATTCCTTCAGAACGTCGTGATATTTGACTGCTTTGTAAACAGTGATCTGTTCATGGTAAATTTGTCCTATAACTCTTTAGTTACTAACGGAACATCATTGATACTTGGCAACATGTTGCAGACACTTACAAGGTTTGTATTAACGTGAAAATCTAGACCCCAAAGTGCATACTTTAAGAACTAAGACCTAATAAGCGTATTTTACGTTTATATTTTTATCTTTTAAGCCCTACGATTTTTTCGAAATCTGTTTTTTAAACAAATATAAACAAATTCAAAACAACGTATGTAAAAATCTACAGTTCTCTATGTAAGCGCTTTATATGAAAACTAGCTAATGGCCAAACGTTCGCGTAGCGGAAACTTGAATTTCTCCGAAGTTTATGCATGCACTAGTTTTATTCATACATACACAATTACACACAAATACACACTAATTTTTGGACACATCTCTTTTCTTCTAAAGTCTATGGATTAAAAAAAGTTCCGCTAGGACAACGTTCGCCCAGCGGAATCAGTTTTTGGTGAATTTCTCCACAATGGTTGCGTGCACAAATTTTTTTTTACCATACACAATTATACGACGTCATACACTAAATATCTGCATAATTAAAATCTTTAAATTCAACAACATTCCGCTGCGCGTACGTACACAAGGTAAAGAACTATTATTTTGCTGTATTTTTTTCAAAATGTTTTACTTAGTAGTTTTGGAGACAGGGGGGGAGGGAGGGAATAATCAATTAATAAAACTATTTATTTTAAAATAATTATAAAAAAGACATACATTTGAAACTCTCATAAATTATCCCTTTCATTTGCTATGCCGCACCAAAAAATTTTGAAAAATTTTATTTTTCGATTTGAACCCCAAAAGTGACCCCCATAATCCAAATTCATTTATTTACGTTACACGTGCGTGCTTCCAAGTAGATTCGGAGCGAATTGGCTGTGACAGACGGACAGACATACAGGCACACGACACGAGTGATTCTCAGACAGAACACGAGTGATCAATCTAAGGGCTTGGCGGAATTACAACTATGCAATCCCGACACACACTCCCCGAAATGTAACCGAATAGTGAAATTCAAATTTTCTTATGTTTTTATGCAATTTGCAGGTCAGTGTCGGGTTGTACGAGTATGTTGGTCAAAATATGATTTGCGGCCGTAGCAAGTATATATTTACTACTAGAATTATTAAAATCATCAATACAACTCTCTTTTATTCAACTCTATTTTAATGATTACAGTTCTGTAAGTACGTACTTGCTACGGCCGCGAATCACATTTTAATCAACATACAACCTGATACTGACCTGCAAATTGCAAAAAACGTAAGAAATTTTGAATTTCGCGGGCTACCCTGGCGCTTTCACCATAAGGATTCAGTTAAAACTACAATAATGAAGTGAAAAGGCTCAGTAACAACTAACAAAGTAACGTATCGATTGAAAACGCAAAGTTAATTACTATTGTGCAGCGAGAAGCCATAATGAGGCCGCTCCACCGCTTGTGAAACTGCTGACGTTACTCCACAGTTGTTTGCGTTTAGTATTCAAGCTGGGTTTTAGATTACACCAGCATTTTTCCGTAATAGGGTATCAAAATAAAAGTGAGTATTTTCAAACAACCCGGCAGAAAAAAACTGGCATTCTGGGAGTACAAACAGAATGAAAACAATCCGCTACGAGTGCTACGACGGTCGGTGACGGTGTCATGCGAGTTCAATAATTTTTTCCCATCTCAAAAATGCCCAACGCGCTTAAAGAAGTTTTCACTTAAAAAAATAACTAAACAGTTCCACACAAGTACAACAACCTTTCAATAAGTCGGATGCAGTTGGTGTAGTTCATTTTTCCAACTTTTGAAATAGCCTTCTCAATCCCTTTATTTTGATAATCACACATAGAGGGTCTAACGGAAAGGTGTGGTTATATTTTAAGAACCGGTTCTGCCCATGGATTGAACAAATTTATCTAAAAAAAATTGAAAATTCCCGAAAAAAAAAATTTTTCGTTCCATACAAAGTTATCATCAGCTGATCAATATTTGTATGGGTGGTTAAATTTTTTTTAGAGAATATCCTCAGGTTTTCTTTAAGAAAGTTGTTCATATCGATGGGCAGATGCAGTTCCTAAAATATGACCACACCTTTCCGTTACACCCTGTATTAAGAGAAGCTCATGGCTAAAGTAATAACAGCCGCACTGGTAAGCTATGCTTGCCAGGGTTGGTCCATGGATGGGTGACCATCTTTACACACCGAGACTCCTTCCTGCTTCGGTCATATCATGGATCTTTGACAGTCGTTACGGGTCGTCAGAAGCCCGAAAGTCTGACAACCAGTCTTACCAAGGATTATCGTATTACCCAGTAACTGGGTTGTGGCGGTCAGATAGGTAGTCGCTCCATGTAAAATGCTGGTATTGAGCTGCATCCGGTTAGACTGGAAGCCGACCCAAGATAGTTGGGAAAAGTCTAAGCAAATTGATGTAGCTCATGTCACTCCGGCTGTCAAGACCAATCGAATGATATGATATTACCGCATTCGTTAAAACTCATCCAGCCGTTTAGGAGAGCGTGCCAAAGAAATAGACATACATACAAACATAATACAAATTGTCATAACACATGTATGTATGTCGGGTTGGTTTTCGCAACTCCACGCCCAAGGCGCGACAGTCATAACACAAACAATATGTCCATTGAAATTAATAAAAAAATAATCTATAAAATACAACCGACTTTTTATTTTATATATAAAATCCCCAATAACATGGAACGTGGAAATTAAACATACTCGTAATTGGAGAAAACAAAAACGTCATCTAGGTATACATATTTTTCGTTTTTGTTCAGTTTCTCAAAAAGCGCTCAAGCAGTTTCGATAAAATTTATATGGGACCACCACCTCGGGAGTATATTCTTTCGAATAAAAAAGAATTTTGAAAGTCGGTCCACAACTTACGCAGAAATCGGCGGACATACATAAAAAAAAAAAAAACATACATACAGTCGAACATAGAACCTCCTCCTTTTTCGAAAGTCGGTTAAAAATAGAGAATTTTTGGAGTCATACAATTCTTTTAAAAAATATGAAAAATTGTTATGTGCCGCAAAAGGCATAAAACATATCTTTATCTAACATTAAAAAAAAAATGTGTATTTTATTAAGGTCTCTTTATTAATTTACCCTGTCTGAAATCAGATATAGGTACTCTGTCTTTTAAAAAAAGTTGGCAGCCTTAGTGGTGGTGGCCCTGACTAACTTGTTGTAATCGTGGGCATGACTCCAGACAGTTACTTCGTGTGTTTGATTCATACTCGTAACTACCAGGAAACCTCGCCAGGAACTGTTTTAGAACAAGAATTGACTACCAGGCCATCACTAAAGCTGTTTATTGGCAATAAACTTTGTATAAGGTCGACGTCCCACCAGCTGTAAAGTCGTTACAGCTGCCGATGGGCAGACACCTGCGAAAACATGGGGTTCGTCGATAACCTTTGGAAACATGTGCTATTAATGTCACCGGAGACATACCCTTTAAATTGAAAGACCGGAATGTTTCTAAGCGATAAAAATGGAAGTACAAATAGTTCTTTTATAAATGACTGAGAATGACTGTAGGTACTATTTTTGGGCAACATAAATCTCGTATAATAACTTAAAGGATAAAAAAAAACTTTTTACAAAAAAAAAATACAACCGACTTCCAAAGATAATACTAAAAAATGCAAAATAACTTTAATTTCGGAAGTCGGTGTTTCTAGTTTGGTTTCTTTTCGTTATTTGACACCGACTTCCGAAATTAAAGTTATTTTGCATTTTTTAGTATTATCTTTGGAAGTCGGTTGTATTTTTTTTGTAAAAAGTTTTTTATTTTTCACTTTTTAGTTGTTGTACCCCATTAGAAAACTAAATTAATAGTAAAGTTATGCCCGTATTGATAGCCCCAAAAATAGGGAATTTGAACACAGTTGGTGAAATTAGGGTGTATCAGGGTGAACTGTACGAATCTGTATACCCCTTTAGAGCGTATCAGCGTGATGTAATGTTGTGAAGTGGTGAAAACAATATGCAGACATGCGATTGCAGCAATTCTGGAAGGTTTGTTATTATTTATTGAAGAGTTCCATTGTGTATCTCCGAAGTTCTTCACCAGATCTTCACCAAATTAAACAACACATGTGAAGCACCAGCTTTCAAACAAAAAAAAAAAAAAATCATCGAAATCGGTTCACCTAGTAAAGAGTTATGAGGTAACACACAAAAAAAAAATACAGTCGAATTGAGAACCTCCCCCTTTTTTTGAAGTCGGTTAAAAAAACGAGCTTTAGACCCTCGTCATCATGTGTAGTGGAAAGTAAAAGTACCTACACATGACAACAAAACATACCAGCCCAAATTCAACTGTCCTACCATTTGCCATCAGAGAGTTCCAGTTCCTACTTCCCGGTGCTATCATCAGACCAGCTCGATGGTGTCATAATATTGCATTGCCGGACTTACATAAGTACGCCAAATTTCAGCTCTATCGGAAACCAGCAAACCATTTTTCAATTTTCGGCTCCCATACAACAAACGTGATTTTTGGCTCGTTTTTATAGTTATTGGTACGGAACCCTTCATGCGCGAATCCGACTCGCACTTGGCCGGTTCAAAGCGAACGACTTACGAACATTGCTAGTTAAATAAAAGCTTGTAAATAGAAATCTCAGTGAAACCTCGTACGATAGTCCTCTTACATATACAGTCCTATCTATTTATAACACAACTGGTGCGGAGAAACTAGTTTCACCGGAATCTGTGTGGCTCGGTGTACATATCCGACGTGGACTGTAGCGAATGTGTTTACGTCTAGACCTTTCCCACCAAGTAGTCATCATTTCAGACGAAAGACGTCCACTGCTGGACATAGGCCTCCCACAAGTGTCGCCATAACGACCGGTCCTGTGCGTCTCGCATCCAACGGCTACCCGCGACCTTCACCAAGCCATCGGTCCACCTTGTGGGAGGCTTTCCAATACTGCGTCTTCCGGTACGCGAAGGCCTTAGGGATAATGGAATGCAAGTTCGTTACCAACCTGCCTTTGACGCTAGACGCGCGGGAGTGCCTCACGGAGGAGTCCCGGCTTTCCCTCTGGGCCTCTCGCAGTAGTCTGATGTACTCGTTCTCGACGGCGGCGAGACCTCCGCCGGAGTTGAGTTCTACCCACGATTCTGTAACAAGAGAAGAGGGAGATGAGTATGACATACTAACAATTTTTTTGCCGTAGGGGCCCGAGTTCCCGAGAGTCGACGGCGCGTAGTGTTCCACGCGCGCCTCAAACAGATGTCAGCCACCACTGACGGGGCCCGTCATGGCCGATGCATGCATACCAAAGGGGTCGCGGATAAATTCGTAACAGAGTTACCGCGCCCCTGGGCACTCAGGCAAGGAAGGAACAGGAGTGGGTTTTAGTCAGTAAAAGTCTGACACGCCCTCCCGCTCCGCCCAGACCGGGAGAAGTCATAGAATGATTCCTCACCCCATTAAAAAACGGATACCCCTGGTGACCTGTAACACAGGTTTTTATCTCAAATACCTACACACAAGGCACCAATACAAAGGTGAAACCCCTTCCAAACAGAGCTTCGTTATTAACAGAATATTTAAATAGTAATAATCCTCCCAACCGAATTTCGATCACGGTGGTCAATTTCAGCGGAGATTAGCAATGTACACAAGATATATTTTTAGTGCACAAGCCTGTGCGCAAACACAGGTGCACGCTCTGGGGGGTGAGACAAATTACTGTTCTGCTAGCGTTCACGCTAACGTTTAATAAAAAAATTGAATATTTTCAAAAAATCTGACTGTAAAAAATAAGTACCTAACTAAAAAGTTCCAAACAATTCACTTTTCAAGCAGTCTGATGCAGTTGGTGGCATGAAATCAATAATTGAACTAAAATAACTGCCACCAACTGCATCAAACTGCTTGAAGAGTGACTTGTTTGGAATTTCGGATTTTTTTAAAATATTCAATTTTTTATTTTCTACATTTTTGTGAGTTATATTTGTGGAATCGCCTCCTCGAACCCTTTATTTTGATACACAACTTAATATAGTTCGACGACTTAATTTTTTTTCTTTTTCACAATATGGCGTCTGGTTGTCGCCATATTGTATTTTGATTACTGTCATGTCTTTAGTTGCACTCGCAAGGTTAACACCTCAAGGCCCTGCGTCGACGAGAGGCGACAGTAATCAACACTGTCGTCAGGCCCCGCCGTCGCCACAAGCGGCGGCAGTTTCGCGCGCTTTAAAACTGTATTATTACTAATAAGGAACGGTTTTACTCCGGCCCCGCCGTCGCCATAAGGGGACGGCGGGGCCTGACGACAGTGTTGATTACTGTCGCCTCTCGTCGACGCAGGGCCTTGAGGTGTTAAGACGAATCCATTGACGTAAGAATTATCAAAATCGGCCCACGCGTTTGGTCTCAATACATAGGCTGATAAACTGACTCATGTCCAGTAATGTCATTGCCATACATTTTGTTTGTCAGAAAAGTAATTTGTCTCAAGCAACTGTTTACTTTCATAGTCCGATAGGACGGCCATTTGAAACAACCGGGGCGAGATCAGACGCATGAGGCATGACCAATTGCTTCACGTGCTTTCTGAGGCACGGGGGTTTCACACCAGCAACTTTCAAACTCCGGCCAGCTACAGTAATCCCTAATTGAAAAATCCAATAGCAGTTTTTCCCCGACCCGAGAGTCGAACCCAGGATCTCGCAGTCGCACTTCCGACCAGGAGACCAACTAGGGAGTTTGTCCAGTACAGGTTTCAACAATCAAATAGCCATTTTCCGAGTGAGAGATCACAATCCGTCCATTAACACAGTAGGTAGGTAGAATTATAATAAATTACGAGCATGTCGGTAACATCCGCTACTCTCGACAACACAATGGTATCACGCGATTTTTTTTTGTAGATTTTTTATAGCATCCTGTTGTAATAATAACTTGCCTGTTTTGTTTGTAGGTTGGACGCAGGGATTAAAAAGTTTATTTTGGTTTTAAAGTTATACTTCTTTTGGCGCGTTAGGGAAAAATGATGAGAGTAAATTTTTACGATGCGCGCGCACACCGTCACAAAAAATCTACAGCCTGAAGTTAGCTAGAACCGACACCCTGAAGTTAGCTATGGTCTGTGGTTCATGAAGAATGATTGTTTTCCTTTTGTAAACTTTGTGACAGTTTTTTATCTTGTTACGCCAAAGAAGTATAACTTCTTACGTGCGTACATAAGTAGGTACACACACACTTTTTTTAATTAAGTTACTTCACTATTAAAAATTATGCTGGGCTAGGCTCTTTTGGCACTATCATACAATTTTTGGTGTTTTAATGTTTTCCCATCATCATCTTCCAGCCCTTATCCCATGTTACTTGGGGTCGGCGCAACGTTTTTTAAGTGAAAACTTCTTTAGGCGCGTTGGGCATTTTTGAGATGGGAAAAAACAATTGAACTCGCGAGCCACCGACACCGTCACCGACCGTCCGACCACTACGCGATTCGCTACGAGAGTGCACGCGTCGTAGCACTCGTAGCGGATCGCGAAGCGCGTTAGGCATTTTTGTTCAAGTTTTCACTTCTGTCAGCACTCCCAGAGTGTCACTGTTTTTTTTTTCTATCATTCTGTCCTGTCAGCCGTCACGCTATCACTAACTCCCTTTTCTTTCATAACACTCCTCACACAATCCATCCATCTTTTCCTTGGCCTCCCTCTACCTCGCCATCCATTCACATTTATATTCTTAACTCTTTTAGTTACATGTGTTTCATCCCTGCTCTTCACATGACCATACCAAGATAAACTCTTCTGTTTGATGTATTCCCAATAAACGCAATATCTTTCTTTCTTCATCATTGATTTTATCTATATGCCTTCACTCCCCAGACTGAAACGTGGTCGCTCACAATGCACCTCATCAGAAGGCTGAAAGTCACTACTCACGTCACTACACTGTCGCGGAGTTTCCTAGCGTGATCGAATCAGGAATGACGATGTCCGTAGGAGAACCAAAGTTACCGACATAACCCGAAGATTCGCCAAAGTAAAGTGGCAGTGGGCAGGACACATTGCTCGCAGAACAGATGGTCGATGGGGCCAAAAGATTCTGGAGTGGTGACCGCGTAAGGCCTCCCACAAGTTGGATGAACTGAAGATGGTCGCGGGAATCTACTCATTTTTAAGCTCTTGTGGATATGAGACAAAAAAAAAACAATGTTGGTTTTGATGAGCTGTCTTCATAATTTTAATTAAGTACGTACTTGTAGTATACTGGTATTTAGGAGCTCGTGGCTAAAGTACTAACAGACGCACGGTTTGATTCATCAGGTTAAGCTTCGCTTGCCGGAGTTGGTCCATTGATGGGTGACCATCTTTACATACCGAGACTCCTCCGTGCCTCGGAAAGCACGTTAAGCCGTTTGTCCCGGCTGTCAATCGTGGATCTTTGACAGTCTTTATGGGTCGTCGGAAGCCCGAAAGTCTGACCTCCAGTCTTACCAAGGGGTCTCGTGTTTCCCAGTAACTGGGTTGTGGAGGTCAGATAGGCAGTCGCTCCATGTAAAATACTGGTAGATAATACTGGAAGATAGTTGGGAAAAGGCTAGGCAGATTGATCTGGTTCCACATTGCAAACTAACCCCGTCTTAAAGGTCAGAAATGAGGATGATCTAGTATGAGGTACTCGTAATATTACAATAGAGCGATAAGACTTTCTCTCGGTTCAGATGATGACCTGTGACAGTGGGTAGACTTTGAAACGATCACGTCATGGTTGGCGGGCGTGTGGCAAATAAAGATCAAACGCTTGACAATGCTCAGATAAGTACTGCAAGTGACTAGACTTTGGTTATCACATGATGGTTAAATTAACTCCTTGACGTACAAAGGTGAAAAATAGCCGTTAGTCAGGGCAAAGATCGACATAAATTAAATTAAGTAAAATTGTATGTTCGTAAAGGGAAAGATATACCGATGAGTGTTTATACATTTCATCCCGCAAAGATGCACGGTTTCTGGCTAAGGAAGCGAAGCAAAGCTGTCATTATACTCGTAGTACAAAATCTCAGAGCCAGCAGACATTACTTATATTCTAACTAAAAAAATGTGTAGGATTGAGTATTGTTAGTATGTACTTTGAATGAATTTGGGCCGACCGACGGTCAATTATACAATGTGGAAACGACAATACTAGGTATAACAAAAAAAAACTCAGCTGTTCAGAGCCTTTAGACAAAATGCTTTTCTGTAAACGTTAATGCTAACGCTTCGTGCAAAATGTATGGCAACGACGTTTTGGACGAAGCGTTAAACAGAGAACTGTCACGTGACTCACGCCCAGTAATGTCTTTGCCATACATTTTGCACGAAGCGTTAGCGTTAAAGTTAACAGAAATGTATTTTGGCTAAGGGGGCAGTACATTTTGTCGAGTATGGGGCAGCTGACTTTTTCGCGATTTGAGGGTTGATCCAAAAGTAAAAGTTGTATAGAATTATGAGTATTGCATTGCATCTACGACTAAACTGCTATGGGGTCCCACAAGGTGCAGATTAGGGTCCTGTTCTAATCTTGTTTCCTGGATATGAGGAATAATAATTCTGTTTAGTCCGTTTTTTTTTTGTGAGGTCGGAAGTCATCCAATGACATCTCCCGCTCTGGGTGGAGCGGGAGGGCATGTCAGACTCTTACTGACTAAAACCCACCCCTGTTCCTTTCCTGCCTGAGTGCCCAGGGGTGCGGTAACTCTGTTACGAATTTATCCGCTACCCCTGTTTAGTCTGTAAGTTAGATTATTGAAAAATATTGGACGTCTTTTTTGCTTTACCTAACCAATAAAAAATTACAAAGATAAACGCATCAAGTTCAGGAGTGGGGGCTCGTTACGTCACTTTGTGGTCAAAAGTGTCGCACACTTTGTCGTCACGCGAATTTTCAACGCACTGCACTCATTTTAATTTTTTGTTTATGCGACAAAAGAAAACGTATACGTGTCCAATATATTTTGATAATTAAACTGCCCTTTTTAATAGATGTGTATTGTGTCTGTAAATTTTGGGAGAAGATGATAAATTTTGTATAAAATACCACATTTTTTCATTATTGAAACTCATAAACATTTTAATATATTAGTGATAACTAATTTTCTCATGAATATATTATCATAACATAACCATAAATAAAAATCACGTGTTTTTAACGTTTTTGATCGGAAAGGTCATTTCTTATGGTCATCATCATTCTCCTGCCCTTATCCCAATTTATTTGGGGTCGGCGCAACATGTCTTTTTCTTCCATACTCCTCTATTAGTCGTCATCTCTGTAGTCACCCCCTTTTTACCCATATCCTCTTTCACACAGTCCAACCATCTTTTCTTTGGCCTTCCCCTACTCTTATAGCCATCCACATCCATACACAAGACTTTCCTCACGACATTTTCTTCATTCCTCCGCATCACATGCCCATACCACGACAACCGATTTCCACACAATTTTTCAGTCAGCGGTGCCACTTTCAGACTTCCTCTTATATACTCATTCCTAATTCTATCCATGCGCGTAACACCACACATCGCTCTTAACATTCTCATCTCAGCTACATGCAATTGCTTTTCATTCATCCCTTTTGTGGCCCAACATTCTGAACCATACAAGACAGCAGGTCTGACCATTGTTTTATAAATCTTCCCCTTATGTTTTAGGGGAATGCGGGAGTCACAGATAGTCCCGGTGACCTGCCGCCATTTCATCCATCCAATGTTAATTCTGTGCTTAACAGTCCGATCTATTTCGCCATCGCTTTGCACGAGTGAACCGAGATACCGAAAATCGGAGCAGCCTGGGAGAAGCGCGCCATCTAGCACTACAGCTTCAGAACTGGAGAGACCGCCGAAATCGCAGAACATGTATTCAGTTTTGGTTCTGCTGATTTTCAAGCCAACTTTCTCTAGCTTCTGTTGCCACTTCTCCAATCTGCTCTGGATCTCAGGTCCATCTTCACTGACCAGAACAATGTCGTCGGCAAACAGCATGCACCAGGGTGCCTCCTCCTGTATTTCCGACGTAAGAGCGTCCATAATCAACAGGAAGAGGTAAGGACTTAAAGCCGACCCTTGATGCAAGCCTACAGCCACACTGAACTCATCGGTGTTGCCAGCAGCCGACCGGACGTAGGTACTAGATTGTCTGTACATAGCACGAATCAACTCAACATACTTCCCAGGCAAACCTTTCTCTTTCAAGGCCCACCACAACACATCCCGAGGTACCCTATCATACGCTTTCTCAAGATCAATGAACACCATGTGCAAGTTCTTGTGCACACGTCTGTACTTCTCGCACAATTGACGGAGAGCGAAGGTGGCGTCCATTGTCCCTCGACCTGGCATAAACCCAAACTGGTTCGGGGTAATCTCACTCTCCTCTCGCAATCTTTTCTCTATCACTTTCTCCCATACTTTCATAGTATGTGACATGAGCTTTATCCCTCGATAGTTGTTGCAGTCCTGTACATCCCCTTTATTCTTGAAGATGGGCACTAGCGAACTATTGCACCATTCTTGTGGGACCACTTCTTCATACAACAACTTATTGAAGAATAAAGTCAGCCACATACATCCATCCTCTTTTAAACACTTCCATACTTCTACTGGTATGTCATCAGGGCCCATGGCCTTTCCATTTTTCATACATTGAACTGCCCTTCTTACTTCATCCATGCTAATTTCTCTCACCAAACCCATATTTACTTGTACCTCTTTGAGCACACCATTCCATTCATTCTCTTCGTTCATCAACTTTTCAAAATAAACCTTCCATCGCTCTTTTATTTCGTCATCTTTCGACAAGACTTTACCGAGTTCATCTTTCATACATTTTATGTGCATTATATCCCTCGTTCTCCTTTCTCTTAATTTTGTAATCCGGTAGAGCTCCTTCTGGCCTCTAGGGCTGTCCAGTAAATCATATAACTTTTCCTGCGCCTTAGCCCTGGAAACTGCAACCGCCTTTTTTGCCTTCCTCTTCCATTCTTTATAAATTTTCTTTTTCTCTTCTTTCAAATTATCATCAAGGTCATTTCTTATGGTAAGAGTGAAAAACAGAGAAAAGGTTTTGTATTATTAAAGTCAGATTTTGTATGTTCACTCATGAGAGTTAAGGCGCTATTAACTGCCAACGACCTTGAGTGGTTAGCTTGCATGTTGTGTGCTGAGCTCATGTAACGCGTCGTACGACCCAGTAATAGGACTCGCCCATCGAGGAGCGCTGTCCGAAATTAGACGCATTATTAATTTAGTATACACAAAACAACAGGTATTATACTAAAACACGTATACTAAAGTATAAATAGTTAAATGATCTTTAAAATGGTGAAGGTTTCATAAAAATACGCTTTATAGTTTTTGCGTGATTCTCAATATTTTTTCCGTGTTAGAAATAACTTTACAAATTAATTACTCTATGTTATAAAAATATAATTTCAAATATTCTGAGATCAAATTACGACGGAAATTGTCTAGAGTAACATATATTATTGTACATTGTTCTTACACAGGGTGTAATGGAAATACTTGTTCATATTTTTAACACTACTTCAGTCCATAGAAGTTAATAACTTTCTACAAGAAAACAACCTTTTTTAAAGGATTACATAACTTTGGTAATCATGAGCTTCGTTCGTGGGTTAGCCATGCTTATAAATGATGTTATTTAAAAAAAAATAGAACCAGTTTTATAAGTAGAGACACACGTGACTTAAAAACTTGAGGCTTCGTTCGTCGAATATGTTGTTGTATTTATTCCGTTTTAACCGACCGCCGTAGAATGAAAGAAAGAGGGTAATGTAAAGAGTTTCTATGTTTGTATGTCTATTTATTTGGTCAAAAATTCCTAAGAGTTTTTCGGTTACATTGCGAGACTTGTTCGAACAACTTATGGTTACTGGCAAGTTCGATGGCAAGCGTCCGAGGGATCGCAGTCCACTAAGTTGGTCGTACCAAATTTGCTCATCCCAGGACACAAAGTTCCACAAAGCGCTTCCACAGTGCCAAAAATAGGCACAGGTGGCGAAGCATCGTAAAAAGAACGACTTCACGTCGGGGGAATCATGACCCTCAGTAATTTATAGAGGAACAGGACGTCAGGGCCAGTCTCAACACAGCAGCACCCGCCGCAGGAGATGGCGTGGGGGGTCGAGGGACGGTCTCCTGTGACGCATGCGGAAGGCGAGTAATGAGGCCCATGAATCGACGGCGTGTAGTGTTCCACGCGCGCATCAAAGAGATGTATGTCAGCCACCACTGACGGGGCCCATCATGACCGATGTTACGAATTTATCCGCTACCCCTTGGCATGCAGGGCCAAGGGGTAGCGGATAAATTCGTAACAGAGTTACCGCGCCCCTGGGCAATCAGGCAAGTAAGGAACAGGCGTGGGTTTTAGTCAGTAAAAGTCTGACACGGCCGGGACGCGCAGAAGTCATTGAATAACAACATTTCCAACCCACCAAAAAAAGAAAAGAGCCAGTCTCAACATAGTAACGATCGCGTATCGGTCGAATTCGGTCGCTAAGATTTAATGTTGCAGGTAGGCAAACTCGCCGTCCGATCAGCACCAGGCCCTGTAGACAAAGTAACATCGCTTCGTAGCGAAACGATATCTAAATTCGTCATCGTCTCTGAGATATCGATAAACATTTCCTAGCGTTAGCGTTCCTTCGTTATCTTTTTTGGCGATCACGATCGAGGCGAAGGCGAACTCTGAAATCGCTGCTTGTCTACGCATTTGTATGGGATAAACACGATAGCAATTCGTTTCTTTATGGTTTCGTTACGAATTATAACATTGTCTACCAACTTGCGATAACGATGTCGACAGTCGACTGACCACGTGACTTAGCGCGGTTTATGTCAATCTCATATATTTTAGTCTTTTCTAACTTCGTTATCGTTTTTAAATTGTTACTTTGTCTAAGCCCCCAGGCCCGTGAGTCGACGGCGCGTAGTGTTCCACGCGCGCCTCAAAGATACGAGGGTCATTCAATAAATACTTAGCCTACAAAAAGTAAACGAAAATTTTGGAAAAGTGGCAATTTATTTGTCAACATAGTCTCCTTTTAGTTCGATACACTTAGCCCAGCGATGCTCCAACTTTTTTAACCCGTCCAAAAAATAGTTTTTGTCAAACTCTGCAAAATAGGCCTCCGTGGCGGCGATAACCTCCTCATTCGATCCATATCTATTCCCGGCGAGTGATTTTTTCAGATTAGGAAACAGAAATAAGTCACAAGGGGCCAAATCTGGAGAATACGGTGGATGGGGCAGCAATTCGTAACGTAATTCGACCAATTTGGCCATGGCAACGGCAGACGTGTGAACCGGTGCGTTGTCGTGGTGAAACAGCACTTTTTTCTTTGCCAGATGGGGTCGTTTTTTCTTTAATTCGGCGTCGAATCGGCCCAATAAATCGGCATAGTAAAGCCCTGTAATTGTTTTACCCTTCTCGAGGTAATCGATGTAGATCACACCTTGTGAATCCCAGAAAACGGTGGCCATAACTTTTCCGGCCGATTTTACAGTTTTCGCCTTCTTTGGAGCACGTTCCCCGGTCTGGATCCATTGTTTTGATTGCTCCTTGGTCTCTGGTGTGTACCAGTGGATCCAGGTTTCATCGACGGTCACAAAACGACGCAAAAACTCCGCTGGATTCCGCTTAAACAGCGCCAAACACGTCTCCGATGTGGTCTCACGGTTGCGCTTGTTTTCTGGTGTGTGTAAACGCGGCACCCATCGCGCCGACAGCTTTCTCATGCCGAGTTCCTCGTGAAGAATATGATGCACTGTTCCTTCTGAAATGCCTACAGTCTCAGCTAGCTCCCGAACCTTCAATCGGCGATCTGCCAATACGAGATCATGGATTTTTTTAATGTTTTCCTCCGTAGCAGCTGTTTTCGGTGCACCTGGACGTGGTTCATCAAAAACCGACGTACGGCCACGTGCAAACTCGTTGAACCAATTCTTGACGGTGGCCATCGATGGAGAAGAGTCACCGTACACAGCATCCAAGCGCTCTTTGATTTCGATGCGCGTTTTCCCTTCCAAAAATAGGAATCGAATCACCGAACGATATTGCTCTTTTTCCATTTTTGTAAAACCGATCGACACGTTCGCTTCCATAAGTTGTCAAATTAAAACAAATGAAGGGATTGGAATGAAAATTTGAAAAAAGAATTAAAAAAGAATGTGCTACACTGTGGTAAAACTCTTTTGAAACTACAGCGCCCTCTGGCGATGAGGCTAGGTACTTATTGAATGCACCTCGTATGATTGTCAGCCACCACTGACGGGGCCCATCATGGCCGATGTCGAAAAAGAGTTACCGTGCCCCTGGGCACTCAGGCAAAAGATTCAATGTTACAGGTAGGCCAACTTTTAAGTCCTTAAATATTTTAACGAGTTAATTTAATTCTTACAAACGGTAAAAGTTATTCAGTAAAAATTAAATAAACCACAAGTAAAGTAAAACAGTGTTTTCAAGATAAGATTTACGCCGAATCTGTAGTAAATCAAATTTTTCGCCATATTTAGGGAGTTTTTTTAAGGACTAGTAATTTAGCTATTGGTGGCTACTAAGCGTCAGTTTCGCTGCAGACCCAGGAAGAGGTATACTCTATTACTTTGACACGCGCTATAGCCTTTGATCAACTTAGATTTACTCGCAAAAACCCATGATTTCATGTTCTACGCCCCTCTATCAAATACAAGATATTCCAGATTTTCAGCACCAAAATTTTGCTCTACCGGCATGTCGGCGAGGTCAACATCTACCATCCCCAGACACATTAAAACCCTGACTTTGAGAGTTCAATACACTTTCCTATCAGACACGCGTCTGCCACAATTTATCGAGATAAGGACACGAGGTCTTATCAACATTGTCTTTGCATATTGCAAAATAATTTGTAAGATGTTTCGAGTATGCGAAAACAATAATATTTTTGTTTTGACTGTTTTTTTTTTTAATTTTTGATTGGCACGCGTTTGACCACTATCTCACCTGACGGTAAGCGATGATGTGGTCATCGATGGGGCACGCTTGCCTAGAAGTAACCTAATTGTTATCTAAAACTAGCAAGTTAATAAAGTGACTTTTAACAAAGTCAGTTTTTGTGGGCAAAGTACTTATTGTTACAAATAGGTTACACTATCCTGCCGAGAATACGTCGAGTTACTAGCAACCCTTATAAGGTTACAAGGCGGAGACGACCGCGACAGTACAACAGTAAATGAATTTACTGGCAATATTCATCATTATTAGGCGTATTATTATTGATTATGTTTTTTATTGTATTTTATTTGGATTTTAATTTTGGTTTTATAATTTTAATTATATTTAAATTATTTAATTAATAATTTTAACCTTTATGGAACATATAATATGATTATAATTTTAATTTTATTTGAAATGGAATGATCTGAAATGGATTGAAATAAATGATTTTTGAATTTTGAATAACTTTCAAAATTTATGGGACCGACCCTGAAATCGCGAACTCAGCTGCCCCATTTATGTTTGCATAACTCGACAAAATAAACTGAACAGCTGTTTTTAACCGACTTCAAAAAAAGGAGGAGGTTCTCAATTCGACTGTATTTTTTTTTGTGTGTTTAACCTCATAACTATTTACTACGTGAACCGATTTTGAAGATTTTTTTTTAATTGAAAGCTGTTGCTTCACATGTGGTCCCAATTTAATTTGGTGAAGAACTGAGGAAGAACTTCGGAGATACACAATGGAACTCTTCAATAAATGATAGTAAACCTTCCAGAATTGCTGCAATCGCATGCCTGTATATTGTTTTCACCACTTCACAACATTACATCACGCTGATACGCTCTGAAGGGGTATACAGATTTGTACAGTTCACCCTGATACACCCTAATTTCACCAACTATGTTCAAATTCCCTATTTTTGGGGCTATCAATTCGGGCATAACTTTACTATCAATTTAGTTTTAGAATGGGGTACAACAACTAAAAAGTGAAAAATAAAAATCTTTTTACAAAAAAAATACAACCGACTTCCATAAATAATACTAAAAAATGCAAAATAATTTAATTTCGGAAGACGGTGTCAAATAACGAAGAAATCAAACTAGAAACACCGACTTCCGAAATTAAAGTTATTTTGCATTTTTTAGTAAGTATTATTTATGGAAGTCGGTTGTATTTTTTTGAAAAAAGTTTTTTTTGCCACCTTGTATACAGTGTGTCACTAGTTAATGAGCGCAAATTATAGAACACTTTATCGGTAAAAAACAAGTATTTAATTATTTATTTTTTTGAAAAATCTTTTTACTGAACATCAATTTTGTTTTTTTGTTTGTTTTCCCCCGATATATGGTAAAGTGTCGAATTTGGATGAGATTTATTGTATTTGAAATATGGGTGACAACACCATCACGTCTTTTTTTTTTTTACCGAGAATACGTCGAGTTACCAATAACCCTGTATCCTTGTAACTACCGAGAATACGTCGAGTTAGTATTATTTGGCGTGAACATTTTCCAGAAATCCGCAAAATCCGCGCCTGATGACTCACGGTTCCAGTTTATTACAGACGAGAATACATTTCTTTGTGCTTCAGTTCAACGGCTCACATTAACGAGTGTATGTGAAAACTGTTATTAGCGCCTTTGAAGATGTTTAGCCAACAACAATCTAGTGTTAAATCTAGCGTAGTTTTTAATTTTGTTTTGAAAGAAATGACTGATTGTTGCTTTTCAACGACTTCAAAAGAATGAGGACTTTTTTTATGTACCTATGTTCACCGATTTGTCTGTCAATTGTAGAAAGATATTCAAAATTATTTTTTATTCGAAAGCATTTTTTGAAAAATATAACAAAAACAGAAAATATGTGTGTTACACAGATGACGTTTTAGTTTCCTCCAATTATGTTCAAATACCATGTTTTTGGGGTTATCCATTCGGACACTTTAATATTTAGTTTTAGTTCTGAGGTAAAGCAACTAAAAAGTGAAAAATAAAAAACTTTTTTACAAGAAATTCAATCGACATAAAATATAAACACAGACTTCTGAATTTAAAATTATTTTACAATTTTTAGTGTTTTTGTTTTTATTACAGTTAGTTAAGTATTTTATAAGTTTGTATATATCACACTAATATTATAAAGGCGAAAGTTTGTGAGTCTGTATGTTTGTTACTTCTTCACGCTCAAATGACTGGACTGATTTGGATGAATTTTGGTATGTATATAGCTTATACCCTGGATTAACACATAGGCTACTTTTTATCCTGGTCCACGCGGGCGAAACCGCGGGGCGCAGTTAGTTTATAATAAAATAAAAGCTTGTAGTTCCCATTTTTAGTGTATTTTCTTTTTTTGGAAGTCGGTTGTATTTTTTTTTTTCAAATTTCATTTTTCGGCCACTTGTTGGTCTCCGATAGAGCTGAAATTAAGCATACTGATGTAAGTCCAGTGACAATGTAATATTATGATACCATCGAGCTGATCTGATGATGACACCGGGATGTAGGGACTGGAAATCTCTGATGGCAAACGGACGCCGGCAGACCCCGCTCGCGACTTCGTTTGCGAGAATTTCAAAAATATTTATAGCCTATGACACTCACAAATAACATGGCTATCAATTGGTAGAATTTTCAAAATCGGTTCAGTATATCCGGAGATTACCCCCTGCAACTTCACAAACTTTACCTTTTTATAATATTAGTATAGATGAGTATATATGTAAACTTCTATTAGCGCCTTAAAACGTTTAGCGTAGTTTTTAGATTTGTCTTGAAAGGAATGATTTTTTCAGTTTATTGTTTTTTTTTTAGTGTATTAAAAAGGGTGGCGGGGTTAATTACCTAAAACAGCTAAGATTGATGATACTCAAGTAAGGTCAGGATCATCATTATTTTTCTAGCTTTTATGATTTTATACCATTTATTTCGAGTAGGCGGAACATTACCTAGTCACCTCTTTCTAGCCATATTCCTGACTGCCTATCTGACATCCACAACCTATTAACTAGACAACATTATTATACTCCTTAGCAAGACTTGTTCTCTTGTTAATATCAATTTAATTTAAAGCAGTAATAAATAATCTGTAGTTAAAAAAAACTAAAAAAACAATAATTATTTTTTATTTTAGTGTTCTTTTCAGCAAATCCTTTCATTTGATACTTATATCATGGAAATGCATATCAAATATCTAGTCCGCCATCTTTGACAGTCCGCCATATTGGATTTAGAATGACGTCACTCAGTTAACCATGTTTTGTCGTCGAAACTAAACATGTACGAAAAATTTAACGCCCATCTTAGAAGTTAAATTTGACCGACGAATGTAGGTTAAATTTAACTTCGAAGATTTGTTTACACAGTTAGTTACAAGTAAAGCTAAGTAAGCTAAGTATGTTAAAATATTTGTCGAAAGAGACACCGCGGTCCTGGAACGCTAAAGAGCAACTGAAGGTACACGGGTAGGTTTTAGTCAGTAAGAGTCTAACACGTCTTCCCGCTCCACCCAGAGCGAGGGAAGCCATCTGGTGATATAACAATTTGCCTAGCCTTTTCCCAACTATCTCGGGGTCGGCTTTCAGTCTAACCGGATGCAGCTGAATACCAGTATTTTACATGGAGCGACTGCCTATCTGACCTCCACAACCCAGTTACTGGGTCATACGATACCCCTTGGTAGGACTGGTTGTCAGACTTTCGGGCTTCTGACGACCCGTAACGACTGTCAAAGATCCACGATTGACAACCGGGACCAAAGGCTTAACGTGCTTTCCGAAGCACGGAGGAGTCTCGGTATGTAAAGATGGTCACCCATCCATGGACCAACCCCGGTAAGCGTAGCTTAACCTAATGGATCAACCTAGGAGGCTATTTAACTCCCTAGCCACTCCAACATACAGGAGGATAACCAAAGGATATTTTCGTAACCTAGACGCTACATAAAAGTATAGAACAGCTGTTTAGTATTCAACACAAGCTGGTATGCTAAATTGGCGGAAATGGATAGTCATTGCATGTCGAATGAGGAGGCAATTTTGTCCGTTTACCGTGCTAAAACGACAGTTACAAATTTTAATTTTTTAATTTTATTATTCACCAGTTCCTGGCTGGCGGAGCTCGTGGCTAAAGTAATAACAGCCGCACGGGTCGATCCATCAAGTTAAGCTACGCTTGCCGGGGTTGGTCCATGGATGGGTGACCATCTTTACATACCGAGACTCCTCCGTGCCAAATTTCATCCCAATCCGTTAAGGCGCTATTAACTGCCGACCTTGATGGTAGTTAGCTTGCGTGATCTAGGCTGAGTTCACGTAACGCGTCGTACGTCCACCCAGTAATAGGACTTGCCCATCAAGGAGCGCTGTCCGAAATTACACGCATTATTAATTTATTATACATAAAACAACAGGTATTATACTAAAACACGTATACTAAAATATAAATAATTAAATGATCTTTAAAATGGTGAAGGTTTCATAAAAGTACGCTTTATAGTTTTTACGTGATCCTCAATTATTATCTGAGTTAGACATAACTTTACAAATTAATTAAACTATGTTATAAAAATATAATTTCAAATATTCACATGTCAAAATACCAAGAAAATTGTCTAGAGTAACATATATTTTTTTCAAAGAAATAATACTATAGGTTGCTCCAAATAAACGTGCAATAACGGTCATTACGGTCACGGTAACCTACATTTATTGACATTTTTAATTTGAAAAACGGAATTAATGACTCAAAGCTGTCTCGAATCAACATCTCTCGTGATCCTTAACATTGTCTAATAATGAAAAACGATTTATATTTAATTGTTCAGGTACCTACGAAGAGTTATTAGGGACAGGTCAATGTTCTTTATTGCAAATTTATCTGAAACATAGTATAGTCGCTTAGACGTGATGTTCAATTAAAAATCATAACTGCGCCTTTAGCCGTTCTGGCATGATTGAGCATCTTTCGCAATTATAATATTAAGTAAGGATTATTATGTCTGGGTGTCTATTAATAAACAAAATATGAACACACTTATTGACATCTCTCAAAAGAACAATGACCAATGAAGATAAAAGTTTTATAAACAAACTGCAAACATTTATAAATAGTCTAGTGTCAAACTTTCATAACTGAAGTCAACGAACGTGATTACGAAAAAAATACTCTCACAGTTATCAATTTCGACCACGGCTGCTAGGAGATTAAAATGGACCAGGAGATAAGAGAAGCTGACAATCGAGAGACGAATAAAAAAAACGAGTGTGTTTTAGACCACATGATTGAAGTAAAACTTCTTTAGCTCCATCTCTTCAGTTCGCCTGGCCCGATCACACTTTTCGTAACGCTCTCGTCACACATTCACCAGCTTACTCCCCAAGTCAAGCGTGCGTAAAGAAGTTTTACTTCAAAAGCAAACTAATTATTTGCAAGTAGCTTTTCTACTGAAATTCATAATAAAGCCTTGCATTGCAAATGAATCGCTAATCCTTGTGAATGAATTAACCTTGGCTCAAAACAAGTACTAAGCACCAGACCGCGTCGAACGGTAAATACAATTGCCTTTCATTATTTTATAATTAATTTTAAAGCGAATAGTTAATAACAAGAATATTGTGCGCAGTTAAGTATATGACGTGACAAAGCCAGTGTTTGCTTTTGCTGCTTTGAAAACATTGGACTAATTAACCCCCAGACATCTCTTTCTCCTACCAGCCCCCCTAGCCATATTACATTTCTATTATCGTTTACGCTAACGCTTAGAACAAAATGTATGGCAATGACATTACCTGCGATAAGTCACGTGACACTTATCTACGCAGGCAATGTCATTGCCATACATTTTGTTCTAAGCGTTAGCGTAAACGATAATAGAAATGTAATATGGCTAGGGGGGCTGGGTCACGAGAGTCCCGAGAGTCGACGGCGTGTAGTGTTCCACGCGCACCTTAAAGAGATGTCAGCAGTACCTGACGGGGCCCGTAAGGGCTGATGCCTGCCTGGGGTCGCGGATAAATCTGAAATATAGTTACCGCGGCCCTTGGCACAGGCAACTGATCTGGATCACGGGTGGGTTTTACTCAGTAAGAGTCTGACATGCCCTCCCGCTCCACCGAGAGGGGGAGAAGTCACTCAATGATTTCCAATCCTCAAAAAAAAAAAAAGAAAATGTCTTTGTATGTGATAGAAGTTCGACCAATTCTTCATCTTTTCGATTCGACGGTACATTATAATAATCATTAAAAAGTACAGGGTGTAAGGGAAACGCTTCCGAAAACGGAGACAAGTGATATTGCTAGTGATTCTCGATACGATACCATCAAAATATCTGGAAAAAAATACATTAAAATTATTTTTTTAGCATTTTGCGTACACTATGCTGTGAGAACAGTTTAATGAAACCGTTATTTGCAGTTAAAGACAATTTTTTTTCTTTACAACTTTAGCATGCAATGTAATATTCGTAAAATTTCAGCTGACGCCCGCGCATTTCAAAGTGCGTGCGCGCTCACCGTCAGCCACGTGGGCCACATCCACGCGACCCTGAAGTAAAGCGAAAGAGTACTGGTATCCGCTTGCATTTAGGTTGTATATAATCTACGTTCTGGATTCGGAAGCGTTCCCCTTACACCCCGTATAATTAACCACTTTTGCAGAGCATTGATTTTTATTCTGGTCCTTAACATATCCAAGCCTCACTAGGCCCGCGTGGTGGATTACATTACAGCCCCCTCCCTCTTGCAAAGAGAAGGCCCGAGTCCCAGCAAGAGAAACATTAAAACTCTGTGATTATTATCCTTGACATTCCCAAACAATTAATTGCGTCTACAAAGCATCAACACAGAACGTTATCAAGTCACTGTCTGTGGAGACCGGTCATAATTCTGTTTCGACATTTACAGCGGCCGGCTGATAACAGCGATTGTGGCCTATTTGTGGTCTCACACACAATGTATTGATTTGATGTTCAAATAATTTTGTTACATAGTGTTAGGTACTGACGTGATAATGCGTTTATTATCAGCTAGCACCCGAGCGGAGCCCGGGCGGGTAATTATATACAGGAATCTTCCTCGTTTATCGCTCTTTCTATTAGTAAAACCGCATTAAAACATGTTTTGTGGTTTAGAAGGAGTTAGCGGACAAACAGTCTTTTTTTGTTGATTAATACAGTTCATAGTATACAAAGGTACAAAAGCGGACTTAATGAATGCCTTAGCCAATCTCTGCTAGGGTCGCGGATAAATATTACCGTGACCCTTGGTACAGAGGGAACTGAAGGAACAAGGGTGGGTTTTAGTCAGTAAAAGTCTGACACGCCCCCGATCCACCCAGAGCGGGTGCAATCATACTCTAAAAAAAAGGCATTATCTACCAGTCAACCATGGATGGTGAAGAGATAACATGCCAGCGCATGTGAATTGTTAATTTGCTGGAAGTAAAAAAAAAATAATTGAGAAATACTAACTGTTGTTTTGATAATTTTATCAAAACAATAACATCATCACCTACTACAAAAATAAACCGACCAAGTGCAAGTGTGCGTAGTTTTGGAGATAAGGTAAATTTATACATTTACTTATATTAATGGTTTTAAAATTTTAAAACAATTTATTTTTAAAATTATGAAAAATCTAGCACTTTGCCCGCTGGTTCGCTCCCGTGACCTATCCCGCGGGAACTGTTATTTAAAAAAAAAATACATTTGAGACCCTCACAATATGTCATTTGAAATGTCACACGGTGCAGTATGAAAAACTTTATACTTTTTAGAAGTTTAGTTAACAATGTAATAACGACTATATTATTGTTTACGTGTATTCCTTTGAATATATGGCTTAAGAAAAACCAACGTATGATTTGATAATTTTATCAAAACAATAATATTTTTATTAAAAGATTAAATAATCCGAGATATCTTTGGTTTAGGAGATTAGTTCCAGTGAATAATATTCTATTTTTAGAAACAAAACTCATACCAGTACATTACATTTACTGCAAAACTACATGACTCATTTTCCTGCTACCCATTAGGAAATATATGTTGCAAACAATTTAATTAATTAACTGTAAAACGTATTTGAAAATCATTTAATACTTAATACAAAATTTAATAATTAATTGCAATTCTTAACTTTGAACTACGCATCTATTTTCTTTATTTAAACAAGTAAATAATTTATCCTATTAATATTATATAATAAATGCAATTTCGCGAGGACGGACGGATGTTTGTCAGTTTCTTTTCACGGGAGCCGGTGCCGGTTGCCGGGTAGCCGGTGCCGACAGTCCGCTAAAAATTAATAAATTAAGCCGCTACGTGTGAAAGCTAACGTACTTACATATGTTTTTAGTGTAATTAGCAATTTAATTACTTTTTAATAAAAACTTTCTATGGGTTGGAAAAAAATTAAAAATTGAGGAATACGCCGACGATAAATTCCAACGCTAGGTAGTCCGGATTGAAGTATACTGAATCATTAGTACACGTATGTGCGTTTATGTGCCTTACACGGTGTAGATAAAAATCTCGTTTTTTTGTGGTTTTGATTGTGGTTGCACCCACAGTTGCACTCCTCCGAAACGGCTCGAGCGATTTTAATGAATTTATTTTTGTGTATTTAGTAGGTATGAGAATAGGTCGTCAAGTATTTTTCACTCTCCTACCACCACTCCCCATTTTTTATTCGCAGAACGTAGCTGGGTCAGCTAGTAACCTATAAACTGTAGCTATTGCTGTAAAATTAACTAATAATATTCATAATATCAAAACACATGCACTGAAAAATTACGCGCAAATTCCGCAGAGGTAAAATTTGGAACAATTTTACGAAAAAGTACTGGTACCTACTCAAATAAGAACTCTAGTAGTAACAGATAAAGTAATTGATGTTAATTGACGGAACGATAATCAAGGCAACCGGTTTAGAAAAATATCTATTTTTATTATCGTCGAGATTGGTCATCTCCCTAACGTGTTTTATCCACGTGTAACAAAACAACTTGTTTATGAATCGATACCATTAATAAATTGACGAACGACCTTGGAAACATGCCAAAAAACGAAAAAAAATACAGCAACAAATGGTCACTTTCAATTTCAGTACAAGTCAATAGCCTGGAATGTAAACAAAGAAATATTTACCAAGTTCATCCACCGGCACAGCGCTCAGCGGCTCCATAGCCATTGTTAACCACAATAATCCACAACACACTCAACACAAAAGAAAAATAATCCAAAAAAAAAACAAAACACTTGAAAATATCAACTGCGTAAAAAAGCACTGTTTACTCCGTGCGAGACGACCGTGCTCCTTGACGGTCTGCGCGTTACTGCTGTCGGATTTTGAATCGAGAACGCGTGTTCTGGCGGATAAACAAAGCGATGCGCCCGCGCACACGTCGTCGTCGGCGCACAATAGACTGATAGTCACAGAAGGCTTGCTTCACGGAAAGTTATTGCACTGACGTACTTGTGTTTTACGTAGGAAAACAAAAATAATATTCGATGCAACTGCTGCGCCTCGTGTGAGTTTAGTTCCGAGATGACAAATGCTTGCGCATAAAGAAAGCGTTTTCTTTCATAAAATCACAAGAAATATATTGTGTAAAATATGATATTGTTGCTTCACACGGTGAGCACTCAAATGGCGAATGATAGAGATGTACTGAAGAAGAAATTACGCTGCACAGACTGCCAATAATTTGGGATAAAGGCAGGGAAGTCTCTTGCAAAATTGACCTATGAGCTTGGTGAAGTCCCTGATGGGCGGGGTAAATGTGGCAATGTTTGGGACAGGCTTATGTCTACTGTCTATGAACGTTTTCCGAGTGCAATTGTAATGATGAAAGGCAAGGAGACTCATACAAGCTGGATGAGTGTAGCCGTCGATCAAGTAAAATGGCATATGGTTGAAGATATTCAGGAAATAGAACTTAGCCGACGACGACATGGAAAGAGGACTTAGCCAAGAAATAGTGAGAAAAACTTTTTTACAAAAAAATACAACCGACTTCCAAAAAGTGTCTGGTATTTCTAGTTTTATTTCTTCGTTATTTGACACCGACTTTCTTATTTTTTATTTATAATCACTCTTTATTTGTTGTACCCCATAACTAAAACTAATTATTAAAGTTATGCCCGAATTGATAGCCCCAAGAACATGAAATTTAAACATAATTGGTGAAATGAGGGTGTATCAGGGTGAACTGTACAAATCGATCTTATGTTATGAAGTGGTGCTGTAATCAGTAAACAGACGTGCGATTGCAGCAATTCCAGAAGGTTTGCTATCATTTATTGAAGAGTTCCATTGTGCATCTCCAAAGTAGTTCATCAGATCATCACCAAATTCAAATGGTTCCACCTGGGAAGCCTTTCAAACATAAAAAGAATTTTCCAAATCGGTTCAGGCATCTTCAAGCAATCGGGGAACATACATAAAAAAAAAAAAAAGATGCCGGGCGAATGAGAACCTCCTTCTTTTTTGAAGTCGTTTAAAAAAATACCCTAAATGACTTCCTAATCTTGTCAATGTTCTTGCCTTCTGACTTTTCTATTTTTACAATGTTATTCTTATTACCAATAGGTGATTGTTCTTTGTGGAAGCTTCTTGCTAGTAGGACGACATGCTAATAACATGTGAGTCTAAATTTAGCCGCTTGCAACGTGTTTACTCCATATTATTGATGTTATGGGAAAATTAAAAGTAGGTAAGGAAGTTACGAGAATATAAAATTTATGATTTTTATGCTGTTATTCTTGTTCTACGAGTACTATTGGTTAGTGTCTCAAGTGAAATTACATTTTCTTATTACCCTTATATTCTACATTTGGTACGGAACCGTAAACGTGGGAAGTCCGACATGCACTTGGCCGATTTTTTCTGTGTCTTTGCTCTCGTGAGGATTAGTGCATGTTGCCGTTATACAAATGTTCTTGTCTGACCTTTCTTATTTCGCAATGTTATTTATTACCAATAGGTGATTTTTCTTTCTGGAAGCTTCTTGCTAGTAGGATCAAATAATCTGCCCGCGCCTTTGCCCAACTATCTTAGGGTCAGCTTCCAGTCTAACCGGATGCAGCTGAATACCAGTATTTTACATACTAATAACATGCGAGTCTAAATTTAGCCGCTTGCAACGTGTTTACTCATATTGTTGATGTTATGGGAAAATTAAAAGTAGGTAAGGAAGTTACGAGAATATAACATTTATGATTTTTATGTTGTTATTCTTGTTCTAAGATTGGTTATTGTCTTATGTATTACTTCTTAAGAGGGAACAGAGGCTCCGATTCTCCATAAAAAAATATTCCCCTGTTTTCTTCCTCAACAATGCTTCTAGAGCAATAGTCTTTTTTTTTTTTTTTTAATAAAGTCAAGGTCTGCTGTAGACACGCCCCTGAACATTTCCTTTTTTTTTCAGAAACTAATAAGTAAAGAAAATATGAGTCTCCAAAAATTACAAAAAATGGCCCTTTTTTACTGCCGTGATAAGAGGACTACCCCAGACAAATCCGAAGAGTTTTTAACATAAAACATTTAATAGGAACCTAGACATACTCTTTCGGCTTTTTTCAATCGGCTCAGTTTTCGAGGAGAAAAGAGGGGAATACGTAACGTCGATCTCGTCAAAAAAATTTATGATAAAATTGGTCTGAGCTGTAGCTGTCTCTATCGCACTTTACGGGGGCAGGCTTGAGGAAGCACGACGGCAATAATTTCTTCAAATACTTACCTGTTTTTCAAATTCCTCGCAGGCTCTGTTCCCTCTTAAGAATAGAACTAATTTTTTTCTGTGTCTCTGCTCTCGTGACCTATCCCACAGGATTAGTGCATTGCCGATTTAAAAAAAACTTTTTAGTTGTTATATCCCAGAACTAAAACTAAATATTAAAGCTACGTCCGAATTGATAACCCCAATCACATGAAACATGGAATTTGTACATACTCGTAATTATTGGCGGAAACCAAAACGTCATCTACATATACACATTTATTGTATTTGTTGCTTTTTTCAAAAAACGCTAAAGCAATTTCGTTATGGAACCACCTCTGGAGTATAGTATACTCTTACGGATAAAAAAAAATTGAAAATCGGTCCACAACTGACAGAGAAGTCGGTGGACATACATAAAAAAACATACATACAGTCGAACATAATAACCTCCTCCTTTTTGCGAAGTTGGTTAAAAGGTAGCCCATGACACTCAGCTGTAGTCATCATTCAATCAGTGAAAAGATTTTGATGAAAGATCAGAACTTTCTGTATCCCCTACACCCTATAAAACGTTTTGGGATCAATTTCATTGTGCGTACAGCAAAGGTTTTTTATTTTAGGTTGCAAATCATCAAATAACTTCCCCCGCTCTGGGTGGAGCGGGAGAGCGTGTCAGACTCAAACTGACTAAAGCCCACCCGCGTTCCTTCAGTTGCCTGTGCCAGGACAAGGTGACTCTCTTTCAAATTTATCCGTGTTTCCTGATAGCTACAACCTTTTTTTATACGGGTGGAAATCCTCATGGAGTTCCTCCGTACCGGGGTGGGCGCAGGGGTCTGTCATGCCCAGGGATTGAGGATGTAACAATTAAAAAAAAAAATAGTTAAAGAATTTGTGTACTACGGGGTTTGTGGCGCCATCTGGCCGAGAACTTATGTAGTGCTGCGAACGTCGAATCAATAAGTGCCACGTAGAGACACCATGTGTGATGAAGTGTTATAAATAAACGTGATATATGTGAAGACCAAATCTAAGGACTCTTATTTACTACATACATACCTCATGCACAAAACCCGAAGATAGGTAAAAGGGTCTCAGGCCAAAAGTATCTCTGACGCTAGCCGGTGGAAGAAATATTTTCTTTACAAGGATAAATTCGAAACAGAGTTATCTCGCCCCTGGGCACTCAGGGCAGGGAAGGAACAGGGATGGGTTTTAGTTACTAAGAGTCTGCACGCCCTCCCGCTCCACCCAGAGCAGGAGATGTCATTGGATGATTTCCCACACCCACAAAAAAAAAAAGGTCTGTCGACTCTTACTGACTAAAATCACACCGTGGTCTGCAGCTATCTTAAGGCCGGGGTGCTGGAGTGCTTGAGCATTTTGTCACGCTCCCCCAGCCAGGTATTGGTTTTTTTTTTTTGGGGGGGTGGGAAATCATCCTATGACTTCTTCCGCTCTAGGGTGGAGCGGAAGGATGTGTCAGACTCTTACTGACTAAAACCCACCCCTGTTCCTCCCTGCCTCGAGTGCCCGGGGGCGAGGTAACTCTTTCGAATTTATCCTCCACCCCCGGGCAGGCATCGGCCGTGGCAGGCCCCTTCACTTGGCTGACAACTCTTTGAGGCGCGCGTGGAACACTACGCGCCGTCGACTCTCGGGCCTGGTGCTGATCGGGCGGCGAATTACCCACTACTCGTCGTCCGCAGGCCCGGGTCTACGGTGGCCGGAGATCGTCTCGCGGCCCCTGGCGTCTCCTGCGGCGGTCGCGGCTGGGGGCGCTAGGGCGACTCGGCTGTTGTTGAGCCTCCCTAACGTATGCCGCCTCCCTCTTCGCGAGCATTACTGCTTCGCAGAAGGAGGAGACGGCCTCCCATTCCCTCTCGCTCCGTACCATGGCCTGAACCAGGGCACGGCGCGAGAGGTCGCTGTCGCCTATCGCATCCACAAGGACACGGCGGTGTTCTGCCCAAGCGGGGCAAACCTCCACCGTATGCTCCACCGTGTCCTCTGGGCGATCCTCGCAGTGGAAACACTCAGGGGTCACCTCCGCCTTGACACGACACAGGTACCTCCCGAAACAGCCGTGTCCGGTGAGCACCTGCGTCAGGCGGAAGGTGAGGGCGCCGTGACGCCTCTCCAGCCACTCCTCAAAGAGGGGCACTACCGCCTCGATGGTGGCGTGCCCAGCGCTGGGTTGCGACAGTCGCTCTCTCCATGTCACCATGAGATCCTGCCGGAGCTCGGTCCGCCGAACCGCGAGTTGTCGCGGCAGCGGAGTTTCGCCCCGGCGTTTGGCCTCCTCGCGCCACTCGTACAGGTGCGCGAGGATTTTTGCCTCCAGATCCCACGGTGACAGTCCGGCAAGGAGGCTCGCCGCCTCACGGGAGATCGTGCGGTATCCGCGGATGATGCGGATCGCCATGACCCTCTGGGACGCGTTCATCAGGCGAGCTGATCGCTGCCTCAACGAACGCGCCCACACCGGTGCCCCGTAGAGGGCCATGGACCGCACGATCCCCGCGTAGAGCCTCCGGCAGGAGGCGTTTGGCCCACTCAGATTGGGTAGGAGCCGCTTCAAGGCGGCCCCGGCCCTGTCCAGCCAGGTATTGGTCCGCATAAATTCATCCGGAACCCATCAAAAGTAGATAGCTACAACCTGGGGGTCTTTAAATCAAGAGCGAATAGGTAACTTCATCATCAACATCATCGCTTACCATCAGGTGAGATCTGTCTGTCCGTCGTCTGTCACAAAATTTTGAACCGATGAATTTATTAACTTTTCATCGAACTTGAAATTTGGTAATAATGTTTATTATTATTTATTACGTAAATTTTCCTAACACGCAAAAAAGCGCGTAAAAGCACGTTAAGCCGTTGGTCCCGGCTGTCAATCGTGGATCTTTGACAGTCAGAAGCACGAAGGTCTGACAACCAGTCTTACAAAGGGGTTATCGTATTACCCAGTAACTGGGTTGTCGAGGTCAGATAGGCAGTCACTCCATGTAAAATACTGGTATTCAGCTGCATTCGGTTAGACTGCAGCCGACCCTAAGATAGTTGGGAAAAGGCTAGGCAGATTGATACGTTTATTTTCCTAACAAATACCAATACATTGATAAATCAGATTTTTCCTTCGAAATTACCTCATTTTGGTACGGAACCCTAAATGTGCAAAGTACGACACGCACTTATTATATGCACGTATTTATAATGGCATACGTTAGTTCTTTGAATATCTATTGTTTCTCAAAGTCTTGTTTGTTACAGAAATGACAATAGATGCAGAACTTGCCAACTCCTGGTTCATTATGTAGATTTTTTTAAAATTCTGGTTCGTCACAAACAATACTGTTTGTTTAGCGATAATCCTGGCTCCAGTGAGACTTCACTACCTACCTACCTACCCAGCCCCCCACCCGCCCGTTTACCTAGTGTTGCGTACAGCACGCAGTACGTGATTAGTCGGGTAAATAATGAAAACAGCTTGATAAATTCACAAAGATTGAGACTCTGCGGCAGCGCCAAGATATGCGTAGATCGCGGGAGTGTGCGTTGCGCGGTCACATGCGTTGTCTACGATGGCGGAAGACGGACTAACTTTTGGCGGTTGCAGCGCGCGGGGCCTCAAATCTGATTTATTAAAAAATGCACTCAAAATAAATGTTTTCCATACGATGCGTAGATCGCGGGAGTGTGCGTTGCGCGGTGACATGCGTTGTCTACGATGGCGGAAGACGGACTAACTTTTGGCGGTTGCAGCGCGCGGGGCCTCAAATCTGATTTATTAAAAAATGCACTCAAAATAAAATGTTAAATGTTTTCCATACGTAACACCTAGTTTAAATCAAAGTCGCTTTCCGCGTCTGTCTGATTCTCCGCCAACTCTACCTAATACACGCCATACGACTTCTAATGATTTAAAATTTCGATTCTTATTAATAAGAACGTTTGGATGAATTTGGACATAGGACATTTTTATAACCGACTTCGAAAAAAAAGGACGAGGTTCTATGTTCGACTGTATGTATTTTTATTTGGATGTTCATCGATTTCTCTGTCAATGGTCGCATAAATGTATAGGTATAAGATAATTGAAATTGATTTTGAAAAAATCAACAAAAACAAAGACATGTACGTGACACAGA
The DNA here is from genome assembly GCA_951329385.1 of Polia nebulosa. Classification (NCBI taxonomy): domain Eukaryota; kingdom Metazoa; phylum Arthropoda; class Insecta; order Lepidoptera; family Noctuidae; genus Polia; species Polia nebulosa. The sequence continues at coordinate 23,783,635 of OX589608.1, forward strand.
ATGACGTTTTGGTTTTCTCCCAATTATGTTCAAATCCATGTTATTGAGGTTATCAATTGGGCATCAAAAAATTCGTCCACCTCGCTGTCAATGGGAAAAGTGCCCAGAACGCTCTGGCAGCATTGCCACGTTGAATGGCAATGCTGATTCGTTGGCCGAAAAAAAGGCCAGCCCTCTGGTCACGTGAAGAGTCGACTAAATCGACTAAATGCTGCCAGCGTTCTGGAGGGCGTGGTGAGCGCTCTGTTCCCTTCGCGAGGGGAACATACTCCCCCGCCTATGGCTCCGCCTCCTCCTGTGGTGCCTGACGCGGACCAACCCGACGACGACGACGATGCTCCCGAAGTGACCGAGGTAGAGCTGAGAGCGGCGGTGCGTAGGCTGAATGCCAAAAGCACCGCCCCAGGACCAGATGGCGTGCACGGTAAAGCCTTGGTCCTGGCTTTGCAGGAGGCTCTCGGGCCTCGACTCAGAGGGCTCTTAAGCGCATGCTTGGAGAGGGGCCAGTTTCCACTCCGTTGGAAGACGGGGAAGCTGGTCCTCATCAAGAAGCCGGGGCGCCCCGCGGACTCTCCGTCCGCATACCGGCCCATCGTGCTGCTCGACGAGGTGGGCAAGCTCTTTGAAAGAGTAATTGCAGACCGCCTCGTCGGGCAGCTGACGCGGGTGGGGCCGGATCTGGCGGAGAGCCAGTACGGCTTCCGCAGGGGGCGCTCTACGGTGGACGCCATCATGCGCGTACGAGCCCTCACGACGGGGGATGCAGTAGCCAGGGGTAGGGTCGTCTTGGCGGTGTCTCTGGACATCGCCAATGCCTTCAACACCCTGCCCTGGAGTTGCATAGTGGAGGCACTCCGGTATCACCGGGTGCCGCCCTACCTCCGTCGCGTAGTCGAGGCGTATTTGACGGACAGGGCCGTCATCTACCCCGGTCACCAGGGAGAATGGAACCGACGAGAGATGTCGTGCGGTGTTCCACAGGGATCGGTCCTTGGGCCACCTCTGTGGAACATCGGGTACGACTGGGTGCTGCGCGCCGACCTCCCTAGCGCCGTCAGCGTAGTATGCTACGCTGACGACACCCTGGTCCTGGCGCAGGGGTGGTCGCACGAGGCGGCGGCCAACATCATGACACGCGGGGTTGCGATAATCGTGGACAGGATCCGGCAACTGGGACTCGAGGTGGCATTGCACAAGTCCGAGGCCATGTGTTTTCATGGTCCTCGGAATGCGCCACCGGCGGGTTCCCAGATAACGGTAGGAGGGGTTCACATCGGCGTCGAGGGGACGATGAAGTACCTGGGACTCGTCCTCGACAGCCGGTGGAACTTCGTCGAGCACTTCCGACGTTTGGCTCCCAGACTGAACAGGGCCGGGGCTGCTTTGAGGCGGCTCCTGCCCAATCTGAGGGGGCCAAACGCCTCCTGCCGGAGGCTCTACGCGGGGATCGTGCGGTCCATGGCCCTTTACGGAGCACCGGTGTGGGCGCGTTCGCTAAGGAAGCGATCTATTCGCTTTCTGAACGCGTCCCAAAGGGTCATGGCGATCAGAATGATCCGAGGATACCGTACGATCTCCTGCGAGGCGGCGAGCCTCCTTGCCGGATTATCGCCATGGGATCTGGAGGCAAAAATCCTCGCGAACCTCTATGAGGACCGCGAGGAGGCGAAACGCCGGGGTGAAACTCCGCTGCCGCGACAACTCGCGGCTCGGCGGACGGAGCTCCGGCAGGATCTCATGGCGACATGGAGACAGCGATTGTCACAACCCCGCGCTGGGCACGCCACCATTGCGGCGGTGGTGCCCCTCTTTGAGGCTTGGCTGGAGAGACCTCACGGCGCCCTCGCCTTCCGCCTGACGCAGGTCCTCACCGGACACGGTTGTTTCGGGAGGTTCCTGTTTCGGATCAAGCGGGAGGTGACGCCCGGGTGTTTCCATTGCACGGATCGCCCCGAGGACACGGTGGAGCATACGGTGGAGGTCTGCCCCGCTTGGGCGGAGCAACGCCGTGTCCTCGTGGATGCAATAGGCGGCAGCGACCTCTCGCGCCCTGCCCTGGTTCAGGCCATGGTACGGAGCGAGAGAGAATGGGAAGCCGTCTCCTCCTTCTGCGAAGCAGTAATGCTCGCGAAGGCGGAGGCGGGACGCGTGAGAGAGCACCAACAACGGAGTCGCCCTCACGCCCTCAGCAGCAGCCGCCTCAGGAGACGCCGGGGGCTTCCGGCGCCGCGAGACGATCTCCGGCCACCGTAGACCCGGGCCTGCGGACGGCGAGTAGTGGGTAACTCGCCGTCCGATCAGCACCAGGCCCGAGAGTCGACGGCGCGTAGTGTTTCACGCGCGCCTCAAAGAGTTGTCAGCAAGAGACGGGGCCCGTCATGGCCGATGCCTGCCCGGGGGTTGAGGATAAATTCGAAACAGAGTTACCTCGCCCCTGGGCACTCAAAGGCAGGAAGGAACAGGGGTGGGTTTTAGTCAGTAAGAGTCTGACACGCCCTCCCGCTCTGCCCAGAGCGGGAGAAGTCATAGGATGATTTCCCACCCCACAAAAAAAAAAAAAAAAAAAAAAAAAGCGTTCTGGGCACTTTTCCCATTGACAGCGAGGTGGACGAATTTTTTGATGCCCAATGAGCTTTACTACTACCGGATTTTTTATGCCTCTTGTACATATTTTATTTATTAAGTTATTGATTAGTTTAGTATAATATGTATTGTAGTTATAGTCTGATAAATAAACCCCATATTTAAAAAAAAAAAATCGGTTATCAATTTAGGCATAACTGCGGTGCAAAAACTAAAAAGTGAAACATATTTTTTTTACAAAAAAAAAAACACCGACTTCCAAAAAAGAAAATACACTAAAAATAAAAAAAGTAACTTTAATTTCGGAAGCCGGTGTCAAATAACGAATAAACAAAACACAAACACCGACTGTGTATTTTCTTTTTTCGAAGTCGGTTGTATATTTTGTAAATAAAAAAATTCGAGAGTATGTTTGCATGTTTGTATGTATATTTCTTTGGCATGCTCTGTAACCTAAACGGTTGCATCATCATCGTCATTTCAGCCGAAAGACGTCCACTGCTGGACATAGGCCTTCCCCAAGTGTCGCCACAATGATCGGTCCTGTGCGTCTCGCATCCATCGGCTACCCGCGGATCAAACGGTTGCATGGATTTGTACAAATGAGGTTTCATTACATTGGTATTGACCCCTTTAGTGACATAGGCCATATCTATTATTTATGTATAACAGACTTCCAAACAGCTGATGAAAGTCTGACGCAGTTGGTGGCATTAAATCAGTGAGTGAACTAAAATAAATTCTAACAACTGCAGCAGATTGTTTGATAGTGACTCGTTTGGAACTATTAGGCCCCCACCAAAATCAGCGTTTTGTATGGAGAATTTTAAAGAAGTTGCATTTTTCATACTAACATTTCCTTAATTTATTTAACAACTATCTAAGAACACTGATGTTTTAAAACTTTTATGCGATAATGTTTAAAAACTAAGATAACGTATGCCACTTAGATTAAGCAACAAAAATAAGTTTCTGCTAACAAAAAGAGGAGTAATTTTTAAGGTTTTTTTTTTTTTTTATAAAAATTTATTAGGTTTTTTTACTATTGGCAGTTGTCTATGACGGTCATTATTCGATATAATATCAAGCAATTGCTTGATATTATGATGAATATTTTTAGTTCATAGAAGCGCCGAGATTCTCTATTTGTGAGAAAAAAACGCCAATTTCATATGTAAGGACCCAATATTTAGTTGTTTTTTGTCAGTCGGGTAATTTTGTAATTTCAGTAGTACGTTGCCGCAACCCAAGGTTACCGACATAGCTCGAAGAATTACCAAATTGAAGTGGCAGTGGGCAGGGGCACATTACTCGCAGAACAGATGATCGATGGGCCAAAAAATTTCTGTTGTGGCGACCGTGTAGCGGCAGACACAGCGTTGGAAGGCTACCCACAAGGTGGACCGATGACCTGGTGAGGGTCGCGGGTAGCCCATGGATGCCAGACGCACAGAAACAGTCGTTGTGGCGACACTTGGGGGAAGCCTATGTCCAGCAGTAGACCTCTTTCAGATTAAATGATGATGATGTGCTTCTTCTTTCCGACTGACCGACTTCTTGACAATTCTAAAGTGCATAATAATGGTTTTTTTTAACTTCCCATTGAGTTGTGAACTTGAATTTGGTGATAATGTTTATTATTAGTGTGTGTCCAGATCTGACGAAAGCGCCGCTCACGCGCCGCTTGTGAGCTGCCCGCGTGCAGTTACTGCACTTGTTTGGTTCTTTAGCGCTATTCACGCAATGCTTGCACAGTGCGCGCGAGCGGCTCACAAGCGGCGCGCGAGCGGTGCATTCACGACGCATTCGCCAGTATTTATTTATCCAGCTATTATTACAGGCTCTATAGGCCTAATGCGATAGAGTACAATAATTTTTACATCTACATATTCAATGAACAATCCAATCAATAAATTCAATATCAATGCCATTTAATTAAAAATTTGAGTAGTACGTACGTTGCCGTGGACCAATTTCGTCGAAGCCGCTGGCTGAAGTTAGCGACCTCATAAAATCACCAAGAATGTTCCAACTTATATTTAGTGCACGACAATTCTGACCGAATATATTTGTCAGTGAAGCGGTTTGTAAACTGGGATTAACATGTTGTCTGCATTTTCTCGAATCGCACCTAATTTAGAAACAGTTTTCAATTGAGTCATTGGAAGAAATTTATTTTCTCGAATTTTCGAGACAGTAATTTTCTCGAATTGAAGTTTAAAAGTTGTGTGGCAATCGGTTGTCGTGGTATGGGGATGTGATGCGGAGGAATGAAGAAAATAAGTCTTGTGTATGGTTGTGGATGATGGCTATACTTAAGTAGAGGAAGGCCAAAGAAACGATAGATGGGCTATGTGAAAGAGGATATGGGTACCTAATAGTTTATAGTTAAAAAAAAAAAAAATTATAAACAAGCTTTTATAGCGGCTATCTCAAATTAAATGTGCTCGGTGGGTTTTTTTTTTATCACAGAGCTGCCGCGGCCACCTTCCAGTTTCATCATCAGACCCTGGATATTGTCTAGGCGTAAAATGCTTCTCAAGACAAATCAATCGAGCCCAGACTTGATGGGTTTATCTTGTTTAATTCAGAAGTTCCTATGGCCATCTTCCGTCTCCATCATCAGACCAGCTTTATGGTACCATATCATTGTATTGTCACCGAAGATGCATATAAACACCAAATTTGAGTCCAATCGGACATCGGGAAGTGGGTCTAATTTAAGTTGCATGATTCCACCCTAACAAACATAGTTACATACATTGCAAGTTAAACAAAAGCTTCTAAAAGGGGATGACTATAGAAATGACAAGAATAATAGAGAAGTTGAAAAAAAAAGACATGTTGCGCCGACCCCAGATAAATTGGGGTAAGTACAAAAGGATGATGCTAAAACCCCCCGGTCCTTATTAAGTCAAGAGTGAATAGGTTACTTCTAGACAAGCGTGCTCCATCTTCGACCACATCATCGCTTACCATCAGGTGAGATGTGGTCAAACGCGTGCCTATCAATAATAATAACAGAAAAACAGCTGATTTAAAGATGACAATATCCTCAAATCAAACCCGCAATAACCTCACTGTCCTACATGCCACAGATACACTTCTGAGTCTACAAAGGAAACGTCCATTACTTTCCAACAGACGTACGAGCAAACATCAGCGGAGGGAGACAGTGACCGATCGAGGTCAATTTCGCGAAGTGTATGCCCAAAATAACGAGGCACTTGACCGAGAGACGGGGGTTTGGTCACGTAGGCTGTGACGGGTGTGTAATGTATGATATAATAACAAATGATCTAATTTCACTTGAAATAACGTTCATATAATATTATTTACATATGCTATAAAATCATATAACCTAATGTTTCATATGATATAATTTTCATTTAATATAAAACATTTAGTATAACGTTCATTTTATATAATTTTCAATATGTATAATATTCTTTTTATATAACATTCATTTGACCTAATGTTCTTTTGACCTAATTTTCATGTTTAATGGTCACAGTTCTAACCTAACTCAAATGGCACCTAACCAAATCTTAAAATATTCAATGCATGGCCGAGGGTGGGCTTGGTCGACGGAGCCCCGCTTCGCGGGGCTCCTACATCTGGATGGTTTATAAAAAAATAACCACGAAGGGGATGTAACCTGTCCGAGTCGGGGTGCCCTAAAGTCCAGATTACAATGAAACAATGAAATCACAATGAATAATTTCGCTGTAACTGTATGACAGTAAGAAAAATAATAAATTCGTGTATAGTCTACCCACCTCACGCATAAAAGCAAACTTTTCTAGCAATTAATGCTTATGCGATGCATTTTTGCTAGCACCATACTAGCAGGCGTTTAAAATCGTATCAGATTTTCTAAATTATATTAAAAGTTATTAGAGATTATGAATATTATAGTAAATCAATAATATACTACATGAATATTATGTCAAATGTGCATTATAGGAAATGTTTATTATATCATAAGAAATTAGATAAAATGAAATTATATCAACCATTCATTATCTCAACTGATCGTTATATTAAACAAAAGTATATTAACTGAAATTAGGTCAAGTGAACGTTAGATTTTTTGTTATTATATCAACCGTTACACACCCGGCTGTGACCGAGGTGATGATGGCCTATGATGCTTCAATTTTGCGTATCTGACATTTCGAGTTTTCTGACATTTTCCAAAACTAGGGGCACGGAAGTGCCCCCGTCAAGTATAGAGTAAATAGAGTCACCTGGTAATTGCACACGGCAACTTCTACACAAAACAAGCCAAAATCTACTTATCTTATATTAACGCTTTGTGGTTTTATTTGTTTGAAAGTACCTATATAGAGGACTATTTAAATCATTTATTAGATTATGTTGCTGTGTGAAATTGTCAAGTCACTCTATTTAATCTCTGACATTTTTTTGTTTTTGTAGATTTTTTCAAAAAGCGTTGAATCAATTTCGATTAAATGTTTACGGGACCACCTCTAAAGTATGACCTACCAAACAAAAAAAGAATCATCAAAATCTATTCACAAGTGGCGGAGTAATCGCGTAACAAATATACCAAAAAAATAAAGTAAAGACGAATTGAGATCCTCCTTTAAAAAGTACAGGCGAAAAAACTTTTTTTGAAATCGGTTAAAAAAATTGAATATTTTCAAAAAAAAACCGACTGTAAAAAGCAACTAAAAAGTGCCAAACAAGTCACTTTTCAAGCAGTCTGATGCATCAGACTGGTTGAATAGTGACTTGTGTCCATTTTAGTCCTCATCTCGGCAGTTATCATTATCACTCTATCACATTTCATACATTCCATGTTAGCATAAGGAAAAATTCTCTGTATAGTAGAAGCACAGAGTCAGCTGATGCAACGACGCTGAAAGGAGACCTCTTGTCCAGCAGCAGGCATAGCATGACCAATTCTATCTCTATTCTACCAAGAATAGACAAAGTTCTTTTTATCTAACTTGACATCTTTTCTGCCCGAGCATCAAGCTTTACATTGTAGACTTTTGTCGACCGAAGAATAGAAACTTTTCTTCTCTTCAGGTTTTAACATCGCTTGCTTAGGACGGTAGAAATCTTTCTACAATCTGTCATTTTGTCTATTCTTCCGTCGACAAAACCCGTTTCTATGGCGGTCATGCTACGCGTGCAGTGGACGTCTTTCGGTTGAAATTATGATGCAAGAAAATATAGATATGAGCCATATGAATAATGCATCCCTATCTAATTATACAGGAACAATCAAAACCTATTGGAAATCGTATCATTATCAAGCATTAACGATTAGCATCAGAAGAGATAGTGCTCATTATGGTCAAGCGTGGGTCTTTCGCACGAGTTTGTAATCACGTAGACCACTGTTCTAGAGCTACGCAGCTTAATGACCAAACAGGTCAATAATACACAGCTGGAGACGGCAATACAATAAATGAAAACAATATAGATAAAGGCGATAATGAGTAATGCATCCATATCTAAGTATACAGGAACAAATCAAGACCTATTCGAAGTCTTATAATTATCGAGCATAAGCGATTAGCATCAGAAGAGATAGTGCTCATTGTGGTCAAGCGTGGGCCTATCGCAGAGTTTGTAATCACCAGAGGTCGAAATTAGGTAGAGTTAATCGCAAAAATAAACACAACTTGGGCTCCCTTTAAATATCCCGTAGAAGGATCCATAAAATCTAAATTCATAAAAAAAACGGCCCATGCGTCGGACGGTGACGGTGTCGCTCGAGTTCAATTGTTTTTTCCCCATCTCAAAAATGCCCAACGGGCCTAAAGAAGTTTTCACTTCAAAAACCAATGCCCAACGCGCCTCGTAGCGAATCGCGTAGCGGTCGGACGGTCGGTGACGGTGTCGCTCGAGTTAAATTGTTTTTTCCCCATCTCAAAAATGCCCAACGCGCTTAGAGAAGATTCCACTTAAAAAAAATGCCCAACACGCCTCGTAGCGAATCGCGTAGCGGTAGGACGGTCGGTGACGGTGTCGCTCGAGTTAAATTGTTGCTTGCCATGTCAAAAATGCCCAACGCGCTTATAGAAGATTCCACTTCAAAAAAAATGCCCAACACGCCTCGTAGCGAATCGCGTAGCGGTAGGACGGTCGGTGACGGTGTCGCTCGAGTTAAATTGTTGTTTGCCATGTCAAAAATGCCCAACGCGCTTATAGAAGATTCCACTTTAAAAAAAAATGCCCAACACGCCTCGTAGCGAATCGCGTAGCGGTAGGACGGTCGGTGACAATGTCGCTCGAGTTAAATTGTTGTTTGCCATGTCAAAAATGCCCAACGCGCTTATAGAAGATTCCACTTTAAAAAAAATGCCCAACACGCCTCGTAGCGAATCGCGTAGCGGTAGGACGGTCGGTGACGGTGTCGCTCGAGTTAAATTGTTGTTTGCCATGTCAAAAATGCCCAACGCGCTTATAGAAGATTCCACTTTAAAAAAAATGCCCAACACGCCTCGTAGCGAATCGCGTAGCGGTAGGACGGTCGGTGACGGTGTCGCTCGAGTTAAATTGTTGTTTGCCATGTCAAAAATGCCCAACGCGCTTATAGAAGATTCCACTTTAAAAAAAATGCCCAACACGCCTCGTAGCGAATCGCGTAGCGGTAGGACGGTCGGTGACGGTGTCGCTCGAGTTAAATTGTTGTTAGCCATCTCAAAAATGCTCAACTGTACCTACTAAAGATTTCACTTCAAAAAAAAAATAATTATCAAGCATACGAGTTACATCAAAGTCATTGTGGTCAAACGTGGGTCTGTCGCAAGAGTTTGAAACTTTTGTAGAGCTTACGCGGCTTGATGACCAAACAGGTCAATAATATACAAGATACTGGCAATATTCATGATTATAAACTACTTTTAATAACGGGCCAAGCCTGAAATCGCGAAAAATAAAATCTGCTGCCCCAGATGCATATGTTTGCATAACTCGAGAAAAACAATAAACAGATGATTTTTAGGGTTCCGTACCCGAAAGGTTACAACGGAGCCCTATAGCTGTCACTGTCACTCATGCATGTGTCCGTCTGTATACCGTCCGTCGTCTATCACACAGGTTTTATAGCCAAAGGGTTAGAGCTACAGTTTTCAAATTTTCACAATATACGCATTTTGTTGCCCAAAGCCATAAAAATTGTGAAAAAATATTTTAAATGTTTTTAAACCCGGGCTGGGATCTCATCCCATACAGCAAAAGGGGGAAGCGAAAAAAAATTTCGACCTACCCCATCGAATGGGATATCGTTGTTTAGAGCTCGTTGAGTACATACATTCTGTATTTTTTTTTTAATATTGGAAAACAAAGGATTTAGAAGCCACCAAATCCAGCATTTTTGCAAAAAAAAAAATCCGGAGAATTATTTAGCTTCCCATTGACCTATGAACTTGATATTTGGTGATAATGTTTATTATTACGTATATTTTACTAACAAATACCAATATATTGATAAATCAGATTTTTTCATGACATTTATGGGTTCCGTACGGAACCCTAAATGTGCGAAGTACGACACACACTTTGCCAATTTTTTTTTCGCATTAGTCTATTTTTAGTAGGTACTATAGGGACCTGGAGCACCTTCTCTTAATGCTGGTCCCTGGAGATTTCTTATACGTTCCTGGGGGTTGTCTTACTCGCTGGCAGTGCGAGAGTGTGGTGTACGAGAGTGACTGCTTATGTGTGTTGTGTGATAAAGAAAAGAGCGATCACGAACTTATACGTTATATTGAATAATAAAATAATACATGTGCCCTGTTCGAGCGGGCTAGGAGAAGTCAATTAAAACAAAAGTCTTCCTTATTCTTCTTAATTTTCAATCGGCGTTCCAAACTTCCAACGTGCCAGTCTCCACCATAAGGTCGCCAACATAAGGTCGTCACAGTACCTAGTCAAAGAATTCAGCCTCCTAACAATGGTTGTCCATTCAAGAGCAATGATTTTATCGTCTCGACGAGTGTGGTATCACGTACACCACCTGACTGCGTAGTTGGGAGACCAATCAGGTCAGAAGTAATTGGCCTGTGCGCACTAGATTATCTGACGAAGAGGAGGGACGACAGAATTGTCACGTATGTTAAGTTCGATGGAATTTTAATCATCTTGCTCCCAGACGTGGTTTTTTTTTTTCAATGATTTCTCCCACTCTAGTGTGCAGCGGAAGAGGGCGTGTCAGACTCTTAATGACTAAAACCCACCCCTGTTCCTCCCTGCCCTGAATGCCCAGGGGCGAGGTAACTCTTTCGAATTTATCCTCAATCCCCGGGCATCCCAGATGTGGTTAACTACTAGCCTAAGGTCCACTGGTACTTTATGAGTACTCTCCATTACACATAATGACGAGAGTCTGACTGAAGCTAGAGCCTACGTCACTAAAGCTTGTTTAGAAAAAAAAATCTTCCACTTCCACCACTCATCCACTTTTCCAACGTCTTTGCTGTATCTCCCACATTCGAACGAACTATAACTCCATTCACAAAAGCATTAGATTAAAAAAAAAATACAAAAAAACAACCGACTTCCAAAAAAGAAAATACACTAAAAATTTATAAATAACTTTAATTTCGGAAGTCAGTTAGTATTTTATGTCTTCGTTATTTGACACCGAGTTCCGAAATTAAAGTTATTTATAAATTTTTAGTATATTTTCTTTTTTGGAAGTCGGTTGTGCTATTTTGTAAAAATGTTTATAAATTTTCACTTTTTAGTTGTTATACCCCAAAACTCAAAACCCCAATAACATGGAACGTGGAATTTAAACATACTCGTAATTGGAGAAAACCAAAACGTCATCTAGGTATACATATTTTTCGTTTTTGTTCAGTTTTTAAAAAACCGCTGAAGCAATTTTTATAAAATTTATATGGGACCACCTTGGAGGTATATTCTTTCGGATAAAAAAAGAATTTTGAAAATCGGTCCACAAATGACAGAGAAATCGGTGAACATACATTAAAAAAATACAGTCGAACATAGAACCTCTTCCTTTTTCGAAGTCGGTTAAAAAGAGGCACGTAGAAGCACGAAAATCCGGCAATAACGTCGCATTCACGTTGAATGAAAATCACAGAAATTTACGTCAATTTAATAGACGACATAAACCAGTAAAATTGGAAGACCCCGGCTGTCACAACTTATGAAGAGATTTTAAATTAACATTTTAAAGTTTAAACATTTAAAATTTGGTGGAATTACAGTGAATCGAAAAACGTTCCGGGTATGTTCACTCCTGGGTCTTTTAGGTTTTTAGCTTTCACACGGTAATTTTAAATTGGAATGAAATCATGTAACTAAAAGAAAGTCACATAATTTCATAAGATAAATAGTTATAATTAAGTGTGACAGCTGCTGTATAAATTGATTATAATAAATTCGGTGTCTATCGTAACTGTAACATGTTTATGGTAGCTTTGTTTCAAAGTGTGCATTATAAATAACCTTTTTAGGGTTCCCAAAGTCCGAATGAAAAAACGGAACCCTTATAGGATCACTCGTGTGTCTGTCTGTCACAGCCAATTTGCTCCGAATCTGCTGGACCGATAGAGTTAAAATTTGGTACACACATGAATATCTGTGACCCAAACAGGGACGTGTACCCTAAATAAATTCATTTGGAATATGGGGGTCACTTTTGGGGTGAAAATCGGAAAATTAAAAATCAAAGTTTTACAAACTGTGTCGTGGGACATATCAAATGAAAGGGCACATTGTGAGGGTCTCGAATATATTTTTTTCATAATTTTAAAATATATGATTTTGAAGTTATTTCAGAAAATAGATGAAAAATGACCATTCCCATTCCCGCCTTATCTCCGAAAACACTCGGCCTAAAATTTTGAAAAAATACAGAAAGTAGTTATTTACTTATAGATGACAGGAAAACCTATAAGGAGGAGCCAGTTTAAAAAAAACCTGAAAAAAATATGATTTGTTCGGAACCCTTTGCGCGCGAGACCGACTCGCTCTTGGCCGGTTTTTTTAACTTCTGTCTAATGCGAATTGAGTATAGATCAAAAAAGAAAAAGTGTGAATTAGGATGCATAAGAACGGAATAAATTCAAACTTCTATCATCATCATTAATGCATCGCATTATCCATCATGATCATCATCGCTATCTGATGATGACGATTTCATAACGCATTAGTTATCTTCAGTGTCATAACTGTCTCCGTCACAGGCGCCCTCCGGAATCACACCATACACAATATCCTTCTTGGCTGTGCCATCATTTCTGAATGTAGTACAATAAGATCTAAGAATAATAGTGCGTCTATATCCTTCTGTGACAGCCAATTTGCGCTGCCCAACTGCCCGCTCATGACTTACCTACGGGCCCTTTTCCTGTCATGCGGGTAGCCGCCCGCGTGTGGATCAGGGGGTTAGACAAAATACTTTTCTGTTAACGTTAAAGCTTCGTGCAAAATGTATGGCAACGACATTACTGGGCGAGAGTCACGTGACAGTTCTCTCCGCAGGTAATGTCCTTGTCATACATTTTGCATGAAGCGTTAGCGTTAGCCCTATTATAAAAGTTATTTGGCTAAGGGGGCTGGTCCGCATGCCGGTGAGCACGATCCTGTGTGTCCACACGTAGGACAAAAATTTCGTTCGCCGCTGCAGTGTCGTGCGTGTAGCCCGCGTGCGTGTTGCACTATGCGTACTGTACTATATAATAATAAGTTTATTTCACTTGATTTTTCAGTGTTACAAGAAATTTCTAGGCTATATTTTCACTATACAAAAGAATTAAACATCTGTAGCCGAACATAGACAAAAGCCTGAATTTCAGCTGTCAGCGCCAATTCCCTCAAATATTAATGCTAGTCATCGAGCAGAATTGTTACCGTGACCATGCGTGGGACGGACCTGCACGACAGTACAAACTACACAGGTGGAAGAAGAACGCGCGTCCGCATGCGGGTGGCACCAGCGCGTATACACGCCCGCAGCCAATCCGCGTTCCAGCGCGTGCTGGCCGTGTGATAGGAAAAACATGTTTGTTTGTTAAAAGATTAGTTGTTTTTCAACTTTCACCAACTTTTTCACTTTTTTTTTGTTTCGTTTTGATGGTCTGTTTGTTGTCATTTGCCAGTGTCGCAGCACAGATTACATAGTATTACTCAATGTGTATTGTCCTTTGATTGTTGGCGGACCATGACATTAGGCACGAACAGAAAAATTACTTTGATATTCAACGAGGCTTTTAGCATTCTTGTATGTTTATGTTATTTAATCCATTTTTCTGTAATGTGCGTTATATCTGTGCAGAATACAAAAAAAATCTTTCTTTTCTTCTTTTAAATGATAGGATGCCGCGGCCCGCACGCGGGCAGCTATCCGCATGACAGGAAAAGGGCCCTACGGCACGACTGGGATAATAAAAACAGTTAAAACAGAAAACTTAAATTAGAACACACCACGTGCTTGCATTCACACTTTAAAACATCATGAATCAACCAGATAAACCTGCATGTCGATGGGGTAGCCCGTGTCCCACTCCCCTGTCCCAACGCTTGTATGTGTGCGAAGATGGGTCTGTGTATACTTGTAACAGTAACAAGTCTGGCGGCTTGCACTGTTAACATACTTTCGAAGGACGCCGACCGGTTTTGGTGTACGTGACTCGAGATATGTACGCAGTGCCTCAGTGTAGCAACGGACACTGATTGGGAGTGAGATAGATAAGGTCCAGTAGACGTACGGCATATGGCTGCCAAACATGGGCTGCCAATGACCTTGAGTGCTTAGCTTGCGTGTTCTGTGCTGAGCTCACGTAACGCGTCTTACGTCCACTCAGTAATAGGACTCGCCCATCAAGGAGCGCTGTCCGAAATTAAACGCATTATTAATTAGTACACATAAAACAACAGGTATTAAACTAAAACACTTAGGACTAAATTATAAATAATTAAATGATGTTTAAAATGGTGGCCATTTCATAAAAATACGCTTTATAGCTTTTGCGTGATTCTCAATTTTTTATCCGCGTTAGACATAACTTTACAAATTAATTACACTATGTTATAAAAATATAATTTCAAATATTCACGTATCAAATTACTAAGGAAATTGTCTAGAGTAACATATTTTTTTTTCAAAGAAATAACACTTGTCGTTTGGCCGTGATGTTCAATTAAAAATCATTAAAAGTCGTATAACTGCACCTTATGTCGAGAGTGAATAGGTTACTTCTAGGCAAGCGTGCTCCATGTTCAACCGCATTATCGCTTAAGTACCATCAGATGAGTAATGCGAGCAAATAATGTAAAAAAAAAACAACGTAGCAACGGTTTCACCACTTGTGTTTGATTGAATACATTGAGTGTAATCTATTTTTAACCGACTTCAAAAAATGAGGACGATCTCAATTCGTCAGAATCTTTTGCATTTTTTACTAGCTGTCCCGACAGACGTTGTCCTGTCTTAGCTATGAACTGTCAAACGCGCGAAGTTTAAGTTTTCTAAAATTTTCTAACTTTCCGCGCAACTTTCTTATTTTTTTTCTTTCATAAGAACCTTCTGACAATAACAAACAACAAAAAAAGAATTAGCGAAATCGGTCCAACCGTTCACGCGTGATGCCGTGACCAAGGAAATAGGGATTCATTTTTATATAAATATAGATGTGTGTTCCCCGATTGCTCGAAGACGTCTAAACCGATTTGGAATATTCTTTTTTTGTTTGAAAAGATATACTTCCCAGGTGGTCCCATTTGAATTTGGTGAAGATATGATGAAGAACTTCGGAGATAGACAATAGAACTCTTCAATAAATGATAGGAAACCTTCTGGAATTGCTGCAATTGCATGTCTGTTTATTGTTTACACCACTTCATAACATAACATGAGGCTGATACGCTCTGAAGGGGTACACAGATTTGTACAGTTTACCCTGATACACCCTAATTTCACCAATTATGTTCGAATTCCATGTTTTTGGGGCTATCAATTCGGGCATAACTTTACTATTAATTTAGTTTTAAAATGGGGTACAACAACAAAAAAATAAATAAAACTAAAATAATTTCAGAAGTCGGTCTCAAATAACGAAGAAACGAAACTAGAAACACAGACTTCCAAAATTTAACTAATTTTGAAATTCTTTTTTGTGTTTATTTTTTTAAGTCGGCTGTATTTTTTTGTAAAAAAAAAAAAATATTATAACAATCTTTTATCAAACTTTCGTAATTATGTGTAGACCAAATCTTGCAACTGAATTTAAGAACAAGTATTCCCAACTGATTGAGCTGAAATATTCCTTACACGTTTATTTTGGATGACAATGCACGGATAGCTAAATGTCATGATTCTGATACCAATATTATGGCAGACAAAATATGCTTATGCACCCCCGTGATATTTTTTTTCTTCGTTTTTGATGCAATCTGTCAGTTTGTTGACATTAAGTATGTGTTATGTTTAAGGCGATGCTATACGACATCTAATGATTTTTAATTGAAAATTACGTCTAAACGACTAGTCTTATTTCTTTGAAACAAATTATGTTACTCTAGACAACTTCGTTCGTAATTTGATATGTGAATATTTGAAATTATATTTTTAATACATAGTAATTAATTTGTAAAGTTATGTCTAACGCTGATAAAAATTGAGAATCACGCAAAAACTATTAAGCGTATTTTCCATCAGGAAACAAAGACTCCGGCGGGAATGGACCTACAAGTATGTAAAATCCCACAAACAACAGCAGATGTCTGTGCTGTGTGTATGTTTGTAACAATAAAAAGTCTGCCCGGTGCACCGTTAACATAATTTCGAAGGACGCCAACCGGTTCTGGTATACGTGAGCTGCGAGTTGTGCAAAGGGCAACTGATGCAGATGACGTAGACACGTTTCGATTAGAGTGGTTAGTTCAGAGGCCCTTTTTAACCACTTTTTAATTGCACTTGGAGTTCAAAACCATTAAGACGCAGTTATACGACTTCTAATGGTTTTTAATTGAACATCACGTCTAAACGACTAGTCTTATTTCTTTTAAAAAAAATATGTTACCTACTCTAGACAATTTCCGTCGTAATTTTTTATGTGAATATTTGAAATTACATTTTTATAACATAGTGTAATTAAATTGTAAAGTGTCTAACGCGTATAAAAAATTGAGAATCACGCAAAAACTAAAAAGCGTATTTTTATGAAACCTTCACCATTTTAAAGATCATTTAACACTTTTTACACTTTAGTATACGTGTTTTAGTATAATACCTGTTGTAAAACAACAGGTATTATGTATAATAAATTAATAATGCGTCTAATTTCGAACAGCGCTCCTTGATGGGCGAGTCCTATTACTGGGTTACGCGTTACGTGAGCACAGCACAGAACACTCAAGGTCATTGACAGTTAATAGCGCCTTAAATCGATTTTAATCGCCGTCTAATTAATCGATTAGTTTGAAACTTCGCGGATACATTGGAGAATTGTTAGTGATAATTTTTCTTTTTAAATAACTCGGACTTTCTTTTTAACTTTGAACCTAAGCTTCAAGAACCGATGGGAGTGACTAAATATCTCCAAGCTATTTAAAACACACGTATCAGATAATTGGCTGCTTGTGTGTATTGCCAAATAAAAAAGTAAAATCTTAAAACTTCACATATGTATAAGGGTCTTCTACCCGCCAAGTGGCGGGTTCATTATATTCGGGTTATTTTTCATTGAATAAAAAATCATAGCATTTTTATTTTCTATGCTATAGAAAATAAAAATAAATATTAAAGAATTCTACGTCACGTTTGTTACAAAGAGGATAAAGTATTTTTACGTTGTTAGAACAGGACTCAAAAACCTGACGTGTGATTCTTTAATATTTATTTTCTATGCTATGCTACGATTTAATATTCAATGAGGGTGCCACTTGGCCGGTATTAGGGCATTAAGGCACTAAGGACTGTACTTTACTGTAATCCCAGGTTTTCCAATTTTCCAAAACAGCAACTGTGTGTTAATGTATTATTAGTGTTTATTTATTCTAATTTTGTGTATAAATACGAGTACATGAATTATTATTATAAAGGCTAACTTAGCCAACCCACACGCGGGAGTGACACCGCGGCACACAAACAAAAAAAAAGGCAACTGAAGGAACATAGGTGGGTTTTAGTCAGTAAGGGTCTGAAACGCCCTCCCGCTCCACTCAGAGCTGGAGAAGATATTTGATAATCGACCAACTTCCCTAAAAAAAACTTTTTTACAAAAAAAATTAACCGACTTCCAAAACAAGTGCAAAATAACTTTAATTTCAGAAGTCGGTGTTTCTGGAAGTCAGTCCTATTTTTTTGTAAAAATGTTTTTTATTTTTCACTTTTTAGTTGTGGTTCTCCATTAAACCGTGTTAACAATTTCATAGACATACGATCGCAGCAATCGCGGTTGATTTGCTGTCATTTTTTGAAGAATTCCGTTGTCTGTCTCCGAAACCCATCATCAGATTTATATGAAATTTAAGTGGGACCATTTTGGAACAAACCCCTTTCGAACAAAAAAAAAGAATTTTGCAAATCCGTCAATATATGACAGAGTTATGAAAAAAAAAATACAAACATACGAATTGATAACCTCCTCCTTTTTTAAAAAGCCGACTCACTTATTTAAAAAATACTTCATAAAACCCTATCTAAAATACAGTAGAATTTAAGTTGTCAAAAAAGGCGTCCGTAGCTTGCTACCACGTTTAAAATAAATGATAAAATTCTATCTAAAAATACCGTAAGTAAAAGGTTAATTAATTCGAAGGACGCCAACCTGTTCCGACATCACGGCTACATGACTCACGCGCTCGTACGATATATCTGCAGGATCCAATCCAAGCCGCTACGTGCGTAAGCGCATATCTTTGTTTTGAGTGCAAGGAGTGGGGATGTGTTGTTTTGATGCAACACATAAATACCCAATGTGTTGTTTTGATGCTCGGATTGTGGGAACCGACAAGTGGGAACTTGTTTCAGTGTTATTATTAGGCAGTTGACCGTTACCTCGTGAAGCAAGTTATTATAAATCGACACATCGGCGAGACTAGAGTTTTAAGTTTTAAAATGGTTGGTTTTATGATAAGGAAATACCAAAGAAACTATGTATGGATTGTGATTAAAATGGATCAGTGTACTAAAAAAAAACCCGGCTAAGTGCGTGTCGGACTTCGGATATTTAGGGTTCCGTACCAAATGTATTTTTGACAATTTGTATGGCTTTGGGTCAACAAGATGCTTATACTGTGAAAATTTGAAGACTGTAGCTGCAACCGTTTGGCTGTAAAACCTGTATGAGAGACGACGGACAGACGGACATGTGAGTGACAACAATAGGGCTCCGTTTGGACCCTTCGGGTACGGAACCCTAAAAAAGTACTTCCCGTACTAATTTTTATGAGCTGATGATAACTTCGTACGGAAAGCCGAATTTTTTTAAAGTTATACTTCTTTTGGCGCGTTAGGGAAAAATTATGAGAGTAAATTTTTATGATGCGCGCGCACCCCGTCACAAAAAACCGACACCCTGAAGTTAGTTATAGTCTGTAGTTCATGAAGAATGATTGTTTTCCTTTTGTAAACTTTGTGACAGTTTGGTTTTTTATCTTTACGCCAAAGAAATATAACTTCTTACGTGGGTACATAAGTACACACACACTCTTTTTATTTTTGGTTTTTCTGTGGCTTCCTAGAAGAAAGTTTTTCATTTCCATGAGCAGAAGAAGGTACCTAAATTATGACTACCAATTTCCGTTGCATCCTGTATAAACTACGTCATTGTACAATAGCACTTGTAAGCAAGATTCTCAGGTCATCTAGTCACAGAATCTGACAAAGATTTCTACACCTTTCACTGTCTAGCGCGTAAAACTAAATGAGACGCTAAATCTATCAAGAGCTTTCTAACTAGACTTAAAAGACGTGTCCGACCGAAAGTTAGGTTCGGTTTCGGCTTGACCGAATCTTAGGGTCTTTAGTTGAAGGTTGTGATAAGAGACCTAAAAACTGACTTTCTAGTTCGTCTATATGTGTAATCATCGTTTCATGAATTTATTTAGTATTTTATGAAATTTAGGGCTGAATAACTTCGGTAAGGCCCTCTTTGAGGAGTGGCTGGAGGGGCGTCAGGGCGTCCTCACCTTCCGCCTGACGCAGGTCCTCACCGGACACGGATGTTTCTGTTCAGGATTAGGCGCGAGGAAACGCCCGCGTGTCACCACTGTGAGGATCGCCCAGAGGACACGGTGGAGCATACGATGCAGACCTCCACGGTCTGCATCGCTTGAGGGGATCTCCGCCGTGTCCTCGTGGATGCGACAGGCGGCAGCGACCTCTCGCGCCCGGCCCTTGTCCAGGCCAAGGTACGGGGCGAGAGGGAATGGGAGGCAGGCCTTCTGCGAAGCAGTTATGCTCGCGAAGGAGGAGGCGGAGCGCGTGAGGGAGACTTAACGGAAACGCCTTCACGCCACTAGGAGCCGCAGCAGGAGACGCCCTGGGTGTCGGGGGGTCGCCGATCTCCGGCCACGCGAGTAATGGGTAGCTCGCCGTCCGACAAGGACCAGTCCCCAGTCGCTGGCGACCCTTGGCACAGGTAACTGAAGGAACAGGGGGTAATTTAAGTCAGTAAGTCTGACACGCCCTCCCGCTGCCCCCAGAGCGGGAGAAGTCATTGGATGATCTCCCACCCTCTGGAAAAAAAGAGGCCAAATAACTTTCATCATCAGCCTTTTAATGTCCCCACTGCTGGGGCACAGGCCTCCTCTCTGTGAGAGGTTGTGGGCCGTAATCCACCACGCGGGCCCAATGCGGGTTGGTGGATATCACATGTCTTCGAATTTTTGGTTCTATGACATGCCGGTTTCCTCACGAAGTTTTCTTTCACCGTTTTGAGAGCAGTGGTGATGAAATAATTTACACAAAGTAAAGCGCCTGCCTCGGTTTGAACTCACGACCTACAACTTGTAAGTCGCGGGCTGTTACTACTGGGCCACCACTGCTCTTGATAACTAACCCCATACAATATTTTTTTGTTACCACGCGAGGTTTCAGTTTCGAGCAAAACTGGAAGGGACGTCGAACATTCGGTTACGTCCCCGATCGGGACGGACGCTACAACAGATTTTTAACCGACTTCGAAAAAGGAGGAGGTTATCATTTCGGATGTTTGTATTTTTTTTTTTTTTTTTTTATGTATGTTCGGGCATAACTCCGTCATATATCGACGGATTTGCAAAATTCTTTTTTTGTTCGAAAGGGGTTTATTCTGAAATGGTCCCATTTAAATTTCAAAAAGATCTGATGATGGGTTTCGGAGACAGACAACGGAACTCTTCAATAATTGACAGCATTCATGGTGGACATCCCATCCATACGCACAAAGCGTTTTGAGAAAACATTCATTGCACGTACAGCTAGAGAGTGGAATTCTCTACCGGAGTCTGTGTTTCCTGTAAGATACAACCTGGGAGTCTTTAAGTCAAGAGTGAATAGGTTACTTCTAGGCAAGCGTGCTCCATCTTCGACCACATCATCGCTTACCATTAGGTGAGATAGTGGTCAAACGCGAGCCTATCAAACATACAAAAAAAAAAGCAAATCAGCCGCGATTGCTGCTATCGTATGTCTATGAATTGTTAACACAGTTTAATGGGGAACCACAACTAAAAAGTGAAAAATAAAAAACTTTTTTACAAAAAAATAGAACCGACTTCCAAAAAAAGTGCAAAATAACTTTAATTTCGGAAGTCGGTGTCAAAAAACGAAGACACAAAACAGGAACACTTCCAATTTCGGAAGTCGGTGTTCCTGTTTTGTGTCTTGGTTTTTGACACCGACTTCCGAAATTAAAGTTATTTTGCACTTTTTTTGGAAGTCGGTTCTATTTTTTTGTAAAAAAGTTTTTTTAATTGTGTCTGTTATTCCGGGGCCTGACGGATCAAAATTGTGTTTCGGTCGGACAACAACAGTACCTAATAACCAGAGTTTTTAAGCTATTGCATAGCTTCTATCGCGGGCCTTGAGCGCCTTGAGCGTGGAGACCGAATCCAGAAATTCCGTAACGAAAATAACCTAACACCTTCTGACCGGCACAGCGGTGATACTTTTTAGTTTTGCCATCTATCAATGAATAGCAGAACTTTTGACTTTTGATGATATTGTGTTGTTGATATTAATGATGATGACGATGGTGATGATGATGATGATGGTGATGATGATGATGACGATGGTGATGATGATGATGGTGATGGTGATGACGATGATGATGATGATGGTGGTGATGATGATGATGATGATATTTATCTTGTTACGCCAAAGAAGTGTAACTTCTTACGTGCGTACATAAGTACACACACACATAAAAAAAATAAAAAAATAATAATTGCATAAGTTGATAAAAAATGCTATGCAATAGCTTTACCGCGGCAGTCTCCGAGTGCCACACGTCTTTTTTTTTTAAACAGTCTCACGTTACAGCTCAGACTAACTATCGTATGTCACGCTCAACCTATAGAACCACTCAGGCATTTGAAACCTTAAGTTTTTTGTCCCGTCTGTCACCAGCGCGTCTAATCAGCGAGCTATATCCCGGAAATGTAACTAGATATAACAGAATGACGTTGCTGTTTGGAGTATCTGTTACATAACCTATAGTTTATATAAGGAATCCAGACTAGAATTTAATCCTCTCGATCGAATTTCTATCACGGTAGCAAATCTCAACGGAGGTTAGCCAAGTACGCAGGAAATAATTATAGTGCTCAAGTGTGTGCGCCAACACAGCTGCACTCTCTGTTCCTTAACTCTTATAGTCCGATGGGACGGCAATCCGACACTCGCGTGGAGAGCTCAGCCGCAGGACCTGAACTGCTTTCACACCAACAACTTCCCTCTGGGCTGCTACAGAGTAATCCTTAATGAAAACCCCAATAGTACCTCACCCTCAGCTGTCGCCCTAGCGACATCGAGACCAACGACGCAGTGGGGAATCTAGACTAGAATATAGAAAACAAACGGCTCAGAAGGCTGCTCAGCTTAAATAGGACTGGGCTGGATATGTTTGCCGGTCTACTACCGGCCAAGTGGCACCCTCATTGAATAAAAAATCGTAGCATAGCACAGAAAATAAATATTAAAGAATCCAACGTCACGTTTGTTACACAGAGGATAAAGTATTTTTACGTTGTTTAAACAGGTCTCAGAATGTTTCGTATAGTAAAAGGTATCTGTGGTAGGCAAAAGTGTCAGAAACGGCCGTTTTTTGTACATTTGCCTACTACTTTGGATACGAAACAACTGCCAATTTCCTTGAGGCGTGGTTAGCTTGCGTGCTCTGTGCTGAGATCACGTAACGCGTCGTACGTCCACCCAGTAATAGGACTCGCCCATCAAGGAGCCCTGTCCGAAATTAGACACATTATTAATTTATTATACATAAAACAAGAGGTATTATACTAAAACACGTATACTAAAATATGAATAATTAAATGATCTTTAAAATGGTGAAATGATCATAAAAATACGCTCTATAGTTTTTGCGTGATTCTCAATTTTTTATCCGCGTTAGACATAACTTTAGAAATGAAATAAACTATGTTAATAAAAATATAATTTTTAATATTCACATATCAAATTACGACGGAAATTGTCTAGAGTAACATATATTTCTTTCAAATAAATAGGACTAGTCTTTTAGACGGGATGTTTAAAATTAAACACCATTAGAAGTCGTCTAACAGCGCCTTAAAACACAAAATTGGTGCCCTGAAATCGCAAGACTGAGTCGCGGCGGACCACGAAGAAGATAGCGGGAGAACTTTGCCCATCAGGCAAAGTCGAGAGAGATGACACTGCATGAAGAGAGGCCGACTACAAATACTAGAATTAATTAGGATATAAATTTATGAAGACGAAAAAAAATCAAGAATGCATTAAACTTGCAATGTAACTGAAAACCTGATATTTGAGAGAAAGAATGAGATTCTGTCCAGAATTTTCTACTGTTTTTTATTTAATTTCTTACTAACTTTCACAAATATTAAAAAAAAACTCGTCAAGTGCGAGTCGGACGCGCGCATGAAGGGTTCCGTACCACCGTACAAGATTTTACGATTATACGCGTCTACTTGTTGCCATTATTAAGATCGAGCAAAAAAAGCAAAAAAAAAACACGTTTCTAGTAGAGGAGCCCCCTTTAATTTATTATTATTTGTTGTTATAGCGGCAACAGAAATACACATTCTGTGAAAATTTCAACTGTGTAGCTATTACGGATCGTGAGATATAGCCTGCTAACAGACGGACGGACAGCGGAGGCATGAGTCCCGTCGGTTACCTTTCGGGTACGGAACCCTAAAAAATCTCTACAATTATGGGATAACCTAGATTAGTGTCATCAGGTGATATTTTTTTCTAACGATAGGCTCGCCTTTGACCTCTATCTCACCTGACGGCAAAAGATGATGTGGTCGACGTTGGAGCGTCGATGACGACGACGGCGAGGTTGTAGCTATCAGGAAACACAGAGTACTCAGGTGAGAATTCCATTCCTTAGCTGTTCACACAATTAATGTGTTGCCAAAACCTTTAGTGCGTGTGGGTGGGATGTCCATCATGTACCGGTGGCGCATCGCCGTACGTCTAGTGGTCCGATGATTGAACAGGCAGATTTGTCTTTGCTCTTTGGCTAAGCTTACCCACAAGCCCACAACCACCTTCACCCAAGCTCCTTATCAGCCCAGCACAATAGTTCAAAAATCAATATTGTCCTATCCAGTAATGAGTTCCTCTTATCAGCCGCTATTAGTCGCGTGAGTTGCCTATGCAAATGGTCTGTTTCGAGTTACGGAGATAAGGATTAGAGTGGCTGTACTCCAAAAATTCCATGGTCTTTATCTGGTATCATTGGTCTGGTTATTGCAATGTGGTGGCAAAACAACCTGCTACTTAGCATTTGGCTTTGAGGGCAGTGGTGGCTAAGTGGTAACACCCGCCACTGATAACTTGCAGGTATAGGTTAGAACAGGTAGGCACTTTACTTTGTGTAGATTATTTCATCACCACTGCTCTCAAAACGGTGAAGGAAAACCTCGTGTGCAATCTCGTTGAACTCGTGAGATCTCGCCCAATTTTCAGCCGAGATCAATCTTGCTAAAAAAGGCCGAGATTTCGCGAGAACGAGATTGCATCTCCCTAACCGTGAGGAAACCAGCATTCAGGACATGCTGGTTGAAGCTTCGAAGACATGTGACATCCACCAACCCGCATTGAGACCGTGTGGTGTATTATGGCCCACACCTTCTCATAGAGAAGCGGCCTGTGTGCAATGGGAACTCTATTTGAAGAAACCTGTCAACACTTCTAATCAATACTATAAATGCGATTGTTACTTGTGTCTGTCCTGTCTGTGTGCATGTTAAATCGATCCGAAATATAACAGCTAGCCAGCTATTAAAACTACGCAAACCGACACCCTTGGGTAAGCAACTAATTCATATGAAACAGGTCGAAAGTCAAAAAAACAATGGTGCAGTTATTAAATAGATTACTGAACAAGACAATAGGTTGAACACTGAAGGTCATAGACTGTTAATTCAGTAGTTACGCTTATTTGAATAGTAAACAAAAATTTCGCGGCAAATTGTATGAGGACTATGATAGCGTTTACTCCTCGCGGTATTTCATACAAACTGTCAAGTCCTTATGCTTGGAAATGAATGAACCGAATTGTAATTTAACTTGGTACGTAGACGCAAGGTATACAGGTCTAAAAAGTTAGAACTAACGAACATTTTCGAAAAAGATTTTAGAGAGACATTGGAGCCGATTCTGTTATGCACAAACTAAACTTAATTTAGGCTATTCCTATCTTTTTCTCACTAATAAAACAAGAAAGAGACGGACGTAAACTAGAGCTGTCAAATTTAGTTGACCTACTATTTCCATAAAAAATTAAGGGTACACGTAAAAACATGTCGACTAAAAACACGGTAAACCCCGCAAGGCGTAAACTAGTTTGAAATCTCTAACTTAGATCATAGCTATCGCCGTCCTTTTCTCGTAGTGCCTTTTAGTAAAAGATAGCGATTTTCTAATTCTAGTTTAGTTATTGAATAAGAGAATCGGCACCATTGAGAGCAATTTTAAGTTTAGTATAGAATGTCAAAAATCACTCTCTTCCTCTCTAAACTCTTTTTCTAAAATGTAACTAAAAAAAAAGAAGGTATTGGTACCTTCCGTATGTGTACCAAGTTTCATTAAAATCAGTTCTCTGATTTCCAAGAATAAGGACTTGCGAGTACCTAAGTATGAAATACCTGGACTGGAAGCCGACCCCAAGATAGTTGGGAAAAGGCTAGGCAGGCAGATTTTTAGTACAAGTAGCGGCACGTAAGTCTAGCGCTGAACGATAATTGCTGCGCATGGGTGGGTGGCGCGGGTGGCGCGCGGGGAACAGAATGCGACTGGAGAGCCAATCGGCGCTACGCACGCTCGCCCTTCATCCCGCTAGCCCCCTCAGGTACCTTAATTTTTACTTCTGCGCAATAACGGTCAGCGCTAAAGTTTCGTGCCGCTACTTGTAAGTAGGATTCAGTTTTTTTTTAATTATTATTATTGATAGTGTTCGGTTCGAGTGCGTTTCCGAACGCAGCCTTTGGCTGTCAACTGTTACTTGTGACGTTTTGACGTGAAACGTGTTGAAAATGTGAATTTTGGGCTTGCGAGTTGAATCTAGCTAAATCTATTGGTTTTGAACATAATTGTTTGCGATTGAACTAATTTTGATTGAAACCCCATTTGATGTAGTGGTGATACGGGTTATTTTGTAAAAGTAATAATGAAAATAATGACAGTTTGGTTCGCGAGAGACCACGTGCTGTGTGGCATTCTTCACCTGCGCCTCTTGGGGTCAAGAACTGGTATACCTACTGACCAAACACAACACTCCTCATTTAACTCTGACATACACACATAATATAGCCAAGTTGGTTCCCTGACGGAAGACTTCAGTAGTCTTGGGTAAGTCTTGTAAAATATTTGTAGATTTTTCGATTAGCTCTGCGTATCGCGGATAGTATGCGACCCGTTTGAGGCCGGGGGTCCGGCAGGCACGCTTCCACAACTCTTGTCTCCTCAAGTCGGATACTTTGCCCTGGCTTGATTGCATACAGATAGGCTCACGCTTGACCACGTTGACGTTGTATCTCACCCGATGGTAAGCGATGATGTCTGGTCGACGATGGAGCACGCTTGCCCAGAAGTAACCTATTGAGTCTTGAGTTTGATATCCACACTACGTTCAATCCAAAACTGCGCTAATATCCTACTTCACATGCAGTTCTAAACAAATAAAATAAACAAGACCACTAGGTTAACGTGTTGGCATTCAACCTTGACATATCTAATGACTACGTCACTCATAAGTTATAGATCACCGTATGCCATACTGAAGATATATAACATGTGGCTAATGAGGCCTGGTAAATACATGCGTATTTAGGGTTCTATACTCGAAAGGTAACCAACGGGTCCCTATTACTAAGCCTCTGCTGTCCGTCCGTCTGTCTGTCAGCGGGCTGTATCTCATGATTCGTAATAGGTCGACGCTTGACATTTTCACAGAATGTGTATTTCTGTTGCTGTTATAAAAACAACTATTACCCTACTAGAAACGTGTTTTTTTGGCTTTTTTGCTCAATCTTAATAATGGCAACAAGTAAACGCGTATAATCTTGTACGATGGTACGGAACCCTTCATACGCGAGTCCGACTCGCACTTGGCCGGTTTTTTTTTATTGGTTGGACCTATCTGTAACATCTCACACTGTTGTAATTTTATTGGTTGGACCTATCTGTAACATCTCACACTGTTGTAATTTGACCTATGTTTACAAATAAAACATTCTGATTCTGATAATCATTAAATAACTTCTCCCACTCTGGGTGGAGCAGGAGAGCCTATCAGACTTACTGACACTTGGTGCCTGTCTCATAGTATCTGGGTGGCCAACTAATTGAGAAGTTACCCGGTGATGGTGGGTCAGGTGGCAGGATTATGAATGTGAACATATAATATTATGTACCTTTTTTGTAATCGTAAATACTTATATTTCATTTATTTATAAACATTCTACACATACACACACCACACACACACTATCGCACTGTTTACACGTTGATGTGATGGGGGCCTGGAGCTCTAAAATACAGGCCTAGGCTTAGTTCAGACTCCAGATCTCCCACAAATTACAATTGTTTTGCCAAACTATCTGTCAACTTAGGGTGGATGCGCCAAGGGTAGCCCGCGACATTCAGATGTTCTCACGGTTTTTGCAATTTGCAGGTCAGTGTCAGGTTGTATCTTGGTCAAAATTTGATTCGCGGCCGTAGCAAGTACGTATTTACAGAACTGTAATCATTAAAATCATCAATACAACTCTTTCAGTTAGAATTGATGCCAAATGTCATGATTTCATGAAATTCTTACATTTGGCATCAATTATAACTGAGACAGATGTATTAATGATTATAATTCTATAAATACATTACTTGCTACGGCCGCGAATCAAATTTTGACCAAGATACCACCTGACACTGAACTGCAAATTGCAAAACACGTAAGAAAATTTGAAATTCGCGGGGTAGCGCGAAATTCAAATTTTCTTAGGAGGAATTTTCTGGAGCTTTCACCTTAAATAACTAGCATTATTATGTAATTTTGTAGAGATAAATAAACATTTTTATTATTTATTATTATTATTATTAAAACCCACCGGTGTTCCTTCAGTTGGCTGTTGCCAGGGCCGCGATGACTTCTTCAATAACCTTCGCGACGTTGGCAGTGTATACAGTACATATCCATACGGATGACCTGTCCAAGATCACCAGGTTATTGTGTTGGCCACGTGCTGCCGTGCAGAACAAGGCTCAGAAACCCCTTTACAGTCTCCTCAGGGATGGTCCCTAACAGGCGTTGAACGAAGAAGAGGTGCCGGGTTGTCTTTTAAGAAGCCACGGATCCCTCTGCTGCTGCTGATGGTGATCTCCGGGGTGGTCTTAGAGAAGGTAAAAATCTCACACTCTGGTATTTTTTCAAAAGAGTCCAGGCGCCTCTGAGGAGCTCGTGGCTAAAGTATTAACAACCGCACGGGTCGGTCCATCAGGTTAAGCTGCGCATGCCGGGGTTTTCCATGGATGGGTGACCATCTTACATACCGAGACTCCTCCGTGCCTCGGAAAGCACGTTAAGCCGTTGGTCCCGGCTGTCAATCGTGGATCTTTGACACTCGTTACGGGTTGTCAGAAGCCCGAAAGTCTGACCAAGGGGTATCGTATTACCCAGTAACTGAATTGTGGAGCTCAGATAGGCAGTCGCTCCATATAAAATACTGGTATTCAGCGTCATCCGGTTAGACTGGAAGCCGACCCCAAGGTAGTTGGGAAAAGGCTAGGCAGATTGATTGAGTCCAGGCGCCTCTTGAAGGTTAAACCCCGATATAAAAAAAAGAATATTGTGTTGCCATTCAACCTTGACATACCTAATGACCACGTCATTCAGTACAAGTAGTTCACCGTATGTTATATTGAAATTAAATGACAGGCTAATGAGGCGTGCTGAATATATCCAACGGATTAGTAGCTAGTTTGTTATAAAAGATCGAAACATGATTTAGACAAGCCCTTCCCAACCACGGCAACTCCTGAAAGCCAGAATCAACAGTGGCGACCATCAGAAAAACGCCGAGGCGACGAAGCTCGACAGCCCCGGAGAAACATTTCTGGCTTTTTTTGAAGTGAAAAATTCTTTAGGCGCGTTGGGCATTTTTGTTCAAATTTTCACTTCTGTCGGCACTCCTGGAGTGCCACTAGTTTTTATTTGAGACAGGCCCGCCACCCTATTCCCAACCACTGCAACTCCTGAAAGCCAGAATCAACAGTGGCGACCATCAGAAAAACGCCGAGGCAATGAAGCTTGACAGTCCCGGAGAAATATTTTTTGGGGACAAGCCCGCCACCCTGTTCACAACCACTGCAACTCCTGAAAGCCAGAATCAACAGTGGCGACCATCAGAAAAACGCCGAGGCAATGAAGCTCGACAGTCCTGGAGAAACATTTCTGACTTTTTTTTTTGGGACAAGCCCGCCACCCTGTTCTCAACCACTGCAACTCCTGAAAGCCAGAATCAACAGTGGCGACCATCAGAAAAATGCCGAGGCAATGAAGCTCGACCGATAGTCCCGGAGAAACATTTCTGACTTTTTTATTTGGGACAAGCCTGCGACTCTATTCCCAACCACTGCAACTCCTGAAAGCCAGAATCAACAGTGGCAACCACCAGAAAAATGCCGAGGCAATGAAGCCCGACCGACAGTCCCGGAGAAACATTTCTGACTTTTTTTTGTTGATAAAACATGTCTAAAACCATCGCTAGAAAACCTGCTTAAAAAAAAAAACCGCATTCAAATCGGTTCACCCATTTAAGAGCTACGGTGCCACAGAAAGACACACACACACATAGCGGTCAAACATATAACACCCCTCTTTTTGCGTCAGGGGTTAAATAAAGCAGCTGCCTCATACAATATTATGTTTGCATAACTCGGCAAAATGTATTGAACAGCGAACTTTTTTTGCGATTTCTGTTTTGGTCTCTTAGTAAAAGTTGTTCATAATGATGAGTATTGTTTCATTTATTGCATAACTCGACAAAATATATTGAACAGCGAACTTTTTTCGGGATATCAGTTTTGGTCTCTTAATAAAATTTATTCATAATGATGAGTATTGTTTCATTTATTGCATAACTCGACAAAATATATTAAACAGCGAACTTTTTTCGGGATATCAGTTTTGGTCTCTTAATAAAAGTTGTTCATAATTATGAGTATTGTTCCATTTATTGCATAACTCGACAAAATGTATTGAACAGCGAACTATTTTGCGATTTCTGTTTTGGTCTCAATAAAATTTGTTCATAGTTATGAGTATTTTTTAATTTATCGTCAGATTGTCGTTTCCACCTTGTTTAAGCAACAATATAGTAAACTTACATCACATGTTAACTCAACTGTGTCGTCTTTGAAATGTTATATACATACATAATATGCGACATTAGTTCTGGATGACTGGCTTACAAGCAAAGATATTGTGAAAGTGTGCCGATCTCGCTTAGAAAACGCATGAATGAGGAGTGATATACGCCTGCTGACTGGGTGTTAGGTAACTCATTAGCTGATAATGGAGGCGCATTTGTAAGGATATTCACACGTCAGTAATCAGTTATCAAACTCAAATTAATAATTTTATTTCAAGAAATCTTTAGAGCCACAATGCAATTGCGGAGCTAATCATCAACACGACGAAGTACTAAAACATAAAACATGCGCTTTTTAACCGACTTCGAAAAAGACGGAAGTTCTGTGTTCGGCTATTTTTTTTTTTATGTATGTCCACCGATTTCTCTGTCAGTTGTGGGCCGATTTTCAAAATTGTTTTTGTATCCGAAAGAATATACTCCCGAGGTCCCATATAAATTTTATCGAAATTGCTTCAGCGGTTTTTGAAAAACTGAACAAAAACGAAAAATATATTAGTTAGATGACGTTTTGGGTTTCTCCAATTACGAGTATGTTTAAATGCCACGTTCCATTTTATTGGGGTTTTCAGTTCTGGGGTAAGTATAACAACTAAAAAGTGAATTTTTTTTTTTCAAAAAAAACAACTGACTTCCAAAAAGTCGGTGTTTGTATTTTATTTCTTCGTTTTTTGACACCGACTTTTTAGTGTATTTTCTTTTTGGAAGTCGGTTGTTTTTTTTTTTGTAAAAAAAAAATTGTAGTGTCAAGAAGTCAGTAAGTCTGAAAAAAAGCTCAGGCTGTAGCTATCAAGAAACTCAGACCTCGGCAGGAAATAGGGATGTTTCCTGGGTATACAAATAATAATTGTAGTCCGTAAGTTTGCTTTAACAAACCAGTAAAAGATTACTAAGAAAAAAACGCTTTAAAGTTCAGGGGGCTTGTTACGTCCACTAAACGGTACAAAGTGTACGCACTGTATCGTCCTGACCTGAATAAAAGAAAACATACAAATCCAATATTTTTTGGTAGTCTATCAGACGTACTAAATAGATATCTTTTGGAAACTAGCCTATTGCACTCCTTAGCTGTACGCACAATGAATGTGTTACCAAAACGTTCTGACCTCGTCAATAAGGTTGAAATTGCAATAGAGCTCAAGACAGATGCTGAATTTTATCACCACGTACACCTACATGCATCCTCGCAAACCCCGACTGGTAAATTAAATATAAATTTTATATCAGTATATTTATACCTTCAACCTTGACTATGAAATAAAATTGCACATCTGTGGATGACGAGGGCAGACTTTAGTGTTTATTTTATTATTCGATTAAATAATTAAATATGTATAAAATAACATCACACCTGTAAACTAATAGTGTAGAATGTGTAGATGACTTAACAAACGTTATGGTCGGCTAATTAGATAACCAACAATTATTAGACACGTATGTTTTGACGTGACATCACACCTACGTAAAAAATTTATCACTTTTTACCTGCAACTTACAAGTGACGTAAAAAAATGTACCACTTTTTACCTGCAACTTACAAGTGACGTAAAAAAATGTATCACTTTTTACCTACAACTTACCAGTGACGTAAAAAAATGTATCACTTTTTACCTACAACTTACCAGTGACGTAAAAAAATGTACCACTTATTACCTACAACTTACAAGTGACGTAAAAAAATGTATCACTTTTTACCTACAACTTACCAGTGACGTAAAAAAATGTATCACTTTTTACCTACAACTTACCAGTGACGTAAAAAAATGTATCACTTTTTAACCGACTTCTAAAAGGAGGAGGTTCTCAATTCGTCTGTATGTTTTTGTTATGTATGTATGTATTTTACGCGATTTCTCCGCCACTTGTGAATACATTTTAATGATTCTTTTTTTGGTAGACCACACTTCAGAGGTGGTCTACTAATGTGTACACAGCCGGCTTTCTCATTGCGTCGCATTACAGATGATCAACCAGAAGTGGAAGTCAGAAACAATCATGGTAATCATATCCCATCTCATGAACAATATTTAACAACACGTACACACCATTGAGCAATATTTTGTAAACATGGCGAGCAAACGGATTTGCTTGAAATATCAACAAACATAACATAGCTTGTTACCATCGATCACTAATAAAGTGATCGATGCTTGTTACGCGAAGCGAAGGTAGAAATACAAACCATTTCGTTTTTAGAGTTCCGTACCCGAAGGGTCCAAACGGAGCCCTATTGTTGTCACTCACGTGTCCATCTGTGTCTGTCACAAAATTTTGTTACGAAGAATTTTTTAACTTCCCATTGACCTATGAACTTGAAATTTGGTGATAATGTTTATTATTACGTATACTGTACTAACAAATACCAATATTTGGTAGGAAATCCTTAATGTGCAAAATTCGACACACACTAGCCCACTTTTTAACGGTTGTATTTTTCTGTTAAAAGTTTTTTATTTTTCAGTTTTATGTTGTACCCCAGAACTAAAACTAAATAGTAAAGTTATGCCCAAATGGATAACCCCATGGAATTTGAGCACAATAATAATTGGAGACAACCAAAACGTCATCTGTGTTACATATGTTTTGTTTATATTGATTTTTTCAAAAAGTTCTGAATCAATTTCGATAAAATTTATAAGGGACCACTTCTGAAGTATGACCTACCAAACAAAAAAGAATCATCAAAATCATGTTACATACAAAAAAAAAAACATACAGACGAATTGAGAACCTCCTTTTGGAAGTCGGTTAAAAATAAACCGATTTTCCATCACAATATTCACTAGGAATTAACAGTAAAAAAGTTATGAATTATTTAAACAGTCATTGAAAAAAATCCGCCTGAAACCCAGAAATTCGTTCATAGTCGGCCATGATACATTACAAGGTTTGTTTTGGGTAGGAAATCATGAAATAAGCACTCCCGCTTTGGGTGAAGCCAACAACGGCCGTTTTTCGTACTTTTGCCTACTACTTTGGATACGAAACATTTTGAGTCCTGTTTTAACAAC
This sequence comes from Polia nebulosa, assembly GCA_951329385.1. Classification (NCBI taxonomy): domain Eukaryota; kingdom Metazoa; phylum Arthropoda; class Insecta; order Lepidoptera; family Noctuidae; genus Polia; species Polia nebulosa. The sequence continues at coordinate 23,817,330 of OX589608.1, forward strand.
GTAAAAATACTTTAGCCTCTTGGTAACAAACGTGACGTTGGATTCTTTCATATTTATTTTCTATGCTATGTTACGATTTTTTAATCAATGAGGGCGCCACTTGGCCGGTAGTAGGGTCTTAAGGTGGTTTTACACCGGCGGCAAGGCGAGGCGTGGACGGGATGGGCGAAAATTGAAATCTATATAGCAAAATTTCTATCAAACCAAACCAAAAAAGAATCATCAAAATCTATTCACAAGTGGCGGAGAAATCGCGTAACAAACATACAAAAAAAAAACACACGATGAATTGAAAACCTCCTTTTGCAAGTCGGGTAAAAATTTGGCACTAAATAAAATAAATGAGTACTTTTTATCCCGGGAGTATGTTGCATCAGGTTAATTTTTGACTTGTACGCGAGCGAAGCCGCAGTCAGATGCTAGTACTGACAACATGCATAAGTATTGGTAAGCACTGACTCATACCTTACATCATGACTCAAACGTTGCACTTAAATTGATTAAAACATGAAGTAAACAAAGGTAGAAATGTCACACAAACATCTCTTTTTTATTAATGTCTTTTACGGAAACAAACATCGTAAAGAATATGAATTTACAGTAATACAATTGAAGTTGTTCCGGGTCCGAGTGTCTTGATCTTGTGTATGTGAGTTTACATGTTTGTGAACGCACCCACGATACAGGAGTAATTCCTAGAGTGGGGCAACGTTTAAAAAAGGGGTTTGGAAAAACAACAGCTTTTTAACAGACTTCGAAAAAGGAGGAGGTTCTATGTTCGACTGTATTATTATGTACGATTTTGAAGACTAACTTTTTTTTTTGTGGGTGGGAAATCGTCCAATCATCTCCCGCTCTTGGGTGGAGCTGGAGGGCGTGTCAGACTCTGAGTAAAACCCACCCCTGTTCCTTCCCTGCCCTGAATGCCCAGGGGCAAGGTAACTCTGTTTCGAATTTATCGTCAACCCCTGGGCAGGCATCGGCCATGACGGGCCCCGTCATGTTTTGCTGACAACTCTTTGAGGCGCGCATGGAACACTACGCGCCGTCGACTCTCGGGCCTGGTGCTGATCGGACGGCGAGTTACCCACTACTCGCTTTCCGCAGGCCCGAGTAAGAGACTTTAACTTCACTCATTAATTTTGCTCAAGAAATATGTTGATTTGTCTAAAGCGATCTTTATAGACCCCCATTTTTTTTAAGTGAAATTTTCTTTAGGCGCGTTGGGCATTTTTGAGATGGGAAGAAACAATTGAACTCGCGACACTGTTACCGACACCGCTACGCGATCCGCTACAAGTGCTACGCGTCGTAGCACTCGTAACGGATTGAAGTGAAAACATCTTTAGGCGCGTTGGGCATTTTTGAGATGGGAAGAAGTAATTGAACTCGCGACACTGTTACCGACACCGCTACGCGATCCCGTACGAGTGCTACGCGTCGTAGCACTCGTAGCGGATTGAAGTAAAAACTTCTTTAGGCGCGTTGGGCACCCAGCCGTTCGAACAACAGGGCGTGCCAAAGAAATAGACATACAAACAAAGAAACTCTTGAAAAAAGTAATAATTTTGTGGCCTACACGAGCGAATCCACCTCAAAACAGCGTTCATAAAAATTAACACACAATTACCACCTCACTAAATACGCAAAACAATACTTATTTATCATATAACTAAACACGCGTGTCACGAGTAGTCAACAATACATATTTACAATACTAACATAATTCAATACAGTACTAATAAACAGACAAAAGCACATGTAATATCGGTGGTTCTCTTACAATACGGAATACCTAGTAAAGATGCTTGTTTTATAAGCCTTTTCTTCTTATTTTTCAATTTTTTCAAACATCATTCTAATGACCTCCCGTTCTGCATGGAGCGGGAGGGCGTGTCAGGCTTTTACTGACTAAAACCCACCCCTGTTCCTAATTTGCCCGAGTGCCCAGGAGCGCGGTAATTATTTCGAATTTATCCGCGACCCACGCCTAGCGTCCTAGACATTCGAACACATTGCTTACCATCAGGTTGTAACAAGGCAGTGTTAAAGCCTTGTTTATTTTTTGACCTCCTCCTCCAAAATTACGTTCTTTCCTACTTTTTTTAAATTTAAAATTCAAAAATTACTTGTTGTCTCTGTCAATAGTCGGTTTTTATATTAAAAATCAGTTCTAATTCTGCTGCCGAGCTAGACTAAGCTCCTGTCTATCCTTGTAATTTTCCGAGTCACCAGCAAATGACAGTTACCAGTTACTAGATCAGTGAAGTGCAGCTTTCATAACCAGGCAGTTCCTAGCAATAATACAATTTATACCCTTACCTAGTCACAGTATATGGTGTACGTACGATTAATAAGTGCTCCATACAATCAAGCCTAGTGTATAGAATAAAATATACGTAATAAAGAATTAAGAAGAACTAATATCTCATCTACGGTCCTCCTACTCTACGTCCTCCTCGGCGTGTCACTCCTAACTCCTCCTCATCTACGTGTCACACACCACTATTCCGGCCCGCAACGTGACAAGGTGATATAGTGTTAGCCAATAAATCACCCATCGTGGCCGGTGCCTGCATGCCTAGGGCTAGCGGATAAATTCTGAAAATGAGTTGCCGCACCCCTGGGCACTGAGGCAGGGAAGGAACAGGGGTGGGTTTTAGTCAGTAAGAGTTTGACACGCCCTTCCGCTCCACCCATAGCGGGAGAAGTCATTGGATGATTTCCCACCCCACAAAAAAAAAACAATAATTATTTAAAAAAAAAGGCAATAAATCAAATCTCACTCTCTGTTCAAGGCACTCTCATACTCCGATTGGACGGCTGAGGACTAAAGGTTTTACGTGGTTTCCGAAGCACGGGATGTCTGCCACACCAACAACTCAACTCACAACCCCGGGCTGCTACTGATGAATTCCTAACGCAAAAACCCAATACCACATATTGCCCGACTCGAGTATCGATCCCCATGCTCATACAACAAACGTTCTTTGGTCATATAATGCAGCGTGTTCCTATACTATTAACCTATAATATTACTCAGCAAACACACCTTCCCTTATCATTGCCACTCGAAGTACACAATCTTTCCTAATATTGTTTTGAAATAACAACAGACTTATCTAATATCAAAGAATACATAAATGTACTCCAACGGTAAACAAAAATATTTACATACAAAGCAAAACAATCAAGTCAAGCGCTCAAACTTTTATCTCAACTCCCATCGACACGACTGCACGCGACGAAGGTTGTAAACAAAATGAATTTTACAAACCATAAATCAAATATCGAAGAGCGTTGACCTTTGCGGAAACGGTTTTTTTACAAAACGGTGGCGGATATTGGTGTTCTCTTTTCGTTTGGTAATTTTGGCTAGCACGCAGGAACGTTAATTTATGTAGTTTCTAAATTAGGCAAGTGGCTTTCAAGTTAAAACCTGTTTTGATATTCCGTTCTAAAGTAATGCTTATTTTACTGTCATTACTTTCCATAATTTTATCCTAATTAGCGACACTATCGGATGGTGTCATACATAATACAGCGTATGGTTTTGAAGTGAAAACTTATTTAGGTGCGTTGGGCATTTTAGAGACGAGAAAAAAAATCGCGACACTGTTACCGACACCGCTACGCGATCTGCTACGAATGCTACGCGTCGTAGCACTCGTAGCGAATTGAAGTGAAAACTTCTTTAGGCGCGTTAGACATTTTTGTTCAAGTTTTCACTTCTGTAGGCAGTCCTGGAATGCTACTGTTATTTTTTAAGTCAACGTGTTCCCTTCACCGTTTTGAGCAGTGGTGATGAAATAATTTACACAAAGTAAAGCGCCTGCCTGGGTTTGAACTCACGACCTGCAACTTGTAGGTCGCGGCCGTTACCACTGGGCCACCACTGCTCTACACCCTACCTACCCTACCCTTTAGATACGGAACCCTAAAAATGATTAAAACAATTGTAAGTATGGTCATCATTTTTAACAACAACGAACCGCTAAAACTCATTCCTAACTATCAAAAACACAGACTTGTCACAGTAATTGATAATTTATAATCCAGCCAAGTAGCCACTGATGACCACAGACGACATAATTGAGATACTCTCGTGATCGCGTCACGTAGGTACCTACTATCATTCGATGAAGTAAACAACATACCATGTCGCTCTTGTGTAGTCGGGTGAACACAAGGATAGAAAATACACATTAAAAACTGCCTAGCCTTTTCCCAACTATCTTGGGGTCGGCTTCCAGTCTAACCGGATCCAGCTGAATACCAGTATTTTACATGGAGCGACTGCTTATCTGACCTCCACAACCCAGTTACTGGGTAATACGATACCCCTTGGTAAGACTGGTTGTCAGACTTTCGGGCTTCTGACGACCCGTAACGACTGTCAAAGATCCACGATTGACAGCCGACACTATCGCCGTAACGTGCTTTCCGAGCCAAGGAGGAGTCTCGGTATGTAAAGATGGTCCCATCTATGGACCAAGCAAGCTTAGCTTAAACCTGACGGATCGACCCGTGCGGCTGTTTTACTTCAACCACGGCGAGCTTCATCCTCCTACTAGAAAATACACATTCCGAGAGAGAAATAGAAAACAGTTTTTTGACTTTGGTGCCGATTCTCTTGTTCAATAACTAAACTAAAAAAAACAACCGACTTCCAAAAAAAAAATACACTAAAAATTAAAAAATAACTTTAATTTCGGAAGTCGGTGTTTGTATTTTACTTCTTCGTTATTTGACACCGACTTCCGAAATTAAAGTTATTTTTTAATTTTTAGTGTATTTTTTTTTTGGAAGTCGGTTGTTTTTTTTTTTTTGTAAAAAAGTTTCTTATTTTTCACTTTTTAGTTGTTATACCCCAGAACTAAAAACCCCAATAACATAGAACATGGAATTTAAACATTTGGAGTACACCAAAACGTCATCGAGGTAAACGTATTTTTCGTTTTTGTTCAGTTTCTCAAAAAGCGGTCAAGCAATATCGATAAAATTTAAATGGGACCACCTCGGGAGTATATTCTTTCGGATAAAGAAAGAATTTTGAAAATCGGTCCACAACTGACGGAGAAATCGGCGGACATATACATACAGTCGAACATAGAACCTCCTCCTTTTTCGAAAGTCGGTTAATGAGGGAATCGCTATCTTTTACTGAAAGGCAGTGCGAGAAAAGGACGGATAGTATAGCTATGAACTAATTTAGAGATGTCAAACTAGTTTACGCCTTGCGCTTCACCGTGTTTTTAGTCGACATGTTTTTACGTGTAACCTTAATTTTATTTATGAACACATTACGCTCCCTTTCGTCGCACAGTCGGGTAAAAATACCGGTTCCGTTAAACCGCAAGCCGTCCCTGAACAGTCAGGAAAAGTCTACGACGATGGCGACATAGTGATCCATTAAGATTTTTGATGGACCTGTAATGTACCTTTCATTTGTTTCCACCAAGTCCGGAGTAAACAAAATAGTCTCAAGTGAAAAACACAAATATTCATCTATAACCGGATAGATTACTGCAATCAAAACAAGCTTGGTAAAAACTAGAGCACGCGAAACAAATAAGATACTGCGCAGATTCAATGTGAAGGTAACGAAAAACATTTCAAGGTTACACCAGCCAGTCAATCTTATGCTATAGATAAGGTATTACTGTTTTTAATATTTGAATCAAAAAGTTACTTTATCGAAAGTCGAAAATCGAAAGAATTTTTAAAATCCGTTAGAAATTAAGCAAGTTGGAAACCTTTCAAATCTTGTGGAAGGGGAAACTGTCAAGAAACAGAAAAAGGATGCACGCACATAAGCATACGCATAATCTTTTTTTTTTTTTTTAAACCGGCCTAGAGCGAGTCGACCTCGCACGCAAAGGGTTCCGAACAATCAGGTTTTTTTTTTAACTCTTGTAGGTTTCTGTAATCTGTAAGTAAAGAACTACCTGCTGTATTTTTTCAAAATTTTGGGCTCGGTGGTTTCGGAGATAAGGGCCCCGGAATGGTAATTTTTCATCTACTTTCTTAGATAACATAAAAATTATATACCTATTTTAAAATTATGAAAAAAAAATATTTGAGGCCCTTACAATCAGCCCTTTCATCAGATTTATATGAGCATCGGTAGCACGGTACAGTTGTGAAAACTTTTTTTTAAAGTGACACATTCCAAATCTATTTATTTATGTTACACCTCCGTGTTTGGGTCACAGATATCTGTAACAAATTTCAACTTTATCGGTTCAGTAGATTCGGAGTAAATTGACTGTGGCAGACGGATAGACAGACACGAGTAATCCTATAAGGGTTCCGTTTATCATTCGGATTCGGAACCCTAAAAACTTATTTACAAAAAAAAAACAACCAACTTCCAAAAAAGAAAATCTTCCTGCCCTTATCCCATGTTACTTGGGGTCGGCGCAACACGTTTTCTTCTATTCTGTCCTGTCAGTCGTTACGCTATCACTAACTCCCTTTTCTTTCATATCACTCCTCACACAATCCATCCATCTTTTCTTTGGCCTCCCTCTCCCACTCCATCCATCCATATTTATATTCATAACTCTTTTAGTTACATATGTGTTCTGACTGACCGACTGACTAATATATCAACGCACAGCCTAAACCGCTGGCCCTTGTTTTTTTTTTTGCCGCGGTGGAAAATCCTCATGGATGTCCTTCGCCTGGGGCGGGCGAAGGGGTTTGTTAGACTCTTACTGACTAAAAACCGCCCCAGTGTTCCCTCAATTACTTGACTCGGTGGCTGCGGGTGCGAATGGACTTCCGGTGCCCCGGACTAGTACCGGCCCGCTGTCTGCAGGCCTTGTCCCGTGGTGGGGAGTAAGGTGTTAACTCCCATTCACATCTAAGAGAGGAGCGCGTGGAACACTACGCGCCGCTATCTCGGGTCCCGATTGATGGGCCAACGGACGTCCCCAAATCCATCGGCGCCAACGCCCGGTGCGCCTGGTTCGGGAAGGGAGTGCACTAGTCATCTCCCTCTCCCTTTTCGCAGCCTCCTTCTGCGTAATAACGTTCTCACCGCATCCCAAGACTCTGCACTGTCGACCATGGAACAAACCACGGCCGGCAGCGACCGGTCGCCTCCGACATACCGCTGGTCCTAGACCAACAAGGGTTTGCCAATTTTTTTTTTGAGATGTTGATTTGGGGCTTTAACGGGGGAAGTATTCATACCACGCGGGCGAAGCCGATGGTAGAAGCTAGTCGTATCTAGTTCACATCCAAACAACAACCTGTCCATACATCAGACAAGAATAGTTGTCCGACCAAAACAAACTTGGGAAAAACTAAAGCGTCGAAGTGAGATAAACACGCTACTGCGCAGATCTATTGCGCAGGTCGTGATACCACATTTCACGGTGGGATTGATAGGTGTTGTTGCGAAATATCTTAATTGGCGATACGGCGTGGCCTTGGATTGTAAACTAAAACACGTGGTATAAAAGATTATGAGATAGATTTAAAGATTGGGTACTAGGACCTGTTTTAATACGCTTTTATTATTACTACGTAAAAAAATCTTAAAAGATAAATTTGACCTACTTCCCGGTTTCCGATTGAGTTGAAATCTTGCATACATGTTTAGTTCGGATGACAATAATTGCATAGTTAACAAATCTTAGAAGATAAATTTGACCCACTTCCCGGTTTCCGATTGAGCTGAAATTTGCATACATGTTAAGTTCGGATGTCAATTGCATAAGTTACCAAATCTCAGAAGGTAAATTTGACCTACTTCCCGGTTTCCGATTGAGTTGAAATCTTGCATACATGTTTAGTTCGGATGACAATTGCATAGTTAACAAATCTTAGAAGATAAATTTGACCCACTTCTCGGTTTCCGATTGAGCTGAAATTTTTCATACATGTTTAGTTCGGATGTCAATTGCATAGTTAAAAAATCTTAGAAGATTTGACCCACTTCCCGGTTTCCGATTGAGCTGAAATTTGCATATATGTTTAGTTCGGATGTCAATTGCATAGTTAAAAAATCTTAGAAGATTTGACCCACTTCCCGGTTTCCGATTGAGCTGAAATTTGCATATATGTTTAGTTCGGATGTCAATTGCATAGTTAAAAAATTAGAAGATTTGACCTACCGGTTTCCGATTGAGCTGAAATTTTTCATACATGTTTACTTTGGATGACAATTCATGTTTAGCTAAGTGACGTTATTCTAAATCCAATATGCCGCCATATACTAGTAATTCTTTACACATTTTCATGATAATGGTTATCAAATGAAACGGTCTGCTGAGAAGAACACATAAAATGACGTCACTCTTGGCGTGTTTTTAACTATTGGTAGGTTCACGCTTGACCACTACCTCACCTGATGGTAAGCGATGATGTGGTCGACGATGGAGCACGCTTGCCTAGAAGCACAGATAATATAATACTAGCGTACAGATGCCTCATCCCATACAAAGAAACGGTATCGCCGTAACTACGGGTTTTCGTCAGGCACAAGTAACTTTTGTTTGTCGTTCGGGGTGGTTCGGGCCCGTCCTCTACACTTCGCTAGATGGTGTTAGCAGCGACGGCTTGCAAGTTGAATGAATTTACTTAAAATCTTACCTATATTTTGTCACACATTCGGGAATTATTTTATAGTATTTTTGGCACTTCATAGCAGTTTTACTGTATCAAAATGTGTCACTATTCAAATTTTAAAGAGTCGAATGGATAAACTCTAAAACTTCAAACAGCGCCATCTATTGTTACAACAAATATAGATGTCTAAGGATTCGTTCTAATAATCGTCTTAATTTGAATTACAAGCCAATCATTCCACAATTTTATGCTGAGGGTAGTTTATTAAATAAGAAAATACAGTTTTTACCATGTTTATTTTCAAAATATTAATATTACCTTCAATAAGAAATCGATGCATATTACGCCATCTATTGAGATTTATTTGAACTAAATTTTCTTTGTTCGAGATGAGACCCCGTGCTAGAAGTAACCTTTTCACTACCGACAATGACTAATTGTGGGAAATTCCACTTTAATCCTCTAGTATTAAAGTACTCGTACACTAACACTACTAGGCAATGAATACTACTAGTGTACTTTAAAAGTAGTGCATTAAAGTTGAATTTTCCACGATTTTCATTGTCGGCAACAGTCTGTCATTATTATCAGCCTAACGCCTGGAGATTCACCCAGCTATCAGGAAATACTGACACCGGCATCCACTCCTTAGCTTTACGCACAACGAACGTGTTCTCAAAAAGTTTTGTGCACCCATACGGTAGGATATTATTAGAATATTTCTGTTTCAACTTCATAAACGGTAGAAAATAGGTCGATAGCCATGATAACAAGGAAACTGTATTTGAAATATATCAAGATGTAAAGTCATTTATTCAAAGTAAGGTGAGAATTTTGAACTCTGAACGTAAAAATTACAAAAGAAATGCACAATTGAATAAAAACCAGCCAAGTCTGTGTCGGCCCACGCGCATGTTAGGGTTCCGTAGTCACCCGTTATATCATGTGACTTAGAATGGGGCTTTATGTTAAGGATTTTGTGGATGGATTTTGCGAAATTTTCCAAGTAAAGTTGGGCGACTATTACTCTTAAAGTAACAGAGCTAACTTAGCCATGATAGTTTTCATTCAAAGTTCGTTGTATATGTGTACATCTATCATGACTTTTTTTCAGATTTTTTAAGCCAACAGTTTAGCTTTTAGGGACGCTCGACTCGAACAGAAAAATATCACTTTAAAGTTTATTATTTAGTTTGTTTTTTAGATTAAAGTAATAACAGCCGCACGGGTCGATCTCAATTTAATCTATGCTTGCCGGGGTTGGTTCATTGATGGGTGACCATCTTTACATACCGAGACTCCTCCGTGCCTCTGAAAGCACGTTAAGCCGTTGGTCCCGGCTGTCAATCGTGAATTTTTGACAGTCGTTACGGGTCGTCAGAAGCCTGAAAGTCTGACAACCAGTCTTACCAAGGGGTATCGTATTACCCAGGCACTGGGTTGTGGAGGTCAGATAGGCAGTCGCTCCATGTAAAATACTGGTATACAGCTGCATCCGGTTAGACTGGAAGCCGACCCCAAGATAGTTGGGAAAAGGCGCGGGCAGATTGAATTTTTAACCGACTTCAAAAAAGGAGGAGGTTCTCAATTCGACTGTATTTTTTTTTTTTATGTGTGTTACCTCATAACTTTTCACTACGTGAATCGATTTTGAAGATTTTTTTCTTATTTGAAAGCTGTTACTTCACATGTGGTCCCATTTTAATTTGGTGAAGGTCTGAAGAACTTCGGAGATACACAATGGAACTCTTCAATAAATGATAGTAAACCTTCCAGAATTGCTGCAATCGCATGTCTGTATATTGTTTTCACCACTTCACAACATTACATCACGCTGATACGCTCTGAAGGGGTACACAGATTTGTACAGTTCACCCTGATACTCGTACACCATAATTTCACCAACTATGTTCAAATTCCCTATTTTTGGGGCTATCAATGCGGGCATAACTTTACTATTAATTTAGTTTTAAAATGGGGTACAACAACTAAAAAGTGAAAAATAAAAAACTTTTTACAAAAAAAATCGGTGTTTCTAGTTTGGTTTCTTCGTTATTTGACACCGACTTCCGAAATTAAAGTTATTTTGCATTTTTTAGTTTTATTTATGGAAGTCGGTTGTATTTTTTTTTGTAAAAAGTTTTTGTTTATTTTATTATGTTATATCGGCAACAGAAATACACATTCTGTGAAAATTTAAACTGTCTACCTATTACGGATCGTGAGATACAGCCCGCTGACAGGCAGACGGACAGACTGGCGGACGGACCGCGGTGGCTTAGTAATAGGGTCCCGTTGGTTAACCTTCGGCTACGGAACCCTAAAAAGGTCACAAAAATTGACAAAGAGAGAACCCGTAAGCGGTCTTATTTAAAGGAAAGAAAGAAAGGTCGATGTCCTGCAGAGAGTTCCTTAAACGATACCAAACACTAGAACAACAACATCTTAAGATCAGCCTTATCTTAGTTAATATCATAAACAGGTGAAACGGATTGTTTATAAGAGATAATCTCTAAAAAAAACTGGCAAATAACGAAAATTCTGACACTGATAGAATTTGACGTTAAAGGTTTTTTTTTTCTGGAGTGAGATTTTGAGTGAGTGGGCCACTCATTCCGAAAAAGAACCCATGGAGTTCTCATTCCGAAAAAAAACCGTAAGAGCAAGCTCTCCTCACGTTATTTCATACAAACTGTCAAGTCCGGAGTGAGTAGGCCACTCATTCCAAAACAGAAAATCATGGAGTTCTCATTCCGAAAAAAACCGTAAGAGCGCTTGCTCCTCACGGTATTTCATATAATATTGTAAAGTTCTTATTGTTGAAAATGAATGAACCGATGTTAATGAAATTTGGTACACACACACCAGGTACCTAGGTCTAAAATGTTAGTTACGAAAATTTTCGAAAAAGAGTTTAGAGAGGAAGAGAGATTGATTTTTCACATTCCATTATATTGGAAACTAAAACTTGCTCTTAATGTGTCTCCGAAATCTTTTTCCAAAAAAACTTTTTTACAAAAAAAATAGAACCGACTTCCAAAAAAAGTGCAAAATAACTTTAATTTCGGCAGTCGGTGTGTCTGGTTTGGTTTCTTCGATTTTTGGCACCAACTTCCGAAATTAAAGTTATTTAACTTTAATTTCGGCAGTCGGTGTGTCTGGTTTGGTTTCTTCGATTTTTGGCACCAACTGCCGAAATTAAAGTTATTTAACTTTAATTTCGGCAGTCGGTGTGTCTGGTTTGGTTTCTTCGATTTTTGGCACCAACTGCCGAAATTAAAGTTATTTTGCACTTTTTTTGGAAGTCGGTTCTATTTTTTTGTAAAAAAGTTTTTTATTTTTAACTTTTTAGTTGCGGTTCCCCATTAAACTGTGTTAACAATTCAAAGACATACGATCGCAGCAATCGCGGTTGATTTGCTGTCAATTTTCGAAGAGTTCCGTTGTCTTTCTCCGAAACCCATCATCAGATCTATATGAAATTTAAATGAGACCATTTCAGAACAAACCCCTTTCGAACAAAAAAAAATTGCAAATCCGTCAATATGTGACGGAGTTATGCCGGAATATACATAAAAAAAATAATACGAACATCCGAATTGATAACCTCCTTCTTTTTGAAGTCGGTTAAAAATTTTCGTAATTAACTTTTGATTTTTGATTTATGTCACTTTTTTATTTTTTTTTATTTCTTATACCTACTGTAATGGAATGTCTATTCATTCAATAGCTTATACAAGTTGTAACTACTGGAAGAGCGGAACTTCCTAACACAAGTATACTTCTTACTTAAATGGAAATTCCCTGAAGACCAAATGTAAACATATTCTTAAGTTATTGCAATAAACATTTATTTATTTATTATTATTTATTTACTTTTTAGACCTGCGTCTACGTACCAAGTTTCATTAGTTTCCAAGAATAAGGAGTCACACCGTGAGTAAACGCTCTTAAGTGCAAGTTCGACTCGCATACGAAGAGTTCCGTACGACATTAATTTTATTATTTGTTGTTATAACGGCAATAGAAATACACACTGTGATTACACCGTCTACCTATCACGGTTCATGAGATACAGCCCACTGACAGACAGACGGACGTACAGCGGAGGTTAAGTAATAGAGTCCCCGTTGGTTACACTTCGGGTCGGAACCCTGTAATTAAAGGTTCTCCTGTGAGATATGCCACGGTAGCAAACCCGTTCAAAAGAGTTAAGTTTAGGATTATATTAATTCCAACCTGAAATGGGTGAATTTCATGTCAAAAACTTATAAATCTACTAAACGCTAACATTCGTGGTATTCAGTAGTTTAGTGTTATGTTTTACAAGCGATTTGAAATACTTACAACCAAAAGTTTGCATTTGAAACATCATATTGTCTAGTGAAGTTGGAAGGAACAAGAGCATTAAGGATAGTTTGTTGCATATAAACCAAAATACAGAAAATACTGGAATTTAGCTGCATCATGTTTGACTGGAAATAGATACACATAGTTGGGAATTAGGAATATACTGCGCAGAAAGTTACCTAGTTAGATACATACAAAGTACTTAGTTCACACGGAAACCAAAACAACAATAAAGTACTTAGTTCTGAATTTAAATTATTATACACGATTATGACACGATAAATCTAATAATAGGATATTACACCCATTTTTGAAAAGTGTCTCATTTAGATTATATAGTGCTAATAAAGCAATAAAAAAAACACAACATTTTTATTCAATCAATAAGTGCCATAAAAATGCATTTAAATTTTACATTTTCAAATTTCGCGCGTAATTTGACGAAAACACTGGACGCAGTGGACGCCATATTGCTCTGTGGTCATGACGTCAGTTGGCTATGTAAATAAAAGTACAAAGCATAGATACGCTGATCAGTTGACAGTTTATTGTTTACATAGCCGTATGACGTAAAACATGGCGGCTACTATTCCATGGTGTTAAAAAACAGAAATATTTGAATTGAATTGTAAAATTTATTTTGATATTTTATGCACTAACATTTTCCGACTGCTTTTTGCTTAAGCTATCTCAATAACATATTTTTAGTTTTCTTTCTCATATAGAGTAAAATACTCTATTGATGGACATGGCACTTAGCATTCGTTTGTATTCGGAAATGCGATGTTTGCCGAGGGACATTAAGGCGCAGTTATAAGACTTCTAATGGTTTTTAATTGAACATCACGTCTAAACGACTAGTCCTATTTCTTTGAAAAAAATATATGTTACCTACTCTAGACAATTTCCGTCGTAATTTGGTATGTGAATATTTGAAATTATATTTTTATAACATAGTGTAATTAATTTGTAAAGTTATGTCTAACGCGGATAAAAAATTGAGGATCACGCAAAAATTCAAAAGCGTATTTTCATGAAACCTTCACCATTTTAAAGATCATTTAATTACTTATATTTTAGTATGTGTTTTAGAATAATACTTGTTGTTTTATGTATAATATAAAAATAAGTCGGGTTTTCCTTCCTGACGCTATAACTCCAGAACGCACGAACCGATTTCCACGGTTTTGCATTCGTTGGAAAGGTCTCGGACTCCGTAAGGTTTATAGCAAAGAAAAATTTTTGGGAAATCAAATAAACAAAATTGCACCCGTGCGAAGCCGGGGCGCGTCGCTAGTGTATAATAAATTAATAATGCGTCTAAGTTCGGACAGCGCTCCTCGATGAGCGAGACCTATTACTGGGTGGAAGTTCGACGCGTTACGTGAGCTCAGCACAGAACACGCAAGCTAACCACTCAAGGTCGTTGGCAGTTAATAGCGCCTTAAATAAAAGCTTGTGACAAAACAAAAGAATCTTTCAACACACCCATTAGGTGACGCATATTCTCAAACTTAGCACCGGCTAGAGCCACCCTTGCAAACTCTCCTTTGTCCTGCACGTCTGGATCCATAAGGTCACGCAGTACAACGACCTAGGGCAACCGTCTGGGAGGCGAACTTGGGCGACCTTCGATAGATGTGGCTGATATGAGTATAAGTACTAGGAGTTTAGAAAGTTCATTGGACTGATGTTGGAGATTCGTTCTTTGTTAACCGACTTCAAAAAAGAGGAGATTCTCAATTCGTCTGTATGTTTTTTTTCTTGTATGTTTGTTACGCGATATCTCCGCCATTTGTGAATAGATCTTGATGATTCTTTTTTTGTATGATAGATAAGATAGATAAAGAGATATGATAAATTATCGAAATAGATTCAGCACTTTTGGAAAAAATCAACATAAAAACAAAATATGTATACACAGATGACGTTTTGGTTGTCTCCAAATGATCAAATCCCATGTTATTGGTGTTATCTATTCGGGCATAACTTTAGTTTTATAACAACAATAAAAAAAACTTATCATCATTCTCCTGCCCTTATCCCAATTTAAGAACTAAAAAGTGAAAAATAAAAAACTTTTTTCAAAAAATACAACCGGCTTCTAAAAATTGCAAAATAACTTTAATTTCGGAAGTCGGTGTCAAATAACGAAGAAACAAAAAAAATATGTACACCGACTTCCGAAATTAAAGTTATTTTGCAATTTTTAGAAGTCGGTTGTATTTTTTGAAAAAAGTTTTTTTTTCTCTCGTATCTGTGTGTGTTAAGAAAAATGTTGCCGGTCATTAAATGGTAGTCAAGTTGGTGTTTGTGCGGTTAAACCCAGGCACGTGCTTTAATTTGTGTAACTTATTTCATCACCACTGTTCTCAAAACTTTGAAGGAAAACATCGTGAGGAAAGCGTTATAGCAAAGAACAAAAATTTCGAATACACGTGACATCCACCGATCCGCACTGGGCCCGCATGGTGGAATACGGCCGGTTCACTTTCCTAGAGAAAAGGCCTGATTGCCACCAGTAGGAATATTATAAAGACTGTTTATTTATGCGACTGTTATACTGAACTTCGAAGTTTAAAATATCGATGTACTGTATTCATAGTTTATAAAAAAAAAAAAAATACAAAAAAAATAGAACCGACTTCCAAAAAAAGAGCAAAATAAATTTAATTTCGGAAGTCGGTGTTCCTGGTTTTGTGTCTTCGTTTTTTGACAGTTATTTTGCACTTTTTTTGGAAGTCAGTTCTATTTTTCTGTATAAAAGATTTTTATTTTTCACTTTTTAGTTGTGGTTCGCCATTATACCGAGTTAACAATTCATAAACAATCGATAGCAGCAAATGCGGCTGATTTGCTGTCAATTTTTTAAGAGTTCCGTTGTCTGTCTCCGAAACCCATCATCAGATAGATATGAAATTTAAATGGGACCATTTCGGAATAAACTCCATTCGAACAAAAAAAAAATTTTTGCAAATCCGTCAATAAATGACGGAGCCCGAACATACATAAAAAAATATATATGTATAGACGGATTTGGAAAACACTTCCGAAATTAAAGTTATTGTGCATTTTTATTGTTTTATTTTGGAAGTCGGTTCTATTTGTTTGTAAAAAAGTTTTATTTTATTTTTGTATGCTTCGTTATAAATATTTAAAATTATAATGTAATAAATGTTATTACAATGTAAACGACTATTTGAATGATACTTTGACATCCTTTTTTTTAAAATTATTTTATTTAAAATACCTATTTATTTAAAAACTTATAAAATACTTAAAAAACTGTAATTAAAACAAAAACTCCTAACTGAATAAAACTTAAAATATGGCGTCAAAAAATTCCTCCGCATTGCTGTCGACTGGAAGTGTACCATATAAGACTGGCGGCATTGCCACGTTCTATGGCAATGCAGGCTGGCTTTAACCTCTGGCCGAGGTAAAAGCCAGCCCTTGGGTCACGCGAAGTGTCAACAAGGCAAGTATTTTATAAGTTTTTAAATAAATAGGTATTTTAAATAAAAAAATTAAAATAATAAAAAAAAGGATGTCAAATTATAATTGATGTGTATATTAAATTCGATAAACGAAATAATAGTAATAATAGTTCGTAGTTAACACGAAACGGATGCTCAATCCAACTCAATAGGTGCAGGTTATCATGAACTAAGCGCTGATAAGTTAGTGTTAGTACCTACGTGATCTAATACAACATGCGGAAAAACATCAGCTGATAGGAGACTGTTGACCTCTTTACTTGTGATACTTTGTTTACCTACGCAGGGCTAAATTGTAAGTTGGTTTTAGGAATAGTCGTCCAAGATTCTAGAGCCGCCAAAAAAAACTTAGTTTCTAGTGACACTATAACAACAAATAATATAAGTAAACATTACTCGTTTTTTTTTTAAATCGATCGTTTCTTTAATAATCCCAATTCACACATCTATTACAAATATAATGTACGACCAACGCACCTTGCAGGCTCGCTAGTCGCTACCATAAGCATATTCAGACTGTCATACTGAACTTCGAAGTTCAAAATATCGATGTACTGTATTCATAAATAAAAGTACGAATTACGTGAGTTAGAAAGTACGCTATGAGAATGTTCATAATCAGACTGTCATACTGAACTTCGAAGTTTAAAATATCGATGTACTGTAGTCATAAAGTTTAAAAGTACGAATTACGTGAGTTAGAAAGTACGCTATGAGAATGTTCATAATCAGACTGTCATACTGAACTTCGAAGTTCAAAATATCGATGTACTGTATTCATAAAGTTTAAAAGTACGAATTACGTGAGTTAGAAAGTACGCTATGAGAATGTTCATAATCAGACTGTCATACTGAACTTCGAAGTTCAAAATATCGATGTACTGTATTCATAAAGTTTAAAAGTACGAATTACGTGAGTTAGAAAGTAGGTACGTTAGGAGAATGTTCATAATCAGACTGTCATACTGAACTTCGAAGTTTAAAATATCGATGTACTGTAGCCATTAAGTTTAAAACATTTAAAAAAAAAAAAACAACCGACTTCCAAAAAAGAAAATACACTAAAAATTAAACAAATAACTTTAATTTCGGAAGCCGGTGTTCGTATTTTATTTCTTCGTTATTTGACACCGATTTCCGAAATGAAAGTTATTTTTGAATTTTTAGTGTATTTTCTTTTTTGGAAGTCGGTTGTTTTTTTTTTTGTAAAAAAGTTTTTTATTTTTCACTTTTTAGTTGTTATACCCTAGAACTAAAAACCCCAAAAACATGGAACGTGGAATTTAAACATACTCGTAATTGGAGAAAACAAAAACATCATCTAGGTATACGTACTTTTCGTTTTTGGTTAGTTTCTCAAAAAGCGCTGCAGCAATTTCGATAAAATTTATATGGGACCACCTCGGGAGTATATTCTTTCGGATAAAAAAAGAATTTTGAAAATTGGTCTATAACTGACGGAGAAATCGGCGGACATACATTAAAAAAAACACATACGGTCGAACATAGAACCTCCTGTTTTCGAAAGTCGGTTAAAAAGTACGAATTACGTGAGTCAGAAAATACGCTATCAGAATGTTCATAATCAGACTGTCATACTGAACATCGAAGTTCAAAATATTGATGAACTGTATTCATGAAGTTTAAAAGTACGAATTACGTGAGCTAGTACGCTATGAGAATGTTCATAATCGCGATGTACGGAACTTCGAAAGATTTTTTTTTTTGACGTGGGATATCATCAAATGACTTTTCTCGCTCTGGGTGGAGCGGGAGGGCGTGTCAGACTCTTACTGACTAAAACCCTCCACTGTTCCTTCCCTGCCTGAGTGCCCAGGGGTGCGGTAAACTTCGAAAGCTTGCTTTGACGATTTACTTCATTGAGAACTAGCACTTCGTCCGCGTGAATTTCAAAAATTTATACATATTATGTTAATTATATGACCTTATAATTATAATAAAATAATAATAATAATAATTTATAATAAAAAAAACTTGCGAAAAATATCTTGGCTTAAGATTAGATAGTTCACTATCGTGGAATGCTCACCTAGAACATATAAAAACCAAGCTTTCGTCACTACTTGGATCTCTTAGAAATATAGTTCGATGTATTCCACATAGATTGCGTCACACCATCTATAACGCCCTAGTAAAACCACACCTGCTGTATCTGGTTGAAGTTTGGGGCAGTGCGGCCAAAACGAAGCTGGATAAGCTCCAAGTTGCACAAAACAAATTAATAAAAATTATTTTTAATTATCCTTATCTAACACCAACAAGCACAATTTACGAAGAAACAAAAATTATGAACATTAGACAGCTATATATCTACAATACCTGTATTTTTATCCGAAAAGCTCTTAACAAAAGTATACAGACAAACCTATCGTTTACTAAAGTAAAGCAAGTAACCCAACGTAGCACTCGTCGAGCTAGCTTGCTTATCTTACCAAAGATGAGAACTAAGTTCGGCAAGAAAAATTTAACATTTGAAGGAGCACAGTTGTACAACAAAATACCGTCATGTATAAAAAATTTACTCATTCAATGCATTCAAGAAGCAATTAGCCCAATATTTATTAAATAAATAATAACAAATTTCCTTAGATGCGGGAATGCATTGGATCAGTGATAAACTCAATATTAACTTATTGACGAACTCGATCTATTTAGTATTTAGCATAAGGTAAACAAATTGTTCTCATGTAAGTGACTTTGTGTCTTTTTTGAGAATAAATATCTTTAAACCTTATAATTATGTTAATTATATGACCCATTGGATGAGCACGGAAGTCAGTAGTTCATCGGCTCGTATTGTTTATATTTATTTGCATATAATTCCGACCTGGCGGGCTTCCAGCGTCGGTTATATGTGCTGGTCTGTACGTTGACTTTCGAGAAACCGAAAGTGCATTTTTTAGGGAAGATTTTTAACGCAAACACATTTTTTACAGACTTTGCAAAAAAGGAGGAGGTGCTATGTTCGACTGTATGTATGTTTTTATTTTTTATTTTTTATGTATGTCCACCGATTTCTCTGTCAGTTGTGGACCGATTTTCAAAATTCTTTTTTATCCGAAAGAGTATACTCGAGAGGTGGTCCATATAAATTTTATCGAAATTGCCTTAGCGCTTTTGAAAAAATCAACAAAAACAAAAAATGTGTTTGTAGATCACTCCAATGTTCGAATTCCATGTTATTGGGGTTATCAATTCGGACGTAACTTATAAGTTTTAGTTCTGGGGTATAACAACTAAAAAGTGAAAAATTAACTTTTTTTTAAAAAAAACACCGACTTCCAAAAAAGAAAATACCTACATTTAAAATTGAAAAATAACTTTAATTTCGGAAGTCGGTGTCAATTAACGAAGAAATAAAATACAAACACCGACTTCCGAAATTTAAGTTATTTTTCAATTTTAAGTCTTTTTTTATCTACTATTTACGTGAGGGGTAAGTTCTTGTATTTTTGTCAGCAGTCGCAAACTGTCAAAAACACGTTTAATTTCCCTAAATTTTGACAAGTATTTGACATTGATTGCGACTGGGATGATATTCGGGCAACAACACAACTTTTGTGACAGACGACGAACAGACAGACTGACGGACACGTGAGTGACAGCAATAGGGCTCCGTTTGGACCCTTCTGGTACGGAACCCTAAAAAGATACATACAGAGTGACAGTAACCAAGAATTGACGAAACATAAACGAGAGAAGACGCAGCAAACAGCAATACAATTTCATAGACGCAAGTCATCCTTTAATATTGATATTATTGCACACGATTCAAAATGGATATGTTTGCCAAAAACGCAGTAAAGTACATGATATGTTGACTAATTAATACATTATATCTATTAAGGTGGATGCTCCAGGGTCGTCCGCGAAATTCAAATTTTCTTACGTTTTTTGCAATTTGCAGGTCAGTGTCAGGTTGTATCTCGGTCAACATTTGATTCGCGGCCGTAGCAAGTATGTATTTATAGAATTATACTCATTAAAATGACCAATAAAACTCTCTCAGTTAGAATTGATGACAAATGTCATGATTTCATGAAATACTTTCATTTGGAATCAATTCTAACTGAGAGAGTTGTAATGATGTTTTGAATGATTATAATTCTATAAATACATACTACGGCCGCGAATCCTACCCTGGAGCATCCACCTTAATTACTATTATTTCTGCCGCCAAGCAACATTGCTTGTATAACAATTTTATTTTTTTAACACGATTTTAACAACTTCACTAGTAACTATGTCCTTAAACAATCTTAGAAGTTAAATTTGACCCACTTCCCGGTTTCCGATTGAGCTGAAATCGCGCATACATGTTTAGTTTGGATGACAATGGTGCCGATTCCGTTGTGCACAAACTAAACTTAATTTAGGCTATTGCTATTGTTATTGGTGTACATAATAAAGAGTATTCTATTCTATCTTTTCTCTCTAATAAAACAAGAAAGAGACGGACGTAAATTAAAACTGTCCAATTTAGTTGAACTAATATTTCCGGGTGCGTTACCTTACTTCGAAAAGTGTAACAACGAATAACACGTCCCCGTAAGTTTACTATAACGAAACACTTAACAACGAATGCACGTTACCACGAAAAACTTAACGCCGTAGCCATGCGATCTCGAATAACAAAATCTCGAATTCACCAATTCGAATCACTTAACAACGAATGCACGCTACCACGAAAAACTTAACGCGCTAGCCATGCGATCTCGAATAACCAAATCTCTAATTCAGCTATTCGAATTACTTAACAACGAATGCACGCTACTACGAAAAACTTAACGCCGTAACCATGCGATCTCGAATAACCAAATCTCTAACGAAAAGTCAGCAAAAAAAATATTTAATCCATCAATAGGGAATGCATGATATTTTTTTATTGGTTGAATTGAAGACTTATTAACTATAGTGAACAAATATTAAAGAATATTCAAAATATCAGCATCAGCGACGAAGTCATAAAGCTTTAAAGTTGATAATTAGAAAAAGAAGTCCGACGTGTTCTTTGACGTCAAAGGACATGAAGCCCATATGATACAACTGACATAAAAAATAGCGTTTGATTCTGCTTTCACTGTTCGTACTCTCTTTAAGTATATTCATCGATAAACCGGTCTAATAACTAATATTTTTTTCATGCATATTGCCTATTAAGAGCGCTTATTTATTCAAAGAAAAGGCGCAATCATTACAAATAATTATACTACTATTATTACTAGGCATACTTAGTTATTACTCAATGTACCTACTAATAAAAACTTTTTTACAAAAAAAAACAACCGAATTCCAAAAAAGAAAAAACATAATATACTAAAAATTTAAAAATAACTTTAATTTCGGAAGTCGGTGTCAAATAACGAAGAAGTTAAAGTTTAAGTCTTCAATTCAACAAATAAAAAAATATCATGCATTCCCTATTGATGGATTAAATATTTTTTTTGCTGACTTTTCGTTAGAGATTTGGTTATTCGAGATCGCATGGTTACGGCGTTAAGTTTTTCGTAGTAGCGTGCATTCGTTGTTAAGTAATTCGAATAGCTGAATTAGAGATTTGGTTATTCGAGATCGCATGGCTACGGCGTTAAGTTTTTCGTGGTAGCGTGCATTCGTTGTTAAGTGATTCGAATTGGTGAATTCGAGATTTTGTTATTCGAGATCGCATGGCTGCGGCGTTAAGTTTTTCGTGGTAACGTGCATTCGTTGTTAAGTGTTTCGTTATAGTAAACTTACGGGGACGTGTTATTCGTTGTTACACTTTTCGAAGTAAGGTAACGCACCCAATATTTCCATACAAATTAAGCGTACACGTAAAACCATGTCGACTAAAAACACGGTGAAGCGCAAGGCGTAAACTAGTTTGACCTCTCTAACTTAGTTCATAGCTATAGCCGTCCTTTTCACGCACTGCCTTTTAGTAAAAGATAGCGATTCTCTAATTTTAGTTTAGTTATTGAACAAGAGAATCGGCACCAATGGATGGTAAGCTAAGCCATTCTTAATCCAATATGGCAAACTAGTTGTTTTTTACGCATTCCCATTTTTTTTTTTTGCATTTTTTCTATGGTAGCACACAGGCTAGATTGTGCGTTTGTGAACCGCTGCTGCAGGGTATCGGCTGGGCCTACAAATGGGTTTCTGTGTCATGTTGTACTAACATAGTTTATAAGTTTATTGTTACTAACACTATGAGTCTAGTTACTCGAATTAAATTTGAAAATGAAAGCTTCTGAAAGCCGCCATTCGTCAAACGTACCATCCTTCAAGCCCCGCCCGCATACGACAAACCGGATTCAAATGTCAGTTTGACATTTTGTCTCAGTTATGACAGCATATATTTTTTGTCGGAGGGCACCTGAGACGACCAATAATGTCTATGGCCAAGCGTGTAAATGTTGCCACAGCATAAAATACATTGCGTTTTGGTAATAATAGAGGTAATAAACGAGTGAATCGCAAGAATCGCAAAACTCACTGGTGAGTTTCAGTGCTGAACGTGGTTTCGATTAATGAAACTCACCAGTGAGTTTCCGGGCTTTACAGGTTGTCTTTATAAAATCAAATGTTTTTTAAACGTTGCCCCATACTAGGAATTACTTCCGTATCGTGGGTTTTTTTTTTGTGGTGTCGGAAATCATCCAATGACATCTCCCGCTCTGGGTGGAGCGAGAGGGCGTGTCAGACTCTTACTGACTAAAACCAACCCTTGTTCCTTCCCTGCCTGAGTGCCCAGGGGTGCAGTAACTCACTTTAAGAATTTATCCGCTACCGGCCTCGATGGGCCCTGTCAGTGGTGGCTGACACTAATCTCATGTTCGGCGCGCGTGGAACACTACGCGCCGTCGACTCTCGGGCCTGGTGCTGATCGGACGGCGAGCTACTCACTGCTCGCCGTCCGCAGGCCCGCGTTTACGGTGGCCGGAGATCGTCTCGCGACGTTCACAAACATGTAAATTAACTTACACAAGACACCCCAGACCCGGATCAGACAATTATTTGTCCCGTGCGGGAATCGAACCGGCGGCACGCAGCGCAGCAGCCGAATGCTCAACCACTGCACCAACCGTGTCTTCGGATGACGAAACAACGATCCATACCTTTATATACAACCATAATACCTAGAATCTATGCGTAATGCTCCCAAAATGTATAGGTGGCACCACCTGTGTTATTACTCAGAACTACTTAGTACAAGTATGACGTAAATACATTTTACTGCCAAATCTGTTAACACAAAGGGGTGGTTGACCAATTAATGTCATAACAGACGAGCATTTGGAATATAATTTAAGTGCACTAATTAAAGTGTCGTCACGAAGGTTATGGCAGTTTTCCCACCGCTAGCGAGGAAGCGACTGACTATCGGCTATTTTGACGCTCGAGAAACGTACAATAGATCAGAGCAGTGGGCAGAGACATGCCGTGTAAACAAAAGAGATGCATATTTTAATATTTGATCGCTGACTCTTCACACTGCAGGCGAGGACTCGCTCCACAAGTTTGACGCTGAGCTACAAGATCTATCAAAGCTTACTCGCTCAGCGATGCTCGCTTGGCGGTCAGAACTCACAAAATCAAAAGTCATTTATTGAAACTAGCCTGAGAGCCAGCACTTTTTAACAGACATTCAAAAAAGGAGGCGGTTCTATGTGCGAGTATGTTTTTTTTTTATGTATGTCCGCCGATTTCTCCGTCAGTTGTGCACCGATATTCAAAATCTTTTTTTGAATTTTATCGAAATTACTTCAGCGCTTTATGAGAAACTGAACAAAAACGAAAAATATGTATACCTAGATGACGTTTTTGTTTTCTCCAATTACGAGTATGTTTAAATTCCACGTTCAACTAAAAAGTGAAAAATAAAAAACTTTTTTACAAAAAAACAACCGACTTCCAAAAAAGAAAATACACTAAAAATTAAAAAATAACTTTAATTTCGGCAGTCGGTGTCAAATAACGAAGAAATAAAATACAAACACCGACTTCCGAAATTTCTAATTTTTTGTGTATTTTCTTTTTTGGAAGTCGGTTGTTTTTGTTTTGGTAAAAAAGTTTTTTTTTTGAACGTCAAAGTTCTACATAAAGACAGTCCCCCAAAAACACCCGCCCGTCACCACTTCCTAGTGTTTTAGCTGTGAAGAAGAAGTGGCCAACAAACTCCCCAGCAACACATCTGTCTGTTAAGTTTGAAGAATTTGAATCTATTTAATTACTAGCTGCGCCCCGCGGTTTTACCCGCCTATACCAGAATAAAAGGTAGCCTATATGTTAATCCAGGCTATAAGCTATCCACATACCAAATTTCATCCAAATCGGTCCTGCCGTTTGAGCGTGAAGAAGTAACAAACATACACACTCACAAACTTTCACATTTATAATATTAGTAGGAAGTAGGATATGCAACAATCTTAACATATGTGTATGCAACGTATGTCACACCAAGAGGACTAGCCGGCCCGAGCAAGTGGTGCGAGTAATCGCCCGTCGCACTCGCACCCTCGCTTACAGCCCAGCGAGTAATGCGACAAAACTATTCGGAACTACACACTCGCTACTCGCAGCTCGCCAACTCGTTTTTAGTTTGAAGCTCTACTCGCTCATCGTTGGCGGTGGGACAAGTGCCTAAGAGAGGCTATACCAAGTAACATTCCATTAGCAGTGAGGATTGTCAAAATGAATGGGATTGACATTGACATACGCTGTACAAATGTCTCGTGGTCAATTTATAACATCCTACATGTGTTACCTGATAGCTACAACCTGGGAGTCTTAAAGACAAAACTGAGTAATTACGTTACTTCTAGGCAAACGTGCTCCGTTGTCGACCACATCATCGCTTACCATCAGGTCATCAGGTGAGATGGTGAAACTCGAGCTTAACAAGGTTAAAAAAAAATTGGTCGTTTAAGGTTCCAAACGTCCGAATGAAAAAAAAAACTTTTTACAAAAAAAAAATCCGACTTCCAAAAAAAAAAATACACAAAACTAAAAAATAACTAATTTCGGAAGTCGGTGTTTGTATTTGTGTTTGTATTTTATACTTCTTACACCGTCGGTGTCAAATAACGAAGAAGTACACAACAGCAACAAGTACACCGACTTCCGAAATTATAGTAATTTTTTGAATTTTACTGTATTTTTTTTTGGAAGTAGGTTGTTTTTTTTTGGTAAAAAGATTTTTATTTTTTACTTTTTAGATGTTATACCCCAGCCAGAACTAAAACCCCAATAACATGGAACATGGAATTTAAACATTTGGAGAACATTGGTGTTCTCCAAATGTTTAAATCGTCATCGAGGTATACATATTTTTCTTTTTTGTTTAGTTTCTCAAAAAGCGCTGAAGCAATTTCGATAAAATTTATATGGGACCACCTCGGGAGTATATTCTTTCGGATAAAAAGAATTTTGAAAATCGGTCCACAACTGACAGAGAAATCGGCGGACATAAATAAAAAAAACATACATACAGTCGAACATAGAACCTCATCCTTTTACGAAAGTCGGTTAAAAACGGATCGGAAAGAGTGATCCTATAAGGTTTATAGGATCACTCGTGTGTCTGTTTGTACGTCTGTCATAGCAGAATATCTGTGACCCAAAACGTCACAGTATTCACTGTGGAATGACGCCCAAGTCTTGAAAGCCTGAATCAACAATGGCGACCACCAGAAAAACAAAGCAATGAAGCTCGACAAGTCCAGGAGAAATGACTAAACTCATGAGTCCTGAGAAATGTTTCTATTCTTCAGTCGACAAAAGTCTATAATGTAAAGCATAATGCTCGGGCAGAAAATATGTCAAGTTAGATAAAAAGAACTTTGTCTATTCTTGGGAGAATAGAGATAGAATTGGTCATGCTACATCTGCTGGTGAGGGTCGCAGGTAGGCGATGGATGCGAGACGACACTTGGGGGAGGCCTATGTCCAGCAGTGGACGTCTTTCGGCTGAAATGTTGATGATGATTATGATGATAGCCGCACCCCTGCCTAACCTTCCGAGGCATACAAGCATGATGTTATATTAAGTCTATACAAAAGATGTTTTCCTTCTTGTAAGTCGAGGTCTCACTAGGAGATAAGCAACATATGCTAAGAAATCAGCTGATTCTTTGTTTTTATTTGTTTCTGATAAGATAAGGCCATCTACGTCAGAAAGCCTGTTATGACCAAATATTGGTTCTTACTAAAACTATGGTAATAAACCCTCGACATCATTATTATGTGACGGAAAGTTCAAATGATAAAAAAAAACTTTTTTACAAAAAAAACAACCGACTTCCAAAAAAGAAAATAAGCACACTAAACATTAAAAAATAACCTTAATTTCGGCAGTCTGTATTTTATTTCGTCGTTATTTGACACCGATTTCCGAAATTAGTTATTTTTTAGTGTTTTCTTTTTTGGAAGTCGGTTGTTTTGTTTATTTGTAAAAAAGTTTTTTATTTTTCACTTTTTAGTTGTTATACCCCAGAACTCAAAACTCCAATAACATGGAACGTGGAATTTAAACATACTCTTAATTGAAGAAAACCAAAACGTCATCTATGTATACATATTTTTCGTTTTTGTTCAGTTTTTCAAAAAGTGCTGGAGCAATTTCGATAAAATTTATATGGAACCACCTCGGGAGTATATTCTTTCGGATAAAAAGGATTTTGAAAATCGGTCCACAACTGACAGAGAAATCGGTGGACATACATAAAAAAAAAACATACATACAGTCGAACATAGAACCTCTCTTTTTTCGAAGTCGGTTAAAAAATAGAGCTTACCCAAGGATTAACTATAAAAACAAAGTAAAATTCTAACGCGTGTTATATGTACAATACAACTCGTTCTGTTACATAACTGGCCGATAAGGATTAGTTATAAATACAAGGTCACTGATAAAATACCAGTTCAAATATTTGTTTTTCCTGTTTTTTTAGATGCATTATAATTAGTTTAGCTGCAAATAACTTCAGAATTTGACAATCAAAGTTTTGATAATATGGATGGCTATAAGAAAAGAGGCAGACCAAGTATCTGATGGATGAAAAAACAACCGACTTCCAAAAAAGAAAATAGGTACATTAAAAATTAAAAAATTACTTTAATTTCAGAAGTCGGTGTTTGTATTTTATTTCTTCATTATTTGACACCGACTTCCGAAATTAAATTTTTCTTTTTTGGAAGTCGGTTGTTTTTTTTTTATTTTTTTTTTTTGTTTTTCACTTTTTAGTTGTTATACACCAGCACTAAAACCCCAATAACATGGAACGTGGAATTTAAACATACTCTTAATTAGAGAAAACCAAAACGTCATCTAAGTACACATATTTTTCGTTTTTGTTCAGTTTCTCAAAAAATGCTCAAGCAAATTCGATAAAATTTATATGGGACCACCTCGGGAGTATATTCTTTCGGATTAAAGAAGAATTTTGAAAATCGGTCCACAACTGACGGAGAAATCGGCGGAAAAAAACATACATACAGTCGAACATAAAACCTCCTCCTTTTTCGAAAGTTGGTTAAAAAAAAAACGAATTCGGTTAAAATGACTGCTTATAGAGAAAGTATAGGAGAACAAGAACAGATTGTGGAACTCTCTGCCCTTTAAAAAAATGGGCCAAGTGCGTGTCGGTTTCGCACATTGGTTCCGTACTAAATGAGGGATTTAAAAAAAAAAACAGATTTATCAATATATTGGAATTTTTTAGTAAAATATACGTAATAATAAACATTATCACCAAATTTCAAGTACAAAGGTCAATGGCAAGTTAATAAATTCTTCGTAACAAAATTTTTGTTAAAAAACGCTGACTTTGGTGGCTTCTAATTCCTTTGTCTTCCAATATTTTTTATAACCTAAAATATAATAGTACTTGTCTACTCAACGAGCTCGAAACAACGATAAGTAACCCATTTGATGGGACAGGACAATTTTTATTTCGCGCCCCCCTTTACCTGTATGGGAGCTCCCGTAAACAACAACCCTTCTACCCCCATCGGCCAAATCCGGGTTTCAAATTGAACCCCGACGACAACCCGGGTTGACAGCCGATTATTATTTTTTTTTTTTCACTTTAATATTTTTTTTTGTCGCACTCACCAGTGAGTGCCAGGGCTTAACAGGTTAAAAAAAAATTGACAATTTGTATGGGTTTGAATCAACAAGATGCTTATACTGTGAAAATTTGGAGACTATCTCCAACCTAAAACCTATGTGACAGACGAAAGACGGACAGACAGACGGACACGTGAGTGACAGCAATAGGGCTCCGTTTGGAACCTTCGGGTACGGAACCCTAAAAACGAACTACTTTCATCTTTCGAAAGTAGTCATGTAGTAGTAATAGCCAATTTCAAACCGAAATTCAACAGCAGTTATTAAAAGATCTGCAGAATAACTCCTGTCTATGAAGAAACCAGTTCTCCATACGACCGTGGACTACATGGCAACGCAGTAACCAGACATCCATTGTCAAACTACCCACTTGAATACCATTGTCTTAAGTGTCTCGACATGACCAGTCTATCTGGAACGAGTTCACTCTTTGTTATCTGACATCATGCCTCTATTTCCCTGAGGGGTGTAGGCAGAGGTGTTTAGTAGGGCCACTGCACACCCGACTGCGCGACGCAAGGGAGGGTAATGTGTTTATCAACCTATGTATGTATGTACGTTTGCTCCTTTGTGGCGCTTTAGAGACCAAACGCGTGGGCCGATTTTGATAATTCATACGTCAATTGATTCGTCTTAATCTTGCGAGTGCTACTAAAGACATGACAGTAATCAAAAACAATATGGTGACAAGCAGACGTCATATTGTGAAAAAGAAAAAAAATTAAGCCGACGAACTATATTGAGTGGGGTATCAAATTAAAGGGTTCGAGGAGGCGATTCCAGAAATATATCTCACTAAAATGGTGGAAAAAAAATAATAGCAGTTATTTGAGTTCAATTATTAATTTCATGCCACCAACTGCATCAGACTGCCTGAAAAGCGACTTGTTTGGAACTTTTTAGTTGTTTTTTAGTCGGGTCTTTTTTTTCATTTTTTTTTATTAGTATGTTACTTAATGTTACGCCAAGCTCGTTAGCCATCATAGGACATTTAGACGTACGGCGATGCGCCACCGGTACATGGTGGACATACAATACACACGCTCAAACCGTTTTGGGAACACATTTATAGTGCGTACAGCTAAGGAGTGGAATTCTCTGCCGGGGTTTGTGTTTCCTGATAGCTACAACCTGGCGGTCTTTAAGACAAGAGTGAATAGGTTACTTTTAGACAAGCGTGATCCATCGTCGACCTCATCATCGCTCACCATCAGGTGAGATAGTGGTCAAGCTCGAACCTAAGAAAGATATTTAAAAAAAAAAAACGAGCTGATTCTCACATAATTCCCGCTGGCACAAGAGAATTGTGATAAGGAGGAGTTCCAATATACACTGGTCTTTGATCAACTAGATACAAGAATAGCATGCAATTTTTCAATCTACCCGCTCGGACTATATTTATCGCAGGGTCTATGAACGACAATTGGTCCAAATGTACTGATTGAAAGATGGGACCATTTATGGCAGTGTGATGTCATTCAGTTAGCGTTTAGGAGGTCGATAAAAAGTCAATGTGGGAGGTTCGGGTGTCGCATACCAGTCAATTTGTTCTTTGATAAATTATCGACGTGCCATGCGCTTCGTGTGATGGTCTCCAAAATCGGAATTATAGACGTGGGTAAAAAGGGTGCCAGGCTCAAATATGATTGAACGGGACAAGTCAGCCGCATGCATGATGACCGCTGGGCAGAATTCTTCACGTAATGGGTGGCAGAGGATGGACGGAGTCACCGGTAGCGGTAGCGAGACGACCTGACTGACCCTTTTTTTTTGTGGGGTGGGAAATCATCCAATGACATGTCCCGCTCTAGGGTGGAACGGGAGGGCGTGTCAGACTCTTACTGACTAAAACCCACCCCTGTCCCTTCCCTGCCCTGAATGCCCAGGGGCGAGGTAGCTCTTTCAAATTTATCCTCAACCCCTGAGCAGAGACGACCTGCCCCCTTAGCCAAATAACTTTTATAATAACGCTAACGCTTCGTGCAAAATGTATGGCAAGGACATTACCTGCGGAGAGAACTGTCACGTGACTCTCGCCCAGTAATGTCGTTGCCATACATTTTGCACGAAGCGTTGGCGTTAACGTTAACTGAAAAGTATTTTGTCTAAAGGCTCGGCCCCCTTAGCCAAATCAAATTTGTCTAAAGGCTCTGGTCACGCACCATGAAGGCTGGTTCGAAGTAGCGCAAGAAAAGAGTATCTGGAGAGCTTAGACTATGAAAGGTTATAGACGCAAAGTCATTGGACATTAAATGAAGCAGGATCGTTAAGATGTGTGTGACCTCGACGAACATAGCGATGACGTTTCGGCTTCTCATTTTATCTGTGTCAGCTTATTTCGCGTGTACAGATACAAGCCGGCTTCTCACTCTGGTACATCAGATTGCTGGCTTTTGACACTAACTTTGTCTATAACCTTTCATAGTCTAAGCTGGAGAGCGATTCCGGGGGTTTTAAAAAAAAAATGTGGAGTATCAAATAAAGAGCTCGCAGAGGCGATGAACGAAAAACATGTAACTTATGAATGACCAAATAAGGCGCTCTTCACTGCCGAAAATCATCATGATGTACTCGTACCTTATTTTAAAAACCCAAAACGTTACCTCCTACGAAGTATAAGTTTAATGCGAAAGCAAGTCTAATCTTCAATCTAATCTTATCACGAAGGACCAATTTAACACAGAGGTATTATTATCAACTTATCAATGTATTTGGAAGATAAGAAATGACTTCCTTATTTGCAATGTTATTGACACCGATTTAGCGATAGTGCAGTTTTATTAATTGAAGAGCTGTAAAACAAAATATTGGTGCCGATTCTGTTCTGCACAAACTAAACTTAATTTAGACTATTGCTATCTTTTTCTCTCTAATAAAACTAGGGAGCGGAATTCCCTACCGGAGTCTGTGTTTCTTGATAGCTACAACCTGGGAGTATTTAAGTCAAAAGTGAATAGGTTACTTCTAGGCAAGCGTGCTCCATCTTCGACCACATCATCGCTTACCATCAGGTGAGAAAGTGGTCAAACGCGTGCCTATCAACAATAAAAATAAAAAAACAAGAATGAGACAGACGTAAATTAGAGCTGTCAAATTTAGTTGAACTAATATTTCCATAAAAATTAAGGATAACACACGTAAAAACATGTCGACTAAAAACACGGCAAAACGCAAGGCGTAAACTAGTTTGACATCTCTACCTTAGTTCATAGCTATAGCCGTGCTTTTCTCGCACTGCCTTTTAGTAAAAGATAGTGATTCTCTAGTTTAATTATTGGACAAGAGAATCGGCACCATTACCGACTTCGTTCCTATACATATAAAAGAATCCGCATAAACTGAAAGCCGATCCTAACATGGTTGGGAAAAGGCTAAGTATATTTATCCAGCCAGGGTAGTGACAAAATGAGCAAGCAACCCCAGCTAAAGGTATCTGCAGAACACCGTGTGGTTTTAGTCAGAAAGAGTGACTGATCCTTCCGCCAGCCCCAGGGTGGAGGACGTCTATGAGGATCCCCACACGATAAAAAATAAAGGTATTTAAAGAGAGGCGTGCTAAAGTAATAACAGCCGCACGGGTCGCCATCAGGTTATGGTGAAAGCTCCAAGGTAGGCCGCGAAATTCAAATTTTCTTACGTTTTTTGGAATTTGCAGGTCAGTGTCAGGTTGTATCTAAGTCAAAATATGATTCGCGGGCGTAGCAAGTATGTATTTATAGAATTATAATCATTAAAATCATCAATCCAACTCTCTGTTAGAATTGATTCCAAATGTAAGTATTTCTGAAATAATGACATTTGGCATCAATTCTAACTGAGAGAGATGTAAGACAGATGTGTGTTAAGCCGTTGGTCCCGGCTGTCAAACGTGGACCTTTGACAATCGTTACGGGTCGTCAGAAGCCCGAAAGTCTGACAACCAGTCTTACCAAGGAGTATCGTATTACCCAGCAACTGGGTTGTGGAGGTCAGATAGGCACTCAGTCCTTGTAAAATACTGGTATTCAGCTGCATCCGGTTAGACTGAAAGAAGAACCGACCCCAAGATAGTTGGGAAAAGGCGCGGGCAGATTGATAAAGAGAGGCACGTGGAATAATAACGGCTGTTCTGTCGGTCTTCAAGGCTAAGCTTGTCAAGGTCGGCCCGTGTACGTGTGACCACAAATTGCATGCCGAGACACCGTCATCAGCAGAGATCGGAATTAGGTAGAGTTATTTGTAATGGACAATCCCGTGTGGCCAACAATATTACAAATAAATAATAATAAAAAACTTTTACTGTTTTCTTTTGTTCTCACAAGATATGTTGTGTGAACTACAAATGTGGCAACAGCGCGCATGTGCGCATTGGAATTTTGCAATTTCGGACATCCGATGTCGTTGATATAAATTTGGCAAAGTCGCGCGTGCATTGGTTTAAATTGTATAAAAGTAAATAGCTTTTTTATTTAATAAATCACGGGATTTTCCTGCGCTTTAAAATTAATCTCGGGATTTGAGGCATATCCACTTTATTCTTTCGCTGTATGAAATCACTGTAAGTACATAAATAACTCTACCTAATTCCGACCTCTGGTCATCCAGTTCAACACAAACAGTTTCATGCGTAAGTTTGTTCTCGAGAGAATGAAACATGACTAGTTAGACGATCACAATTTATTGCTTTAGGATGATAGATGGCGCTACGTTTCTCTCGAATTATTTTGCTTACGTGCGAAGCCGGGCTGGGTCCCTATTCGTAGATATTCAACTGTTTCAACAGACGTGACTTAGCTTAGACTATGAAGGTTATAGACGGAGTGTCAAAATCCAGCAATCTAAAGTACCAGAATGAGAAGCTGATACGTCATCATTACGTTTGTCAAGGTCACACACATTTTAACGATCCTGGGCCTGCAGTCTCGACATTGATAGCGATCGCTACGTCCTACGATCGATCGCTACGTCATAAAAATAATTGATTTTCTTGAAATATGTACAGAGACGGCGTAAATTTTAACCGGCAAGCACTATTTTTCATGAAAACTGATCAACTGATCTGCTGGTCTCTGTACATATTTCAAGAAAATCAATTATTTTTCCGACGTAGCGAACGATCGTTAGGACATAGCGATCGCTATCAATGTCGAGACTGCAGGGCCTGCTTCATTTAATGTCCAATGACGTTCCGTCTTTATCCTTTCATAGTCAGAGTCGTGATCGGATAGCTAAGATAGAAATTAGAACGTCTGAAATCAGTCTTGTCTCTCGTGGGGTAGCACTGTTCCAGTTACTGGGTAGTGGAGGTCAAATCCCGGGCCTGCGGACGGCGAGTAAGAAAGAAAGAAAACTAATTTATTTGGCACACACAGATACACACAATGTAGGTACAATACAAAAAAAAAAAGAGTAATGGGTAGCTCGCCGTCCGATCAGCACCAGGCCCGAGAGTCGACGGCGCGTAGTGTTCCACGCGCGCCTCAAAGAGTTGTCAGCATACATGACGGGGCCCGTCATGGCCGATGCATGCCCGGGGGTTGAGGATAAATTCGAAAGAGTTACCTCGCCCCTGGGCCTTCAGATTCAGGGCAGGGAGGAACAGGGGTGGGTTTTAGTCAGTAAGTGTCTGACACGCCCTCCCCGCTCCACCCAGAGCGGGAGAAGTCATTGGATGATTTCCCACCCCCCCAAAAAAAAAAAAAAAGTGAAGGTCAAATAGCCAGTCGTTCCCTACTTACATGTACACTTTCCAACTGCACTCTTATCTTTATGTAAATAGTAGCCATTCATATAAAAACAAAAACACATAACATGATTCATAGTTTCTTCGCAGAAAGTACCTACGCATCTGCTACGCATTTGTTGACGAACTACCTATAATCTTTTAGTATCGTACGATGTTATTATTATGCATTGTTTTTAAAAACGTCACATGTCTTGAATATTTAGAAGAAAAAATAATGGGTTTTCTTTACATAAACATACATTAATTGGACACCTTTTGGAAAAACATACTAACCAATCTACCTATCTACTATATTCGGTCGGCTCCAATCTAACTGAAGCATAATAAGCTTTTAATGAGTTTTATGGGCAAAAGACTAGTATCCCAAATCTAAAAAATATATTTTGGTTACTAACGACGACTGTTGATTGGTTGTTAAATCACACTCATGTCACACTGTCACAGTGTAGTCATTTCAAGGTTAGGCAACGCTTGCGGAGGCTGGTCTATGGATGGGTGGGCAGGACACCCATTCATAAACCTAGTAGATGGTCGCCACTGAGGTTAGATTAAATAAATAAAAAACCGGCCGACTTCGAAATATTTTTAATTAATTTTTAAACATTTGCGTAAAATGAAAAGTAAACCTAACAAAAAAAAAATAGGCCGCCAGTAGGCTATCCGGAACCGAACTAGTTAGATTATTTTAAAAAAATGGTTAGGTTAAAACTGTGACACGCCAGAAACGACCAGATTATATAGAAAAAAAAATTTCAGGCGTATAACAACAACCATACTGGAGCTCCGGGGGCTCCGTGGAGCACCTCTGGCGGGGAGAAATGGCGAGGGCGACTTTACACCACTCCCACCCCCATATTCGGGCGACCGACTTCTAAACCTTAGTAAACTTTTCTGTATTGTCCTTCAGAGCTTGTATGTCTTGTACATCTAGACTACTCTGTATTTATTAGTGTGCAAATTAATACCTACTGCACATAACATGTTGTCTTTAACGAAATGGGTAGGCAGATAGACAGGGTCACCCACATCGTTATATTTACCTAATCGAGAAAAACAAAGACTGAACGGTTTACAGGTTCCTTAGTCATTATTGCTGCCCACGACACAAAAAGATAGCGTTAACATAACAAATAAGGTTGAAAATAAACAAAATCAGTATGCAGTCAATAGGAAAAAGTACCAGGCTGCTATGATATCGAAGAGATTGCTTTTGAACAGTTGAACCTACAGGTATAATGCGACCGTATACGGAAGTCTTGTCTTGCAACGGCTACTCTTCAAGATGCCGTGGCTATTTATAACGGCGGTTAATCACAGCTCGGATCAAGTACGCGTTATTATTTTATGACGCAAATTAAATTATTGACCTCGAGAGTTCAACTCCTGACGCCATATTGAATACTTTGAAACGTATTTTTAAAATGTAAACATTAGACTAGGAATTTTGTATTCTCCGTCTTACTTTGTTATCAGGTTTTATGTAGGATTTATCAACAAATATAAACGTTTTTGAAGTCATAAAAGAAAATATTGCTATTAGTAACACGTAAATCGTGTTTCGTCACGCACCAAACAAGTTTTGTTGACACGGGTTCTTTATTTATTTATGTGTGCGAAATGTACTCACCGCTCAAATCTTCGATGGTATTCAGCTTTCGAGCCGTCATTTTCACGTTTAACGAATTCACTACACGATAAAACAGTTATCACGTCGAAATATCGCACTTTCAACGGAAAATAATTGAGATATTTTCAAGTTTTCACAAAGAGAACAACCTTTCTCGACTGCCTTTGTTTTCTTTTTGTGTTGTGTATGTGTTTTGATTTTGTTCCGCTATGACAGAAGGCGTGCAAATCGCTATACCTGCTGATTGGTAATCCAGTGCTCACGCTTAGCCAATCCAGAAGGAGTACGACACTTTTGCGTCTTTTGATTGGTTTAGATTTGTAAACAAAAATAATGCTGCCAGAGCAAATAACTGAATCAAACTTTCAAGGACGTCACTTTCACTGGTATAATTTGTATCAATCAAAGACTACAATAATTTATAGTTTGAAAAGAAATTCATGATACTTACAAAAACACTCGTATAAACTATCAAAATGGTTGCTTGCTACTTCGCATATGAGTGTCTATGGTAGCCGCAACATTGCTCGCTTTTGTTTGTAATATTGGTTTTATATTGGTTTTGCTGTAATGAGGATTATTATCATTATATCTCCGTTATAAAAGAAAAAAGGCAAGAAAATGCATTCATTTTTTTTATCTACAGATAAGACAGAAAATGCGGTTGTGTCAACGTTGTCTATGCCTTTTCCTGTCGACTGAGTGACCAGTGTTGCCAGGGCCCTTGAGTCGTAAGTTACGTTTCGATCCCTGAAATGTTAAATTTTGCTGAAAAGTTACATTACTGCTTTTTTCTATTTAGGTGTTTTGTAGTCGGAGGTAAATTGATGTCAGCAAATTGTTGTCAGAATTTTTTGACGTTTTGTTATAGCTACGCTCAAGTGTGCGGTGTCAAAAGATTCGTCTCCACGCGGACTAACGGAATGTACTAAAATAAAAATTTACGCAAAACAAAAATTTTACACAGTGGGGAAAAACAATAATTTTAAGGCATATTTTTGAAAAAATGTACCAAAACCAGGACTCGGGCGCGCGAAACACGCACCGTTACTCAGGTAAGGGTTGAAAGTGTCTGATAGAATTAAAACCAACCAACCAATTTGTTGTCGAGTAGATTTTTGAAGAAAAAAAAATTAAGTTTAATAAATTTGAAAAAATCAAAGTGAAGTATTCGAAAAATTAATTTTCGAAATGGTCAGTTTTTATTGTCTCACGCACTTTTCTCATATTTGTACGACAACAAAAAATAACAACGAAATAAAACCAATCACAATCAGCCATGTTTATTTTCTTTTTCTTAATAAGTAGCTATGAAAACCGCGAACGGCACGAACTCGCGAAGTAGGAAACGTGCGTGCTTACGCTCAAGTAAAATCAACTTCTAAAACACCCAGAATAAGTTTCATTTTGTCATGGCGCGTTCCATTCAGAGTCATTTCTGAGTGTGATATGAAGTGAAATACTTTTTAGACGCGCCGGTTATAGGTACTATAACATCAGAAGTCGACTAGTAATCTCACAAACCTATGGCATAACAATATTAGTTGTACTTATGATCTTCTTCTATAAGAACGTTTGACAACACTACACATTGGCAACTTGTTGCCCACTTATGATTGTTATTACAAATTTCAATAAGTTTCGTAAGCGTTACGATGGCCAAAGTGGTTAGCACCGAGCCTCGCAGTGCAAACGTTCGCGTTTGAGTCTCACATCAAACATGAAAAATATTTTTTAAGTATTACATGTGAAATAAGAATGCCGAGTTGCTAATAAATATGTTAAATATTCCACAACTAAACGAAAATTCTTTCGTTTTACAATTATTTTCAATCTTAGCGTCGTTATTAAAATATGAGGGGGAGATTTGGAACCTCATATTTCAATCTCAATATCACAATAATTATATTATTGTGATATTGAGGTTAAGTTTCAATCCTCTTTTCATTGAGTAAATGAATAATTAAGTTATAACCGCTTAAATGATATCAGAATTTTCATAATATCTATCTATCTATTGGAAGTGATTGCGCGCGTTTTATTGACACTGGCAATGCATTCAACAGACGAGCGGCCTGGACTGTAAAAGATTTATCTTGGAAAGTAGTATCTAGTAGTAGTATCATTTTAAGTCTCAAGTTATCTGAAGACCTAAGAACTTTCGTGTGGGAGTCGCAAAGAAACTGGAAACGTTTCTTGATATAAAGAGGGGTGAAAGGTGAAAAGAGCACATTGTACAGGAGGGCAAGAATACGAGCATTTTGGCGAAGGCGGATTGGCAACCACTTGAGTTTCACGCGGAATTCGAATAAATGGTTATATTTTCGCAAACCAAATATGAACCTTATGCAAAAATTTTGAAGTCGCTTAAGTTTATCAAGTTGCATTTCAGTGAGGTCGAGATAGCTGGCATCAGCATAATCAAGGATGGGTAGAAGAAGAGATTGTGCAAGCGCAATCTTGGTAGCAGTCGGTAGGAAATTACGCAGTCTTCTCAAAGATGCAGCAGATGCGAATAGCTTACGGTTAACTTCCTGTAGCTGGGCAGTCCAAGAGAAGTTTTTGTCAATAAATATCCCCAAGTTCTTAACTTTCTCACTAAAGGGAATAATGGAGTTGTCAAAAGAAAGTTGGGGAAGAGTTGTCCAGTCGATCCTTGAGACCGTCCTAGAACTGCCCACCACTACAATCGGTGTCTTTATGGGATTGACCGTAAGTCCGTGTCTCTTGCTCCAGTCACTTATACGAGCCAGATCACGATTGATGGTCAAGATAGCCTCAGACAGATTTCCAAGAGGAGCTCTGGAGTAAATTTGAAGATCATCTGCATAAAGGTGGTAGAAATAAATCATATTATAATAATAAATTACCTTTATCATAATATCTACTTGTTCAAAGTAATTTACTAAAATAAATTAAGTACTAAAATATACAAATAATAATAATTATATAAAACATCAAAAAAACTGGCCCAACTCAGATTCGAACTTACATCTATCCCGATCACATTAGCGAGTGCAGCCTCGTTACCGATCTAGCTAATGTTAACTTATGTTTTCTTGTCGAAATTTTGCATTAATAGGAAAAAAAATCATTCGTCAAAAAGTCATTCTTGTCTAGCATTGACCACATCTATAACTACTCGTGGCGATGCTACACGACATGTTAATTTGTTAGCGTAGGAACATCACTCACACGGATAAATATGCGTTCAATTTGCATGCGATCGTAAACTGTTTGCAATTAAAATCGAGTATTAAATTAAAAATCTCGTTATTCTCAAAAGTTACGAAAATTGCCATAAATGTAAAAATTACTTATATAAAAGTTATGACAAATGTAAGAAATGTAACCGTCTGGCAACACTGTGAATGACTGACTGACTGAAACTGACTTGTTTTCAAAATGTTCATTCTCTATGATTCTCATAGACTAATATTCATTTCTGCTCTATGACCATTCTGCTGTCAGTCAAGTGCTGTCATTCAGTAATTCAGTATTTCAGTCATTCTATGATTCTGGTCATTCAACTTCCCGAATTCATGTGATGGTTTAAGAACCGCTGATTTACAGTTGATTATTAATTAAAAATATAAAATGAATATAAATATATCCGATGAGGAGAGTCCTGTTTTGCCTAGTAACTTCGATGAAGTTGAAAGTCCTCGGTAAATACTGAATTCTAACTTAAAATCTGTGCAATTCCAATGTTGTAGTCTGACAGCTGATTGGGCCGGCGGGAAAGTTAAAAGGCGCGAAACGATTAAGGTGTAATGTGTGATATTTTTATGTAAATTCTGTTCTGTGTACTTCAATTAGTCCATATTTCGCAGGAAAAAGATGCGAACGGATCATTCGAGCAGTAAAAGCTGGCGTTTGATGGACCGGAAAACGGATCATGAGGTGAGGTGTCGTTAAATTCCCGCTATTTTTCGTGGACTTTTTGGTTATGATTTGCATTTTGAGGTGGGAATACTGCGTGTCAATTCCACAAATAGATTGCTAATAACCCGGTAATGTTCTTTAAATAACTTTCCTTGCAGTAATTTGGCAGTAAACTCTGGTAAGAAGTCGTAATTTGTCAATAATTAGCACTGGTTATCTTCGAGACTGGATCATTTTTCTAATCTTTAAATGCATTAGTTATCTTTTGCCTACTATTTTATCAAACTCCTTTAAGTATTTCATCCAAATCTGGCCTTAATTTGTGAAGAAAACCGGCCAATTTGTCATGGTGTATGCTCTGGGTTCGTTGACATTAGTTTTGGATTGTCTTCAAGATAGCACACAACCACCTGAGGTAGTGAATGCCTGTTTGTCGGTTTACAGAAGAGAGTGGAAGAAGAAAACGATTTACGCCTACCCCATGTTACATGCTACCAGGGTAGGAAGATGGTCATGTCTGTAAAGACTGTAAGATAGCCAGCACTGCTCTTTTCAAACATTTTAATACCACATGGAAAGAGGTCCCCCTCTTTCCATGTGGTATTAAAATGTTGTACCACTTAATGCTTACCATAATACCAAGGTTTTCTCTGACAAACCTGTTATTAGTGGAACCTGCCTTCAGCTGTAAGTAGTGCTGGCCAGCTAAAACAGCAGTGGAAAAAAAGTTAATAATAAAATAAACAAGTTTTTTTCAAAAGTCATAGGGACCATTCAAGTATTACGTAAGCACTATAGGGGGGCGGGGGGGTCCATGATTTGCTTATTTTTGATGACATGGGGGGTGGGGGGGTCTAGATGGTGATTACGTCAGCAGTAGTTATTTACTTTTTTTTACACATATGGCACCCCACACATTGTCTCAACTTTTTTTTTTTAAACAAATCGAATATTCGGGGATTCCCATAAATAATGCATACGTTTAGGTACTTATGCTTATGAATAAATAAAAAAAAAACTGAATTAAAAGAAAAATGCATATACCAATGTTTACGTAAGAGCTTTGCTTACTTTTGCTGACAAGGGCGAGGGAGGGGTAAATAATTGCAATAAATCTGCTTACGTAATACTTAAACGGCCCCACACACAAAATTTGGAGTGTGCTGTTGACTATTGGAAGTTCCTCTATTTGGACTGAATGTTTATTCAGGTCATATTTACCATAAAAAGGCATTGTCATTGGAACTGAAGCAATCTGTAAAAAATCAGCTGTGTAGGATTAGAGGAAGTGGTTCAAATTCATCTTGTAAGATTTCTCTCAAACAACAACATTGCAAGTTGAATAAAAGCTAAAAAAAAACCGGCCAAGTGTGAGATGGACTTGCTCACGAAGGGTTCTGTACCATAAACTAAAAAAAAACCAATTTGTTTTTTTTTTGGGCTGTCTCCGCTCCCTATTAGATTGACAGTTAAAATTTTCACAGAATATTAATATAGTTTAATTTATTTTTATTATTTGTTGTTATAGCAGCAACAGAAATACACATCCTGTGAAAATTTCAACTGTCTACCTATTACAGATCATGAGATACAGCCCGCTGACAGACAGACGGACAGCGGAGTCTTAGTAATAGGGTCCCTTTGGGTATGGAAGCCTAAAATGAGGCTTTGGTTTATGGTTATACCAGCTGAATGCCTGAATCATTCATCCCTTGAATCTGGTGAACAATTTCAGTGAATCCAGTCTTTAATAATTGTCAGCCTAAATCTTTAATAGAGCTGAGTTGGTCTTACTTTCCAAACAAAATCTGTGACTTATCCCAACCATATTAGCCACCAGCAGGCGCGCGCACGCCCGCGACTTCACCTGGGTTTCGAAAACAATGACCATAAAAAATATAATTTACTAGTATAATTCATAGGCTATAAGTACCTGCCCAGGGGGAAACAGACTTACCGCGCCCCTGGGCCCTCAACTGGGAAGGAACACTAATCTCTTTGAGGCGCGCGTGGAATACTACGCGCCGTCGACTCACGGGCTTGGTGCTGATCGGACGGCGAGCTACCCACTGCTCGCCGTCCGCAGACCCGGGTAAGGAACAGGGGTGGGTTTTAGTCAGAAAGAGTCTGACAGGTCTCCCGCTCCACCCAGAGTGGGAGATGTCATTGGATGATTTCCCACCACCAATAAAAAAAAAAGGCTAACCACCCACAAATAATGTAGCTTACTACCGGTCAAAATTTTTTTAGAATTGGATCTTTAGTTCCAGACATTACCCTCTACATACAAACTTACAATGGTGCGGATTCTGTTTTGTACGAACTAAACTCAATTTAAGCTATTCCTATCTTTTTCTCTCTAATAAAACAAGAAAGCGACGGACGTAAATTAGAGCTGTCAAATTTAGTTGAACTAATATTTCCATACAAATTAAGTGTACACGTAAAAATATGTCGATTAAAAGCAAGGCGTAAACTAGTTTGACATCTCTAACTTAGTTCATAGCTATAGCCGTCCTTTTCTCGCACTGCCTTTTAGTAAAAGACAGCGATTCTCTAATTTTAGTTTAGTTATTATTAAGAATCGGCACCAATACCTCTTCATAATATTACTAATAGATAACTAGCTGACCTGGCAAAAATTGTTTTGCGATAAAAAAATGGGGGGTGGGGGTAGGAGGGTGAAAATTACTTTCGACCCATTCTCTCTACCAAATATACAAAAAAAAAAACATTAAAATCAGTTGAGCCGTTTCGGAAGAGTGCAGCCACAAACACTGTGACATGATATTTTTATATATTAAAAAATAATAACCTGGTTTGGGTATAAAAGTAGGGAAGAACAA
This sequence comes from Polia nebulosa, assembly GCA_951329385.1. Lineage (NCBI taxonomy): Eukaryota > Metazoa > Arthropoda > Insecta > Lepidoptera > Noctuidae > Polia > Polia nebulosa. Next base: position 23,859,973 of record OX589608.1, read on the forward strand.
AGTAACAATGAATCGATAGTGTGAAGGATGATTTTGTCTAGAAAGGGAGTGAACTACTGAGATGATGACTAACAGAAAAGAAGACATGTTTATATTGTTATAGCTTCTGCCAGCAGCTTCGCCCGTGTGGAATTAGTAATTCCCCAGTTATAAACTTACAAACCTTTTTCTCCCCTTTAAGGGTTGAATTTCGAAAAACCCTCCAAATTTCATGTCTCTAGGACAGAGATGGCGAACCTTTTTTGCAGAACGTGTCATCTAATATTTAAAAATAATTATGTGGCCATGCCATGCCGCCAAAGAATTTTGACTTTGTGATTTAATGGGCAAAAATAAAACTAGATGTAATTAACTCTTAATTAGCAACCAGAAATTAGTACTTACATCAAATAGTAATGCTTGTTTATTAAAATTAAATACAAAGTAATTGTGATTTCTGCCATTTTAAATTACTCAAGTGTTCGATATCTCTGGCGTGTTCGAATTATTTTGCCGCGTGCCACCATTAGCACGCGTGCTATAGGTCCACCATCCCTGCTCTAGGAGGCTGTGCGTTGATATATCAGTCAGGACTTTGAATTTTATATATACAGATATGAGGCTGGTGTTCACAACTCCATGTCCAAGGCACTTATTTTGCGTACAGGTGGGGCAAGTTTGTTATTCGCTTCACCCCTGGTGTTACTGACTATCACATGAAGGCTACCCGAGTTTCCGAAGTACTTTGCCCTGTATCCAGTGACTTCTGGGCAGTTAAGATGTGCTGCTGTCTCGTCCTCCTCCATACAGGCTCTGCAGATTGGGCTGTCAGTAAATCCTAGAAGACTTGTTGCACTGATCCTAAATAAATTAGGATAAGAGCAAGACAATTACAATGATGTCTGGCTATAATGATAGGGACAATTACGGGCCACTGTCTCTTAAACAAGCATCTTTTCAATCTAGGCATCACGGACAGCCCTCTTTGCAGAGGATGTTTTGACGCCGAAGAATCAGCCGCCCACGTCATCCGCGAATGCGAGGCCGTGGCCACCCAGCGTGAAAATAGATTATTATTTTATTTATTAAATCCTTGGAACAGTGAGGTCGCTCCGCGAAGCCTGCGAAGCTCCCAGGAAGCTTTTGTGCTTCTGGGCGGAGCTGGGCTGGGTATGTTAGCCAGAAACCCCCACGCACAACGGACCAAATGAGAGTCTTAAGTGCAGACAAAGGAGTCCCTTTTCTATTCTATTCTGATGTCTGGCTACAGAAAATAAATAATTCTAACTTGGATGTTATTTAATAACATCCAAGTTTTTAATAATTAAAATCAATCCTAATTACTCCACAAGTTTATCCTTATGTCCTTTTGGTTCAATACTTATTTCCTGTTAAAACAGGAGATACGAGTATTACTTTTTTGTAGCATTCTTATGAGCCTACGTAAATTCCAAAAGTTGTAAGCCTGCTAACACCATTGTTACAACATCAATTTTGGATATTTTTTGTAAGGTTGTATGTATGTTTGTATGTCTAATTTTTGGGCACGCCCTGGAGCTTAAATGTCGGGATGTATCTCAACAAAAAAGATATCACTATACTGGGTTCGACGGCCGAAGTGATATAGGCAGCCATCTTGTTTTTTCTTAATAACTTTTGAAAGAAAAAATAAAATGGCTGCCGTCATTAGGTAAGGTGGTTTTTTTTTGAGACATGGTCATGTGGGAAAAACTTGAAGAGTAAAATGAAATTAAAATTGAAGAAAACGACTCCAAAAATTTTTGGTAAGTATTTTTTTGGGTAGTTTTTTTTTAATTTTTAGTTCTAAACAAGTGACTTTTCTAGCAGTCTGATGCAGTTTGTGGAATTTATTTTAGTTCATTCACAGATTTGATGCCACCAACTGCATCAGACTGCTTGAAAAGTGACTTTTTTGTACCTTTTTACTTTCTTTCTATCAGTCGGGTTATTTGATTTTTTTTTTAATTTCCTACATTTGACTTTGAGTGAGTTTTTTGGAGCAGTAGTGGCCCAGTGGTAATAGCCGCGACTTACAAGTTGTAGGTCGTGAGTTAAAACCCAGGCAGGCGCTTTACTTTGTGTAAGTTATTGCATCACCACTGCTTTCAAAACGGTGAAGGAAAACATCGTGAGGAAACCGGGATGTCCTAGAACCAAAACTTCGAAGACGTGTGACATTCACCAATCCGCATTGGGCCCGCGTGGTGGATTACGGCCCAAACCCTCTCATGGATGGAGGCCTGTGCTCCAGCAGTGGGGACATTAAAAGGCTGTTGATGAGGGAGTTTTAATTTTGAAATCGTCTCCTCGAGCTCTTTATTTTGATACCCCACATGACCAGGTCACAAAAAAACTTTTTTACAAATAAATAGAACCGACTTCCAAAAAAAGTGCAAAATAACTTTAATTTCGGATGTCGGTGTTCCTGTTTTGTGTCTTTGTTTTTTGACACCGACTTCCGAAGTTAAAGTTATTTTGCACTTTTTTTGGAAGTCGGTTCTATTTTTTTGTAAAAAAGTTTTTTATTTTTCACTTTTTAGTTGTGGTTCCCCATTAAACTGTGTTAACAATTCATAGACATACGATAGCAGCAATCGCGGTTGATTTGCTGTCAATTTTGAAGAGTTCCGTTGTCTGTCTCCGAAACCAATCATCAGATCTTTTTGAATTTTAAATGGAACCATTTCGGAATAAATCTCTTTCGAAAAAAAAAAAGAATTTTTCAAATTCGTCAATATATGACGGAGTTATGCCCGAACATACATAAAAAAAAAAAAAAAAAAATACAAACATCCGAATTGATAACCTCCTCCTTTTTCGAAGTCTGTTAAAAATAAGACTACACTCTAGTGGTAATCGTCAGTTTTAATTTGTTAAAATCCATCAAGCCTTCTAGGCTGCAGCGCGTGCCAAAGAAATAGACATACAAACATAATACATATACATACATACTCTCAAAAAACATTCCCTTGCTTTTGGGGTAGTCGGGTAAAAACAGGTTAAGTGCTAGTTTGAACATGAAGATTTCCATACGAACTTCCTCAGTTAGAATTGATGCCAAATGTAAGAATTTCATGCAATAATAACATTTGGTACAAATTGTAACTGAAAGATTTGTATTGATGATTTTAATGTTTACAGTTCTGTAAATACGTATTTGCTACGGCCGCGAATCAAATTTTGACCAAGGTACAACCTGACATTGACCTGCAAATTATAAAAAACGTAAGAAAATTTGAATTCCGCGGGCTACCCTGGAGCATCCACCTTAAGGCCGTACTACCGGCCAAGTGGCGCCCTCATTGAATAAAAAATCGTAGCCTATCATAGAAAATAAATATTAGGTAGTAGGCAAAAGTACCAAAAACGACCGTTTTTGACACTTTTGCCTACTACTTTGGATACGAAACATTTTGAAACCTGTTTTAAAAACGTAAAAATACTTTATCCTTTTTGTAACAAACGTGACGTAGGATTCTTTAATATATATTTTCTATGCTATGCTACGATTTTTTATTCAATGAGGGCGCCACTTGGCGGGTAGTAGACCCTTAAGCAAGCTTAAACTTCGAAAACTGGGCGTTTAGAATTGGTGAAATCGGCCCTAACTAAATTATTTTGTTTTGTTTCTACCAATTTAATGACTTAAGCGCTTATTAAACTATCCAATTTATAGCAAACCAATTTAGGAACAGTAAGTAAGAAGTTGGAAGCTCGTGATCACACTAAAATAAATTGGACTTCTAAATCGGACAGACGACTCACAAACAAAGCGCGCGCGCCAACTAGTCGCTCTAAATCGTAGCGATGCGATTACAATTACCTAAATCGTAACCAATTTAGAAATTGAAAATTCGGGACCAATCGCACTAAATTGAAACCTAACTGTTCTAAATTCAATTACACCTTCCGATTTCCTTAATTGTTTTCCTACAAATTGGATATTTTAATAAGCGCGTTAGTACTCGAGTTAGTAAATCGAGTTGCCACATCACCAATGCGTTGACAGGCAAACGGACAGACCCAGGACCTGCAGTCTCGACATTGGTAGCAAAACAATACAGGTAGAAACAAAGTTTATGGCAGCTCGGAACACGCTGAGAGTCGCTGCGCAGTAGCAATTCATGTGACAGCGGGGATTGAGGGGTGGGTACTGCACAGCGAAACGCTTCACAGACGTCATTAACTTTGAATCGAACTATACGTTAGCTACCGATAGCTAAATTACTACGTTAAAAAAGCTCCCTGATTGACAGGGTTTTTTTTAAATCATAACCTGAAAAAATTAAACTTGCAAGCACCTTTTTTCATGAAAACTTATGATATATAACTCATTTGAATAATTAACTTTTACCGCTTGTAACAATTAAATTAACTAGTCAAAATATTAAAGGACATGAAAGTTTGCCTCCTAGCAACATTAATTTCTTAGCGAACGAATTCGGTCGTTACGCGATCGTTAACTATGTCGAGCCTGCAGGCCCTGGGGGCTTAGACAAAGTAACAATTTAAAAACGATAAAGAAGTTAGAAAAGACTAAAATGTATGAGATTGACATAAACCGCGCTAAGTCACGTGGTCAGTCGACTGTCGACATCGTTATCGCAAATTGGTAGACAATGTTATAATTCGTAACGAAACCATAAAGAAACGAATTGCTATCGTGTTTATCCCATACAAATGCGTAGACAAGCAGCGCTTTCAGAGTTCGCCTTCGCCTCGCTCGTGATCGCCAAAAAAGATAACGAGGGAATGCTAACGCTAGGAAATGTTTATCGATATCTCAGAGACGATGACGAATTTAGATATCGTTTCGCTACGAAGCGATGTTACTTTGTCTACAGGGCCAGGACCGCACGCTCAGCAGAACGAGGCAGTCCCTCTGCTATACTATGCTACAATCCCCAAATACTAGTACATCAACTCATTGATTGATTTCCAGGTGCTGCAAGAGATGGGTGTCAGTCTCCTGGAACCTGATGACTCGGAAAATATATTATGTGACACTAGTGCTTCTGGAATGGTGAGTATATTTTTTTCTCTGATCAAATTTCTAAAGCATTCAAGATTCAAAGGTTGTCTGTCAAAGATCGGTACCAGAAGGGTCCAAACGTAACCTTATTGCTTCCACTCGCGTGTCCGTCTGTCTGTCGTCTGTCACACCGGTTTTACAGCCAAACGGTTGGAACCACAGTCTTCAAATTTTCACAGTATAAATAAGCATGTTGACCCAAAGCTATAAAAGTTTTCAAAAATACATTTGGTACGGAACCTTATATTTGTGAAGCCCGACACGCATTTATCCGGTTTTTAGTGATAAATACGGCCACCAACATCATCAGATTTTTAATTTCCCCACTGCTGGGGCACAGGCCTCCTCTCTGTGATAGGGTGTGGGCCGTAATCCACCATGTGGACCCAATGCGGGTTGGCGGATGTCACATATGTCTTTAATTATTTGGCTCTCGGATATCCCGGTTTCCTCACGATGTTTTCCTTCACCGTTTTGAGAGCAGTAGTAATGAAATAATTTACACAAAGTAAAGCGCCTGCCTGGGTTTGAATTCACGACCTACAACTTGTAAGTCGCGGCCGTTAGCACTGAGCCACCGCTGCTCATACGGCCATTGTTACACAAACATGTAGTAAACCGCGTGTTTGTTTAAGCATATTATTTTACTCTTCTTTAATTTTTTTGCTATGCACATTATTTATCTTCGACTCTTGCACGGTATCTCTGTAAAAGCTAATTCTAGCCGCGGCAGGGCCCTGGTGACCTGTGACACAGGTTTTTCCCAAAAACTTATATCAGGCACCAGTCTCTCACAAGAGGGTGGCATTACAGCTGAGACATTTTTTTTTTTTGGTACTTAGCTTTAAGGCAGCTTTGTGAAGAGAGAATAAATGATAAATTATTATTATTTAACTAAAGGTACAAAATAATAACCGGCCAAGTGCGAGTCGGACCTCGCACACGAAGGGCTCCGTATCATTAACTGAAAAAAAGTAAAAAAAAAAACACGTTTCTAGTAGGGGAGCACCCTTTAATTTTGAATTTATTATTATTTTTTAACCGACGAAAAAAAAGCCCTTCTGCCCATGGAAATGAACAACATTCTCTAAGAAAAAATATAAAATTCCCAAAAAAAAAAAATTGGACTTTCGATACATAGTTATCATCAGCTGATCAATATTTGTATGGGAGGTAATTTTTTTTTTTTTAGAATCGTCTAGAATTTTCTTGAAGAAAGTTGTTCATATCGATGGGCAAATGCAGTTCTTAAAATATGACCACACCATTCCGTTACACCCTGTATATATTTTATTATTTACTGTTTTAGTGGGAACAGAAATACATATTCTGTGAAAATTTCAACTGCTTATCTATTACGGATCGTGAGATACAGTGCGCTGACAGACAGACGGACAACGGAGTCTTAGTAATAGGGTCCCGGTGGTTACCCTTTGGATACGGAACCCTAAAAAATGACAAAGATGTACGCATCAAAGTTAATACATTTTCGTCGTACTTGGAGCTAAGTGGCTGTATTTTCAACATCATCATATAACACAGAAATTGCTGATTAGCATTTAATAACTGTGACTATGCAAGTCTGCATATTCGTAGTAAGTTATGCACATCAGAAATTGCTGATTTAGGTACTAAGCAAGAACATGTGAGGCACAGTGATCTCAATATTTCTGCTGACAAATATGTTTGCAAGTAGCTTGATTGATTTATTTAAAATTTCTAAAGAAAAAATATTTGTCAGTACCCTCATATAGCCATACTTTGTGACAAGCCTCGCGTTCTGGTTTTGTTTTTTATTGTTTATAGGCATGCGTTTGACCACTATCTCATATTACCTGATGGTAAGCGATGATGTGGTCGAAGATGGAGCACGCTTGCCTAGAAGTAACCTATATTCACTCTTGACTTAAAGACTCCCAGGTTGTAGCTATCAGGAAACACAGACTCCGGTAGGGAATTCCACTCCCTAGCTGTACGCACAATGAATGTGTTCTCAAAACGCTTTGTGCGTATGGCTGTAATGTCCACCATGAAGTCTTGTGGTCCGTTGTTGAAACGGGCCTGGCGGAATCAAATTATGCATTTCCGACGCACACTCCCCAAAATGCAACCGATAGAAAACCGACAGGCTAGCAACTCGGCGTCTATGCTCAAGACTTTGGAGCTTCGACTCAACGAGCCTATCATTGCCGGTGATCCTCTTGGCTTGTTTCTCAATTAACTCAAGGGTATCAAGCTGGTATCTGGCAGATCCGCCCCAAAGATGAGAGCAGTACTCCATACACGATCGAACTTTCGCTTGCTTCCTTGGACAATGGAAACTGTTCGTGGGTGTATTGACATTCATATTGATTAATTTGGTTTTTAATTAACACGCTTATACTAGCTTCATAACTATGTAAACAAATCTTAGAAGTTAAAGACCCACTTCCCGGTTTCCGACTAAGCTGAAATTTTGCGTACATGTCTAGTTTGGATAACAATGCATGATTAGCTAAGTGACGTCATTCTAAATCCAATATGGCGGACTTCCAAAGATGGCCGAGGTATTTTGTATGCATTCATTGAAAGGGGTTGCTGAGAAAAACACGAAAATTAAAGGTGTCGGTTTCGGAAGGTTCCGAAAGTCCGAATGAAAAAACAGAACCCTTATAGGATCACTCGTGTGTCTGTCTGTTTGTCCGTCTGTCACAGCCAATTTGCTCCGAATCTGCTGGACCGATACAGTTGAAATTTGGTACACACGTGAATATCTGTGTCCCAAACACGGACGTGTACGCTAAATAAATGAATTTGGTATATGAGGTGACCCTCGTATTCCAAATTAATTTGTTTTGGGGTTAAAATCGGAAAATTAAAAATCAAGTTTTCAAACTGTGTCGTGTGACATATCAAATGAAAGGGCACATTGTGAGGGTCTCGAATATTTTTTTTTTTCATAATTTTAAAATATATAATTTTGAAGTTCATCATCATTCTCCTGCCCTTATCCCAATTTATTTGGGGTCGGCGCAACATGTCTTTTTCTTCCATACTCCTCTATTAGTCGTCATCTCTGTAGTCACCCCCTTTTTACCCATATCCTCTTTCACACAGTCCAACCATCGTTTCTTTGGCCTTCCCCTACTCTTATAGCCATCCACATCCATACACAAGACTTTCCTCACGACATTTTCTTCATTCCTCCGCATCACATGCCCATACCACGACAACCGATTTCCACACAACTTTTCAGTCAGCGGTGCCACTTTCAGACTTCCTCTTATATACTCATTCCTAATTCTATCCATGCGCGTAACACCACACATCGCTCTTAGCATTCTCATCTCAGCTACATGCATAATTTTGAAGTTATTTAAGAAAATAGATGCCCTCCCTCCCCAGCAGCCATTGTCATTTTAGTAAAGATTTGCATGTATGATTTAGCTTATACTAAAAAAAGCCAAAATAACACGTTTCTAGTAGCTCCCCTACTAGAAACGTGTTTATTTGTTATTGTTTGGCTTTTTTTGCTCGATCCCGTCAGGCCCCGGTATAGCAGACACAATTAAAAACCTATTGTCGTGTCTCCGAAAAAAAAAAACATTCAAACAGTCCAACATAAAACCTCCTCCTTTTTTGAAGTCGGTTAAAAAGAAGGAATTGCATGGTTCAGTTCCGCCAAACCCCTTCCATCGTCGGACCACTAGACGTACGGCGATGGTCGCGGATAAATTCGAAATTGAGTTCCCGTGGCCCTTGGCCAAGGGCGGGTTTTATAGTCGGTAAAAGTCTGACACGCCCTCCCGCTCCACCCAGAGCGGGAGAAATCATTAGATGATTTCCCAGCCCCACAAAGAAGTACGGCGATGTGCCACCGGTACATGGTGGACATCCCACCCTTACGCACAAAACGTTTTGCGAACACGTTAATTGTGCGTACAGCTAAGGAGTGGAATTCCCTGCCGGAGTCAGTGTTGTGTATGTTTTTCTGATAGCTAGAACCTGGGGGGGGGTCTTAAAGTCGAGAGCGAATAGGCATCATCGCATACCATCAGGTGAGATAGTGGTCAAACGCGATTCTAACAATGATAAAACAAAAATGTTGTATAGGTATTAAGATTTTTAATAATTAATGAGTGGGGGCTTGTTACTTCACTTCTAGGTAAAAAAAACTTTTTAACAAAAAAATTAACCGATGAAAAAGCAAAAAATAAATAAACCTTTTAATTCTTGAGTATTGAGCTTATTTACCTACATAAAATAAAATATAAAATTTTATATAAACTAATTTTGAGTCGGCGCCAAACAACAATCAGATTATTAAATATCTAAATTTTATAAGTACTTACAAATGAAGAAGGCTGTTAGTAGGTAATTAATCATTTTATTAATTGGCGCTGACTCAAAATTAGTTTATATAAAATTTTATATTTTATTTTATGTAGGTAAATAAGCTCAATACTCAAGAATTAAAAGGTTTATTTATTTTATGATTTTTTTGTGGCTCGCATCATCTTTTAACACTGAGGCTTATTTCTAATCCTTCATCATTCCTCTTGCCACTGAGCTGATGATGTAACCATCCTTCCTTCAAATTCCCAGGATATTGACCAGTTGAGGTTACTTCCAATATTGTAAAGACGTCTTTTCTTCAAAGCATATTAAGTGGTATTTGTCACTAAAACCAGTTTTTGTATCTAACTTCTATTGGAAAGGTATGGTTTCCATCATCAGCTCAGTTTCATGATGTGATGATTCCTAAATGCAAATACCTGATTAAGTTATGAAAAGTAAACAGAAACAACATTCGTGCCCAATTTTCGAGGTTCACACTCAATTTTAACAGGGTCCCATGATCAGATCCTGATGTCCTTGATATGAGACCACCCTTGAGGTATATCCTACCCTATCTACCAAAAAAAGAATCATCAAAATCGGTTCTAAAATGACTGAGTGAGGGCTGAACATACACAAAAATATATATATACGGTCGAATTAAGAACCTCCTCCTTTTTTTTCGTCGGTTAAAAAGTGGTACATTTTTGAGTTAGGTCTGACGTTACACGAAATTCCAACGCACTGTATAGTCCACATTTTTTGTTTACGTGACAGAAGAAAAATATGTATCTAATATTTTTTGGGAATCTAACTGACGGACCAGTTGGGTTTTTTTAATCATATACCCTATTGTGATAATGCTGTCATCAATAGCCTTATAAATTGCATCTATATTTTTCTTCCCAGGCCCATAAGCATCTAAAACGCAAACAAATGGACATCGAGAATGTTAACCCCAACGTGAACTTGATAACATCACCAAGAAGTATAACCTCACCTCGCTCTAAGTACAGTCCGAAGAGCCCCCGAGTGAAGCCGTGCGGCGGCAGCCCTAATGCCGGACCTTCTAAACTTAAGAGCGCTGAGAAACGTAAGTATCCTAGTAATTAATTATAATCTGACACTAGCGACGCGCCGAGGTTCCGCATGAGTACTAATTATAGGCTAATTTCCAGGCGACTAACAACTTATAGGGAGACTAAGTATTTGCTACTAAAAATCGTAGGCGAGGTTCTATAAATAATAACATGGCGGCTAATATTAACAGTGGGATCACAAACATGGTATTATTATCATTTGACACATCAAATTAACCAGAAAGTTTACCATGCCGACGTACGTTGTCCAAGAGGGCGCGCAGAGAGCTCGGGAACTTAGAGCACCCCGACACAGACTGGTTAGGTTCAAATGGGATGACGGGGGCTACAGTGAGCGAGCGAACGCAACTCCTGCTATCCCCTTCGTGTTAGGTTCCTTTAAACCCTGTAGACAACAGTTGCAACCATAAGGCAACAAGTAAGGTGTTACTTGCAACTGTCGTTAGCACATTTCAGTGAGAAAGTATGTTGTTTTTATTTTTTGTGTTTGACAGTTACCAAAACAAAAACTCGATGCCTTCGCTGTAGCTGCCAACTTACTATTTTTGCTACCTGCTTTAATTAATTTTTAATCCCAAATTTAGATTAATTTGTCGCCGCGTTAAATACATGCCCTAATTCATCATTCTCCTGCCCTTATCCCAATTTTATTTGGGGTCGGCGCAACATGTCTTTTTCTTCCATACTCCTCTATTAGTCGTCATCTCTGTAGTCACCCCCTTTTTACCCATATCCTCTTTCACACAGTCCAACCATCTTTTCTTTGGCCTTCCCCTACTCTTATAGCCATCCACATTCATACACAAGACTTTCCTCACGACATTTTCTTCATTCCTCCGCATCACATGCCCATACCACGACAACCGATTTCCACACAATTTTTCAGTCAGCGGTGCCACTTTCAGACTTCCTCTTATATACTCATTCCTACAATACAAATACATGCCCTAATTATACACACAAAACCTTCCTACCCTGGCACTTCCACTTTAAAGGAGTGAAAATGGGGAAGAAATTTTGTATTTAATTAAAGTTATTTCCGGTTTGCACAAAGATGGCTGAACGGATTTAGATGAAATTAGGCACACAAATAGTTTATGACCTGGATTAACCTATAGGTTACATTTTAATCCCGGTAGTATGTTGCCGTTGGATATTTTTCGACATCCACGCGGGTGAAGCCGCGGGCAATAGCTAGTCTGTGTATGAAATTCAAAGTCCTGACTGACTGATATATCAACACACAGCCTAAACCGCTGGTCCTAGAGACATGAAATTTGGAGGGTGTGTTCTTTATGAAGAAGGTATCCACTGAGAAAGGGTTTTTCGAAATTCAACCCTTAAGGGGGTGAAAAAGGGGTAGAAAGTTTGTAACGGTTTTTTTTTTTTTTTTTTGTGGGGTGGGAACGGTGGAAGTACTAATTCCACGTGGGCGAAGCCGCTGGGAGATGTTAGTTAAATAAAAATAGTTATATATAAATACAATAACGATCACCTTTACACTTTCAGTCACTCCCCTCCAGCCGACAGACCAGCGCTTACTAGAAACTACTCTGTCGGAAGAATATCTGATAGACGAGGAGACCCCACTCGCTCAGTCAGTCAGCGCGGGGTACCTGCCGACCCCAGCGGCGCAGTACAGTGGAGCCACCAGTGACAGTAGTGGAGGAAAACATCGGTATACACGTAAGTCCACCATCATGCTTGCTTTTGACATGCATCTGTTTTTATTTCTACCTACCTATTTAACTTTTTTTTTCTTTCCTTTTTTTTTTTTGTTAAACTTGTTACTAACATAGAAATATAAGATCTACTAACACTATCGATAAGGGTTAAGACCTAAGTTAGCAAAATCATATTGTTGTGTATGTCGTTAATTTGTGGCAAATAAATACTTTTTCTTTCTTTTCTTTCTTTATTTCTTTCTTTTTGGTGGGGTGGGAAATCATACAATTACTTCTCCCGCTCTGGGTGGAGCGGGAGGGCGTGTCAGACTCTTACTGACTAAAACCCATCCTTGTTCCTTCCCTGCCTGAGTGCCCAGGGTTGCGGTAACTCATTTTCAGAATTTATCCGCTACCCCTAGGCATGCAGGCACCGGCCACGATGGGCCCCGTCAGTGGTGGCTGACACTAATCTCTTGTTCGGCGCGCGTGGAACACTACGCGCCGTCGACTCACGGGCCTGGTGCTGATCGGACGGCGAGCTACCCACTACTCGCCGTCCGGCCCGGGTATCATGCTTGCTTGTTGTCTATTACACGGACCTTGTGGAAATTATGGAAATTAGAACGAATTTCCGTGTGCTCAAGCGTTTTTGCCATACCTATAATTAGAATCAAGTGTAACAGCTCACAATTTTTAACCGACTTCGAAAATGTATGTACACCAATTTTTAACCGACTTCAAAAAGAAGGAGGTTGTCAATTCGGATGTTTGTATTTTTTTTGTTCGGGCATAACTCCGTCATATATTCACGGATTTGCAAAAAAAAATTTTGTTCAAAAGGGGTTTGTTCTGAAATGGTCCCATTTAATTTTCATATAAATCTGATGATGGGTTTCGGAGACAGACAACGGAACTCTTCAAAAATTGACAGCAAATCAACCGTGATTGCTGCGATCGTATGTCTATGTAGTGTTAACACAATTTAATGGGGAACCACAACTAAAAACAAAAAAAATAGAACCGACTACCAAAAAAATTGCAAAATAACGTTAATTTCGGAAGTAGGTGTCAAAAACAACACCGACTGCCGAAATTAAAGTTATTTTGCAATTTTTTTTTGTAAAAAAGTTTTTTTATTTTTTCTGTCAGTTGTGGACCTATTTTCAAAATTCTTTTTGTATCCGAAAGAATTTACTCCCGAGGTTGTCCCATATAAATTTTATCGCAATTGCTTTATTGCTTTTTGAAAAACTGAAAAAAAAAACGAAAAATACGTATAGATATATGACGTATTGCTTTTCTCCAATTACGAGTATGTTTAAATTCCACGTTCCATGTTACTGGGATTTTTAGATCTGGGGTATAACAACTTAAAAGTGAAAAATAAAAACTTTTTTACAAAAATAACAACCGACTTCCAAAAAAAATACACTAAAAATTTAAAAATAACTTTAATTTCGGAAGTCGGTGTTTGTGTTTTATTTCTTCGATATTTGACACTGACTTCCGAAATTAAAGTTATTTTTAAATTTTTAGTGTATTTTTTTTGGAAGTCGGTTGTTTTTTTTGTAAAAAAGCTTTTTATTTTTCGCTTTTTAGTTGTAATACCCCAGAACTAAAAACCCCAATAACATGGAACGTGGAATTTAAACATTTGGAGAACACAAAAACGTCATCAAGATATGCGAATTTTTCGTATTTGTTCAGTTTCTCAAAAAGCGCTAAAGCAATTTCGATAAAATTTATATGGGACCACCTCGGGAGTATATTCTTTCGGATAAAAAAACAATTTTGAAAATCGGTCCACAACTGACGGAAAAATGCGCGGACATACATAAAAAAAAAAAAAAAAAAAATACATACAGTCGAACATAGAACCTCCTCCTTTTTCGAAAGTCGGTTGAAAATAACAACTGACTTCAAACTCCTTCAATTACAAAACACCAAGAGATTAACCTCAATAAAGTTGTTTTGTTTGTCGGTTCGGTTTGGTTCATGTGGTGTTTATTTCCGGGTTGTTCAAGTTTATTACATTATAAAATGAGTGAAGTGCGTACAGGCAGTCCCAATCAGTGCCCAGTAGAGTTCAAATCGCCAAATTAGCGCAATGGAAAATTATTGCTGACTGAATAATAGCCATAACCCACTGTTCTCGAATTGAAGAAAATTTGAAATCACAATGGGAGAGTATGAAAATGGTGGCGAAATAGGATGCAGCAATTAACAGGGAGCATATGATCCAAACAGGTCAGTATTATTATGTTGTTGGCACAGATTAAAATGCTAACTCTAACTTTGTTTCAATATAACCTAAAATCTGTTGGAAAAAACAAACCTATAGTAGGCGCCAGATAAACGTGGAATAACGTTCATTGACCCACCCACATTTATTGATATTTTTAATTTCAAATACGGGAAAAATTACACAAAGTTGTCCCGAATCAACTTCTCTCGTGATCCTTAACATTGTCTAATAATGAAAAACGATTCATATGTAATTGTTGAGGTACCTATGAAGAATTATTAGGGAAAGGTCAATGTACTTTATTCCACATTTGTCTGGCGCCTACTATAGTCCTCATCAGCTATTGTTACAATACTTTTTAACTCGTCTCGTCGTTCTCAATTCGTCTGTTTTTTTTTTGTATGTACTCGTATGTTACGCGATTTCTCCGCCACTTGTGAATATATTTTGATGATTCTTTTTTTGTTTGGTTAGGCCATACTTCAGAGGTGGTCTCATATACAGGGTGTAACGGAAAGGTGTGGTCATATTTTAAGAACTGCATCTGCCCATCGATATGAAAAACTTTCTTCAAGAAAACCTGAGGAAATTCTCAAAACAGTTTTTTTTACCTGCCATACAAATATTGATCAGCTGATGATAACTTTGTATGGAAAGTTCAATTTTTTTTTTGGGAATTTTCTATTTTTTCTAAGAAAAAGTTGTTCATATCCATGGGCGGAACCGGTTCTTAAAATATGACCACACCTTTCCGTTACACCTTGTATAAATTTTATCGAAATTGATTCAGCACTTTTTGAAAAAATCAACATAAACAAAAAATATGCATACACAGATGACGTTTTGGTTGTCTCCAATTATGTTCAAATTCCATGTTATTGGGGTTATCCATTTGGGCATAACTTTATTATTTAGTTTTAGTTCTGCGGTACCTACAACAACTGAAAAAAGAAAAATCAAAACTTTTTTTACCAACTTCTAAAAAATTGCAAAATAACTTTAATTTCGGAAGTCGGTGTCAATACTTTTTCTTTCTTTCTTAAATAACGAAGAAACAAAATACAAAAACCGACTTCATAAATTAGTTATAAGTCAGTTGTATTTTTTTTTTGTAAAAAGATTTCGTACAAATATTTTTTATTTTAGGTGGTGGATCACCGATGCCTCCTAAACGGGACTCTTTTCAACAGCAGATCATAGGCCTTATATCCACCAGTGCTATTGGGTTATGTAACCCCTATGACAGTGACAGTGTCCCTGCAGTGCAAGACCATGGGACAAAGGCTACTGTAAAAAAGGAGGATTTCCCAGAAGCACCACAGATAGAATATATAGGTTAGTTTAACCCTTACAATTTTCACTGAGAAAAGGTTTGGGCTGTGCATTAATATCTCAAGTCTGAGGAGCTCGTTGAGGAGCTCGTGGCTAAAGTAATACCAGCCGCAGAGGTCGATCTATGGACCAACCCCGGCAAGCGTAGCTTAGCTACGCTTGCCGGGGTTGGTCCATGGATGGGTGACCATCTTTACATACCGAGACTCCTCCGTGCCTCGGAAAGCACGTTAAGCCGTTGGTCCCGGCTGTCAATCGTGGATCTTTGACAGTCGTTACGGGTCGTCAGAAGCCCGAAAGTCTGACATCCAGTGTTATCAAGGGGTATCGTATTACCCAGTAACTGGATTGTGGAGGTCAGATAGACAGTCGCTACATGTAAAATACTGATATTCAGCTGCATCCGGTTAGACTGGAAGCCGACCCCAAGATAGTTGGGAAAAGGCGCGGGCAGATGGGTTTACTTATCCTTTTATTAGGGTTGCGTTCCCGAACGGGACCCTATTACTAAGCCTCCGCTGTCCGTCTGTCTGTCAGCGGGCTGTATCTCATGATCCGTAATAAGTAAACAGTTGAAATTTTCATAATGTGTATTTCTGTTGCCGTTATAACAACAAATAATAAAAATATATATTAAAGGGCGCTACAGTTACAAAAACACTTTTCTAGTAACTAGAAAGAAACCTTTTTTTTTTGCTTGATCTTACTAATGATAACAAGTAGACTAGTATAATCTTGTATGATGGTACGGACGCACCATCCACCTCGCACTCGGCCGATTTTATTTAAATATGTTGTAATTCTAAACAAAGATTACCTTTATTTGCAGATACCGCAATGCTTCCAACAACAGTTGTTGTAAATGGCAAAACGAGTGACACTGATGTTGTATATGAAAACAAAGAATTTGTGACAAAGGTAATTAATCTGTATAAATAAAAGAAAACTGTGACTGCCTGACTGACTGGGCTATCAATGCAAACCCCAACCAGTGGACCGATTTTTATTAAACTTGGCTGGTGTATACCCTTAGGTTCATGCTTGATCCGTGCCTCGGAAAGCACGTTAAGCCGTTGGTCCCGGCTGTCAATCGTGGATCTTTGACAGTCGTTACGGGTCGTCAGAAGCCCGAAAGTCTGACATCCAGTCTTACCAAGGGGTATCGTATTACCCAGTAACTGGGTTGTGGCGGTCAGATAGGCAGTCGCTCCATGTAAAATACTGGTATTCAGCTGCATCCGGTTAGACTGGAAGCCGGCCCCAAGATAGTTGGGAAAAGGCTAGGCAGATGATGATGAGAACTACATGTCAACTAACTAGTTTACCCTACTAATTTAATTACTTTTCTATTATAGGATTGGGGAGGTGATACACCTCAAATGTTGAGGACTCCTGTGTCGCTGGCCCTCAAAAATACAGTTCGTACGAAAATTCTGACACCTCAATCGACATGGATTTCTAGAAGACCAACCCACACGAGTACATCTTCTTCCTTGGAACAACTTAATAGGAAAATTGAATTTATGGAGCTACAGACAAAACTTGCTGAGAAACAAATGGAAAGCGAAAAGGTTCAGCATGACATAAAAATTCGAATACTGAAACTTGAAAAAAAGAAGGCGCAGTTATACGACTTTCAATGTTTTCTAATTGAACATCACGTCTAAAAGACTAGTCTTATTTCTCTGAAAAAAATATATGTTACTCTAGATAATTTCCGTCGTAATTTGATCTGAGAATATTTGAAATTATATTTTTATAACATAGTGTAATTAATTTGTAAAGTTATGTCTAATTTGGATACAAAATTGAGAATCACGCAAAAACAAAGCGTATTTTTATGAAACCTTCACCATTTTAAAGATCATTTAATTATTTATAATTTAGTCTCAGTGTTTTAGTTTAATACTTGTTGTTTTATGTGTAATAAATTCATAATGCGTCTAATTTCGGACAGCGCTCCTTGAAGTCCTATTACTGGGTGGACGTACGTCGCGTTACGTGAGCCCTGCACAGAACACGCAAGCTAACCACTCAAGGTCGTTGGCAGCTAATAGCGCCTTAAATCAAACGTTTTATTGATGAATCAAAGAAAGCTTACTGGCTTGCAGAAATAAGAATATAAAATGTTTGTACACCGTGTAAGGCACATAACGCACATACGGCTAACAGTGATTCAGTACATGATTCTGGACCCCCCAGCGTTGGAATTTTTCGTCGGCGTATTCCTAATTTTTTTTAAATTTCTTCTGCAGTTTTTTTTTTACTTTAGTCTGTTCAAAATCGTTATTCGTATACCCCATCCCAATGAAAGTTTTAATTAAGTAATTAAATCGCTAATTACACTAAAAACAGCAATGTAAATAAAATACGAAAGTTCTACGCACAGCTGTTTCGCTAGAGTTCATTCGTAAGGTCACGACGCCGGCGTAATACCTACATACCTACGGCGCGCGGTGCGCTCGGTGGCGCGTGTGTACTGTGTAGGTAGTGCGGAGCGTTGAGATCGCATTGTTTACAATACATTGCGCGCTTAAAAATGTCAATTTCTGTAACCGATCATTACCGAGATGATTATCATAATTTTGTTAGTGGCATTAGGTGTAACCTTTTCGCGAAGTTTGTGGTATCTTGTGCCTTACAGCCTGTATAAGTTTTTAAGTCATGCAGAATCTGTGTCCTTATCATTTCTTCCACAGTAAGTGTTTTTAGGGTTTTTTTTTATAAAATGGATATAAATAAATTCTAAAACCAATATGTTTTTTTTATTTTTATTTTACTCCATTCACATCAAACTAAGAAAATAATTAGCAATAAGAGCATCAGTGGTCTCATGCCGACGCACAGCTATTGGCTCTCATTCAGTGACTTAGGCATTTGGCCATCACTTGTTTCCAAGAGCCTGGTGAATTAAGTTCTGGGTCATCTGGTGGTAAACTTTCGTCTCTACGCCGTAAAATATTATGTAATACTGCGGTGGCCACTATAAAAGTCAGTGCTTTTTATATCTCATGATCCGTATTTCTGTTGCCGCTATAATAAAGAATAAAAATAAATTAAAAATCAAATTGCTATCTTAATAATGGCAACAAGTGACGCATATATTCTTGTAAGATGGTACGGAACCCTTCATGCGTGAATCCGACCCGCATTTGGTCGGTCTTTTTACTTCTTGACAGCCAAGAGTTGAGTCCAGTTTATGGTAGTTTTTCTTAGGTGGATCACAGTCTAGTTAACTTTGGGAGCCACTGGTCTACATAACATAATCAGCGTATAATGTCCCCACTGCTGGGATACAGGCCTTCTCTCTGTGCGAGGGTGTGGGCCGTAATCCACCACGCGGACTCAATGCGGGGTGGTGGATGAAAGAAAGAAAGTGTTTATTTCTGACTCGCACAGAAAACACAAAATAAGATGAAATATTTACATGGCTAAGTAATTATAATTAAAAAATAAACCGGCCAAGTGTGTGTCGGACTTCTCACATTTATGGTTCCGTACCAAATGTATTTTTGACTATTCGTATGGCTTTGGGTCAACAAGATGCTTATACTGTCAAAATTTGAAGACTGTAGCTCCAAACATTTGGCTGTAAAACCTGTAAAACTCTATCAGTTAGAATTGATGACAAATGTCATGATTTCATGAAATACTACATTTGACATCAATTCTAACTGAAAGAGTTGTATTGATTGCTACGGCCGCGAATCATATTTTGACCAAGATATAACATGACACTGACCAGCAAATTGCAAAAAATGTAGAAAATAAAATGAATTTCGCGGGCTACCCTGGCACTTCCACCTTAACATATTTGTATGTAAAACAGACACGTTGACTGTCAGACAACAGACACAAAAGAAAATCTATTGTTCGTGGTCACCGGTGACCTACGTGACAGATGAGGTAAAAACTTTTTACAAAAAAAATACAACCGACTTCCATAAATAATACTAAAAAATGCAAAATAAATTTAATTTCGGAAGTCGGTGTTTCTAGTTTGGTTTCATCGTTATTGACACCGACTTCCGAAATTAAAGTTATTTTGCATTTTTTAGTATTATTTATTGAAGTCGGTTGTATTTTTTTTTTCACTTTTTAGTTGTTGTACCCCATTCTAAAACTAAATTAATAGTAAAGTTATGCCCGAACTGATAGTCCCAAAAATAGGGAATTTGATAACCTCCTCCTTTTTTTGAAGTCGGTTAAACACAAAGATATATCGTCCAAAACACAATCATAAAATTAAATTATCCGCCACTTGTTCGCTAGCACACTCGATTATGCCATCAAAAACGGAAAAAAATCAAGCATAAACATTTAACTAAATTAAATAAGCCTCCAGACATAACTGGTGTGCCCGCTTACTGATGGTTTTAATAAAATTAACCTATCAGGTACCACAACATCAATTTTTTTTTTTTTTGCGTTTCTAAATATAATAATGAATAATTCTAATTTTTAGAATCATAATTGTTTTTGCATTGAGCTGTGACAAACAGTGCATTAATGAAAAACTGTAACATATCTGCACTGTTTTAGTTCTAAGCAAAAAATACGTCCTTTGTGAAAGAAAATATTATTTTGTTACAGCCTTAGGCCTGGAAGATGAACTAATTATAAGCCGGAGACACAAACCGGAGCCAGCGGGAGGGGTTTCCTTCAACATTCTGTCAGATGAAATGATACTCAGCGTGTTTCGGTGGCTGCCGAAACGTACCCTGGCGCATTGCATGACGGTCTGTAAGAGGTAAGAGCGATCATAATATTTATCATCCCCACATTCATAACATGAAAACCTGAAATGTGGTCATAATCTGATAGGACCGCTGTGTTTAGTGTGTCACGTTGCGGAGCCAGAGTAATGGTGTGACGCGTAGAGGATGTCATAGGAGTGACACGCAGAGGACGAAGTAGAGTAGGAGGACCGTAGATGAGAGTTAGATGAAGATAAACACGACGAGTTCAGACGTATATTTTATTATATACAGTAGGCTTGATTATATGGAGCACTTATTAATCGTACGTACACCACACACTGTGACTAGGTAAAGGTATAAATTGTATTATTGCTAGGAACTGCCTGGTTATAAGAGCTGCACTTCACTGTTCTAGTAACTTTTACAAACTGGTAACTGTCATTTTTTGAATAGAAGGAAAATGTCAATGATGGATAGGAGCTTAGTCTAGCTCGGCAGCAGAATTAGAACTGATTTTTAATATAAAAACAGATTATTGACAGAGAAAACTAGTAATATTTGAATTTCAAATTAAAAAAGGTAGGAAAGAACGTAGTTTTGGAATAGAGGTCATAAAATAAACAAGGCCTTAACACTGCCTTGTTACAAGTGAATCCTCAAAAACACAGTATTCTGCTGAACCGATTCAGTGCATAAGGCCAACTTCTCAAAATACTAATTGCCCAGTAACTGGGTTGTGGAGGTCAAATAATCAGTCGTTCCATGTGAAATACTGGTATTCAGCCCGTTTAGTGCTTGTTCACGTACAACACGGTTCGGTGGTCTGGGCGAGCTCGTGTGACGTGTTGTCAGAGGTTGTAAACATCCATGTTTACAACCTCTGACAACGACGATCTTATTAACTGACTTCGAAAAAGGAGGAGGTTTTATGTACGACTGTATGTTTTTTTTTTTTTATGTATGTCCACCGATTTCTCTGTCAATTGAGGACCGATTTTCAAAATTATTTTTTTAATCCGATAGAATATACCTACTCCCGAGGTGGTCCCATATAAATTTTATCGAAATTGCTTCAGCGCTTTTTGAAAAACTGAACAAAAACGAAAAATACTTATACCTAGATGCACGTTCCATGTTATTGGAGTTTTTAGTCCTGGGGTAAGTATAACACCTAAAAAGTGAAAAAAAGAAAACTTTTTTTACAAAAAAAAAAAAATACAGTAAAAATTAAAAAATAACTTTAATTTCGGAAGTCGGTGTCAAATAACGAACAAATAAAATAGAAACACCGACTTCCGAAATTATATTTTTAAATTTTTATTGTACTTATTTTTTTTTGGACGTCGGTTGTTTTTTTTTTTTTGTAAAAAAGTTTTTATTTTTAATCAAAAATTATATAAAATAGCTTATTAAGAACATTTTTGTTCATATGATTACTGTTTGTTTTGCCAAATTGGAGTTCTAGAACAGCACTAACTCTTCTGTATTGAACGACATGATGAAAACGTGCTATCGTTTGTAGCGACAAGTTCAAACTGGTTGAACTTACCTGACGCCTACCTGAATCACGCGCTCCGCCGCTAGTTTTTTAATTTTTATTGTTGATATGGAGCAGTGGTGGCCCACTGGTAACGGCGGCTTACAAGTTGTAGGTCGAGATTTCAAACCCAGGCAGTCGCTTTACTTTGTGTAAATTATTTCATCACCACTGCTCTCAAAACGGTGAAGGAAAACATGGAAACGCCGGTTCTAGAACCAAAAAATCGAAGACTTGCTACATCCACCAACCCGCACTGGGCCCGCGTGGTGGATTACGGCCCACACCCTCTCAAAGAGAGGAGGCCTGTGCCCCAGCAGTGCGAACATTAAAAAATGCTGATGATGTTGATAGGCACACGTTTGACCACTACCTCACCTGATGGTAAGCGATGATGGGGTCAACGATGGAGCACGCTTGCCTAGAAGTAACCTATTCACTCTTGACTTAAAGACTCCCAGGTTATAGCTATCAGGAAACACAGACCACGGCAGGGAATTCACTCCTTAGCTGTACGCACAATGAATGTGTTCTCAAAACGTTAGTGCGTGTGGATGGTGATAGTTCGACGTGAACACACATAAACAACATCAAACGTTTGATATTGCCACGAGCGCGCTGCGTGCGTTATTCACGAGCTTGTCCGCTACTTTCACTGCACCCGTGTTTAGTACAAGAACATTTGCATATTGTGCTATTCAATTCAATTCAAAACAACAGCCCCTACCAACCGCCAGACCCCGAAAACACAGGAGCGTGTGCATCCAGTGCCCAACGATTGGACTGTCAACTTTGTCCCCTAACACCCTCAGGATGACGTTGGTACTCCTCCTTACCCTACTCATTACTGACGCGGTTCTCTTGCGCATAATAGCAAAAAAGTCATCTATTTGCGTATACGCAAACATTTCAGACGCACTACAGTATCTAGGGAGACCCAACAGCACCCTGAGGGCATTATTATACTGCACCCGCAGGGCATTGCAGGCCCGCTGCGTATATTTCACCCACAGGCTGCAAGTGTAAAAAGATTGACAATATGCTTTAAAAAGCGTAATCTTTACACCATCCGTACAGCGTGCAAACCTGCGGGCTATCATATTACATCGGACCGACAACGCCCTACGCTCTCTCTCCAAGTCTATGTTTTTGATATTTCGTGACCTCGCCCGCGAGTTAACGTGAACAAGCACTTAGACTGGAAAACGACCCCAAGATAGTCGGGCAAAGGCTAGGCAGGTTTGATTTGATAGTACGGTTGGCGCAGTGGTTGAGCGTTCGGCTGCTGCGCTGCGTGTCGCGGGTTCGATCCCCGCACGTTACAAATATTTGTATGGCCTACAGATAGTTTTTTCCGGGTCTGGGTGTCTTGTGTGTGTCAGTTTACATGTTTGTGAACGCACCCACGATACAGTAGTAATTCCTAGTGTGGGGCAACGTTTAAAAAAAAAAAAGAAATGGTTATTGAAGTGAAAACTTCTTTAGGCGCGTTGGGCATTTTTGAACTTTTCACTTCTGTTGGCATTCCCGGAGTGCCACTCTTTTTTTTTTTCAACCAAACATATCTCTTATTACAGATGGTACAGAGTGGCATGCGACGAGACTTTATGGCAGAGGCTGGATTTAGGCAACAAAACGTTATCAAAAGACGCCTTAGGAAGAATACTAGCTAGAAAACCTTTTATCGTCCGATTGGCTTGTTCTGAGGTAAGATATGCCACTCGAATTCGAAAGGTTAATGTTTTTTCAGACTTAATTAGTATGTTTGTGGCTGTTTCCTTGGGACGCCCTGTAGGGTAAACTGCTGGATAGATTTTAACACACTAAGGTCCGATTTCACCATTCGCTCTATAAACTAAGTTTTACTGAACTAAGCTTAGCGTCGCAAATAAAAACCATAAAAAATATTATAATGAGTTAACCATAAAAGATAGACATATGCTGTCGCGGACTTTTTTTTAGAACTTTAAAAGGAGAACAATTCTATCATACCTAATTTTTGCGTAACTTTAACCGTTTACGCAGCGCACGCAACTGTAGCACTCAAAAGGATATTTTTTTTCCCGTTTTTGCCATATTTTTCATTGATGCTTCGCTCCTGTTGGTCGCAGCGTGATGTTATATAGCCTATAGCCTTCCTCGATAAATGGACTATTCAACACAAAAATATTTTTTCAATTCGATCCAGACGCGTTTAAGCGTTGCTGAAATCGGCCCTAAGCTTCACTTGTAACTAACGTAAACAAATCTTAGAAGTTAAAATTGACCCACTTCCCGGTTTCTGATTAAGCTGAAATTTTGCATACATAATAAGTTTGGATGTCAATGCATGGTTAGCTAAGTGACGTCATTCTAAATCCAATATGGCGGACTAGTTATTTTGTATGCATTCCCATGATATGTGTATCAAATGAAAGGGATTGCTGAGAACTGTACTGTATTTAAAATCAACTGTCAATATTTAAATTTGCTTATCTCGACAAAATGCTGATTTTTTTTTTCGATTTTTGTATTGTTTCTCCAGAATGATGATGATTATTGACAGTTTTTTCACATATTGTCGTTTCCACCTTGAATAAAATATAACTTCACCCACACAACGCACACGCTTCACCTAACGTCTTTTTTTTGTGGTGTCGGAAATCCAATGACATCTCCCGCTCTGGGTGGAGCGGGAGGGCGTGTCAGACTGTTACTGACTAAAACCCACCCCTGTTCCTTCCCTGCCCTGAGTGCCCAGGGGCGCGGTAACTCTGTTTCAAATTTATCCACAACCCCTGGGCAGACGCTTCACCTAACGTTCAATTTTAAATCTAATCACAATCTTATGTAAAATATTGTTTTTGTTTTTAATTATTGATATGCTTGCGTTTACCACTATCTTACCAGAAGGTGTATTCGCTAACTCAGTTGACATCAATTTGATAGGCACTATGCAGTACATTGTTGCTTTGACGTAAAGGAAAAAAAAGTACTACGTAGTGCCTATTGTAATCGATGTCCACCGAGCAAAGCAGCAATTTCCTGCAAAGTGCCTATCAAATTGATGTCAACTGAGTTAGCGAACACACCTGCTGATGGTAAGCTTATGTGGTTAATGGGCACGCCGCAATTGCGGCGGTAGTGCCCCTCTTTGAGGAGTGGCTGGAGAGGCACCACGGGGTCCTCACCTTCCGCCTGACGCAGGTCCTCACCGGACATGGAAGTTTTGGGAGGTTCCTGTGTAGGATAAGGCGGAGAGAAACGCCCGGGTGTCACCACTGTGAGGATCGCCCAGACGACACGGTGGAGCACACGGTGGAGGTCTGCCAGCGGAGCACCGCCGTGGCCCTGGTCCAGGCTATGGTGGGGAGCGAGAGGGAATGGGAAGCAGTCTCCTTCTTCTGCGAAGCTGTAATGCTCGCGAAGGAAGAGGCGGAACGGGTGAAGGAGACTCAACAGAGTCGCCCTCACGCCCCCAGCAGCAGCCGCCGCAGGAGACGCCCTGGGCGTCGAGGGACACGAGACAATCTCCGGCCACCGTAGACCCGGGCCTGCGGACGGCTCGCAGTGGGTAGCTCGCCGTCCGATCAGCACCAGGCCCGAGAGTCGACGGCGCGTAGTGTTCCACGCGCGATGAACAAGAGTCGCCGATAAATTCGAAACGAGAGTTACCGCGCCCCTGAGCACTCAGGGCAGGGAAGGAACAGGGATGGGTTTTAGTCAATAAAAGTCTGACACGCCCTCCCGCTCCACCCAGAGCGGGAGAAGTCATTGGATGATTTCCCACACCCACAAAAAGAAACCTTATGTCAATAAAACTTTTCTTAACTTTCAGATAGGAGAATGGCACCCTCCCTCCCTACCAGCCGCGTCCCGGATCCACTATTTAGACCTGAGCATGTGCACCATGGACGTAAAAACCCTCAACAACGTGCTAGCAACGTGTCACAGTCTCAAGAAATTGAGCCTGGAAAGTGTTATACTAGCGGATAGTTGCTTTGAGTTCATCGGTAAGTTTCATCATATGCCTTTATAAAGTAAAGATAAAGATATATTTATTGCATAACTGTGTACATTAAGTTCTTATTGACAAACATTACATTTTTAGTTTCAACAGTCTACCCAAGTCGGATATGCAATAGTATTTTAAGAAATTAGGTTCTTACAAATATATATTTTTTTTTTAACTCATGCAGATTATAAAATACATTATCAATTAACAATTTTTTCTTTTTTTTTTGAACATATTTCTATTTAATTGCTTAATTGCTGGCGGTAACTGATTGTACACACAAATAGCAGTAACATAGGTACTTTTATAATACATCATATTGTTAATAACCGGTAAATTAATGTCATATTTATATTGTTTCCGAAGGTTTTTTTTATAATTTGATTTGAAATTAAAATATTGCATATTGTTTTTAACAAATAAACATAATTCGAGTATATAAATACCAGTCAGTGTCAGGTAACCCTCCGTTCTGAAGACATATCTTAACGATTCGGTACTATACATGTTATATATCGTCTTAAGACATTTCTTCTGGGGAATGAATGTGGATTGTACGTTTGTCGTAAGGCCAACGAGATGAGATAAAGAATGTAAACAACCTAACCTCTACTGGGTTACATTACGATTGTAAGCGATTATTAGCTCTGTCCTTATCTCTCGCATGCAATGAAGACGTCTGTTGTTTCTTTGCCATCGTTAGGTGGCTGTCGTTGTGTGATTCGTGGTACAAGAAAGTGATTGTCTCTTTTAACCGACTTCTAAAAGGAAGAGGTTCTCAATTCGTCTGGTTTCTTTTTTGTATGTTTTGTACGCGATTTCTCCGCCACTTGTGAATAGATTTTGATGATTCTTTTTTTGTTTGGTAGGCCATTCTTCAGAGGTGGTCCCATATACCTACATTTATTTTTATCGAAATTGATTCAGAACTTTTTGACAAAATCAACATAAACAAAAAAATGTATACACAGGCACAGATAATATAATACTAGCGTACAGATGCCTCATCAGATACAACGAAACGGTACCGCCGTAACTACGGGTTTTCGTCTGGCACAAGTTACTTTTGTTCTTCGTTCGGGCTCGTCCTCTACACCTCGTTAGATGGTGAGCAGCGACGGCTTGCTACTTTGAATGAATTTACTTAAAGTCTTACCAATATTTTCTCACACATTGAGGATTTATTATATAATATTTTTGGCACTTCATAGCAGTTTTACTGTATCGAAATGTGTCACTATTCACATTTTAAAGAAGCGAATGGATAAGCTCTAAAATTTCAAACAGCGTCATCTGTTGGTACAAGAAATATAGATGTCTAGGGATTCGTTCCAATAATCGTCTAAATTTGAATTATAAGCCAATTATTACACAATTTTATGCTTAGGGCTGCTTATTAAGTAAGAAAACACAGTTTTGGCCATATTTATTTTCAAAATATTAATATTAAACTTCAATAAGAAATCGATGCATATTACGCCATCTATTGAGATTTATTTGAACTAAATTTTCTTTGTTCGAGATGAGACCCCGTGACACAGGTGACGTTTTGGTTGTCTCATTACACTTCAAATTCTTTATTGCGAACTAAGTGTACATAATTGGTAAATACGACTGGCCTGTTGGTCTAGTGGTTAGTGACCCTGACTGCTATGCCGGAGGTCGTGGGTTCGATTCCCACCCAGGACAAATGTTTGTGTAATGAGCACGATCATTTGTTTTTTTTTTTTTTTATGTTTGATAGGTTCGCGTTTGACCACTATCTCACCTGATGGCAAGCGATGATGTGGTCGAAGATGGAGCACGCTTGCCTAGAAGTAACCTATTCACTCTTCACTTAAAGACTCCCAGGTTATAGCTATCAGGAAACACAGACTCCGGTAGGGAATTCCACTCTCTAGCTGTACGCACAATGAATGTTTTCTCAAAACGATTTGTGCGTATGGATGGGATGTCTACCATGAACCGGTGGCACTTCGCCGTACGTCTTGTGGTCCTTTGATGAAACGGGCTTGGCGGAATCAAATCATGCAATTCCGTAGCACACTCCCCAAAATGTAAACGATAGAAAACCGACAGGCTAGCAACTCGGCGTCTATGTTCAAGACTTTGGAGTTTCGACTCAACGAGTCTATCATTGCCGATGATCCTCTTGGCTCGTTTCTCAATTGACTCAAGGGCATCAAGCTGGTATTTGGCAGATCCGTCCCAAAGATGAGAGCAGTACTCCATACACGATCGGACTTGCGCTTGATAGAGTTGGAGCAGCTGTTCCGGCGTGAAGTATCGTCTCACCTTTGCGAGGATCCCCAACTTTTTGGCAGCCACTTGAGCCTTTGCCTCTATGAAGGGACCAAAATTGAGGGTAGATGTTAAAGTAACACCAAGAAGATCAAGTTGATCGGTTATCGGCACGGTTACACCTCGGAAAGTTGGAGCCGGGTGAAATTGGCTCCTTTTAGCAGAAAAAAGACACGCCTGGGTTTTAGCAGCATTGAACTTAACCAGATTGGCATCGCCCCATTCTGAGACAGCCTGCAAGGACAAGTTCAAGCGCCCAACCATAGCCTCGTGGAGAGACCGGACCTGAGACCCACTAACTCGTGCGTCAGGCACGTATCTCTCGGCAACAGTGCTGTCGTCTGCATACCCAAAGGTACCGGGTTTTAGCAGATCGTTAATATGCAGCAAAAACAATGTTGCCGAGAGCACCGACCCCTGAGGAACACCGTCATTAATAGCCAGCAGTCCGGACGAGCAGCCATCTATGACTACTCGGATAGACCGATCCCTCAGGAAATCTGCAATCCAATCACAAACCAGCGGGCAGACCGAAGGAAGGAAGCTTGCCAATTAGGCTGTCGTGCCAGACCCGGTCGAAGGCCTTCGAGATATCAAGGGAGACCGCAAGGGCTTCCCCTTGTTTGTCGATGGCCTCACTCCAGATGTGGATGGCATACGCTAGAAGATCACCCGTTGACCGATTTCGACGGAAGCCGTATTGTCGGTCACTTAGGATATCGTTAGCTTCTAGGTATGCCAGGAGCTTACCATTCAGTATACGTTCCATACTCTTACAGAGTACGGAAGTTACCGAGATGGGCCTATAATTTGCTGGGTCAGCTCGACTACCCTTCTTGGGTACGGGTTGCACGTTAGCTTGCTTCCAAGCCATCGGCACTTTTCCAGTCTCAAACGAAAGGCGATATAGGCGCGTCAAGATCGGAGACAACTCAGGCGCACAAGTCCTCAATACAATTGCCGGTATCCCGTCGGGGCCACTAGCCTTGTTCACGTCCAGGTTACGCAGTACCCTTCGGACATCCTTCTGATGAATGCGAATGTCTGACATAATCGACTCGCATCCACCAAGAGTACCAGGGGGCCTCGCGCCACCAGGATCTAGGCGTGAAGATTCCGCGAACAGAGAGGCAAACAAGCTTGCTTTCTCCTCAGCGGAGTGGGCCAGCGACCCGTCGGGTTTCAGCAGTGGAGGTAGTGAGGGGCGGCAGAAGTTCGATTCAACCGACTTAGCTAAGGACCAAAACGCCTTACTACCAGCTGGGTAAGAAGCTAGTTTGTTCCCAATTCGGCTTATGTGGTCAAACCGAGCCCTCCGCAACACTTTCTTGCAGGACTTGGCAGCCCTGTTGAAGGCTCTCTTCTTCTGACTCACGTCATTTGCTTTACGCGACCGAGCGTCGACCCATGCCAGGTAGGCCGCGTGTTTAAGCGCATCAGCGCGATTGCTCTCGGCACCAAACCATGGTCGAGCCTCGCCAGACATTGTTACGTCAGAGAATGGAATGTGGTACTCCATTCCCCTCCGCAACACATCCGTCACGGCGTCCGCGCACGACGAAACATCAGTCGAAGAAAAGCAAGTGGGCCGCCAAGGATAACATGCGAAGAAAGATCGCATACCATCCCAATCTGCTGACCTGTATCGCCAAACCCGCCTGGTGCCTCTAGGGCTAGGATCGGGCGGGGAGTACACGGATACAGACTTCACCAGACAGTGGTCCGAAGTACCTAATGGTGAAGAAATCGACACTGAGTAACGGTCTGGATCTGTTGTCAGCAGAAGGTCCAGGCAATTGGCTGTGTGCGAGTCAACATCCGGCACCCTCGTTGCCCCCTGGACCAGCTGGGTGAGATTTAACGCTAGTGCTAGCTTATATGTCTCTTGTCCAGCATGGTCTGTGCACTGGTATGGGAAGAGCCACTCCTGATGGTGGGCGTTGAAGTCCCCCAGTAACACCAATTGGGCAGAAGGGTACCGTTGCTGAGCCACATCCGCCGCTTTACTCAGGTGTTGTGTGAGCCCAGTTGTCTCCAAATCACCGCTGTGCGAACGGTAGACACAGGCGTAGACAATTTTATCTAGGCCTGTGTCCACTAGGACCCAAAGAGTTGAGAACCTGGAGTCCTCAAGGTTGCGGAGACGCCGATAGCAGATGTCGTCCCGGGCGTACATGCATATACCAGCGCGTGGCTTAAAATTGTGCTCCAGGGTAAACCCTGGGTAAGATAGGTACGCCACGTCAGACGGACATCCGATCTGCGTCTCCGAAAGGAATAAGAGAGCTGGTTTCTCAGTCTCTAGGTGGTGGTGGACTGCGGCGAGATTTGAGTGCAGACCTCGAATGTTAGAAAGGTGCACTTTGTGTGAGAGGGAGTGCTGCCGCTGTACAGCTTTTTTCCTTTTAGTTCCTTTTATCATATTTGTGAAGAGTGAAGGAAGGAGAGGAGAAGGAAGTGAAATGAGGTTCCATGCTGGCTACCTTCAGGCACGCACTGACAGGACGGTATCATTGGGGGACTAGTCTGGAGACTGCGGGGACGCCCGAGCCCCCCCGGGAATGTCCATCGGGCCCTCTCGTCTGGTCGCCAACCAGCACGATGGCGCATTCCGGGATTTTTCGTCAGTTGGCGGGGCAGCCTTTCATGTGTGGCTAGTACACTACTTGGGCCCCCAACTAACTGCGGTCGGCCAGCGGCGCACCGTGCCTCGGATCCCGCTACCCTCCGCGACTAGTCTCCCGATACATCCATATCAGCGCGAGCCCGGTTGGTCTGCCTGCAATGGAACAACTATTTCGACCCAACTCCTCTGGATTGGCTACACTGAGCATCATACCGGAACACGGCCAGGCCGCTTGGCGGTACGTCTTTGCCCAGTGGGTGGTCGCAAGCCATCGGTCGAAACCTACCACCAGTTAGTGTCACCTGATTAGCACCACCCGGGGACTACGTGTAGGGACTCAAAGGGTATACTCCTACGGACGCGGGTGACTCGGCCCATAGGATGATTTCCCACCCCACAAAAAAAAAAAAAAAAAAAACCGCCTGCCTGGGTTTGAACTCACGACCTACAACTTGTAAGTCGCGGTCAATACCACACGGGCCACCACTGCTCCCTAAAAATAAATACATTTATTTTAATTTATTATAATGCTAAATAAAAATAGTCGGTTACATTTATCTGAACATATTGGATACATATTTTTCTATCATCAATCAAAAAAATACAACCGACTTCCATAAATAATACAAAAAAATGCAAAATAACTTTAATTTCGGCAGTCGGTGTTTCTAGTTTGGTTTCTTCGTTATTTGACACCGACTTCCGAAATTAAAGTATTTTGCATTTTTTTGTATTATTTATGGAAGTCGGTTGTATTTTTTTTTGTAAAAAGTTTTTTATTTTTCACTTTTTAGTTGTTGTACCCCATTCTAAAACTAAATTAATAGTAAAGTTATGCCCTAATTGATAGCCCCAAAAATAGGGAATTTGAACATAGTTGGTGAAATTAGGGTGTATCAGGGTGAACTGTACAAATCTTATACCCCTTCAGAGGAGCGTATTAGCGTGATGTAATGTTGTGAAGTGGTGAAAACAATAAACAGACATGCGATTGCAGCAATTCTAGAAGATTTGCTAGCATTTATTGAAGAGTTTTGAGTTGTGTATCTCCGAAGTTCTTCATCAGATCTTCACCAAATTAAAATGGGACCACATGTGAAGCAACAGCTTTCAAATAAATAAAAAAAATCTTCAAAATCGGTTCACGTAGTAAAAAGTTATGAGGTAACATAAAAAAAAATACAGTCGAATTGAGAACCTCCTCCTTTTTTTGAAGTCTGTTAAAAATACGAAGCCAATATTTTTTGGTTATCTAACTGAGGGACTAACTAGATTTTTTTAGTCGTTGTAAAGGGGAAATCTACCTATTCTAAAATGATGAGATTTTCACCAGCAGCCACTTCTTATACCATGTATATTTGTTTCAGGTAAATGTAGTAACTTAGAGACATTAAATATAACGATGGCGAGGAACGTCACCGCTAAAGGACTGCAGTCATTATTAGAGGGATGTAACAAGTAAGTTATCATATACATACTTATATTAACTTCACTTTTAACTATGTAAACAAACCTTAGAAGTTAAATTTGACCCACTTCCAGGTTTCCGATTAAATTGAAATTTTACGTACATGTTAAGTTTGAATGACACTGGTGCGGATTCTCTTGTTCAATAACTAAATTAAAATAAGAGAATCGCTATCTTTTACTAAAAGGTAGTGCGAGAAAAGGACGGCTATAGCTATGAACTAAGTTAGAGATGTCAAACTAGTTTACGCCTTGGGCTTTACCGTGTTTTAGTCGACATGTTTTTACGTGTACCCTTAACTTGTATGGAAATATTAGTTCAACTAAATTTGACAGCTCTAATTTACGTCCGTCTTTTTCTTGTTTTATTAGAGAGAAAAAGATAGCAGTAGCCTAAATTAAGTTTAGTTTGTACAAACCAGAATCGGCACCACTGGTGCCAAGTTGAGCTATTCTACTATTGACAAATGCTTGCACTGACTGGACAGGTTCACTCAAACAAGTGTGGTTCTTTCTTCAAAAGACCATTACAGACACTAAGCTGCATGGTCCTCATATATCATAATGTGAATGCGAGAACTATATAGGTAGTTATATTCATGTAGATTTTATGATTGTCTGGCAGTTAGTATTTTTGCGGCATACTCAAATGTCCTAACTTTGGTATTGTTCGTCGGTTCGCTGAGCTCCTCTAAGTTCTGAGTTGAGCTTCACGATAACTGACAAATGCTTGCACTGTCTGGACTGGTCTACTCAAATCTGCGTGTTGCTTTGCTCAAAAGCTCATCCCAGACATTGGTGTTGATTCCGTTGTGCACAAACTAAACTTAATTTAGGCTATTGCTATCTTTTTCTTTCTAATAAAACAAGAAAGAGACGGACGTAAATTAGAGCTGTCAAATTTAGTTTGAACTAATTTTTCCATACAAATTAAGTGTACACGTAAAAACATGTCGTCTAAAAACACGGCGAAGTGCAAGGCGTAAACTAGTATGGCATCTGTAACCTAGTGCATAGATATAGCCGTCCTTTTCTCGCACTGCCTTTTAGTAAAAGACAGCAATTCTCTAATTTTAGTTTAGATATTGAACAAGAGAATCCGCACCATTTACGTACATGGTTCTCATATGATTGATGTTTGGATTTGAACACTTTAAAAGAGACTTTGACCTCTGAGTTTGCTTCGGTGCTTCTTCTCAGGGTAGTCAGCTAGGAAACCTCGGCCTCATCTAGCTAAAACTGACAAAAAAAAAAGTTGACGTGTAAAAGTTTTTAAAAATCTACTTACATAAATAAAATCATTTATCGTTTACCTACACAGACTCATACCAATATCGGGTGTAAAAAGACAGTTTCCGAAGCCGAAAACCACATATTCTACCCATTTTTTTCCACTAGACCATACCTGGGAATCCATTGGTTCTGGAGATATTGAAGGTCAAAGTCGGAATTTTTTTTTACGTAAATGAATTCCAAGTGTTATTATTAAACTTTTTTCCTAACAAACATTACCCGAATTTTCGAAATTTGTTTTTGTAATTACGCATTTGCAGTTGCAAAAACACAATGAATATCAAACGTATCTGACAAGTACCTACGTGGCTTAGAGCAAAGGGGCGGGGTTTAACTCCACTTGCTTGGGTTTGCGTTACATTGCGCGCAATAAAAAATAGTATTTTTTTTCATACCTAAAAATAAAAGTCGTTTCCCAGCAATAATTTTTGCGCAAAGCTACTTTGTTAGACGTACAGTATGCGTAGTTGACGTCTCTGTGATGTGTCTTTTTACACCCTGTATATACTAAAAAAGGTCTTTGTTACAGTTTACTTTCACTAAACGTATCGTGGTGCGATCTAACTGAAGCCGCATTACAAGTCCTCGTCACCACTGCTCCACAAAGACTACAGCGGCTAAACCTCGGAGGCGCAAGGATTATGAATGACGATAGTAAGTTATCATGATAATCATTGGACCGACTCGAAAGGCAAACTGTGACGTATTTACCCTTAGGCCAAGAGGGCCAGCAGTTCAGCGGATAAATTCGTAACAGAGTTACCCCCTGGGCCTGCAGTCTCGACATAGTTAACGATTGCGTAACGACCGAATTTGTTTGCTAAGAAATTAATGTTACAAGGAGGGAAACTTTAATGTCCTTTAATATTTTGACAAGTTAATTTTATTGTTCCAAGCGGTAAAAATAGGTATGCCTAGGGGTAGCGGATAAATTCTGAAAATGAGTTACCGCACCCCTGGGCACTCAGGCAGGGAAGGAACAGGGGTGGGTTTTAGTCAGTAAGAGTCTTACACGCCCTCCTGCTCCACCCTAGAGCGGGAGATGTCATTGGATAATTACCCACGCCAAAAAAAAAAATGTAAACAGAGCAATGGTCAATGTTATAAACGCGCTGAGGTCAAATAGTTCGTCCGTAAAATTCACAAAGGGAGTACACGTGATGCGTCACTAATTGCGTTTTCGCTTTTTAACCGACTTTCGAAAAAGGAGGAGGTTCTATGTTCGACTGTATGTATGTTTTTTTTTTTATGTAGGTATGTCCGCCGATTTCTCCGTCAGTTGTGTACCGATTTTTAAAATTCTTTTTTTATCCGAAAGAATATACTCCCGAAGTAGTCCCATATAAATTTTATCAAAATTGCTTAAGCGCTTTTTGAGAAACTGAACAAAAACGAAAAATACGTTTATCTCGATGACGTTTTGGTGTACTCCAAATGTTTAAATTCCACGTTCCATTTTATTGGGGTTTTTAGTTGTGGGGTATACAACAACTAAAAAGTGAAAAATAAAAACTTTTTTACAAAAAAAAACAAACGCCCCTCAAAAAAATACACTAAAAATGAAAAAATAACTTTTATTTCGGAAGTCGGTGTCAAATAACGAAGAAGTAAATTACAAACACCGACTTCCGAAATAAAAGTTATTTTTTCATTTTTAGTGTATTTTTTTGAAAGTCGGTTGTTCTATTAGGCGAACACTATACTTAACATTCTTTATTTTATATCATTTGAGCCGATGATCCAAATGAAACATATCAGCGATTCGGATCATTTCAGTGATCCAGATGCTGGAATGACGTTTTGACGTTTGTACTGGTGGTGATTGTTGTCCGATTTCTCGCGGAAAAAAAAAATAAAAAACGACAATATAGTGTTTTATAAAGTTTATTATAAAGTGTATAGAGACATAATACGGGATATACAGTGTAGTGAGGTCACGTTGGTCCTCCTAGAGTGCATAATTCTTTCCTAAGAAAACACTGGATCTCCAAGCCAGTTTTAAGTACCCACAAAGTTTTTTGAAAATATTTTTCTTGTGTTGTGTCGTAACTGTAAACGTCTATATTGGCAGCGTTAGACTGACAACGACAGAGACTGAAAAGGTAAAAAATTTTGGATTCCAGCTAAGGAGGTTTATTAACTAGTAAGCATACCTGTGGGAATAATGCCGGTTAAGTGCGGTGGATGCGGCAAATTTGTGTCAGCGATTGACACAGCGAGGTGCACAAAGTGTGCCATAGCTTATCACCGAGTATGCGTCAGCCTCCCTGCGAAGGGCCCGTTAGTCTCCACCTGGCATTGTCCTGAGTGTAAGAAAAATGTCCGTAGAGATAATAAGGCTGAAACGCCGGTACGAGGATGTATGGCAGAAGTGCAGAGTGAGGAGCCGGAGCACAGGGCAATGCCAGCACCAACACCTATGTCGACGCTGGAATCCGCGACGCCTGTGTCAACTGCTGCACCGAAAACGCTTCTGTCAACTACCGCACCGTTTACTACGCTCATGCAGGTGTTCTCGCCTCCCTCATCCGTGGCTGTGGCTGTGGATGCGGACAACACCTCGGCGAGAATTGTTCCTGAATTCCAGCAGGACGTGGGCTCCGCTTGTAAAGAAAATATTTCTTCCACCGGCTAGCGTCAGAGATACTTTTGGCCTGAGACCCTGTTACCTATCTTCGGGTTTTGTACATGAGGTATGCATGCAGTAAATAAGAGTCCTTAGATTTGGTCTTCACATATATCACGTTTATTTATTGCACTTCAATACACTATATAGCACTCCGTTCTCAGAAAATTGTATGTTCAACTTACAATTTATGTCGAAACACTTTTACCACATCTTTCGAAGATTAGGGGTCCAGTTCAGAGGTCCTCAAACGGCATCTACGCCGTGGTCATCTAATCTTGGGCATTTCTGGACACGTGGGTGCTTATGTTCAGAACCCTTCGCTATTGTCAAAACTGCATAATTCTTCCTAAATATGACGTGACTATGATTCGACCATTTTTATATTTTTATCCTTAAAGTAAATCTAACGTAGGAACCCTGCCAACAAATAGAAAGATTTGATCAGACTCCTGAATGCCACGCGCTTAAGACTTAGCATTAGCACAGAAAAAACCCAAAAAAGATACTCACAGCGTCCTACATCCGAATGCTTAATGCATTTGAACTTAACTCTGGTTCCAGCTACCTTTCGAGACATCAGTTAAATACTTTCTTGGTTCTTTCCAACTCACAGAGGTTATGACACATCTACGTACCAGAGCCAAAAAAAAGTTCTCGTCCATATTTCAAGAATTGCGTTCCATTATCACTCAAATGTCAAACATTCCATTTCACAGTTTAACATATAAATTTAATTAGGCATTATTTATTTCCGAATTACATTTAATGCATAGTATCAATATAGTAGGAACTGTTGTGTTTATTTTAATATATTTTATAACACAATTTCCATAATTATTCAAGATTTCAAATAAGTTGGTCAACCGCCATCTGGTGTCTCTACGTGGCACTTATTGATTCGACATTCGCAGCACTACATAAGTTCTCGGCCAGATGGCGCCACAAACCCCGAACCATCATATTCTTTAACTATTATTTTTTTTAATTGTTACACGCTTTAAAAATGGTAGTGGAGGAGCTACGCACCTTGCGTTTTGACGTCTTGGAGCTCCGGAAAGATGTGGCGGAGCTGAAGGCGTCTAATGACTCTTGTCAAACACGTATGGATGGGATTGAGACCAGATTGGAAGCGTTGGAAAAGCGTCATGAGACCGGTTGCAAACCAACAACAAATTTAAATGCGGTGGAGGGTATGGTTCTACAGCTCCAGAGGGATCTCAATGACAGGGATCAGGAGTTGATGGCGAACGATTTGGTGATAGGGAACGTACCTGAGTCGCAAGCGGAAAACCCAACACACCTGTTCCATCTAATTGCCACAAAGCTAGGAGTATCTTTGGAGGATCGCGACATCCTGGGCGCGGAGCGAGTTGGCGGCAGACACATAAAAGCGACAAGCCCCATAACGTCAACAGAGCCCCGCCCTCGCGCTATTATGGTGCGTCTAGCTCGACGTGACCTGCGTGACGCCGTATTGAAGGGCGCTCGCGTGCGACGTGAAGCTACCACAGAGAATCTCGGACTCTCTGGGAAGCCCGTACGATTCTTTGTCAATGAGAGACTGACAAAGTTTAATCAGCAGTTGTTTCGCCAAACAAGGGCCGCTGCAGGGATTCATGGATGGCGGTTCGTATGGACGAAGCGTGGTCGCATCCTGGTCCGGCAGATGTGGTTGAATCTTACTGTCAATGGTAGAAAGCTGTTGATTGGTACTGCATACAGGCCGCAATGGTTTGGACTAACAAAATTTCTGGATGGAATAACTGACAGTATTAGCGCATTGGCACCTTATGATCACTTGGTATTGTTGGGGGATTTCAATGTTAATCTACTGGACATAAACAGTAAAAACACTAAAGAGATGATGGACTTCATAAATTATACTAAGTTAAATCAAGTGGTACAGTCACCAACACATTTTGTAGGGGAAAGTAGTACTCTCATAGACGTGATCTGTACTGATGTAGGGGTTCGTAATGTGCTAGTCAGTCATATCAGTGAACTTGGCCATCACTCGTTTATTGTATGTGATACAGTTATCAAAAAGGTAAATATTAAACCTAGGTTGGTGGTATATCGGCCTCTAAGGGATATATTGATGGATTACTTCGTAGGGGATCTGACATTAATGCCATGGTTTGAAATAAGCTCACTGCTAGAAGTCAATAGGATGGTGGAACATTTTAATGACTGTATCACCCAATTGTTTGACTTGCATGCCCCCATAAAGAGTAGGATTTTTAAAGACCGCCCCACGCCATGGATAACCGATAACATTAAATTAATGTTTAAGCTGCGAGACAAAGCGAAAAATAAATATAAAAAAAACAAGCAAGATTCTACAAAGAAATATTATTTGGATTTAAAAAAACAAGCTAATGCAGCACTAACACAGGAAAGAAGGGTGTACTTTGACAGGCACATTAACAGCCAGATAAAAAATCCCAAAAAACTCTGGAAAAATCTTAAATCAGATGTATTTTCAGAACATAGTGAACGAATGCTTCCTGGGCAATTTAATGACCCAGACGAGATAAACAGGGCATTTCTGAATGTACCAGGACAGTCCATACTGCCTACATCGCAGTTAACATATTTTGATACAAATAGATTTGGTGAAGCTCACTTCGAGCTTCATAATGTTAATGAGGAAGAAATTTCGAAAATTATTAAGAGCTTGGGGTCAAACGCTAAAGGGATTGATGGGGTTAGTTTGGATATGATAATGCTAACGTTGCCAACCACCCTTCAGGTTATTACGGCAATTGTAAATAAGTCGATAGATACCCACACTTTCCCTGACTTATGGAAATGCGCTATTGTTCGCCCATTACCCAAAATTGCCAACCCAAGTACTTTTAAAGATTTACGTCCTGTTAGCATTTTACCTTGTTTATCGAAAGTCTTAGAGAGGGTGGTTTACAACCAAATGTTGGAATATTTAGAAGCAAACAACATGCTTCCTGACCTTCAATCTGGTTTTAGGAAAGGCCGTGGGACGGCTACAGCCCTTTCAGACGTAGTAGGGAATATCCTGGAGGCACGGAATAGGGGGGAGGGAACAGTCCTTGCACTTCTTGATTTTTCACGGGCCTTTGATGCACTAAATACCACTCTGCTACTTTCCAAGTTGGCCTATTATGGTTTTACAACGGAAACAATAGAGTGGTTTGCTAGCTACTTGCAAAATAGGTCACAGCTCGTGGAAATTCAGAAGGAGGATGGATCGGGGATGTCTTCCACCCCTCGTCAGGTGCCACGGGGTGTGCCTCAAGGATCAATTTTAGGGCCCCCACTTTATATCCTTTACAGCGCAGATATAATTAACTCATTCCAGCATTGCAGGTATCACATGTACGCTGATGATATACAATTATATATATCATTCAAACCAGCTGATACCTTAGAGGCATTGGAGAAAATCAATGATGATCTTGAAAGAGTGATGGTCTGGTCAGATAATAACTCTCTGGTTCTGAACCCACAGAAATCCAAGTTTATGGTTTTGGGAAGCAGGCAAATGATCAGCGCCATTCTGTCAGCCAAGCCAGAAGTTGTTATTAGAGGGAAAAAAATAGATAGGGTAGATATAGCCTGCAATCTTGGATTAACCATGGATCCAGAATTACGATTTGAGAAGCATATCAGTAACTCAATGAGGAATTGTTTTTACAGATTGAAACTCCTATATTCAATTAGAGACTACCTGAGTGTTGATCTACGTAAACAACTAGTGGATAGCCTAATATTATCAAGGCTTAACTATTGTGATACTGTGTATGGCCCATGCCTGTTAGCAAGAACAGAGAAGTTGATACAACGCATACAAAATGCATGTACAAGGTTCTGTGTACCACACACACACGACACACACACACACACGTTGTGTGTGTGTGTGTATACCTCGTAGAAGTCATGTTACTCCCTTTATAAATAAACTTAATATATTGAAAATGGCTGCTAGGAGAAAGTTACATATGGCTGGGTTACTATTTGGAGTAGTCACTACACAAAAACCACACTATCTGTTTGAAAAGCTAAGTTGGAGACAGAGCAAATACGAACCACGCTTTTCTACCAATCCTCTTTGTGGATCAAAGCGGAACACCGCAGCATTCAGGGGAAGTTTCAGATACGCCGCCACGCGCTGTTGGAACAACATTCCTCCACCAGTAAGAGTCCTGAGAACAAGAAAGCATTTTTGGAATACCTTAAAGAAATATTTCATGCACATACAACAATCTGCATGATTAGAAACAAATATTAGTAATAATAGCTGCACTTTTTGTACTAACCTCAAAAGTCATGGCCTACAGGCAATGGT
This sequence comes from Polia nebulosa, assembly GCA_951329385.1. NCBI lineage: Eukaryota > Metazoa > Arthropoda > Insecta > Lepidoptera > Noctuidae > Polia > Polia nebulosa. Next base: position 23,900,537 of record OX589608.1, read on the forward strand.
TATGGTTTTCCAACAGTGTGAGTGGTCTGTCTGATTCTTCCCTATTTAATATGTTTTTGCATTCTTTGGATGTTGGGGGATCTTGCTTCTTCGTACATTGAAGGATCCTTGATCCATTCGACCCACTAAAAGAAATAAAGAAATAGTTGAGTTATATAGGAACACTATAAATATATATATCTATTAATGTGTACTTCCATGCTTTGTTCATGGTATGTTGTACTCCGTGAGAGATTATGGTTACATACTTACAATAAAATACGTCACAGGGGGGCGTCATTACGTCATTCGCGTGATAGGTACTTTGCTGAAAACCAGCGCTGTTGACGATAAGTTCGCCTGAAGTCACAGTATTTTTGCTGAGCAACGACCTGTTCTTGCACGGATGCGACGCACCGCTCAATTTGTTCGTGTTTGTTAAGAGATTAGTTGTTTTTCCACTTTCACAAACTGTTTTTTTTTTGTGTTTCGTTTTGATGGTCTGTTTGTTGTCATTTGCCAGTGTCGCAGTACAGATTACATAGTATTACGCAATATATGTATTGTCTTTGGTTGTTGGCGGACTCTGACATTAGGCAATGAACAGAAGACTTACATTGATTGAATACGAGGCTTTTAGCATTCATGTATGTTTACGTTATTTAATCCATTTTTTCTGTAATGTGCGTTAAATCTGTGCAGAGTAAATTATTTTTCTTTCTTTTCTTTCTTTCAAATGTTCCAATCGCAAAAATGATACACTTTCATGATACACCTAGAAAGAGCCCAAAGATCGTTACTAAAAGTCATGACCTTCAAACCCTTTCTATTCCCCACTGTAACATTGTATGAGAATTGTAAAGTACTCAATGTAAGGCAAACTTATATTCTGCAGGTTGTTATCAAACAACACAGTATTACACCATATAACAAAAAGTATACAAATAAATTCACCATACCTGACGTCTTTTTGCCTTTGCCATGTCACACAGTATCTGGTAGGCGACAACGTCTCCGCCAGTCCATCTACTTATATAATAAGCTAAACAAGACGCTTAATATTAATCACGGCACGATCCAAGAAACCAAACAAAAAGTCAAAACTTGGCTACTTACACAAGATTATGAAACAACTGAAATCCTATCGCAGCGCATGTAAGGCATGTTATGGTATATCTCTTCAAAATCACACACAACCACACAGTTACACTCTCTCCCCCCCTCACACCCTCACATCCTCACACACTACTCTCACACACATGCCCTCACATTTCTTACGCACACACTTTCCATATACAGGATGTAATGGAAAGGTGTGGTCATATTTTAAGAACTGCATCTCCCCATCGATATGAACAACTTTCTTAAAAAAAATCTGAGGAAATTCACAAAAAAAAATTTACCTCCCTTATTAATATTGATCAGCTGATGATAACTTTGTATGGAAATGCCAATTTCTTTTTGGGAATTTTCAGTTTTTTCTTAGAGAAAGTTGTTCATATCTATGGGCAGAACCGGTTTCTAAAATATGACCACACCTTTCCGTTACACCCTGTATAATAAGCTAAACAAGACGCTTAATATTGACTGGCCTGTTGGTCTAGTGGTTAGTGACCCTGACTGCTATGCCGGAGGTCGTGGGTTCGATTGCCACCCAGGACAAATGTTTGTGTAATGAGCACGATCATTTGTTCTGTGTCTGGGTGTAATTTATCTATAATATGTATGTATTTAGAAATATATAAGTATGTTTATCAGTTGTCTAGTACCCATAACACAAGCTCTGCTTAGCTTGGGACTAGATGGCGTTGTGTGATAGTTGTGGAATATTATTATTATATTATTATTAATATTAATCACGGCACGATCCAAGAAACCAAACAAAAAGTCAAAACTTGGCTACTTACACAAGATTATGAAACAACTGAAATCCTATCGCAGCGCATGTAAGGCATGTTATGGTATATCTCTTCAAAATCACACACGCAACCACACAGTTACACTCTCTCCCCCCCTCACATCCTCACACACTACTCTCACACACATGCCCTCACATTTCTTTATTGTTGAAATTATGTCGTAAAAATTAAAAATGATTTTGTAAATAAGCAGTGCCTAATTGAACAAACTGTCTCTGACATTATCATTATCTCTCAATATTGTATTGTAACTTAATTCTAATGGATTATATTTAACAAATTTAATTTTAATATTATAATTTATTGATTATCACTTTTAATGTGACTAACAAATTTAATCTATTGTGTTTTTATAAAATGTTATTAATGCTACTCATTGCATACAAATAGTTGTAATCATCAAGGAAGAAGAAACTGGCTCTTGAAATACAGATATTATAATATATGTACGAGTAGCTGTAGAGTCAGGGCTTCACAAATAATGTTAAAAATTATGTTATGCAAATAAAGAAATTATTATTATTTATTATTACTTTGCCCACGCCTAGGTTGCAACTAATTGTGTTTTCCCTTTCCTATTAGGTTTGGCACCGCTGCAAGATTTAAGTGATCAGGCGGGAAAGATCATGATAGTACATACAGGGTGTAACGGAAAGGTGTGGTCATATTTTAAGAACTGCATCTGCCCATCGATATGAACAATTTTCTTCAAGAAAACCTGAGGAAATTCTCAATTTTTTTTTACCTCCCATACAAATATTGATCAGCTGATGATAACTTTGTATGGCAAGTCCAAATTTTTTTTTGGAAATTTTCAGTTTTTCTTAGAGAAAGTTGTTCATATCCATGGGCAGAACCGGTTCCTAAAATATGACGACACCTTTCCGTTACACCCTGTATATACAGATGTGTGTGTCTCAAATACGTAGGCATGTTGGGCAATTTTGGGATGGGAAAAAGTTTTTTACAAAAATATGGAATCGACTTCCAAAAAAAGTGCAAATAACTTTAATTTCGGAAGTCGATGTTTCTAGTTTTGTGTCTTCGTTTTTTTGACACCGACTTCCGAAATTAAAGTTATTTGCACTTTTTTTGGAAGTCGGTTCTATTCTTTTTCTAGAAAAGTTTTTTTTTTTTCACTTTTTAGTTGTGGTTCTCCATAGACATACGATCGCAGCAATCGCGGTTGATTTGCTGTCAATTTTTGAAGAGTTCCGTTATCTGTCTCCGAAACCGATCATCAGATCTATATGAAATTTAAATGGGACCATTTCGGAACAAACCCCTTTCGAACAAAAAACAAAGAATTTTGCAAAAACATACATAAAAAAAAAATACAAACATCCGAATTGATAACCTCCTTCTTTTTGAAGTCGGTTAAAAATACATTGAAATCGCAAACCGTACCGTCACGTGAAGTCGCGCCCTCACGTGAAGCAAACAAGTATTCACTTCGGACGTGCATTCCTACGACTGACAGTTTTTCACTCAGCATATTGACGTGTACGTTCTCACCCCAGTTATAGAGCACCTGGTGTGCCGCTGTCCCCGGCTGCTGGAGCTGGACGTGTCGGACTGCGGCCGCCTGACCTCGCGCTGCACGCTGGCGCTCACGAAGCTGCAGCGCTTGGAGCACCTGGCCATCAGTCGCTGCTACTTGCTGCCAGCACATGCACTCACGTGAGTCTTCATTTATTTTACATACTAGCGACCCGCTCTAGCTTCGCACAATTAATACACCTAAACCTTTCTAATAATCAATTTTACATTTCAAAAAACATTTCTAATCACTCTGTCTATTGGAGAAAACCGCATGAAAATCCGTTTAGTAGTTTTTGAGTTTATCGCGAACAAAGAGACAGACACACGCGGCGGGAGAATTTGTTATACTTAACAAAAACCCTGTCCGATCCTGAAGGGTATTACTTGGTATCGTACTGCGTACACATATACGTAACCATTTAATGGTTGAGATTATTATTTTTCCCCAATGAAAATAATTAATTTAAAAAAAAAAGGAAAACTTATCAAAGGCAACAAAGTTCACCTACTGTTTCGTTTCAAAGATGCCGCCTAAGCGAGACAGAGTGCCTACAGCGCGGCCAGTGCAGGGCGGTATCGTTTGAAATAAAAATAGGTAAAAATGAAAAGATTTCGCCAGCCGGTGGAGTGTTGTCAACTTACGAAAATTTGCCATATTTAGTGTTAAATTTCGCATATTTTATAAAAATTAAAAATCGATAACTTTTGGTTTTTATAAGTTACATTTTTTTTTTACTTTTTCTAGTACGTATGTTAAACCAGGAATACGCCTTTATCGGATCGAACAGGGTTTTTGTTACATGCTGTGTAATACTAGCTGACCCGACAGACGTTGTCCTGTCTTAGCTATGAACTGTCATATGCAATGTGCCTAGCCTTTTCCTAACCATCTTGGGGTCAACTTCCAGTCTAACCGGATGCAGCTGAATACCAGTATTTTAAATGTATTCACATTATCAGAAATAATTATCGCCAAAATTAAAATCACTATTATTATTTTATTTTTTAAGTTTCAAATGAAATCTTGTTACCCACTAGTATTTAAAATTTACCAAGGGCAGGTTATGGTGCAAAAACAAGATTCGAAACTTCACTCTCGAAAAAACACGGTGAAAATAACCGAACTTCAGCCGAACTTTTTATTTTTACCGAATGTTCGTATTCGGTTCAAACCACATTCGGCCCATCCATACTATTAACTTATTTTCTTTTTTTTACAGTAAACTAGGAAGCATACCATCCCTACAGTACATCGACGTGTGGGGCATGCTGCACAGCCACGCACTGAACGCGCTCAAGGCCGCTCTGCCGCATGTCCAGATCAATATCTTCATGTTTAGGTGAGCTCATCAGTTGCCTTACATCATATAATTTATTATAATAGGTGTTCGTGGCTAAAGTAATAACAGCCGCATGGGTCGATCCGTGGATGGGTGACCATCTTTACATACCGAGACTCCTCCGTGCCTCGGAAAGCACGTTAAGCCGTTGGTCCCGGCTGTCAATCGTGGATCTTTGACAGTCGTTACGGGTCGTCAGAAGCCCGAAAGTCTGACATCCAGTCTTACCAAGGGGTATCGTATTACCCAGTAACTGGGTTGTGGAGGTCAGATAGGCAGTCGCTCCATGTAAAATACTGGTATTCAGCTGCATCCGGTTAGACTGGAAGCCGACCCCAAGATAGTTGGGAAAAGGCGCGGGCAGAACAACATTTATTTATTATAATAACAATTCATTACCAGTAAATAAATAGCAATATCAAATAACTAATTAAAGTTGCACCCTAAATTAAATTTAAATTAAATTAAACAACCTGTCAGGTACCGCAGCGTTGATCGGTAACGCGACAATAGGTTTTTAATAATTGTAATTAATATTACAATTATTAAAAACACACAAAAAATACATAAATTATTAAATAAATAAATATTATTTATTTTTTTCGCACGGCCCCACTGGTGAGGCGATTAGCGGTGACGTGTTCAAATTAAATCATTAAAATCAAAATAAAATGTCAGTACATTATACTAAAAATAAATTAAATAAAATCCAATTAAAATTAAATTATACAGGAAAAGTGTGGTCATATTTTAAAAACTGTTTCTGTCCGTCATACTGAACTACTTTTTCAAGAAAGACATGATAACTTGCCAAATAAAAATAATTCACCTCCCATACTAATTTTGATCAGCTGATGTATGGCAAGTCAACATTTTTATTTTTGGGAATTTTCTATGACTTTTTAACCGACTTCGAAAAAGGGAGGAGGTTCTATGTTCGACTGTAGGGATTTCTTTTTTATTATGTATATCCACCGGTTTCTCTGTCAGTTGTGGATCGATTTTCAAAATTCTAAATAATAAAAACGAAAAATATGTACCTATACAGGCTGTAACGGAAAGGTGTGGTCATATTTTAAGAACTGCATATGCCTATCGATGTGAACAACTTTCTTCAAGAAAATCCTAGGAAATTATAAAAAAAAAATGTTTACCTCCCACACAAATATTGATCAGCTGATGATAACTTTGTATGGAAAGTCAATTTTTTTTTTGGCAATTATATAATTTTTCTTAGAGAAAGTTGTTCATTTCCATGGGCAGAACTGGCTCTTTAAATATGACCACACCTTTCCGTTACACCCTGTATATAGATGAAGTTTTGGTTTTCTCCAATTGCGACTATGTTTAAATTCCACGTTCCATGTTATTGGGGTTTTAAGTTCTGGAGTATAACAACTAAAAAGTTTTTTAAAGAAAATAGTTCATTTCCAAAGGCAGAAGTAGTTTTTAAATATGACGCTTTCCGTTACACTTTGTACAAGTCAAATTAAATGTCAGAACAATAAAAAAAAAAAACAATTAAAAATTAATCATTGATAAGCCTGTGTTGTCTCACTACCGGGCAAAGTCCTCCCACTCCACGTTCCCTGGTCTTCTGCCAATTAGAGCCAGTCCTTTTAGCAGGAGTCCAGCTCATCTCGACATCTCTTTCTGGGCTGGTCACATCTGCTGCATGTCGGAGGAGCAATAGGTGAAGATTACCACTCAGTAGATACCAAACGCACGAAACAAAACGTAATCAGTCTTATAATGTCCCCACTGCTGGGACACAGGCCTCCTTTCTGTGAGAGGGTGTGGGCCGTAATCCACCATGCGGACCCAGTGCGGGTTGGTGGATTAAATTATTAAAACTTCATGCAACAAAAATGTACAAAGGCGGTCTTAATGCCTTAGGCATTCTCTACCAGTCAACCAAGGGTGGTCGAGAGATAACATGGCAGGTGCATAAACTGAGAAAATATTACTAAGAAGAAAATGGTTATGAAAGTATATACAGCATGTAACAAAAACCCTGTCCGATCCTGAAGGGTATTATTTGGTATCGTACTGCGTACACATATACGTAATCATTTAATGGATACGAGATTATTTTTCCCCAATGAAAATAATTGATTTAAAAAAAAAGAAAAACTTATCAAAGGCAACACAGCGCTTGACAAAGTTCACCGAGTTTTTGGCGGGATTTCTTCGAGTGAAGTTCAGCGGCTGTTTTAATTATTCGCTTATTGATTCGTAATGGATATTGTGATGTAAAATTGGTTTAGTTTTGTGTCTCAAGTGTCTACGCAACTGGACAATATGTGGAATCATTAAAACAGGCGCGATCTCGGTAAAATGGAGCTGAGAATTTTATTGTAGTATTGACTGCCTCAGCGAAGTTTGCCGAGAAGGCTGATTCGACACATTTGTTGCCAAATACTGCAAAATACATTAGAATGTGTTGCACCTTCATTCTAATGAAAAAAGAAATGTTTTTGCACCTAATTACTATGTATCCGACTGAAAGACTTGAAAAAGACAAAGTTCACCTACAGTTTCGTTTAAAAGACGCCGCCTGAGCGCGACAGTGCCTACAGCGCGGTTAGTGCAGGGCGGTATCGTTTGAAATAAAAATAATTAAAAAAGATTTCGCCGGCCGGTGGAGTGTTGTCAACTTATGAAAATTTGCCATATTTAGTGTTAAAAATAAAAAATCTATAACTTTTGTTTTTTATGAGTTACATTTTGTACAACTTTTACTAGTGTATGTTAAAACAGGAATACGCCTTTACTGGATCGGACAGGGTTTTTGTTACATGCTGTATAAACAGAGTGTAACGGAAAGGTGTGGTCATATTTTAAGAACCGGTTCTAGACTATCTCACTCTTGACTTAAAGACCACCAGCTTGTAGCTGTACGCACAATGAATGTGTTCCCAAAACGTTTAGTGCGTGTGGGTGGGATGTCCACCATGTACCGGTGGTGCATCACCGTACGTCTACCGGTCCGATGATGGAACAGGCTTGGCAGAATTTAACTATGCAATTCCGTCACACACTCCCCAAAAGGCAACCGATAGAAAACCGACAGGCTAGCAACTCGGCGCCGATGCCCAAGACTTTGGAGCTTTGTCTCGACGAGCTTATCATTGCCAATGATCCTCTTGGCTCGTTTCTCAATTGACTCAAGGGCATCAAGCTGGTATCTGGTAGAGCCGTCCCAAAGATGAGAGCAGTACTCCATACACGATCCAAATTGCGCTTGATAGAGTTTGAGCAGCTGTTCCGGCGTGAAGTACCGTCTCACTTTTGCTAAGATCCTCAACTTTTTGGCAGCCACTTGAGACTTTGCCTTTATGAAAGGACCAAAATTGACGGTAGATGTTAACGTAACACCAAAAAGCTCAAGTTGGTCGGTTATCGGCACGGTCACACCTCGAAAAGATACAGCTGCGTGGAATTCGCTCCTTTTAGTGCAGTAAAGACACGCCAGGGTCCTAGCAGCACTAAACCTGACCAGATTGGCATCGCCCCATTCAGAGACAGCCTGTAAGGACAAGTTCAAGCGCCCAACCATAGCCTCTCGGAGAGACCGGATCTGCGACCCACCAGCTCGTGCGTTGGACACGTATCTCTCAGCAACAGTGCTGTCGTCTGCATACCCAAAGGTACTGGGTTTTAGCAGATCATTAATATGCAGCAAGAACAATGTTGCCGAGAGCACCTTTGAGGAACCCCGACATTAATATCCAGCGGTCCGGACGAACAGCCTCTATGACCATTCGGATAGACCGATCCCTCAGGAAATCTGCAATCCAATCACACAAACCAGCGGGCAGACCGAAGGAAGAAACCTTACAATGAGGCTTTCGTGCCCGACTCTGTCGAAGGTCTTCGAGATGTCAAGGGAGACCGCAAGTGCTTCCCCTTGTTTCTCGATGGCCTCACTCCAGATCTGAATGGCATACGCTAGAAGATCCTCAGTTGACCAATTTCGGTTACTAAAGGTATCGTTAATACGCCAAACTCTTACAGAGAGGCAAACAAGTTTGCTTTCTCCTCAGCGGAGTGGGCTAGCGGACCCGTCGGGGTTCAGCAGTGGAGGTAGTGAGGGGCGGCAGAAGTTCGATTCAACTGACTTAGCCAGGGACCAAAACGCTCGAGTAACAGCTGGGTATGAAGCAAGTTGGTTCCCAACTGGGCTAATGAGGTCAAGCGGAGCCCTCCGCAACACCTTGCAGGACTTGGCAGTTCAAGGCCCTCTTCTTCTGGCTTATGTCAGTGGTTTTATTCTAGATAATATCGTTTTTATATTGGGACCTATGAAATTGGCGTTTTTTTCTCACAAATAGAGGACCTAGTCACTTCTATGAATTAAAATATTCATCAATTGCTTGATATTCTATCGAATAATGACCGTCATAGACAACTGCCAATAGTAAAAAAAACCTTATTACTTAGTTTTATAGCCAAAAAAAAAAGTCTTTAAAATGACTCCTCTTTTTGTTAGCAGAAATGACTTAACTTATTTTAACTTAGCATACGGTGGAGGTTGTCCCCGCTTGGGCGGAGCACCGCCGTGTCCTCGTGGATGCGATAGGTGGCGGCGACCTCTCGCGCCCGGCCCTGGTTCAGGCCATGGTACGGAGCGAGAGGGGATGGGAAGCAGTCTCCGCCTTCTGCGAAGCAGTAATGCTCGTGAAGGCGGAGGCGGGACGTGTGAGGGAAGCTCAACGGAGTGGCCATCACGGCCCCGGCCGCTACCACCGCAGGAGAGGTACTGGGCGTAGGACGTCGTCAGTGGGTAGTTCGCCGTCCGATCAGCACCAGGCCCGAGAGTCGACGGCGCGTAGTGTTCCACGCGCGCCGAACAAGAGATGTTGTCAGCCACCACTGACGGGGCCCATCGTGGCCGGTGCCTGCATGCCTAGGGGTTTTTGGGGGGTGGGAAATCATCTTATGACTCTTTCCGCTCTGGGGTGGAGCGGAAGGGCGTGTCAGACTCTTACTGACTAAAACCCACCCCTGTTCCTCCCTGCCCTACGCGCCCGGGGGCGAGGTAACTCTTTCGAATTTATCCTCCACCCCCGGGCAGCGGATAAATTCGTAACAGAGTTACCGCACCCCTGGGCACTCGGGCAGGGAAGGAACAGGGGCGGGTTTTAGTCAGTAAGAGTCTGACACGCCCTCCCGCTCCACACAGAGCGGGAGAAGTCATTGGATGATTTCCCACCCCACAAAAGAAAACCAATTTTAACTTAGCCAAAACTTATTTTTGTTGCTTAATCTATGTGTCATACGTTATCTTAGTTTTTAAACATTATTGCATAAAAGATTTAAAACATTAGTGTTCAAAGTTGTTAAATAAATTAAGAAAATGTTAGTATGAAAAACGCAACTTCTTTAACATTCAAATTCATATCATATTCTAAATTTTATTTTGTTATACCTGAGCTCTGGGGCCGTATACCGCAAGACTCAAGGCCGGAAAGAAGCCCCAGAGAAGATCATTACACCCGCCTTCGGGTATCTGGCGAGTCGGCGTGCACGAGTTCGTCATAACTGGAGGGGGGGATGTGGCCAAGTTTATGATTACTAGAAATAGGACAGGTTAGACTAACTAAAAAAATAATACCTAAGCATGCTGATAATAATAATAGCAGTACACTACTGGAGGGTTCGGGACAAGGTTATCAGTTGAGAAGAGGTTGTCAGGTCATATCTCACCTCCTTTACATGGATGATTTGAAACTCTTTGCCCCCAACAACTTGCAACTGATGAAGTTACTAAAGGTAACAGAAACCTCCCGGACCCGGACCCGAGCCTGCGGACGGCGAGTAGGGGGTAGCTCGCCGTCCGACCAGCACCAGGCCGAGAGTCGACGGCGCGTAGTGTTCCACGCGCGACGAACAAGAGATGCAATAATGACGGGGCCCGTCATGGCCGATGCCTGCCCAGGGGTTGAGGATAAATTCGAAAAAGTTACCCCGTCCGTAAGGAACAGGGGTGGGTTTTAGTCAGTAAGAGTCTGACACGCCCTTCCGCTCCACCCAAGAGCGGGAGATGTCATTGGATGATTAAAAAATAGAAAAAATAGGTAACAGAAACTTTCAGTAGCGCCATCAGGATGGAATTTGGTGTGGACAAATGTGGAGTCATGCATGTAAATCGAGGGGAGATTATGGAATCCGTGGGAACTCAACTCTCGGATTCCATACACCTTAGATCCCTCTGCTCAACTGAAACCTACAAGTATTTGGGTATGTCGGAAACGTTAGGCATCAATACTGGTGGCGTGAAACAGTCGTTGAGGGAGCGCTTCTTTGGCCGCCTGAATAAAGTACTAAATAGTCTTTTATCAGGCGGGAACAAGGTACACGCCTTCAACGGTTGGGTCATGCCGGTATTGATGTATTCCTTCGGCATACTCAAATAGACTCAGACGGAACTTGACGCCCTGGATAGGAGGGTCCGCACACTGCTGACCGCAAATCGAATGCATCACCCACGATCATCGGTGATGAGGCTGTATATCCCGCGGAAGTGTGGGGGTCGTGGCTTCTTAAATGCTAAGACCCTACACAACCGCGAGGTATGCAGCCTTAGGGAATATTTCCTAGAAACCGACGTGGGTATGCATCGAGATGTGGTCGCTGTGGACAAGGGCCTCACCCCGCTCTCCTTGGCAAACGAGAACTGGCGCAAACTTAAAGTACTGGATACTAATGACCGCAGGGAAGTATGGCAGAGCAAGGAGCTTCACGGACGCTTTTACCGGGTCCTACATGGGCCCGATGTAGATCTCTTAGCGTCCGTATCCTGGCTGCGTTTTGGTGACCTATTCGGGGAAACCGAAGGTTTTGTCTGTGCGATTATGGACGAAGTTATGATGACGAATAACTACCGGAAATACATTGTGAAGGAAGGTACGGTTGACATCTGTCGGGCATGCCACCGGCCCGGGGAATCAATCCGACACATTATTTCTGGTTGTTCTCGTCTAGCTAACGGAGACTATTTGCATAGACACAACCTTGTAGTCAGGATTATCCACCAGCAACTTGCTCTTACATACAATCTTGTGGAATCCGAAGTACCGTACTATAGGTATGAGCCCGACCCAGTTCTCGAAAATGGCAATATGACGTTATATTGGGATCGATCTATCATCACTGACAGGACTATTGTTGCCAATAAGCCTGACATAGTTGTGATAGATCGACAAGAGCGTCGCACAATGATTGTTGATATAGCTGTCCCTCATGACGAGAACCTCGTGAAGGCTGAGAAAGATAAACAAACAAAGTATCTTGATCTGGCTCGCGAGGTTGTCGACATGTGGGAGGTGGATACAGCAGTCATTGTGCCGATAGTCGTGACGGCCAATGGCTTAATAGCCAAGAGCCTCGACGAACACCTAAGGAGGCTCTCGTTGGGCTCGCTGGATCAAGGGCTTGATACAGAAAGCGGTACTCCTGGACACGGCGCGTATTTGTAGGAGATTCCTTTCTCAGGAGCCCTGACCACCGGTAGCTTGGACTCTGTTCCCGATGCCGGTGGACAACTATTTTTTATATTTTTAAATGTTTTTTATTTTGTAAATGTTTTTTATTTTAAGAAATATTTAAAAATGTATCAACATGTTCCTGCCCTTATCCCATGTTACTTGGGGTCGGCGCAACACGTTTTTTTCTTCCATTCTGTCCTGTCAGCCGTCACGCTATCACTAACTCCCTTTTCTTTCATATCACTCCTCACACAATCCATCCATACTTTCTTTGGCCTCCCTCTCCCTCTCCATCCATCTACATTTATATTCATAACTCTTTTAGTTACATGTGTTTCATCCCTCCTCTTCACATGACCATACCAAGATAAGCGGTTCCCTTTCAACTTTTCTGTGACTGGCGCTACTTATAAACTACCTCCAATGTACTCATTTCTCACTTTATTCATTCTCGTTACTCCACACATCCATCTCAACATTTTCATCTCCGCCTTACTGCCGCATTTACATTCTGATCCATACAGTACGACAGGTCTAATCACGGACTTATAGATTTTCCCATACTTAAAGGGCATCCGTCGGTCGCACGTTTTTCCAGTGACCTGTCGCCATTTCATCCATCCTGAGTTGATCCTGTGCGTTACGTCTCGGTCTATATCGCCATCCCCCTGAACAAGCGACCTGAGGTACCGAAAATCGGAGCAGATCGGTATAGGCGTTCCATTGAGAGCTACAGGCATAGGACTCTGCCCGGGGGTGGAGGATAAATTCGAAAGAGTTACCTCGCCCCCGGGCACTCGATGCAGGGAGGAACAGGGGTGGGTTTTAGTCAGTAAGAGTCTGACACACCCTTCCGCTCCACCCTAGAGCGGAAGAAGTCATTGGATGATTTCCCACCCCCCAAAAAAAAAAAAAAAAAAAAAAAAACAGGCATAGGACTGGAGAGATCGCCGAAATCACAGAATCTATATTCTGTTTGATTGTGCTCAATTTCAAGCCAACACTCTCCAGTCTTTGCCACCACGTCTCCAATATGCTCTGGACCTCTAAACCGCTTTCGGCAACCAGCACAATGTCATCAGCATTCAGCATACACCAGGGAGGCTCTTCCTGGATGTCCGAAGTCAGAGCGTCCATTATCATCAGGAAGAGGTAAGAGCTGAAGGCCGACCCCTGGTGCAAACCGACCGCTACACTGAAACTGTCAATAGTGCCCACTGCAGACCGGACTTGGGTACTGCATCGACTGTACATTGTTTGGATCAACTGCACATACTTCCCAGGCACACCTTTCTCCTTAAGGGCCTTTTCGAGGTCAACGAACACCATGTGCAAGTTTTTATGCACAGCTCTGTATGTTTCGCACAGCTGGCGGATAGCGAAAATGGCATCCGTTGTACCCCGACCAGGCATAAAACCGAACTGGTTTTGTGAGATTTCACTCTCTTCTCTCAGCCGGTTTTCAATAACTTTTTTCCTTGCTTTCATACTATGTGACATTAGCTTTATTCCTCTATAGTTGTTGCACTCCAGCACATCACCTTTGTTCTTGAAGATGGGCACCAACAAACCGTTGCACCATTCATCAGGTATGGCTTCTTCCAGCAACAAATTATTGAAGAACAAAGCTAACCACGTCCATCTATCTACCCGTAATGACTTCCACACCTCAATTGGTATTCCGTCAGGACCAATTGCCTTACCATTCTTCATTCCATTCACTGATATTCTCACTGCATCCACACTTACCATTCTCACTAACCCCTCATTCAATGGTTTATTATCTACAACACCACTCCTGATATTTTCCTCATTCATCAATCTTCATCAAAATAGCTCTTCCATCTATCCTTAACCATTTCATCCTCTGATAGAAGCATTCCAGCTTCATCCCTTACACATCTTATCCGACTAACATCCTTCGCCTGCCTCTCTCTGGCTCTAGCAAGCCGGTACAGGTCTTTTTGGCCAGCTGGACTGTCCAGTGTATCGTACAGTTTGTCCTGAGCTTTTGCTCTCGCTATTCCCACAGTTTTCTTAGCTTTTTTTTAACGCATCATACTCGCTCTTTTTTCAGCTTTCAAACTAACGCTTTCCAGTTCTACACTCTGCCATTCCTTGAATTTCTTCTTTTTTTCCTTCAACAATTCCTGTATTTCTGTAGACCATCACCATGTATCCCTCTCTATTGTGTGTGTAATATTTAAAAATGTATTAAAAAAGAAAAAAGATGAATAAATGTCTAAAATACAATTAATTAAAAAATCCTTAATATACATTATAAAAATTCAAAGACAATAGGTTAAAAATAATGATCATCATCATCATCAGCCTATAGCAGTCCACTGCTGGACATAGGCCTCTCCAATTGTACGCCATTCAGTTCGGTTTTCGGCAACTCTCATCCAGCTGCTACCAGCCACCCTGCGAAGATCATCGCACCACCTAGCCTGAGGGCGTCCTACCTTACGTTTACCGATTCGCGGTCTCCACTCGAGAACACGTCTACCCCAACGATCATCGGTTCTACGGCTAATATGGCCGGCCCATTGTCACTTCAGCTTGCTTATTCTGTGAGCTATGTCGACAACGTTGGTTCTCAGCTGAATCACCTCGTTACATATTCGATCCCTCAAAGCTCAATTACACCTTCCGATTTCAAGGGACCCAATTTAGGAACAAACTAACTAGTAAGTAGGAAGCTAGCGATTACACTATCCTAAATTGAACTCCTAAATCGGGCTCCTAAGTCGGCAGTGTTGCCAACTCTTACAAATTCGAGTCCCTAGAGAATCTACCAGGAGCGGACTAAAAAATAAAAAGAGCGGACTCAGATTTTTTTTCTGGGAAAGGGACTTGGTAAATTTAATTTAATTTTAAACACATACAAAATACTAATAGCCCATTTGTAGCGAGAAAGTCGCTAAATTGGCAACATTTAGCTCTAAATCGGAGTGATACGATTACACTATCCTAAATCGTAAACAATTTAGGAAGTCAAATCGGGACCTTTCAATCTCACTATATCGGACACTACTCTAACTGCTATTACACCTTCCTGTTGCCTAAATTGGGTCCCTTGAAATCGGAAGCTGTAATTGAGCCATCAATGAGACTCCAAGCATAGCCCGTTCCATAGCTCGCTGAGCGGCCATGAATTTATGAACTAGCCGAAACGTGGAGGCTCCGTAAGTCATAACAGGCAAGACGCACTGATTGAAGACCATAGTCTTTAGGCTCTGTGGAATAGGAACGCGACGAGAAGACAAAAAAAAACGAGTCATTAAGTTTAAAAATACATTCATACATAAAAAAGTCATTATATAAAAGAGACAACAGAGTCAATAAATAATCAACTTGATACATAAACAAAAATTGTCTTTAGTCTATGACCCATAAGTAAACATTTTTATTCGTGTTAACAATTCCTTTGATCTAATATGTGTGAAAAGTGTATTTAAATATTCAAATTTGAATATTTTGACAATGCTCATATTAATCACGCATTGGGCAGAAATATCGATATTTTTTCTAACACAAATAACGATACTATACAGGTTGTAAGGTACATGAACGAACATACGCGTACTAGTGATTCATTATTCATTCATTATTATTATTATTCATTCATTCTGGACCCCCTAGCGTTGGAATTTTTCGTAAAAAATAATTAATTAAATTTTTTCATTTAAAATGTCTTTGGGGTAGAAAGAACGATTTTATACAGGTGAAAAAAAATTTTTTTTTTTCAATAATTAGGAAAAAGCCGACGAAAAATTCCAACGCTAGGGGGTCCAGAATCATGTACTGAATCACTAGTACACGTATGTGCGTTCATGTACCTTACACTCTGTATATTTTATGAGGTTATCAGTGCAAAAGTGGATTAACTCTCGACTACTTCATTATGAGATCTGACGAATTAAAATTTGGTTAAATTGTCTTTTATGCGAGTTGAAAGTTTTTAGTGCCATCTATTTTTGGATACCAAAAGGTGGCTCACTCCACTATTGTATTGAAAGTTCATAATATAAGGAACTTATTTTACACCAGAGATGTAACTAACTTATATAACCTAGTTTACTAAAAAATCTATTTGGGTCCGTCAGATACCAAAAAAATTGAATATTTTCAAAAAACCCGACTGTAAAAAACAACTAAAAAGTTCCAAACAAGTCACTTTTCAAGCAGTTTGATGCAGTTGGTGGCAGTTATTTTAGTTCAATTATTGATTTCATGCCACTTATCTGCATCAAACTGCTTGAAAAGTGACTTTTTTTGAACTTTTGAGTTGTTTTTTTTTTTTACAGTCGAGATTTTTGAAAATGTTTTTTTTTTTTATTTTCTACAATTTAATAACTTTTATTTTTAGAATCGTCTCCTCGAACCCTTTATTTTGATACCCCACTTAATATAATTCGTCGACTTTATCTTTTTTCTTTTTCACAATATGGCGTCTGGTGGTCGGCATATTGTGTTTTGATTACTGTTATATCTTTAATAGCACTTGCAAGATTAAGACGCATCAATTGACGTAAGAATTATCAAAATCGACCCACGCGTTTGGTCTCTATAGTGCCACAAAGGAACAAACATACATACATGAGCTGATAAACACATAACCCTTCCTTGCGTCGCGCAGTCGGGTAAAAAGATGCAGTGCGTTGAAATAGTCGCCGTGGTACACTTTTTAGCACGACTTGACGCAACAAGCCCCCACTTTCAAACTTTGATGCGTTTTATCTTTTATTGGTTCGGTAAAGCAAAAAATACTTATCCTATATTTTTTGAAAATCTTAAGTTACGAACTAAATAGAATTGTTCCTTTTATATCCAGAAAACATGTCTGTTGTGGATTACACCGCTTTTGTGCTGATAAGTCTCATTTTTAGGATTCCGTACCCGAAGGGTCCATACTCCCGGGCCTGCGGACGGCGAGTAGTAGGTAACTCGCCGCCCGATCAGCACCAGGCCCGAGAGTCGACGGCGCGTAGTGTTCCACGCGCGCCTCAAAGAGTTGTCAGCAAAGGACGGGGCCTGCCACGGCCAATGCCTGCCCGGGGGTGGAGGATAAATTCGAAAGAGTTACCTCGCCCCTGGGCACGTAGGGCAGGGAGGAACAGGGGTGGGTTTTAGTCAGTAAGAGTCTGACACGCCCTTCCGCTCCACCCTAGAGCGGAAGAAGTCATAAGATGATTTCCCACCCCCCAAAAAAAAAAAAAAAAGGGTCCATACTGAGCCCTATTGCTGTCACTCACGTGTCTGTCAGTCTGTCCGTGTCGTGTCACAAAATTTTGTTCCGAAGAATTTTTTAACTTCCCATTGACCTATAAACTTGAAAGGTGATAATGTGTTATTGATTTTACTAACAAATAATAACATATTGATAAATCAGATTTTTGAATTTATACTTCTTATGCGACTTGCAACAAAGATGCGTTATTTTTTTTTTGTCGTTTATAGGCACGTGTTTGACCACTATCTCACCTGATGGTAAGCGATGATGTGGTCGAAGATGGAGCACGCTTGCCTAGAAGTAACCTATTCACTCTTGACTTAAAGACTCTCAGGTTGTAGCTATCAGGAAACAACAGACTCCGGTAGGGAATTCCACTCCCTAGCTGTACGCACAATGAATGTTTTCTCAAAACGCTTTGTGCGTATGGATGGGATGTCCACCATGAACCGGTGGCACTTCGCCGTACGTCTTGTGGTCCGTTGATGAAACGGGTTTGGCGGAATCAAATTATGCGTTGAATGTTTAACGCTCCTGGAGAGGGGGAATAGAAAGAGACAGCGAGAGTGAATGCGAAAAAAAATGAATGTAATAATATTATTATGATTATGATAAGGTTACGATTACGACTACGATTACGATTGTGATTATGATAAGATTACGATTATGATTTCGTTTATTTATTTTTTTACATATAATTTACATTTTTAAATATTTTTAAAAGAAAACATAAAAAAAAAACGATTATGATTATTATTATTATACAGGGTGTAACGGAAAGGTGTGGTCATATTTTAAGAATTGCGTCTGCCCATCGATATGAACAACTTTCTTCAAGAAATGCCAAGGAAATTCTAAAAAAAAATTTTTACCTCCCATACAAATATTGATCAGCTGATGATAACTTTGTATGGAAAGTCCAATTTTTATTTTGCGAATTTTCTTTTTTTTCTTGAAGGAAGTTGTTCATTTCCATGGGCAGAACCGGCTCCTAAAATATGACCATACCTTTCCGTTAAAACCTGTATTTAAAAAATATTATAATAATAGTAATATTTATCTTGTTACGCCAAAGAAGTATAACTTCTTACGTGCGTACAAAAGTACACACACACTTTTTTTTTCTTTGATAATTCCCTCATTTGGTACGGAACCCTAAATGAGCGAAATCCGACACGCATTTGCCTGGTTTTTATATTTTTAACTTGACCATACCTAATCTAACATTGTTTATTTGGTTACAGCGCCATCGCCCGACCCACGGTTGGTACGCGTCGAACATCTATATGGGGACTACGTACACGAGACTGAATAACCATATGTGTACGCTACTGAGACCCACAACTATATACCGCCGTATAAATAGAATTTTAATTTAAAAACGAGAAAATTTTCTCAATATTTTTTTTTTTGAGAATTCTTCCGATCTTTTAATATTTATTTTGCTATCCGGGGCGGAGACAAATTCAACAAATCAAAGATTATTATTAAAATCAGTCCAGCCGCGCATGAGTTATAAATGACGTAACTATCCCGACTTTGTTTTATATACGAAGGAGTATCTGATCAAAAACCAATATTTACATTCTATATACTTTTACAGTTGAAAAAAATACTAAAAAACACTATTTTTATTTGCCGTGTTTTTCTCAGCAAATCCTTTCATTTGGTACCCCTATGATCATGGGAATGCATACAAAATAACTAGTCCGCCATCTTGGATTTAGAATGACGTCACTTAGCTAAACATGTATTATCATCCAAACTAAACATGTAGGCAAAATTTCAGCTTAATCAGAAACCGTGAAGTGGGTCAAATTTAACTTCTGTTTGTTTACATTGTTGCGGATTCTGTTGTGCACAAGCTAAACTTAATTTAGGCTATTCCTATCTTTTTCTCTCTATTAAAACAAGAAAGAGACGGAAGTAAATTAGAGCTGTCAAATTTAGTTGAACCAATATTACCATGCAAATTTAGGGTACACGTAAAAACATGTCGACTAAAACACGGTAAAGTACAAGGCGTAAACTAATTTGACATTTCTAACTTAGTTCATAGCTATAGCCGTCCTTTTCTCGCACTGCCTTTTAGTAAAAGAAAACGATTCTCTAATTTTAGTTTAGATATTTAACAAGAGAATCGGCACCATTGTTAGTGTTTTAATAAACATTTTACAATAACCAGTATTACATAAGGTAATTATTGGGTTTTGATCCGAATTAAATTTTTAAATGGGCTTTTTATTATAGACTTGTTATTTCAAACAAACCGAATGAAATCCTACTAATATTATAAATGCTAAGTTTGATTTTGGGGTAAACAATTACAAATTTGTAAATATATTTTTTTGAATATGCATTTATTATTATTATTAATAATGCCGAAATGTGGCTTGGAAAAACTGCCGGCTGGCTTTGAATTTATTAATTTACACGCAGGGTGTAACAGAAAGGTGTGGTCATATTGTAAAAACTACTTTTGTACATTCAATATGAACAACTTTCTTCAAGAAAACCTAAGTAATTCACAAAAAAAAGTGATCTCCCATACAAATATTGATTATCTAATGATAACTTTTTATGAAAAGTTGCGCAATTGATTTCAAAAATTTATAGTCTATGACACACTCACAAATAACGTGATTTTCTATTGGTAAAAGAATTTTCAAAATCGGTTCAGTTGATCCAGAGATAACCCCCAACAACCTCACCAACTTTACCTCTTTATAATATTAGTATATACCACACCGTTCCGTTACACTCAGTAGATATGTATTTAGAAAAATAATATCACATTCTTCAATAGTTTTTACAAGAATGACAGCCATCGGTCGGCCTGTAATCTAGTTATAAAATGTAAGAGTTCTATTTAATGAAATGTGCATTTATGTGTATACAGTACAGATATCCAGGTCCCACTGGATTTGTGTTATGGGGTGCTGTTCAAGGTTTTCAAATTTACAATTTCTCTGCATTTGTAGTTAGGGCTAACATGAAAATCCATTTTATACAGTAGAGTTGATATCCATATCATGGGAATGCATACAGAATGACTAGTCCGCCATATTGGATTTAGAATGACGTCACTTATTTAACCATGCATTGACAACCAAACAAAACTGTATGCAAAATTTCAGCTTAATCGGAAAACGGGAAGTGGGTCAAATTTAACTTCTAAGATTATTTTTTTTACAAAGTTACAGGTAAAGTCATTTAAAATGTTTAAAAAAAATCAAGAGAATTAAAGAAAGCATTTAAGAATGTCCTAATTTAATAATACCAAGTAGGGAGAGGTGGGTTGGGTTCGGGCGGAGGGAGCTGGACTAAGGAAAGGAAAGGAAACGCACTAAACCCTAATGGATGTGCCGGATTAGTGATACTACTGTAGTGTAAAAATTCTTCATCTTAACCATATTTAATTGAGATTGATGCTGCATATGTCCTTTTCTTTCATGCTTCTCTGTAGCCCACTGGTGGGATAAAGAGTCATACGACATAATTTTTGACTAACAAAATAAGTAGATACTTAATTTATTTGCAAATTGGTAAGTTGATTTTGAATCAGTCGAATTTCGACTCGAATTGCCGATACATAAATATTTTCTACACTTATGAAATCAATATTCGTAGGCAGTCCTATTTAAAAGATTTAGTTATAAATTATAGTATATTTAGTTGTTAAAATGATTGTATAAATTATCATTAAAATTTAAGTTTTTTTTTTTATAATTAAATAAATATCTTTTAAATTAATCTTTTATTTTATTTATTGGACCTTATTATAACTTTTAATTAGAACTTATTTTGCACTGCAAGACTGGTTTTTTAGGTCAAACTTATAGGAGGGGCAGTGGTGACCTAGTGGTAACGGCTCTGACTTCGCTGCGCAAGTTGACCATAAGGCTGCCATCAGAAGGACTGCACCGCAGCAACCGGGCGGAGTCGGATGAGCAAGTTAGCAGGGTTTTTTTTTTTTTTTTTTGGGGATGGGAAATCATCGTATGACTTCTTCCGCTCTAGGGTGGAGCGGAAGGGCGTGTCAGACTCTTACTGAATAAAACCCACCCCTGTTCCTCCCTGCCCTACGCGCCCGGGGGCGAGGTAACTCTTTCGAATTTATCCTCAACCCCCGGGCAGGCATTGGCCGTGGCAGGCCCCATCCTTTGCTGACAACTCTGAGGCGCGCGTGGAACACGACGCGCCGTCGACTCTCGGGCCTGGTGCTGATCGGACGGCGAGTTACCCACTACTCGCCGTCCGCAGGCCCCCCACCCCTGTTCCTCCCTGCCCTACGCGTTAGCAGGGTAGCGGATAAAATGCCTAGGGGTAGCGGATAAATTCGTAACAGAGTTACCGCTCCCCTGGGCACTCAGGCAGGGAAGGAACTGGGGTGGGTTTTAGTCAGTAAGAGTCTGACACGCCCTCCCGCTCCACCCAGAGCGGGAGATGCAGTCGCGCGGTGGCTATATTCAACTGCTACTTTGGTATTGTTAATCGGTTCGTTGAGCTCCTCAAACTTCTGAGTTGAGCTTCACACTAACTGACAAATGCTTGCACTGTCTGGACAGGTCCACTCGAATTTGCGTGTTGCTTTCCTCAAAAGCTCATCCCAGACATTAACGTACATGGTTCTTATATGATGTGACCAGTACATATTGTATATACTTCTGAGTGTGTTTTGGTGTTTCTTCTCAAGACTGCCTCATCTAGCTAAAACTGACAGAAAAAAATGTTGTCGTGTAAAAGTGTTGTTAAAACATATTTACAAAAATAAAATCATTTATCATGCATGCAGTGCTCCAGCCGCATTGTTACTTGACTAACTGCGTGCGTCAACAGTCAACACTACATGACTCGCCGACCGCGTAAAGTTGAAGTCACGACTGTATGCAGTTAATATCGACTCCACACGTCTGCAGCCGGCGGTAGTGCCCCTCTTTGAGGAGTGGATGGAGAGGCGTCACGGCGTCCGCACCTTCCGCCTGACGCAGGTCCTCACCGGACACGTTTCGGGAGGTTCCTGCATCAGATCAGGTGGGAGGAAACGCCCGGGTGTTACCACTGCGCGGATCGCCCAGAAGACACGGTGGAGCATACGGTGGAGGTCTGCTCCGCTTGGGCGGAGCACCACCGTGTCCTCGTGGACGCGATAGTTGGTGGCGACCTCTCGCGCCCGGCCCTGGTTCAGGCCATGGTACGGAGCGAGAGGGAATGGGAAGCTGTCTCCGCCTTCTGCGAAGCAGTAATGCTCGCGAAGGCGGAGGCGGGACGCGTGAGGGAAGCTCAACTGAGTGGCCCTCACGGCCCCGGCCGCCAGATCGTCTCGCGACGTCCTACGCCCAGTACCGCAGGAGAGGTACTGGGCGTAGGACGTCGCGAGACGATCTCCGGCCACCGTAGACCCGGGCCTGCGGACGGCGAGCAGTGGGTAGCACGCCGTCCGATCAGCACCAGGCCCGTGAGTCGACGGCGCGTAGTGTTTCACGCGCGCCTCAAAGAGATTAGTGTCAGCCACCACTGACGGGGCCCATCGTGGCCGGTACCTGCATGCCTAGGGGTAGCGGATAAATTCTGAAAATGAGTTACCGCACCCCTGGGCACTCAGGCAGGGAAGGAACAGGGGTGGGTTTTACTCAGTAAGAGTCTGACACGCCCTCTCGCTCCACACAGCGGGAGAAGTCATTGGATGATTTCCCAAACCCCCCAAAAAAAAAAGGCTGCAGCGCGTGCCAAAAAAAAATAGACATACAAACAGATATAATTAAAATACGCCCTCCCGCTCCGGGAGGGCGTGTCAGACTCTTACTGACTAAAACCCACCCCTGTTCCTTCCCTGCCTGAGTGCCCAGGGGTGCGGTAACTCATGTTCAGAATTTATCCGCTACCCCTAGGCATGCAGGCACCGACCAAGATGGGCCCCGTGAGTGGTGGGTGACAATCATCTCTATGAGGCGCGCGTGCAACACTACGCGCCGTCGACTCACGGGCCTGGTGCTGATCGGACGGCGAGCTACCCACTGCTCGCCTTCCGCAGAACGCGCTGTAGCCTAAAAGCCGGATGGATTTCAACAAATGAGGTACCTATTATTAGATTGGTCTTGACCATATGAAAAAAAAAAAACTGGTGAAGTCGTATTTTTTTGAGACCCTGGTCATGTGGGGTGTCAAATTAAAGAGCTCTATGAGACGATTCCAAACATATAACTCACAAAAATGTAAGAGAAATAAAGGAACTTTTTATTTGTTTTATATCAGTCGGGTTTTTTGATTTGCGTGTAAATAGCTTGTTTTATAAAACAAGCTTTAAACCTTCGTCATTATGGGTAATGGAAAGTAATCATGATAACAAATCATACTATCGCAAATTAAACTGTCCTACCATTTGCCGTCAGGGAGTTTCAGTCCCTACATCCTGTAGTTGTACACGGACTTCCATAGGAATGCCAAACTTCAGCTCTGTAGCTAACCAACATGGGTTTGTAAATGTTGAAGCAGACTTTCTTTACATACGAACATTGCAAGGTAGCTTGTAAAAAACCGGTTAAGTGCGTATCGGACTTCACACGTTTTAGCGTTCCGTACTAAATGTATTTTTGACTATTTGGGTCGACAAGATGCATAAACTGTCAAAATTTGAAGACTGTAGCTCCAACGGTTTGGCTGTAACTTGTGTGACAGACAGATGGACACGTGAATTAGAAACGTCTTCAGGACGTTGCTTCGGTTGCCGCGGTTCTGCAGTGCGTCCGCGATGTTTGCAGAAGCGTGTACAGATGACTTCTACGCAATAAGACGCAAGCGTGTGTCGTCACTGTTGAGCAGAGTACGCGGTAGCAGCAACGAAATCCTGAGGATAGTTTCTAGTAAATATCAGTGTCCGATACACTCGCTCTGGGTAAGCATCGTCGTGGTTGGGACGATGAAATAAAATGTTTAATTTGTTAAATTTAAATTCTGTACTCACATTATTTTTGATAAGAATTATTGTTCATTTGATATGTGTAATTTGATATAATTTAATTTATTAACATTTATGTTTTATTTTTTCTTGACATTCTGTTCCTTTTTGGTTTTGATTGAAATAATTTTTCATTTTATTTTACTCAATTTATTGACATTTGCATACCGATTGATTTGATTACTGCTACCGAATTGATGTTTATCACAAATCAAGGCCAAGCCTGATTTTGTATGATTCCATATTGTTCTGCATTGTTTTATTCTTTTACTAACATAGATTATAAGTAAATTGTAACTAACACTATGCTGTGAGTCTTGTTACTTGATAAATAAATAAATAATTAGAGCTCCGTTTGGACCCTTCGGGTACGAAACCCTAAAAATAACACCAACTCTGTCACACCAATAGATATTTATTACATCACAATTTAAATTTATACAATAATTTTATTAAATTCTATTTGTTAGTAAAAGTCCTCTTTGCCTTCTGTTCAGCGGCATCGCTGGCTTGTACAAATGTTCTCTTTAGTTTGTTTTTCCTACTTTCCCTGTATTTAGCTGATACCTTCTCTGAGAGATGGGCTATGCGTTTCATAGTAGCTGCTGGGTATCTGTGGAAAAACAAAATGGTGAATTACAGTTAAAATAAATAAAATAAATAAATAAATAAAATATTGGACTTAGAATGACGTCACTCCGCAAACCATGCATTGTCATCCAAACTAAACATGTATGCAAAATTTAAGCTCAAACGGAAACAAGGAAGTGGGTCAAATTTAACTTCTAAGATTTTTTTACATAAGTAGGTGAAGGTGAAGTTAGTAAAGGCGTGTTAAGTTAAGTTACAGTTAAGTGCTATGGTAAAACACAAAAGTTTTAGAATCTGGAGCCGAACTAGGAGGAACCTGTATTTCGGCTAACAGTGCCAATCCCCTCGAGTTTAATTATATTAGAGTTCTTATATGCTAGCATCTTACAAAACAAAGCTGTAATAAATAATAGGTTGTATGTTCTGCACCTCTCTTTGTGATAATTATGTGATGTGGTGAATGAGTGAGTGTGAGAGGGTGTGTCTATTTGTGAGTGTGCTTGTGATTTTTATGAGTGAACACATGAATATTGAGATACGCGGTTATAGTGAATAATTATGTAGGTATATAATATACTAGCGACCCGCCCCAGCTTCGCTCGGGTACAAATTATACATATAAACCTTCCTCTTCAATCACTGTATCTATTAAAAAAAACCGCATCAAAATCCGTTGCGTAGTTTTAAAGATTTAAGCATACATAGGGATATAGGGACAGAGAAAGCGACTTTGTTTTATACTATGTAGTGATTTGTAAATAGATAATGAATTTTTTCTAACATTAATTACAGTCTATCTTGGTACAGTTAGAAGTTGCTCGGTCTCTTCATATGTAAGACCTTGTAGGTATTCCAATACTTTTTCTTGCAACGCCCTGTGTTGAGCGGATACATATATTAAGTTTATTGTAGATAAAGTTATTGTAGAGAAATTAAAGAATTTAGTACTAAATTTAGTGCTGTAAAACCTGTGTTGTGTACAATCCATATAATTTCTGCGTGTATTTAAGATCTGGGGGTGAATGAGTATGTTTATAGTTGAAAAATCATAACAAGGTTTTGTATCTGCTATCTTAATTTAATGTGTACATAAAATGTGTCTGTGCTGTTGAGCATTGAAGTTCCTTTATCTGGAGCTAATCACGTAATCGTACGCAAAATTTGAGCTCAATAGGATACCAACAAACGGTTTGCAAATTCTGACAGAAAACTTACAAACATACAAACAGTAAAAGTTATTTAAAAGCTTGTAAAAGGTAGGATTTCATTATTACTTAGTAACTGGGTTGTGGAGGTCAGATAAGCAGTTGCTCCAAGTACTGGTATTTAGCTGCATCTGGTTATATAGTACAAGAAGCAGACAACACAGGTAGTTGCGGAAATGCTGGGCAGATGATGGCTACATTGAGCAGCATACAAATAATACATCTGGTAATACAATTCTATAAGTTGCGGCAAATTGTCTGTAGTCTATGGCTCCCTCAATGGTGAAAGGAAGTGAAATATTAAAAAAAATTTTCTTTCTTTATTTTTTTATTGTTTAGTTTGATTGAGCTGCAACAAATCAAATCGTACTATTGCAAAAGTTTGTATGTTTGAACCTCAATCACACAAAAAATGCTGAAGAGATTTGGATGAAATTTTGCAAAGATACCTGGATTAACACAAGCTACTTTTTGGTTCTACGACACTATATTATAATTCTGATCTCCTGGTATTTTGTGAGCCTTTACCGCTCATCCAGGCCGTCTTTGAATTTCCCACCTGTCTTCCCTAAAGGCTCCAATACAGTGCCGCCCGCTTTTACCGAGCGGGACTTGCGGCAGTGCCGGCGGCACTGTGTGTAGGAGCCTTTAGGGGAGACTGAAGTGGGAAATTCAGACGGGCTGGATGAGCGGTAAAGACTCACAAAATACCAGGAGATCAGAATTCGAAATGTCGGAAATTGTAATTAGTGATTCTAGCCGCCACCAGCTTTTAATCATTCACATTTTTTTTATTTCTCCCTAAACACAATTCGGATGAATACGCAGACGAGGTCGCGGGCAGAAGCTAGTAACTTAATAATAATCTCTAACATTATTAACATACCGACATCCCAAGAACTCAATGTTAGTAAACAGTTGTGCCAGAGTAATCAGTTCTCCCTCTTCGAAATCATCTTTATGTTCTTCCATGAAATTGCGCCTCACTTCCCATTGTTCGTCAGATTCATGCTCCGTGCGCAGCGAGTCGATGTCTACGATGGGTTTCATTGTTTATTATCGCATTTACAGCGAGTTTTTAACAAAAATCAAAAATATGAAACGTGCGCGAATCGTAAAAAGCTTTTTTTTTCTTTTTTTTTTTTTGTTCCTTTTGGAACAGGCTAAGATCTGAGACCATACTGCCTAGTCATTAGTAGTGTATTTTAATTTCTTTTCCCATTAGAATGCAGATGTTACACATTCTAATGTTTTTTGCAGTATTTGGCAACAAATGTGTCGAGTCAGCCTTCTCGGCAAACTTCGCTGAGGCAGTCAATACTACAATAAAATTTTCAGTTCCATTTTACCGAGACCGCGCCTGTTTCAATGATTCCACATATTATCCAGTAGACACAAAAACTACACCAATTTTACATCACAATCACCACTAGGAATCAATATGCGAATAATTAAAACCGCCACTGAACTTCACTCGAGAAAATCCCGCCAAAAACTCCTCACAGAATTGAATTGATTTGACAGGTGTTTCGTAATTTCGTTTTGATAAACGCAGAGTTTGATCTGCCAAAGACTTTTACGATATTGCAGGAATGTTAGATACCGTGCAGCGACAAGTTTATAAATTGCATTTCTGGGGTAAGACGCTAAAGCTGTAAGTGAAATAAAATGTTTGTCATGTTACGTGACTGTGACTGAAATAAGTTGTGTTGAACTACGAGTGAGGCGTATTTATCGTAACAGATGTAAATCACAAGTATTCGTGGATACTAGATAACAGTTGTATCCTGTAGTATCATATACCTGTTAAAAAATATCATTCATAATTCACAATACTCAATCACAATCACTACACTCTTCAGTCTCAGTACGTACTTAATAACAAGTAACAAGTATTCGTGCTATCTGTTATTTTTCTTCGTATCTAGGTCTCGCTCACACCCGCTTATTTGAATCTTGCTAAAACGAGCAGCACATATTATTATTATCCGAAAATTCAAATTGTAGTCTTACAAGAAGATCTAAGAATCCTTGATAAGTGACAACTATCTAGAGTCGTATTATCTTATCTGTTCCTAACTTTCAGTTCGGAAACACCTTTGCTGTACGTCATTTATTTACCGACAGACCGTGCTTAGAAAAACCTGTTATAACCAAAGTCTAGACTTAACTGTAACGTGATTCATAATAAATATTGTGATGATGAGAAAGAGAAAAACCTACCATACGCTATCATTCAAGCAATAAAATTAATTACTATATTTTTCAACCGTAGTATTTGTTACTTCCAAACTTGCAACATAAATATTGACGTATTACCGTATCAAACATAGAAGTTCCTATAAAAGGCGTAATTTTTCACAATGCCTATAATTTTCAAGACAACTAGCGCCAAAAAGACATGATACTTCAAACCAATGTATCATATCAATCGATCGAGTAATACGTAAAGTAGTTTTACAATTTGTCAAATAAGTTTTTGTTTTGCCAAAATATTTATAATTTTTATCGTAATTTGTGGGTAATCTTAGTCAAAATGATTTTATACGCCTCAATTATGACATAAAGCATCCAAATTAGTGGTAAACCTGCCTCATAGACATCGTAAAAGGTAAATTAATCAAATATCTATTCGCCTACACTTCATTTCTTTGTTACAAAATTAAAGTTAGAATTTTATTGTCTAAACAGGTCGTTAGAGGTAACTGTAAACTGGAGAAACGTTATAATTGTCGGCGGAAAGTAAGAATACGCTACCAAAATGGCGTTTTCTATACGAAAAATGTTTTCAAATATATCGTATTTTTCAAAATCTGGAGACCAGCCCAATCCAGAGGAGTGTCATACCAGTGATTCTTCAAATCAACAGTATATGGCAGAGGAACCTTCGAAAAGCATGGATTTCCAGTGCATAGAGCCCGATTCTACCTCAAAACATTACACAGCAAGTTTGAAATTGCCTGAATCAGTGAATAAATTTCCTCCGAAAAAAGTTTCGCTATCGGAAACCGACCTCCTGAACATCGAAGTTGGCACCAAGAGTAGCAGAACAAAAAACCGAAATTTAAAACTAGATATAAAAAAAGCCAGCCTGTCCATGCATGAATCTCTGTCTCAAACAGACAATCCGTACATCGAAAATACTCCGAAACACATTTCCTTAGACTGCAAAAGCGCAGATTTATTTAGCATGAAATTCAAACAGTTAAGCTTCAGTCGCTCCTTCGAATTTGACAGCTCATCGGAGTCAGAAGAGGAGTTAGACATAGAATCACTCTCCGAATGCTCTGATACAGACATCTCTATAAAAGAAGAAGAAAAGTCTGAAGTAAAAATGTGCCGCAAAGTTGAATCAAGTTGTGAAAACCAGTTGGTGCCTTCAGCTACTCCGGAATCGTTTGGGGATGTTGAACTAGACCGTAATGAGGAAGAACGGATCTCTTTACTTCTGAACTACCAAATGAAGTTTGAGAAAATGGAATGTATTTTAAAGAAACTGCTGTCAGAGTTCCAATTCCATATTGAGGTCTCCAAAATCTTTAAAAGCAGATCTTTCATAACTGCTTTACCGGGGACTGATGTTTCTAACATACCGAAGATGTTGGGGCAAGTCACGTACATGGATAATGTCAAAGGTGATAGCCCAACGGAATCCTGGAACATAATAATGGAGAAAGAAGATGTTGCCACAAAACACAAGTTCCGCAAGCAACTTCAGACTTTAAAACACTGCCTGGATAGTTTCACTGGAAATTACTTAGAGACTCAGGAGCCTAAGACAAGAGTCAAGCCCATGATCAAACGGAGCATCACCTTCGATCTTCACAAAGGAAAGCGTATGCACAAGAACATGAAAATCTCGAACAAGAAACGCATGAAACACTTTGATTTTCCTGACTACAAAGATGCCCTTCTCAATTTATTCAACGAGTCTGATTTTGATGAGACGGTCACTAAGTTAGACCATACCAATGATGAATCAGGTCATACATGTGGCTGTAATTGCCACAATCAGTCCTTGAGTCAGTCAGATTCTGGGCTCACAACTAAAGATGTCTCAATTCAGTCCATCACTACGTCAATCGGAAACTTCAGTTTGGATTCTACTACACTCTCCGCTTATTCTGAGTCCCTCGATCAAGTTATTAGTTACAACAGCTTTGATGATTCTACTCTTTTCAATACTCTACAGCAGAAGCCAGCGATCGAGCGCTTAACTTTCTACATTCAAGTTCATAGCATACAAATACGCTGCCACACAGCAAACAGCGAAGAATCCAAGAACTCCATCTCTTTCTACTGTCCCGCATGTGATGCCACAGAAAATGAAGAAGATGGTTTGCTCAAACATATCCTATGGCAAAAACACTGCGAAAAAATACACTTCTTATACAAAAGCGTCTACATAAAGAAGTGTGTTGCATTAGGAAAAGAGATACAACCGAGTACAGTCCTTAATCCGATGACAATGTACCGAGATGACAACAAAATCGTTTGCTTTGGAGATGCTGTTTATGCCTGCTCGCTGTGCTTTGAAAATAATATTGTCGGGGAATCAATTTTGATGGCGCACTGTGCTGAAGAAGGTCATGCAGACCGCAAAGAAAAAATGTATGAAATGTTTGATTGAAGATTGAGAACGATGATTGATAATACATGGCATGACCTGGTAACTATTTGATTGTACAATTTCTAGTTCTTCATTTATTTATGATAAGTCAGAATTTTTTCTACGCTATTCTTTATTTGATTTTCTGGACGATGTATGAGCATGCGTGCATGTGTGTTTTTTTTAGCGAAATATGCGAAAGAGCTGGCTATTGAAATAATTTGAGCCTTTTAATAATGTATATTGTAAATATGTCTTAGTGTGCTCGCGATTTTCCCAACTCCGAAAAATACTTGAAAAAAAAAATCTACTTTACAATACTGTTGGATTTTTTTTATTTTTTTATTAATAAATAAGACTTTTCAACCTAAAAAAAAAACAGTAATCAGCTCTTTTGCAAAATAATCCTAACCAATGACATTTTAAATCTATTTCTTTTACCTCTAAGCCTATTTTTACAAAAAAAAAAAAATGAAATCTCTACATATTTTTATACTTATTCCTTGTCTTTTTGTGTTCACAAAAATCGACGATTAGCAATTATTATTAATTAGTAAAAATAAATAATGAAGGTGCTCATGGACTCATATTAGTGCAGAGTGCAGTAGATTGTGTTCAAATTGTTCTGTCTGTCCATTGTTACAGTTTTAGCGAAATAAAAAACCGTTTGTTTTTCGTAGTGGTCGCTTTTTTGTGAAAATGAATTAGAAACAAAATAATAAACAAAAAAAATGTAGCATTTGCTGGTCAGGTTGCTATAATTTGTTACCAAATAGTTATTTTAAAAAAAATCACAGTAAAACATGAAACGAACTCGGAAAAAAAAAATCTCTTTAGTTTGGAAAAAAAATTCAAATTTGCGTTTCGATTTTTGTAAAAATTAAAACGTTAATCACTTATAATCAAAGATTTTCATTGAAAAAATAATTGAGGTTGAATCGTATCAAGCGATTTTATTTATTTTGTTATATTTTGTTTATTGAAACCGAAAAAGCGACTACTCCAAAAGAATTTCTCAAAAACAGGGTGTTATATAGAAGACTTTTTACATCTTTTTTTTAACTTAGCGTAACTTAGCTCTTGTGTATAATAATAGAATAATATTATAATAAGCACATTTAAAACTAATGCCTATAAAATCTTAATTATAAGAAAAAAATATCAAACCCTTTGCAAAGTATTACCGACTGATTTTATTTTTTTGTTTATTTTGTTTTCTGTTTTAAAAATCGAAACAAACTCATATATATATATTTAAATGTGTTTTTTAAACTTTTTGTTGTTGATTCGAAATATTAAACTGTTATTTTTGTATCTGTTTTACCCAACTGCGTCAGAAAGAGGGTTATGTTTACAGTGTCAGGCAATTTGTTATGAACTGGAAGTTATTATAAATCGTGTAGTGTCTAAGATAATATACATAGTTTGTTTATAGCTCCATACTAACTGAAGAAATAAAAAAATAACATATTGGTAAGTAGTAGTTTTTGGAAACTTCAATGGAATATTGAAGACATAAAATTGTCCAATTTTTGTTTTCTTTCGGTTTTTTTTTGTCCTAAATAACTTGCAGTTAATTTAAACAGTTTTCTTTAATTTCTTCAGACGGTAAAGGAGCTACTCGTGTTTAGTCCATAGCAGTCATTACTGATCTCAAATTTCCTCAATTTAGAAAAAAAAAACTCAAAAGACTGATTTTTGATGCCATTTTTAATCCAAATGAAATGCTGTTATTCAGAAAAAAAAATAATGATTTCGTAAAAATAAGAAAAATCCCTCCCTGCTGCCTAAAGATTTCATTTTTGTAGTGCCAATGAAAAAAAAAAAAATACAAAACTGTGATAAGATTTTAGTTTAATTTCTCGGAAACCAAATCTGAATATCCGAATATAGTTTTTCTTATTTTTACTTAATTTATTCGTGTTTTTTCGCCATTTCGCAGCCGCCTATGATAATCTAGATTAATTAGTACGTTAAATTAAATGTAATCATGTTCTAACATTGATATTAAGCTTCGTAGAAGACCAGAAAATTTACCGTAATTATACATTGATTTAAAAAGACACAATATAACTCCAGAGTTAAAAAATCTGCACATACAAACGAAATTATAAAAAAAAAAACATACAGTTGTGAAAATTTTAGAATTTAAAAGATACACAATATATTCCATTGCAATTACGTATTAACTTTTAAAGATAAACTCATGTATGCTAACTTAGATTAAGGTAAATGAAAAAAAAAAAAAACAATAAAAAAATGATAATTGTAAGGCATATCGATCTAGTTATCTAGCTAAGTAAGACATGTATGTGTAACAGTAATGTAATTCAATTAAAAATAACTTATTAACGTAACTTAAACTTTGTGAACCGCATTCTTAAAATGGCGCCGAATCTCTGGAGACTGTAGCCCAGACTCTGAAACGAAAATGAATGTGACAAATTTTACGCGCTGTGATTGATTGAATGTACTATCAACGGCCAATCGCATCACTCGGCTTACGTTTAATTTTTAACACGTCAATATTTTTTATTTGTGAGAAACCGGGTGTAAACCAAATATTGCAATTTAAAAGCACAGCTCAAAATAGACCTAAGTTTAGTGTTGTCAAATATAAACTAAGTCTTCACTAGACTATCATATTGTAAGATTTATTTCGACCTAAATTGGCGGCTCACCCATACACGGTATTCTTCAATTTAAAAAGGCAGTGATTCAGTCTTCTCAGAATTTGGTGCCATCATATTTATTACAAAAACTTCACTATATTGAATTAAAATTCTCTTCTGATACATAACTATCTCACTTTTCAGCAAATGTTGTTGCTAAATCTTAAATCTCTGTTTCACTTTACTCTTGTCAATTACCTATTTCTAGAGACCATTAGACCTTTTAAAACCAATTTTATTTCGGTCCCAATTAATAAATAGCTCATATTAGAATTTAGAACAAAAGTAGCATCATAATTAAAAGCATAATAA
The DNA here is from genome assembly GCA_951329385.1 of Polia nebulosa. Taxonomy (NCBI): domain Eukaryota; kingdom Metazoa; phylum Arthropoda; class Insecta; order Lepidoptera; family Noctuidae; genus Polia; species Polia nebulosa. The sequence continues at coordinate 23,934,390 of OX589608.1, forward strand.
ATAAAATATGCCATACGTAAGCATTAACTTGAGTAGTAAAAGTGAGTTGACTCTGCTCTACGATCACCACTTTGAGCTGACTTCACCAAACTAAACCCAGTTTAAGGCTCAAAAGATGATTTATACAGGTCAAAACTTTGTTGCTTATCCATGATAAACTGCATGATGTAGTATGGCCCCTGTTATTAAGGTCCTTAGCTGGATATGTGTCTCCAAGAATCATACAATTGGCCGTATGGTTTACATTGTGGGAAGAACATTATACCACTTAGTCATCATGGCGTATGCTTAGTTCTTTTGTGCCAGTACTGGACCTTGTTTTGCATTGAATCTTCAAAAGGCGCCTGCACTTTTGGGGAAAAGGCCAAAGAGTGTGGAATTTTTACCTGACTAAAACCCCCTCTGTGCAACACCTAGCATAAATCATCTTTTACGACTGAATTCTCAAACACTCAATTTTAAGTCGCTATTAAGTCACATCTTGAAGAACTATTGTAGCAATAAAACCTGAAGCACGTCATAAATTGAGACAATCTGTCTGCCTTTACGAACTAAGTATGTTGGGGTCAGCTTCCAGTCTAACCGGATGCAGCTGAGTACAAGTATTTTTCATGGAGTGAAGGTCTATCAGACCTCCACAACACATTTGCCGGGTAACTATACCGGGTTACCCTTTGACAAGACTGATGTCAGATTTTCGGGCTTCTGACTGTACTGGCTGTCAAATAATTACAACTGGCAGCCGGGACCAATGGCTTAACGAGTTCTAGTATGTGATGGATCACCCATCCACGGCCTGACCTCGGCAAGCGTTGTTAACTTCGAAGGATGACCGTGCGGCTAAATCTGAACCACAAGCTTCTAAAATAAGTGTCGTTTGAGAATTCAATGGTGGGATCAAAGTAAAGTCAACGGACTGTCACTACTTACACATGATCATATTGATCGAATCATGATTTACCTAAATCATAAAATCAAATCAAAACAATTTAACCCTTTGCAACTGAGGCAAAAATGTGTTCCATAGAGCGTTAGTCAAACTTACTAAATTGTCTTTAGCACTACTGTGATTAAAACTGTTATTAGGAAAAAAAAAACATTGTTAAAAAATAGTTGTTGGAATTAATTGTGCGGTGGCTTTTAAAAAACAAACAATTTTTTTTTTGTTATTTTATGGCAGAATTGTGGCTTTTTTGTGGGGGTGGGATATCTTCCAATGACTTCTCCCGCTCTGGGTTGAGCGGGAGGGCGTGGCAGACTTTTACTGACTAAAGCCCACCCCTGTTCCTTCAGTTGCCTGAGTGCCCAGAGGCGCGGTAACTCATGTTTCGAATTTATCCGAGATGAAAGTCAAAAAGTATATTATAATATTATTTCTTTAATTGAATATGTTAAAAAAAATCCATCCTGCTGTTAAACGTGTAATTTTTTTTTGTACATAATGTCTTGTTTTTTGAAAGCCATCGCATGTAATTGCCTTTTGAGTGTAATCTGTGATCCCAAAAACGTGTTCATATCATTGTACAGCAGTTGTAGATTATAGGGATACTAGAAAAATACTTTACCAGTCATTTTTATTCTTAACATTAACATTTTTTCTTAACATTAAGATTAACATTATTAACAATTTTCATATAATAATTTTCTGTTTAAATTAACCATTGAACCGCTTTTTTAATGTTTCGAATTCTCTATGAACATTTATATTCATTTTATTGGTCTGCAAAAATAATAAGACAAGCTCTTTTTTTAATGAAATTAACCAAAATAATAGGTGTTTTTTTCTTTTTAACCGACTTTTTTAATTAAAATGTTAGTGCATTAGCCTTTCCACCTCTAATATTTAATGTATTTGTAGTGTTATTATCAAGCTAGACTCCATGTGGAGTAGCAAATGGCTGACAAGAGTTGCTACGTAAAATTATCTTAATTATTGTTTTTTATCAACAACTGTCTGCATATTTAAACAATATCGTTTATTTACACAACTCTGGCGAAGCCCGAAGGAGGGTAGCTTTTTTTACAGTTACAGGCATTTTTAACCGACTTCAAAAAAGGAGGAGGTTTTAATTCGGTTGTATTTTTATTTATGCACATATTTTTTTTGTGAAGGTTTACATATCTGTTAATAAATCAGAACATTCTATAAAAAAAAATATATGTACAGAATCTGACCAAAGAAAAAACCGCAATTATTTTGTACAGACAGCATAATAATAGTCAGTTACTGATTTTTTTTTTTGGCAAAATTTGATTCTTAATTTTTATTAGATAATAAAATACCTAAACCAATTTAACCGACTCAAAAAAGTGGTTCTCAATTTAACTGTTTCTCATTGTATTACTTTCTACCACTTTCTAAGCTAACAAGACAAATTCCTATAATCTACAAAAGTTATTCCCTGTGGTATTCTTGACTGTTAACTTATCATTATCATTTCGGGTATTAAAAAATAAACCATTTTCGACTGATTAATAATATACCGTTTTGGAAATACTACTTTGTTTTATTTATACATCCCAATGAAGAGCATTTATGGGGCTCGGTACATCATACAAAGTTAGGGCCGATGCCGATGTCACCATTCGCTCTATAAATTAAGTTTTACTGAACTAAGCTTAGCGTAAAAAATAAAACCATAAAAAAGATTATAGTGAGTTAACCTTAAAAGATAGACATATGCCTGCTGTCGGGGACTTTTTTTAGAACTTTAAAATGAGAACAATTCCGTCATACATAATTTTTGCGTAACTTTAACCGTTTACGCAGCGCACGCAACTGAAGCTCTCAAAAGGATTTTTTTTCCCCGTTTTGGCCATATTTTTCATAGCTGCTTCACTCCTGTTGGTTGCAGCGTGATTTTATATAGCCTATAGACTTCCTCGATTAATGGACTATTCAACACAAATAATTTTTAATTTTGATTCAGTAGTTCCTGAGATTCGCAAACAAACGAACAATTAAACGAGTTTAAACGTCGAAAACTGGGCGTTTAGAATTGGTGAAATCGGCCCTTACAAGTCCAAAATCTTGGATCACAATGTCTATGGGAGGCCCAATTTTTTACCCGACTGCCACAGAAGGAGGTTAATGTTATTCGCGGTTCGAGAGTAGGTTTGTATGTGAAGCCGGGTCCACACTAGCGAGCCGTGACTGTAACCATTGCATGTGAGCACAGTCCCCACTCTGAGCGCCCTTTAAGGCGCTATTAGCTACCAACGACCTTGAGCGGTTAGCTTGCGTGTTCCGAGCTGAGCTCACGTAACGCGTCGTACGTCCACCCTACTATAGGACTCGCCCATCAAGGAGCGCTGTCCGAAATTAGACGTATTATTAATTTATTATACACTAGCTGCGCCCCGCGGTTTCACCCGCGTAAACCGGTATAAAAATAACCTATGTGTTAATCCAGGGTATAAGCTATCTACATACAAAATTTCATCCAAATCGGTCGTGCCGTTTGAGCGTGAAGAAGTAACAAACATACACACTCACAAACATTCACATTTATAATATTAGTAGGATAAAACAACAGGTATTATACTAAAACACGTATACTAACATATAAATAATTAAATGATCTATAAAATCTTGAAGGTTTCATAAATGTACGCTTTAAAGTTTTTGCGTGATTCTCAATTTTCTAACCGCGTTAGACCTATCTTTACAAATTAATAAACAATAGGTTAAAAAAAATAGAATTCCCAATATTCACATATCAAATTACGAAGAAAATTGTCTAGAGTAACATATTTTTTTCAAAGAAATAAAAATATTTCGCCTGCAGGCGTGGTTTCGACGTTTTAGGCGTCGAGCTACCTACCTACCCGACGCCGACGCCTCCTCCGAGCGGTATCGGGCCTCTCTCTACTAAGGAATATTTTTTTAGCCAGTTTTCAGTACCCGTGAGACGGCTTTTTAGGGTTCCGTACCCGAACGGTCCTAACGGAGCCCTATTGTTGTCACTCACGTGTCCGTCTGTCTGTCCGTCAGTCGTCTATAACAAAATTTTCTTACGAAGAATTTTTTAACTTGCCATTGACATAGGAACTTGAAAGGTGATAATGTTTATTATTATTCCTACTTTACTAACCCTTAAAAACGTATACAGCATGTAACAAAAACCGTGACCGATCCTGAGGGTACGAGTATTATTTTGATATCGTACTGCGTACCTACACATATACGTAATCTTTTAATGGAAACGAGATTATAATTTTTTCCCAATGAAAATAATGAATTAAAAAAAAAAGAAAAACTTATTAAAGGCAACACTGAGCGCTCGACAAAGTTCACCTACAGTTTTGTGTCAAAGAAACCGCCTGAGCGAGACGGTCTTCTACAGCGCGGCTAGTGCAAGGTGGTATCGTTTGAAATAAAAATAGGTAAAAATGAAAAGATTTCGCCGACCGGTGGAGTGTTTTCAACTTATGAAAATTTGCCTTAGTTAGTGTTAAATTTCGCATATTTTATAAAAATAAATAATCTATAACTTGTGGTTTTTAGTTACATTTTTTTTTAAATTTTTTCTAGTATGTATGTTAAACTTAGGAATTACCAATCTCCCTTACCCCTCCCAACGACAATTCGGCAGGGAAGGAACAGGGGTGGGTTTTAGTCAGTAAGAGTCTGACATGCCCTCCCGCTCCACCCAGAGCGGGAGATGTCATTGTATGATTTCCCACACCAAAAAAAAAATGGTTTATACAAAGGTTTAAAAACACAATAGTAAGTAAATCATTTTCCATTATTTATTTCTTTCAACACAGACATACATGGTCTTTTAAACGGTGATTTATGTCTTTCAATAAGTCCCTCCATTAATATACAATCAATGTCACTTTTTAAACCGTTTTCATGCTGTAAGAATGCTAACATCAGTTTGCCATAGTTTTTGTCGCTGCAGCAAAAATCACAATAATTTTTTAAACATAAAAATATGTACTTTTGAATAGAATCTGTTTTGTTACAAGATTTATAAGCTGTGGATATGTTGAATAGATTATGTGAGAACTCTTCAGCAGTAAATTCAATGTCTGATACAATTTCCAGGAACTCCGCTTGATGTTTTGCATTTAAATTCAAAATTAAATCATTTATTACATTATTTTGTATTTCCAAGTCTTTTAAAACTACTTTTAATGCAATTTTCAAGTATTGCGGGTATTTATTGTAAGTTTTAAGTAGGACATCAGTACAAAATCGGGAATTTTCTCGTTTTATATAGTGATGTACGAAGTATTTATAAAAACCCCCTAAGAAATCATTGTTCAAATCTTCAGTGTTCAGAATATGTTCAAATATCTTTTCTGCAGAATTCGGAGGTAAGGTTTCGGCTAGTTTTACTAATAATTTCGGAGTTTTTCTACATTTTTCAATCAAATAACCAAACTTTGATAATAGGTCGATTTCCGGGTCTAAAAACTCTTCTACCGCGTTTGTTATGCTTTCATCTTGATTTTCTTGCGTTGCTGGGCTCTCGTCGATTTCAGGAGAATCATTTACAGTGATAGTCTCAGTAGTTTTGTTGATTAAATCCAAGTTTCGTGGCCCAAACTTTCGCAACCATTTATTAGACTCATCCGGAGGGGCGGCAGCACCTAAACAACTTTGTAATAGTGCTTTATTTTTAGGTGCGAATGTCCATATATACGACATCCTTTGTTTAGAGGTAATATAAATTTTCTATAAGAATTTCTTACTTTTTTAGGCCGCAGCCGAACTGTTTACCATCACACGAAATAAACAAACTGACATCATTTAACCGTCATTGCATTGTCACTTGTCAGTGTCAAACACAGAACATGTGTCAAGTCCAAAGCTTTGTAGTGATGACCAAAATCAGAACACACATTTTAAGTCGATTGATTTTTTTTAATGTAGTAGATTTATATAATAAAAATACTTTGAAAAAAACTTAAAAAATGGCGTCAAAAAAAATCCTCCGCATCGCTGTCGAGTGTAAGTGTGCCCAAAAGACTGGCGGCATTACGGAATTGTACGGCAATGTTTCATCTCTGGCCGAGGTAAGAGCCAGCCCTTGGGTTACCGAAGTGTCCAAGACGTATAGATAAATCTTTAAATAATTTATGAGCACTCGGGCCCCACGGCCCAAGAGTTTCAACCCCGAACGGTTCAAAAATGTAACTAAGATAATATATATCAGACAGAATTATGTTTTAAAAATTTATAAAACCTACTATCTACAGTGTACTAAAACACATTTGACATTATTTTAGAAATTCTTGGAACACATTTGTTTCAAGAAGTTTCGCTTAAATGGAAAAGGAATATTGCTTGAAAGGATTAATAAGTCTTTAAATTCGTGTATTTTAATTTTATTATTTTATTTTAAACTTTTATTAGCTAAGATCTAATATATTTTTTTATTATTATTCTTGATAGGCATGCGTTTGACCATAATATCGTCTGATGGTAAGTGATGATGTGGTTGAAGATGGAGCACGCTTGCCTAGAAGTAACCTATTCACTTCCTATCCCAGGTTGTAGCTATCAGGAAACGAACTCCGGCAGGGAATTCCACTCTCTAGCTGTACGCACAATGAATGTGTTCTCACAATGATTGTTATTTCAATATAATACGAGTATAACTACAATATTATTATTAACTAACTATTTATAACCTAACTACGTACGTATATACAAATACAGAATAAAGTAAGTGGAGATCTAAAAATGATAAAGCTAATGTTATATATTCTACAATTGGCATGAACGTTCAATTATTATGGGTCTCGGAATAACAATTCTCGGTTCATCGGAAACATTTAAATCCAAAGCCTTAAGTCGAACGCGTTTCTTTTTAAGGCCGCCATACGTATGCTTTTGTATGACGTGCGATGACATTCTTTAATAGTTTTTACGGTAAGCATGACCAGAATCGACATCCAATATTACAGCTCAGATTGTACCTCCAGATAAAGGAACTCTTCAATGCTGAACAGCATTGTGTACACATTTAATTGTGTTAACTGGTATTAAAGCATATTTAAAAAAATGTTTTTTTTTTACCTTAGACCTAATTTAACTTGCAATGTTGGTATGTAACGTATGTTCAGGTTAAATCTTGCTAGCTGAATTAGAACAACTTTCTCTTATCTTACAGAATAGAATCACTAAGTTGTGGTTCAGTTCTGATGACAATGCATTTTTGTGGTTAGCATGACCAGAATCGACATCCGGTTTTAGCTCCAGATAAAGGAAATTTTCAATGCTGAAAAGCACGGACACGAAATTTTGTGTACACACACCTCTTAGGCGCCGAAACTCACCTGTGAGTTTGAAAAAAAAAAAAATTTAAATAAGTGAAAAATAAAAAAAAAATCGGCTGACAACCCGGGTTGTCGTCGGGCTTCAATTCGACGACCCGGGTTTATCCGCGTAGCCTAAGAGGTTTGTTACTTAATCTGCCGTTGAGTTGAGAGTCCATATTTTTCTTCACAGAAATATCATATTATTAGAAGCCTCCACGTAAAGTTTTATGGTGCGGAAATAAATGGTTTACAAGAAATAAAAAAATTAACAATTTTTTTACACTTTTGACATTTTGTATCGTCATTGCTTCAGTAAAATGGTAAGGTTAGGTTAAAACTGTGACCTCCTACCCACGAGCCGAGCGAGCGAAGCGAGCGGTGCTCGTGATTTTATTTTTAGTAGGCTACTCGGAACCGAACTATATAATAGGGAGTTATATAAGATTGAAATAACGTTCATTGATCCTCCTACATTTATTGACATTTGTAATTTGAAAAATGGAAATAATGACACAAAGCTGAAGAAAAATGAAGTAGGTTAAAAATTTGGGGCCCTGTTTCCAGCTGAAGTTTAAATTACTTGCTGCAGTAAAATGGCGTTGCCGAACCATTGTACGGTCGGCTGTTTGTTTGGCTCCAACAAAAGTTTAAAATAGAAAGTGAAAAAATTAAATGAGAAATCGACTGACTTGGCTAATCGATCGACTATGTTGAACATGGTATGTACTCCAACACTAACACAAAACTTTCATTCATTCGCAACGAATGAATAGAGAATAAGAATGAATGATAGTTCACGTATATTGTCAATGTCAAAAGTCAATACTATAAATATTGTCTTGTCTGTCAAGTCAATTTGTCAGTTTGATTTTGTATACTGTGGAGTAGGGTGCTGTTGAAAATTATCACAAAATCAATTATAATTCGATTTTACGTTCGTGCTAACATAAATACATGTAGAAGCAAATAGAAGATAGCGGTGAGTATTGATTTTTTGTTAACTGTAACGTTATTTGTTATTACTTTACTAAAACGTGATGATTTCAAAATTAGTTCGAGCTGAATATTAATTTATTTACTTAGCCGGCACAACATTCCGAAATAGCGATAACTATTGTTATTAACTAACCGTTTATTTATACATTTTCCTTATGGTACAGGCCACAGTTTTGTGATGGTTTGTTTTTACCAAAATCATTTTTTTATGCGTAGATTCGTGAAATAGTTATTTTTTTTATTTTAATTGGTTACTTTGGTCTATATGCAGTTAAAGCTACTTATTTTAGCCGTAGTAAGTGACTTCTCAAATCATTGTCACACTTTGTTTGTTATTTTTTTTATTTAACACGTCAAGTCCCTCATTAGCAGACACAATTAAAAACCTTATATTTGTTGATCGCTCTTTTAGTACCTAGTGCTCGCTGGTGTACTATCTGCTGGGTCACGGATAAATTCGAAATAGAGTTACCGCGGCCTTTGGCACTCAAGCAACTGAAGGAACAGGGGTGGGTTTTAGTCAGTAAAACTCTGACACGGCCGCTTTCCCGCTCTACCCTGAGCCGGAGAAGTCATGGTAGTGTAGGTACTATCTGCTGGGTCACGGATAAATTCGAAATAGAGTTACCGCGGCCTTTGGCACTCAAGCAACTGAAGGAACAGGGGTGGGTTTTAGTCAGTAAAACTCTGACACGGCCGCTTTCCCGCTCTACCCTGAGCCGGAGAAGTCATTGGATGATTTCTCACCCCATGACCCCCCAAAAAAAGGTTAAGATACTATCTGCTACTGAACCGAAATTTCGAAAACGCTTGAACAATATTTATATTTATTTCTTAGCAAGTGCCTAAATACAAAGTTTCATGGTTTTATCTTCAATAATGACGGACTACCATACAAACTTTCAACCCCTTTAAACCCGTTTTTTCGCGACAAAAGTAGTCTAAGTCCTTCTCCAAGGTCTAATCTATCTCTGTACCAAATTTCATCAAATATCGATTCAGCGGTTTAGGCTTGAAAGCGTCAGAAACACAGACAGAGATTCTATAAAATATAAGTAGCGATTTCGCAGCTAAATTTTAAGTACCTACCTACTGGCAATACCTAGTGTGAGCTGGTCCCTTCTTGATATTTACTACAAATTACTGGCGTAATGACCGTGAATATGGTGGAGCCTTCAGGGCTCCAGAGGTGCTATAACTTGGGGAACTGTCTTACTCGCTGGCTGAGAGAGTCATGTGGGCAAGTGACTGAGTTATGTGTAGAGTGTAAGAAGGAAAAGAGGGATAGCGCACTCTGGACTTTCATACTGTTTTTTTTTTGTAGGGTGGGAAACCATCCCATGACTGCTCCCGCTCTGGTCGGAGCGGGAGGGCGTGTCAGACTCTCACTGACTAAAACCCACCCCTGTTCCTTCCTGCCCTTAGTGCCCAGGGGCGAGGTAACTCTGTTTCGAATTTATACTCAACCCCTGGGCAGGCATCGGCTATGACGGGCCCCGTCTTTATTGCTGACAACTCTTGTTCGTCGCGCGTGGAACACTACGCGCCGTCGACTCTCGGGCCTGGTGCTGATCGGACGGCGAGCTATCCATTACTCGCCGTCCGCAGGCCCGGTTGACTTTTTATACTGTTAAGGAGAAGATTTCCAAAAACGGTAAAAAAGGTTATTTTTTAAAGCAGTGTATCTCTTAATCCGTAAATAATTTTAACAAATAAAAAAATTTGATATTTTCAAGTTCTATTTGCATACAGTGATGGAAATCAAAACATAATTTAACATACTTTAATGCATCAAAAAAATCTTCTAACATACCTCTTAATTATCTTTAAAAGCAGTTTATCCCTTTATTAAGGCGCTATTAACTGCCAACGACCTTGAGTGGTTAGCTTGCGTGTTTTGTGCTGAGCTCACGTAACGCGTCGTACGTCCACCCAGTATTCGCCCATCAAGGAGCGCTGTCCGAAATTTAGACGCATTATTCATTTATTATACACTAGCGACCCGCCCCAGCTTCGCTCGGGTACAAATTATACATATAAACCTTCCTCTTCAATTACTCTATCTATTAAAAAAAACCGCATCAAAATCCGTTGCGTAGTTTTAAAGATTTAAGCATACATAGGGATATAGGGACAGAGAAAGCGACTTTGTTTTATACTATGTAGTGATAGTGATAAAACAACAATTATTATACTAAAACACGTATACTAAAAATAAAAAATAAATAATTAAATGATCTTTAAAATGGTGAAGGTTTCATAAAAATACGCTTTATAGTTTTAGCATAATTCTCAATTTTTTTATCCGCGTTAGACATAACTTTACAAGTTAATTAAACTATGTTATAAAAATATAATTTCAAATATTCACATATCAAATTACGAAGGAAATTGTCTAGGGTAACATATATTTTTTTTCAAAGAAATAGCACTAGTTGTTTAGACGTGATGTTCAATTAAAAATCATTAGAATATATATATAATAATAATAATCTTTATTTATCCAAAAACATACAGAGTTTGAAATACAGTTTGATATTTGGGTTAGAAATTAGATTTTTATTTTATGTTGCAGGTTCTGTACAAGAAATAATACTCTGCCTCTTAAGCTAGGTTAAACCTGTATTTTAAGAGGCAGTTTACGGTCAAGGTTTACAATGGTCAACAAAAAAAAAAACTTATCTCAAGTGGACTGTGTGTCATTCTACTGTATGGTATTCAAAGAGTAAAATTGTATGTATATGTGTGTTGTGTGTGTGAGTGGTGTGTGTGTGTGTGTGTGTGGATGTGTGGGTGTATTACACAAGATAGGTAAGTAAAGACTCCGTGAAAGAGTAATCCTTTAGAAGCAGCCACTCTGTTAGTTTAGATTTAAGTGCATGTGAGTTTAGATTTATAATATTGAGGTGTTTGTTAATGTTTTTATAAATATGAGTACTTAGTATATAATATTGATGTTTAGCGAAGGAAGTCTTGTGTTGGATACTTGGGGGAAAGTACGTGCGTTTATTTGGAATAGGAGGTGGAAGGCCTTCGTGCTTTCTAAGGGTGGATTTGAGTACATAAATCTGACGAACCGTAAGTACTTTACAGTCAGAGAACAGTTTAGTTGTTGGATACTTATAGGGCTTTTTCATCATAACTTTAAGTATAGCTCTCTGTGCTCTCTCCACCCTCAGAAAGCTAGTTTTTGTGGCACCGCCCCATGCAACTATGCAATAACCAATCACTGATTGGCACAGTGCGTGGTACACCATCTTAAGAATGTTTAGGTTGGCGGATACTCTGAGAGACTTAAATATATGTATAAGACGTAATGTTCTGGTGATGACGGCGTCAATTTGTAGGTCCCATCTCAGTCCGTCGTCTATCTGTACTCCGAGGTATTTAACACTTTCGGATCTTGCAAGCGGAGGACAAGTGCAATGGGTGGCCAGGTTTGTGCAGGAATGAACAGTTATACTAAAAGAAGGAGATGGTTTAGCGTTACGTCGTATAGCAAAGGGAATGTAAGTCGTTTTTTATATTAGAAGTCGTATAACCGCGCCTTAAAAAAATAATAGGTGCATTTAAAGCCCGCACTTTGCAAGCAACGCATTTGCATGGGAATTCGCCTCTAATCTTATCGCATAGCGATCCCAAATTCCATACATAACCGTCTTGGTACGTATATCTTGGTACGTAAAATATTGTGCTGCGCCCTGGAGGCAAACTCCTAAAATGACTGCATAGTCACTCTCTCGCCATTCGTTGGCTCTGGCCATCAGCCTGAACTCCTCAATACCTACCTGCCTACCTTTAGGCGTATACTAGCGTAGCGGCCTTCCCTGTATTTATTTATTCCTATGGTTTCTGTTCTTCCGAAAAAAAAAAACTAAAAAGTTCCAAACAAGTCACTTTTCAAGCAGTCTGATGCAGTTGGTGGCATCGAACCTCGGATTGAACTCAAATGCCACGAACTGCATCAGATTGCTTAAAAAATTTATCATCTTTTGCGGTCGGGTTTTTTGACAGTAGTCAATTTTTAGGGTTCATACCCGAAGTATCCAAGAGCCCTTTTGCTGTCACTCACGTGTCGGTCTGTCCGTCTGTCCGTCGTTTGTCACACAGGTCTTACAGCCAAACGGTTCAAATTCAAATTCAAAGCATTTATTTCAAATAAACCATTTACAGGCACTTTTGGATTGTCAGTAAGTTAGTCAGTCAGAAAGATGAAGCTAATTGCACATTCCAAGGCGTAGATCTCTATGGAGAAGAACGTGCAAGAAACTACATGGACACTCTTTTAAACCATGTTATGTATTACAAAATCCTGGTTACATAAATGTCTTGTTTCTTCTATTATATGAGAACAATGTTAAATAAAGAATTCATAAAAAAAGAAAGATTAAAATAAGCCAGTGGCAGTTGAGAGATGACCAGTCTCAATTGACGGCGCCCGTTCACGAACATGACGCGTGGATCAGCACCACTCAGCTCAACCATATTAAAGGGAACCGAATGACGCAACACACGCGCCACCATCAGCGTGACATTTCAGTGAGCATGACAAACTTTCAACTGACATGCTCGTTCATTTAAAAAAATAAATAAAAAGCAGATACATTATATTAATATTGGTTGGAGCTACAGTCTTCAAATGTTCACAGTATAAGCATCTTGTTGACCCAAAGGCATATATCATCATCACCAGCCTTTTAATATCCCCTCTGCTGGGGCACAGGCCTCCTGACAGAGGGTGTGGGCGTTATCCAACACGCGGGCCCAATGCGGATTGATGGATGTCACATTTCTTCGAATTTTTGGTTCTAGGACATGCCGGTTTCCTCACGATGTTTTCCTTCAACGTTTTGAGAGTAGTGGGTGATGAAATAATTTACACAAAAAAACTTTTTACAAAAAAATACAACCGACTTCCATAAATAATACTAAAAAATGCAAAATAACGTTAATTTCGGAAGTCGGTGTTTCTAGTTTGGTTTCTTCGTTATTTGACACCGACTTCCGAAATTAAAGTTATTTTGCATTTTTTAGTAGGTATTATTTATGGAAGCCGGTTGTATTTTTTTTGTAAAAAGTTTTTTATTTTTTGCTTTTTAGTTGTTGTACCCCATTCTAAAACTAAATTAATAGTAAAGTTATACCCGACATGATAACCCCAAAAATAGGGCATTTGAACATATCAGTGTGAACTGTACAAATCTGTATACCCCTTCAGATCGTATCAGCGTGATGTAATGTTGTGAAGTGTTGTTTTGACCACTTCACAACACCACTTCGCATGATTGCAGCAATTCTGGAAGGTTTGCTATCATTTTTTGAAGAGTTCCATTGTGTATCTCCGAAGTTCTTCATCAGATCTTCACCAAATTAAAATGGGACCACATGTGAAGCAACAGCTTTCAAATAAAAAAAAATCTTCAAAATTGGTTCACGTAGTAAAAAGTTATGAGGACATATAAAAAAAAAAAATACAGACGAATTGAGAACCTCCTCCTTTTTTTGAAGTCGGTTAAAAAGCGCCTGCGTGGGTTTGAACTCACGACCTACAACTTTTAAGTTGTGGATAATACCACTGGGCCACCACTGCTCACTGGCCCAAGCCATACAAATTTTCAAAAATTGGTACGGAACCCTAAATGTACGAAGACCGACATGCACTAGGCCGGTTTTTTTATTCCATGTTTCTATATTGTCATCTCAGTAAAATAAAAAAATCAGTAGACTCCCTTTCTATCTTTGCATATAATTACGTATAGGTATTCTCAATCTATAAAGCTTTCTCACGCTCTTAAAACGAGTGTCTGTAATTAAATACCCTGTTACTATTAAAAATTACTCATAAACACTACCATTTCATCTTAAGGCGCAGTTATACGACTTTTAGTGGTTTTTAATTGAACATCACGTCTAAACGACTAGTCTTATTTCTTTGAAAAAAATATATGTTACTCTAGACAATTTCCGTCGTAATTTGATCTCAGAATATTTCAAATTTTTATTTTTATAACATTGTGTTATTAATTTGTAAAGTTATGTCTAATGCGGATAAAAAATTGAGAATCACGCAAAAACTATAAAGCGTATTTTTATAAAACCTTCACCATTTTAATCTCAGTGTTTTAGTTTAATACTTGTTGTTTTATGTGTAAAAAATTAATAATGCGTCTAATTTCGGACAGCGCTCCTTGTTGGGCGAGTCCTATTACTGGGTGGACGTACGACGCGTTACGTGAGCTCAGCGCAGAACACGCAAGCTAACCACTCAAGGTCGTTGGCAGCTAATAGCGCCTTAATAGTAGCATAGTCAACCCACAGATGAGGCCTATGTCCCAGCAATGGAAACATTGTATCCACTGCTGGGAAACAGGCCTCCTCTCTATGAGAAAGAGTGGGCTGTGAAGGCTGGGATCCACCACGCGGTCACAGTACGGGTTTGTGGATATCGAGATCTCTGAAGGCGGAAATATCCAATATCAATATATTGGTATTTGTTAGTAAAATATACGTAATAATAAACATTATCACCAAATTTTAAGTTCATAGGTCAATGGGAAGTTAAAAAATTCTTCGTAACAAAATTTTGTTAAAAAAGCTGACTTTGGTGGCTTCTAATTCCTTTGACTTTCAATATTTTTTAATACCAAAAATATAGTATTTGTCTACACAACGATACCCCATTAGGATAGGTAAATTTTTTTTTTCGCGCCCTCTTATAACTATGGGAGCTCCCCTAAACAACATTAAAAAAAATGACAATTTACATGGCTTTGGGTCAACTAGATGCTTATACTGTGAAAATTTGGAGACTGTAGCTCCAACCGTTTGGCTGTGAAACCTGTGTGTCAGACGACGGACGGACACGTGAGTAACAGCAATAGGGCTCCGTTTGGACCCTTCGGGTATGGAACCCTAATTAAAACAGGTTTCTTTTGGTATAGGCTACGGTAGGTAAAGTCATCATCATCATTATCATCATTTCAGTCGAAAGACGGCCACTCCTGGACATAGGCCTCCCTCAAGTGCCGCCACAACGACTGTTCCTGTGCATCTCGCATCCATCGGCTACCTGCGACCCTCACCAGGTCATCGGTCCACCTTGTGGGGAGAACACCCAACAAGGAAACCCACTCCAGAATCTTTCAGCCTTATCGACCATCGGTTCTGCGAGCATAGTGCCCTGCCCACAGCCACTTAAGGCGCTATTAACTGCCAACGACCTTGAGTGGTTAGCTTGCGTGTTTTGTACTGAGCTCACGTAACGCGTCGTACGTCCACCCAGTAATAGGACTCGCCCATCAAGGAGCGCTCTCCGAAATTAGACGCATTATGATTTTATTACACATACAACAACAGGTATTATACAAAAACACGTATACTAAATTATAAATAATTAAATGATCTTAAAAAAGGTGAATGTTTCATAAAAATACGCTTTATAGTTTTTGCGTGATTCTCAATTTTTTATCCGCGTTAGACATAACTCTACAAATTAATTACAATATGTTATAAAAATATAATTTCAAATATTCACATGAAATTACGAAGGAAATTGTGTAGAGTAACATAATTTATTTTCAAAGAAATAAGATTAGTCGTTTAGACGTGATCTTCAATTAAAAATCATTAAAAGTCTTATAACTGTGCCTTAAGTTTGGCGATTCTTCGGACTATGTCGTAAACCTTGGTTATCCTGTGGATATCTTCATGCCTGATTAAGGCCCTACTACCGGCCAAGTGGCACCCTCATTAAATAAAAAATCGTAGCATAGCAAATATTAAAGAATCCAATGTCACGTTTGTTACAAAGAGGATAAAGTATTTTTACGTTGTTAAAACAGGCCTCAGAATGTTTCGTATCCAAAGTAGTAGGTAAAAGTGTCAGAAACGGCCGTTTTTGGTACTTTTTTTATTCAATGAGGGCGCCTCTTGGCCAGTAGTAGATCCAAGAAGTGTAGCGATATCTATGTCGCACATACGAACTAATCACAAAAATGTTGCATCGCGCAACAGAGTTCTCCGCGCGATTTGAACATACACAACAGTCTGCCAATGGGCAGTTGTCCGGGCCAGACACACCACCCGTCTAGTCGGAGAGGATCCTCCCTTTTCAATGGAGGTTTGCGGGACTTTAAATCCTGTTCCGCATACCTATACGGAAGGTTCAATATTTGTGTTCGAACACACGTTAGTTGGGCCTCTTATCATTGAGCTGTTGCTCTGTAATTGTTACATTTATTTTTAGGATTTATTACTAAGCCTCCGCGGTCCGTCTTTCTGTCAGCGGGCTGTATAAATGAATGTGTATCTCTGTTTCTGCTATAACAACAAATAATAAAAATCGTACGGAACCCTTCTTGTGTGAGTTAAACCCAGTTTTTTTCCATAGTACCTATGCGTGCTTATCAAGTTTTTTTTTATCGAAAATAGAGTCGATAAATCGTAATTATGTAAGCAGGTATGTAGGCGACTTGAATGAGTAGGTGTCATGGGAAATGGCAGCCATGATTCTAGATTGTGTGCTTTATGGTTCGTAGGCACGCTATGGTATACCTAATTAGGAAAAAAAACATTTTATTACAGCTTCTTCTTCTCAACATTTCATTATTTTTCCAAGACTGTTCATGGTTTACTTAGTTCCTTGCTTAAAGCTCAATTACACCTTCCGATTTCAAGAGACGCAATTTAGGAACAAACTAACTAGGGAGTAGGAAGCTAGCGATTACACTATCCTAAATTGAACTCCTAAATCGGGCTCCTAAGTCGGCAGTTTTGCCCACTCTTAAAAATTCGAGTCCCTAGACAGAATATCAAAAGTCGCTCTAAAGTCTCTTAAAAACTTATTCTACCAGGAGCGGACTAAAAAATAAAAAGAGCGGACTCAGATTTTTTTTCTGGGAAAGGGACTTTGGGAAATTTAATTTAATTTTAAATACATACAAAAATACTAATAGCCCATTTGTAGTGACAAAGTCGCTAAATTGGCAACACTTAGCTCTAAATCGGAGTGATGCGATTACACTATCCTAAATCGTACACAATTTAGGAAGTCAAATCGGGACCTTTCAATCTCACTAAATCGGACACTAACTGCTCTAACTGCTATTACACCTTCCTGTTTCAAAATTGGGTCCCTTGAAATTGGAAGGTGTAATTGAGCCATTAGCAATGTGTGGTCGTCTTCGGGTATAAGCCTCCTCCATCTTCGTCCATTGTATTCAGTCCGTGGCGACAAACATCCAGTCTTTTCCTCCTGCCTCTACAATGTCACCCATCTTTTCTTCTGCCTTCTGACACGTCTCTTGCCTGTCGGGCCCAGCCATTTAGTGGTGAGGTAGGTCCACCTTTTTAACCGACTTTCGAAAAAGGAGGAGGTTCTATGTTCGACTGTATGTTTTTTTTAATTTTAATTTTTTTTATTTATGTACCTCGATTTCTCCGTCAGTTGTCGACCGATTTTCAAAATTATTTTTTTATCCGAAAGAATATACTCCCGAAGTGGTCCTATATAAATTGTATCGAAATTGCTTCAGCAGTTTTTGAGAAACTGAACAAAAACGAAAAATATGTATACCTCGATGACGTTTTGGTGTTCTCCAAATGTTTAAATTCCACGTTCCATGTTATTGGGGTTTTTAGTTCCTGGGGTATAACATCTAAAAAGTGAAAAATAAAAAACTTTTTTACAAAAAAAAAAAACAACCGACTTCCAAAAAAAAATACACTAAAAATTAAAAAAATAACTTTAATTTAAGAAGTCGGTGTCAAATAACGAAGAAGTAAAATACAAACACCGACTTCCGAAATTAAAGTTATTTTTTAATTTTTAGTGTTATTTTTTTTTTAGAAGTACGTTGTTTTTTTTGTAATTTTTTTTTTTTGTCTTGGTATCTTGCCAAGTGTCCTGCCCATTTCCACTTCTGCCTGAGGCTGAACTGGAGGGCGTCTGCTACCCCGGAAAAAAAAAACAATACTATTACTTATAATGCGAAAGTAAGTTTGTATGTGCACACCTAAACCACTAAACCGGTAACAGGAAAGTTTGCGTATACGTTATCAGTGGTACTGGCAAGGACATAGGTTACATTTCATCCTGGAAAAAAAGTAATAACTTGCGACGGACGGGTCGTTAGTCAATAATAAAAGTAAATAATTAAAACTTTAAAAAACTAAAAAACACGCTTTTGTAGAAAATAATTTGCTGTAAGTTTAAAAAAAAAATAGTGATTAAGAAAAAAATCGATTTATCCTAAAAAAAACCGGCCAAGTGCGAGTCGGATTCGCACACGATGGGTTCCGGTACCATAAACTGAAAAAAAAATAACGTTTCTGGAAACGTGTTTTTTTTTGGGCTGTATTTCATGATCCATAATAGCCACAGCTGAAATTTTTAACTTATTTTTATTATTTGTTGTTATAGCAGATAGAGAAATGCACGCTGCGTGAAAAATTCAACTGTCTACCTATTACGGATCATGAATTACAGCCCGCTGATAGACAGACGGACAGCGGAGTCTTAGTAATAGGGTCCCGTTGGTTACCCTTTAGGTACGGAACCCTAAAAAGCGTGGGTTGCTGGATGTCAATTGCTGTAAATATTTTATTGACAGTTATTGGGAAAGTCAGTATATTATAAAATATCTTAAAAAGCAGCCCACGCTTTTTTACAATGAAATGTTTTTTTTAAGTTACCATATTATAGAAAAAAAAAAAAAATCTAAATCAGCCTAGCCTTTTCCCAACTATCTTGGGGTCGGCTTCCAGTCTAACCGGATGGAGCTGAATACCAGTATTTTACATGGAGTGACTGCTTATCTGAGCTCCACAACCCAGTTACTGGGTAATACGATACCCCTTGGTAAGACTGGTTGTCAGACTTTCGGGCTTCTGACGACCCGTAACGACTGTCAAAGATCCACGATTGACTGCCGGGACCAACGGCTTAACGTGCTTTCCGAGGCACGGAGGAGTCTCGGTATGTAAAGATGGTCCCCCATCCATGGACCAACCCCGGCAAGCGTAGCTTAACCTGATAGATCGACCCGTGCGGCTGTTATTACTTTAGCCACGATCAAAATTTGTAAACCATTTTTACTATTAACTCAGTTAACTTATAAAAGTAACTGCCACAAAACCCGGTTAGTAAGTTAACTAATTCAGTGGGATAGTATACCAGGATCCTATGAGTTCTCAAGAGGTGTGTGCCACAGTTACTCGACATACATTTTTTTCTTTTCATTCCTGTTTGTATCGCTTTGACTTGGATTGTAGTGATACTTTAGAGTTATTTCGTTGATACATCCCTCCCATGTTTCGCTCGAGGGCAATGAAGATTATGAGATCGAGGTTTTTCATAATAATGTAATACGGGGTGTAATAAAAAACTTTTTTACAAAAAAATAGAACCGACTTCCAAAAAAGAGGAAAATTACTTTAATTTCGGAAGTCGGTGTTAGTGGTTTTTGTGTCTTCGTTTTTTGACACCGACTTTCAAAATTCAAGTTATTTTCCTCTTTTTTTGGAAGTCGGTTCTATTTTTTTGTAAAAAAAAAGGTGTGTGTGCGATTCACACACGATAGAAGTGAAACTTCAGTAAATCGACAAAAGAATGAGTTGAATATATATAACAAGGGTAGGATAATTACAAAGTTTAATTGTTTAAAAATGAAAGTATTTTGATTAATTTTAAAAGATATTTTATATTTTATTTAACATATGTAACATAATCTATTGCTCAAGTTCCATATTTTCAGTTTCAACAAATGATACAAGAGGCTTATGATAACTAAAATGCGATACAAATGTTTTAGTTTCAATTTGGAGATATATTTCTGTCTCATTCTTTCCTGGCTTCATCCTACACATTTTTGTATTTGTGTCTCTTACCTGTCGTTTTTTCCGTTGCATCCGGTTTGAAATCACAACGATTCTAAAGAAGTTTCACTTCAAAAAGTTTTTTATTTTTCACTTTTTAGTTGTGGTTCCCTATTAAACTGTGTTAACAATTCATAGACACGATAGCAGCAATCGCGGTTGATTTGCTGTCAATTTTTGAAGAGTTCCGTTGTCTGTCTCCGAAACCCATCATCAGATCTCTAAGAAATTTAAATGGGACCATTTCGGAACGAACCCCTTTTGAACAAAAAAATATTTTTTCAAATCCGTCTGTAAATGACGGAGTTATGCCCGACCATACATAAAAAAAAAAAATACAAACATCCGAATTTATAACCTCCTTCTTCTTGAAGTCGGTTAAAAAGACACCATCACATAACCGTCAACTACGCATACAGTACATCTAACAAAGTAGCTTTGCGCAAAAATTATTGCTGGGAAACGACTTTTATTTTTAGGTATGAAAAAAAAAAACAATTTTTTATTGCGCACAATGTAACGCGAACCCAAAAAAAACTTTTTTACAAAAAAATAGAACCGACTTCCAAAAAAAGTGCAAAATAACTTTAATTTCGGAAGTCGGTGTTCCTGTTTTGTGTCTTTGTTTTTTGACACCGACTTCCGAAATTAAAGTTATTTTGCACTTTTTTTGGAAGTCGGTTCTATTTTTTTGTAAAAAAGTTTTTTATTTTTCACTTGTTAGTTGTGGCTCCCCATTACAACAATGTGTTAACAATTCATAGACATACGATAGCAGCAATCGCGGTTGATTTGCTGTCAATTTTTGAAGAGTTCCGTTGTCTGTCTCCGAAACCCATCATCAGATCTTTTTGAAATTTAAATGGGACCATTTCGGAATAAACCCCTTTCGAACAAAAAAAGAATTTTGCAAATCCGTCAATATATGACGGAGTTATGCCCGAACATACATAAAAAAAAAAAAAAAAAAAAAAATACAAACATCCGAATTGATAACCTCCTCCTTTTTCGAAGTCGGTTAAAAAAAAAGGCAAGTGGAGTTAAAGCCCAATCTTTCGCTCTAAGGCACGTAGGTACTTGTGGGATACGTTTGATATTCATTGCGTTTTTGTAACTGCAAATGCGTAATTTCGAAATTTCGAAAAAAAAAATATCGAAAATTCAGGTAATGCCATGAAACCAGCGCTGGGGCTCTGTCTCGCATAGGGTCGCAGCATTAAGCTGAGCGATGGCCGTTTTGCGTGGATGTGACGCAAGTTTTCCTCCAGCTTTTTCTTTTTTTTTGTGTATTTCATCTTTTTTTGCGTCATGTTTACCGCAAATAAACATAAACGTATTTTCTTTCTTTCTTATTTTCTATCTCTCTTTCTTTCTTTTTTCTTTCTTTCTTTTTTCCTTGTGTCTTTCTTTCTTTCTTTCTTCCATCAAACGGGCACAAAACCAGATTCCAAGTTACTATCAATTTCAAGTAAAAAATCTCGATCACAATAACAGTTGACAAGTGTTCGAAAACGTAACATCACTGTTTATTTGATTTTCAAAAATGACTAATAAATTATTACGTCAGTGTTTGAAAATAGCGATTGTTCTCCGTGTTCTTTATAAATGTGATAAACTGAATGTTTATAATATGTTTGTAAAACAATCACGTCTCAACGGCAGAAAGGATTTGTGTCCAATGGAACTATATTTACTAAGTCTCCGCTGTCTGTCCGTCCGTCGGTCAGCGGGCTGTATCTCATGAACGTAGGTGGTATTTATATTGCTGCTATAACAACAAATAAAAAAGATTACTTTTAAATTGTTAACTAATAAAAAACTTTTTTACAATAAAAATAGAACCGACTTCCAAAAAAAGTGTAAAATAATTTTAATTTCGGAAGTCGGTTTCAAAAAACGAAGACACAAAACCAGAAACACCGACTAACGAAATTAAAGTTATTTTGCACTTTTTTTGGAAGTCGGTTCTATTTTTTTGTAAAAAAGTTTTTTTTTGTTTTTTTTTTTTTGAAGTTTGTTTTATTTTTTTGTACCTCCCTACTTTTATAGGACTACTACACTATCATAAAATATATTAATGCAACATAGTAAGTATGTTATTATTTTTCTTAACAAATTAATTAATTTTTAATTTTCAACTTCTCAAGAGATATAAAACGCTTTTTTCAGTTTTTGTAAATTCTTGACTTCGTCAGTTAGGAGTTATTGGCATTTTTTTTTAAATTTTTTAAAAGATATTTTATGTGCCTTTTGCGGCACATAACAATTTTCGATCTTTTTAAAAGAATTGTACGACTCCAAACATTCTTAATTTATTTTTTTAGCTTATTTTTTATTAATTTTAACGGACATATTTTAACAGTAAACGTTACATTTTTGTGTTATGACAGTGGTTATACATGACTGGTATTAGTTTAGTAAACATTATTAGTTTAGTAAACATTGTGAAAAAAGAGTATTCCAGCGTACTCTATTAGTAAGTATTACAGAATATAGAGTACACTTACATGAAACAGAGTACAATAGGTACTCTATTTTAGAGTACGGTTGGCAACCCTACCTGAGTCCCAGCAGTGGGAACATTATAAGGCTGATAATACTAATCATTTAGGGCCGATTTCACTAATTCTTAGCTCGCTTAAACGCGTTTAGCCGCTGTCATGTCATAAAGCTGAAGAGTTTGTTTGTTTGGTTGAACGCGCTAATCCTGGATCGAATTGAAAAATTATTTTTGTGTTGAATAGTCCATTTATCGAGGAAGGCTATAGACGGTATACCATCACGCTGCGACCAATAGGAGCGAAGCATCAATGAAAAATGTGGCAAAAACGGGAAAAAAAATCCTTTTGAGAGCTTCAGTTGCGTGCGCTGCGTAAACGGTTAAAGTTACGCAAAAATTATGTGTGACGGTATTGTTCCCCCTTTAAAGGTATAAAAAAGTCCGCGACAGCATATGTCTATCTTTTAAGGATAACTCACTATTATATTTTTTGTTTTTTTTCTTTACGCTTAGCTTATTTCAGTAAAACTTAGTAACTTTTAAACGTAAACTAATTTCTTTAAACTTAAAGATAAGAAAAACGTCTTTGGAATACAAATGTATCTTTAAACAGACTCGTAATTGTTGACATTATCGTAAAAGTCGTTAAATGAGTAATGAGAATAATATTATCAATACATTAGGGTTTTTGTAACGAATTCTTAGAAAGTTGTGATAAAGTTAATGACTTATGTCATTCTCCTGCCCTTATCCCAATTTATTTGGGGTCGGCGCAACATGTCTTTTTCTTCCATACTCTATTAGTCGTCATCTCTGTAGTCACCCCTTTTTTACCCATATCCTCTTTCACACAGTCCAACCATCGTTTCTTTGGCCTTCCTCTACTCTTATAGCCATCCACATCCATACACAAGACTTTCCTCACGACATTTTCTTCATTCCTCCGCATTACATGCCCATACCACGACAACCGATTTCCACACAACTTTTCAGTCAGCGGTGCCACTTTCAGACTTCCTCTTATATACTCATAAAGTTAATGACTTATGTATTTATAAATTTAAAGACCTGACTGCCTGATATATCAACGCACAGCCTAAACCGCTGGTCCTAGAACCATGAAATTTGGAGGGTGTGTTCTTTGTGAAGAGTAAGGGAACTACTAATTCCACGCGTGCGCAGCCGCTGGCAGGAGCTAGTGAAAGATTAAGACGCAGTTATACGACTTTTAGAGGTTTTTAATTGAACATCACATCTAAACGACTAGTTTTATTTCTTTGAAAAAAATATATGTTACTCTTGACTATTTCCATCGTAATTTGGTCTGAGAATATTTGAAATAATATTTTTATGACATAGTGTAATTAATTTGTAAAGTTATGTCTAACGCGGATAAAAAAATTGAGAATCACACAAAAACTATTAATCGTATTTTTATGAACCATTCACCATTTTAAAGATTAATCACTTATTTATAATTTAGTCTCAGAATTTTAGTTTAATACTTGTTGTTTTATGAGTAATAAATTAATAATGCGTCTAATTTCGGACAGCGCTCCTTGATGGGCGAGTCCTATTACTGGGTGGACGTACGTCGCGTTACGTGAGCCCTGCACAGAACACGCAAGCTAACCACTCAAGGTCGTTGGCAGCTAATAACGCCTTAAAAGATAGCGATTCTCTAATTTTATTTATTATTTATTTATTTATTTATTTATGCACACACAAAAACAATTACAAGAGAAAAATGAACATATACAGATAGAAGAGCACAAAGGTGCTGCTTATTTCAAAAGAAATTTCTTCCAGCAGACCTGCGACTGGAAAATTGGTTGAGAAATGTAGACACAGTGTGTATAAATAGATATAGAAATATAAAATACACAGTTAGATAGTTATTAGTGTGTGTGTGTGTGTGTGTGTGTGTGTTGTGTGTGTGTGTGTGTGTGTGTGTGTGTGTGTGTGTTGGTTAGTTTAGTTATTGAACATAAATGAGTAAGGTTTGGGTGTTTAATAATTTGTAATCGAGTGAAGCTGGTGCGGGTCGCTTGTATACTTATAGAGCGATATCCCAGAGCCACCAGACATTTTTTTCTACTGTTTTAGCTGGGACGAAGTGTTGCAACAAAGTCCCCAAAGAACAATGCCAACTTCCACTACATTTAAAAACCTGATAATGAAAGTTTATGTATAGTTTTAAGGTATAGTAGAAAGACTACCTGTAAGTTAAATTACAATATGTTATAAAAATATAATTTCAAAAATTCACATATCAAATTACGACGGAAATTGTGTATTCCATTCTATTCTATTCTGTTCTAAAGACCCCCAGTAGTTATCAGGAAACACTGACTCCGGCAGGGAATTCCACTCCTTAGTTGTACCACAGATAATATAATACTAGCGCACAGATGCCTCATCCTATACAAAGAAACGGTACCGCCGTAACTACGGGTTTTCGACTTGCACAAGCAACTTTTATTCTTCGTTCGGGCCCTAGATGGTGTTAGCAGTGACGGCTTGCAAGTTGAATGAATTTACATAAAGTCTTACCAATATTTTCTCACATATTGAGGAATTACTTTATAGTATTTTTGGCACTTCATAAGAGTTTTACGGTTTCAAAATGTGGCACTATACAAATTTTAAAGAGGCGAATGGATAAACTTCAAACAGCGCCATCTATTGGCACAAGAAATATAAATGCCTAAGGATTCGTTCCAATAAACATCAAAATTTTAATAATTGGCCAATTATTCTACAATTTTATGCTTAGGGTAGTTTATTAAATAATAAAATACAGTTTTTACCATATTTAAAAAAAAAATATTAATGTTACTTAAACTTCAATAAGAAATCGATGCATATTACGCCATCTATTGACATTTATTTGAACAATATTTTCTTTGTTGGAGATGAGACCCCGTGGCTGTATGCACAATGAAAGTTTTCCTACCGTGCCACCGGTACAGCACATCGATACATGTTCACTCTTGACTGGAAGACTCCATATTTTAATCTACCCGTAGCAAAATGATAACACGATATAGTTACTATTGAACCAATGTTGCAATAAAAGATTTAGGTCAACAAACACTTCAGTTAATCCGTTATCTCTTATCAATAATCTTGAACGCGTTTCATCAATGCAGTTTGAGTAAATAGTTTGCATAATGTGTACTTAGCATTGCTACTGATTAAGAGCGGTTGCGCACTACGCGTAAACTATTTTCACTGATTCGGATCAGATATCCGATTCCGATTAGAATCCGTGAAAATACGGTGCGGCGTGGTCGTAGAACAATTTGTATGGTAGGTTACGCACTACATCCGATTTCTCTCCGTCATCCGTGAATCTCCACTTCGGACAAGATTATTGAAGGAGCGAAGTAGCCCTAGTATTATTTGTATAAACAGTTGCGCACTACGTCCGAACCAAATTCGAGCTGAATACGAGCAGAGGGGCGGGGGTAGGATTAAGTATAGGTACATAATCCTCCCGTCCGAATTTCGATCATAGTGACCAACCTCAACGGACATGTGCCAAGTTCGTCGACTCTTCATGAGACCGAGAGAGAAGGCTGGGCCACAGATAATATAATACTAGCGTACAGATGCCTCATATCATACAAAGAAACGGTACCGCCGTAACTACGCGTTTTAGACTTGCACAAACAACTTTTGTTTTTGATTCGGGCCCGTCCTCTACACCTCGCTAGATGGTGTTAGCAGCGACGGCTTGCAAGTTGAATTAATTTACATAAAGTCTTACCAATATTTTCTCACACATTGAGGAATTACTATATTATAGTATTTTTGGCACTTCATAACAATTTTACTGTTTCAAAATGTTTCACTAGCACTAGACAAATTTTAAAGAGGCGAATGGATACACTCTAAAACTTCAAACAGTGCCATCTATTGGTACAAGAAATATAAATACCTAAGGATTCTTTCCCATAAACATCTAAATTTGAATTAGGAGCCAAATATTCCACAATTTTATGCTTAGGGTTTTTTAAATTTTAATGTTACTTAAACTTCATTATGAAATCGATGCATATTACGCCATCTATTGTTTGAACTAAATTTTCTTTGTTTGAGATGAGACCCCGTGGCTGTACCACAGATAATATAATACTAGCGTAGCTGGGCTTTACACTTTGTACTTTGTACTTTGGCCTACGAATCAGTAATTCAACGTGCCAATGCTGTCAGAGTTCAATACGTTAGTACTATTATTTATTCTGTGTGAACCACACGCGTTCTGTGTGCGCACTTTTTCCATTGAAAATAATTTGAATTAATTTTTTGATGCCGAACGAGATGTTTTCATGCGTTTGTATATACTCGTATTACTATTATCAGCTTGTTTTAATATTATACCTATTAGGTTATTTATTAGTTTAAGACAATCATCATACATTTTTGACCGCCAAAATAAACGAATCAATGACGCTTGATTACCAATCAAAAAATAGAAAAAAAATACGCCAAGTTTTTAACCGACTTCAAAAAAGAGGAGGTTCTCAATTCGTCTGTTTTTTTTTTGTTACGTGATATCTCCGCGTTTAGTGAATAGATTTTGATGATTCTTTTTTTGTATGGTAAGTCATACTTCATTTTATCGAAATTGATTCAGCAATTTGTGAAAAAATCAACATAAATAAATAAAAAATACACAGATGACGTTTTGGTTGTCTCCAAATATTCAAATTCCATGTTATTGGTGTTATCCATTCGGGCATAACTTTAATATTTAGTTTTACTTCTGGTGTACGACAAAAATAAAAATAAAAAATAAAACTAAAAGTGAAAAATAAAAAACTTTTTTCAAAAAATACAACTGACTTCTAAAAATTGCAAAATAACTTTAATTTCGGAAGTCGGTGTCAAATAACGAAGAAACAAAAAAAATATATACACAGTTTTTTAGAGTTACTAGTTAACGTTTAGAGTTCATAGTAATATCAGAATTAAAACAAAATCTATAAAATTCGTTTTATAAAGAAAATAAGTCGGTTCATTCAATCACTAAGCTCACTCAATCACTCAATACTCACTCGCGAGTACTCGCGTCAATAATGTCAATGTCAATTTTTACGTGAGGACGCGTGAATGAGTGAGTGTTTCAATGTTGAAATTCGAGTAACTCTTTTAATTTTTGATCACGAGTACCTCAAACGAGGCACCTCATGACTTCATGAGTGAGGGACACATCTCTAGTTCGTATAAAACTCCTCGGCTAGTTAGTAGATCTACTCAGTTTAATGGGTTAGAGGTTACCTGCGAGAGGTTACCGCCACCTTTGTCCAAGCGGGCGTCGTGATGCTAGTGGAAACCTACTAGAAGTACCTTTAACAAACACTATTTTATGTAATTACTACATCTACGAATCAGTAAACCATACTTGAGAAAAGATTGAATTCTTTCAATCAAACCCGAGTTTCGCTACTCACAAAGCGAGGGTTGTTCAATGGGAATTTTGGGAATGCATATAAAATAACTAGTCCGCCATCTTTGGGAGTCCTCCATCTTTGGGAGTCCGCCATCTTAGGGAGTCCGCCATCTTTGGGAGTCCGCCATCTTTGGGAGTCCGCCATCTTTGGGAGTCCGCCATCTTTGGGAGTCCGCCATCTTAGGGAGTCCGCCATCTTTGGGAGTCCTCCATCTTTGGGAGTCCGCCATCTTAGGGAGTCCGCCATCTTAGGGAGTCCGCCATCTTTGGGAGTCCGCCATCTTTGGGAGTCCGCCATCTTTGGGAGTCCGCCATCTTAGGGAGTCCGCCATCTTTGGGAGTCCGCCATCTTAGGGAGTCCGCCATCTTAGGGAGTCCGCCATCTTAAGGAGTCCGCCATCTTAGGGAGTCCGCCATCTTTGGGAGTCCGCCATCTTTGGGAGTCCGCCATCTTAGGGAGTCCGCCATCTTTGGGAGTCTGCCATATTAGATTTACAATGACATCACTTTGCTAACCATGCATTGGTGTCGATCCTTTTGTTCAATAACTAAACTGCGAGCAAAAGGACGGCTATACCTATGCACTAAGTTAGAGATGTCAAACTAGTTTACGCCTTGTGCTTCGCCGTGTTTTTAGACGACATGTTTTTACGTGTACCCTTAATTTGTATGGAAATATTAGTTGAACTAAATCTGACAGCTCTAATTTATGTCTCTTTCTTGTTTTATTAGAGAGAAAAAGATATCAATAGCATTAATTAAGTTTAGTTTGTGCACAACAGAATCGGCACCATTGTCATCCAAACTAAACATGGGAAGTGGGTCTTTAACTTCTAATATTTTAAAGAGAAAAATACAATAAGTGTATTTTTTATTTTTAGATTTTTTAACTATACGTAATATTATTTTCAACACATTTGCTCAAAAAATGCACTTACGAAGCCTGTATACATTGTTCGAAAGTTCAAAATTACGCACCATACAATGGAACGTGTGGTAAAATAGATACTCGCACCTAAGTACCTATTTTACCGCACGCTCCGTTGTATAGCGGCGTGCGTATCCTTTACGGTTTTTTTTTTATTTCCTTATAAAATATGTAAGAATTCCACCAAGGAGTTTCGCATTACGAGAAAAAAAATACTGGCCGTCACGGGACGCCCGGCAGATGTGAAACATCTATTTCGTGTGTTGTGCTTTTTTGTGTTGTAGTTGTTTGTTGTTTGTGTTGTTGATGGCTGTGGTGGTTGTTGCTGTTGGTAGTGTTGTTGTTGTTGGTTGTAGTTGGTAGTGTTGTTGCTGTTTGTTTCTTGTTGTTGTTGTTGTTGTTAGTTGTGGTGGTTGTTGTTGCTGCTAGTGTTGTTGTTGGTTGTGGTTGTTGTTGGTAGTGTTGTTGGTTGTTGTTATTGTTTATTTGTTATTAATTGTTGTTGTTGGTTGTGGTGGTTGTTGTCGGTAGTTGTTATTGAATTGTTTGTTGTTGGTTGTTGTTTGTTTGTTGTTAGTGTTGTTGTTGTGGTGGTTGTTGTTGCTGGTTGTAGTTTGTTGTTGCCGGTTGTTTTTGATTGTTGTTGTTGTTATTGGTAGTGTTGTTGTTGGTTGTTGATGCTGGTTGTAGTTTGTTGTTGCTGGTTGTTGTTGGTTGTTGTTGTTATTGGTAGCGTTGTTGTTGGTTGTTGTTGCTGGTTGTTGTTTGTTGTTGTTTTTTGTTGGTTGTTGTGTTTGTTGTTGTTATTTGTTGATGCTGATTGTAAGTTGTTGTTGTTGGTTGTTGTTGTGTACCTTTTCTTCGCTAGATGTTTAAGGGGGTCGAGAGCAGTGGCGTAGTGGGGGCACGACGGCGTCATGCCGTTTTTTGTCACGACATTCGAGTCGGTTTTACTGCCAAGCCGCGCCAATAGATGATTCTTAACAAAAACAAAAGTTTGTTTCATTGCCTAGTAGGTACTGTTTTCTCGCAAATGTGTTGAAAAACGTTGTATGATACACGTGCGGATTGGTATTTACAAACTCGTGACTATGGTAAGCCCTCGACTACGTCTCGGGCTTACATTCGTCTACTCGTTTGTAAAAACCAACTTACCGCACTAGTATCATAAATAACTATTAAAATGGTTACAAAGTTTTTAACTGTTTCATTTGTTTTTATTTATTCTTACATTTATAGACAACGATGGCCATGTCAATGATCTAGCTAAAATACATTGACCTTCCGATAAAATATGACGTATTTTTAATCAGTGTTTTTGTGTTTACTACAAGTTGTTTTGAAGTAAACTGAACCTTTCTTTGGAGTTGGGCAAAAATGAGCGCAAGCGTAATCAGCATTAGAATGTTCTCACTTCTGGGACACGGGCCTCATCTCTGAGGGATGGAGCAGGGCTGCCAGTAGATATTTTTAAATTATTCGGCAATGTTTCTGAAATTATACTAAATTTAATGTCGGGGTACAAACAGTCCTGCCCAGGGTTTGTGGATAAATTCGAAACAGAGTTACCGCTCCCCTGGGCATTCATGCAAGGAAGGAACAGGGGTGGGTTTTAGTCAGTAAGAGTCTGACACACCCTCCCGCACCCAATAAAAAAGGGATACAAACAGTGCTTGAAAAAAAGGGTACAAACATAATAAATAATAATAATAAATGGTTTATTGCAGAAACCTGTAAAACTTTTACAGTTAATCTTACTGGGGACCTCCTTTTAAGTAAAAGATATACCTGTGCTAGGAGGTCCCGTTCTTCAATGACAAATGGTGGTAATGGTTCTCTTTGAGGAGTGGCTGGAGAGGCGCCACGGCGTGCTCACCTTCCGCCTGAAGCAGGTCCTCACCGGACACGGCTATTTTCGGAGGTTCTTGTTCAGGATTAAGCGGGAGGAAACGCCTGGGTGTCACCGTCACTCTGTCGATCACCCAGAGGACACGGTGGAGCATACGGTGCAGGTCTGCCCCGCTTGGGTGGAGCACCGCCGTGTCCTCGTGGAGACGATTGGCGGGCAGTGATCTCTCGCGCCTGGCCCTGCTCCAAGCCATGGTACGGAGCGAATGGGAATGGGAAGCTGTCCCCTCCTTCTGAAAAGCAGTAATGCTCGCTAAGGAGAAGGCGGAACGCGTGAGGGAGACTCAACGGAGACGCTCTCACGCACCTAGCAGCCGCCGCAGGAGACGCCCCGGGCGTCGGGAGACGCAAGGCGACTCCCGGCCACCGTAGGCGTGGGCTTGCGGACGGCGAGTAATGGGTAGCTCATTCGACCCGTCCGATAAGGACTAGGCCCCAGTCGACGGCGAGTAGTGTTCAAGTCGCGCCTCAAAGAGATGTCAGCAGTACCGGACGGGGCCCGTTAGGGCCCATGCCTGGCCGGGGTCGCGGATACATTATTATCAAATAAAATATAGATTCAGTTGTTATGTCTTGTAAATATTAGAGATTTTGTAATAAATATCATATTATTATTGGAACGAAGTTCCTTATCGCGCGTCGTGAAAGGGGGCTAGACGGAAAAAATTCTTACGAAAAGTTGTCACGACACTTTTTGCTATAGTAAAAAAAATAAAATTTTATTACAATTACTTTTGTTATAGTTGTTGTTATTGCTAAAGAGTTGAGTTGAGCTGAGCTGAGCTGAGCTGAGCTGAGCTGAGCTGAGCTGAGCTGAGCTGAGCTGAGCTGATCTGAGCTGAGCTGAGCTGCGATGAGATGAGATGATGAAGTATAACTTCTTACGTGCGTGCGTGTGTGCGTAGTTAATAATAAAAAATATTATAAATTAAAAAAAAATAAAATTATATTACAATTCCTTCACTAATTAATCGAAAGGAACTTCGTTCCATCCGGGTGTCCCTTGACACCTCTCAAGTTTTTTTATAACTTACCAATTCCACGCGGGAGTAACCACTGGCAGAATCTAGTATTTAAATATGTTAGCATGATCAATTTATGGCTTTGCGAACTCTTGCTAGACCGGCTTTCTATAGGAACCAAATCAAACCCAAACAAAGTAACTTTATAATTACAAGTAAAAATATCAATATAAATACTGAAATAAAATTGAAGTGTCTGTTTGTAATTTCTAAATAATAGTTTTTTTTAAGCTCGTACAGTTATTTGCACGATACCTATCCCTATCCCTAAAAATCGGTTTGTCTGTCTGTCTTTGTTCCGGTTTATCTTCGAAACGGTTGGACCGATTCTGATAAGATTTTACTGGCAGGTAGCTGATTATACAGGCTGTAACGGAAAGGTGTGGTCATATTTTAAGAGCCGGTTCTGCCCATGGAAATGAACAACTTTTTCTAAAAAAAAATATAATTCTCAAAAACTAAATATTGGACTTTCCTTATAAAGTTATCATCAGCTGATCAATATTTGTATAGTTGTTTCTTTAGAATTCACCCGCGTTTATGGTTACTGTGTCGTAGCGTGATGTTAGAAAGTCAATAACCTTCCTCAATAAGAAGGCTATACAGTGCAAAATGGTACCTCGCAGAGCTACAGGCGGCGGCCGGCCAGCGCAAGCGCACCCCCACATCTCTCATGATCTCTTTTTTTTTGTGGGGTGGGAAGTCATCCGATGACTTCTCCCGGGGGTGGGAAATCATCCGATGACTTCTCCCGCTCTGGGTGGAGCGGGAGGGCGTGTCAGACTCTTACTGACTAAAACCCACCCCTGTTCCTTCCTGACCTGAGTGCCCAGGGGCAAGGTAACGCTGTTTCGAATTTATCCTCAACCCCCGGGCAGGCATCGGCCATGACGGGCCCCGTCTCTTTTGCTGACAAATCTTTGAGGCGCGCGTGGAACACTACGTGCCGTCGACTCTCGGGCCTGGTGCTGATCGGACGGCGAGCTACCCATTACTCGCCGTCCGCAGACCCGGGTCTACGGTGGCCGGAGATCGTCTCGCGGCGCCGGAAGTCCCAGGTGTCTCCTGAGGCGGCTGCTGCTGAGAGCGTGATGGTGACTCCGTTGTTGAGTCTCCCTCACGCGTCCCGCCTCCGCCTTCGCGAGCATTACTGCTTCGCAGAAGGAGGAGACGGCTTCCCATTCCCTCTCGCTCCGTACCATGGCCTGAACCAGGGCCGGGCGCGAGAGGTCACTGCCGCCTATCTCATCCACGAGGACACGGCGGGGCTCTGCTCAAGCGGGGCAGACCTCCGCCGTATGCTCCACCGTGTCCGGTGACGACCTGCGTCATGCGGAAGGTGAGGGCGCCGTGGGGCATCTCCAGCCACTCCTCAAAGAGGGGCACTACCGCCGCAATGGTGGCGTGCCCAATCTCTCATGATCCCTGCCTTGCACATCATGAATGTGCGCGTGGTACTTGATTAAAACTATGATACGAGTATCTACTAAGATATTCGTTGAAATCAAATAATTAATGATGCCAAGGGCAATTTTGTTCAAAATTAAATACTTATGATGAATGACGTATTTATTTGGATAAAAACACTTTCGCAAATAACGCATTATTTTATTACAAATTTGATTACCATAAAAAAAATTATATTGAGTTAACCTTAAAAGATAGACACATGCTGACGCGGACAATTTTTTAAACTTCTAAAGGAGAACAATTCCGTCATACATAATTTTTGCGTAACTTTAACCGTTTACGCAGCGCACGCAACGGAAGCTCTCAAAAGGAATATGTTTCTTGTGTTTGCCACATTTTTCATTGATGCTCCGCTCCTGTTAGTCGCAGCGTGATATTATATAGCCTATAGCCTTCCTCGATAAATGGATCAACACAAAAAGATTTTTTCAATTCGATCTAGTAGTTCCTGAGATTAGCACGTTCAACCAAACAAACAAATAAACTCTTCAGCTTTGTATAGATTTCAAGCGGGCGGAGCCGCTGGCAATAGCTTGTTTACAATATAGTGAGGCTAAAATAATAATTTGTTAAAAAAGTCTAAACACAAGAGACTAGCAACAAAACAACCAAGCCAAAAAAAAAGAGAAATGTAGAAAATGGTCGTATGACATCAACAATTGCTCGTACATACTGTATTTATTACTTTACGTCTATTTAAATTTATTGTAATTCTCTGCCAGAATCTGTGTATCCTGATAGTTACAACCTTAGCAGCCAACACAGTAAGAGTGGATAGGTTACTTCTAGACAAGCGTGCTCCATTGTCGACCACATCATCCCTCAACATCAGCTGAAATAGTGGTCAAACGCGTGCCTAACAATGGTAAAAAAAATAAATTCGGCCAACATAACTGTCCAGTTAGTACCTCTTGGCTCGATAGATGGCGTTGTACCTTTTTCTAAATCGCGCTATGGTTTCGTTACACGCGTTTAATGGCATCCCCCGAACATATTTTGTAACTCGAGGATTTGCGAACTTATTCGTATAAATGTTTGTAGGAAAATCTCTGGCAGTATTCAGAGGTTTTTTAATTGTATTTGTTATGAATTTAGTTAAACACACAATTTTCTGTAGTTTAAAAAACTAAACACACCTTATTTTTAACCGACTTCAAAAAAAGGAGGAGTTTCTCAATTCGACTGTATTTTTCTTTTTTAACCGACTTCCAAACGGAGGAGGTTATCAATTGGGGTGTTTTTTTTCTTTTTTATGTATGTTCGGGCATAACTACGTCATATATTGACATATTTGCAAAATTCTTTTTTGGTCGATAGGGCTTTATTCCGAAATAGTCCCGTTTAAATTTCATATAGATCTGATGATGACTTTCAGAGACAGACAACGGCTAGGCTATTGCTGCGATCGTATGTCTATCTATGTAGTGTTAACACTATTTAATTGGGAACCACAACTAAAAAATGAAAAATAGTCTGTCAAAAAACGAAGATACAAAAAACTTTTTTACAAAAAAAAACAACCGACTTCCAAAAAAAAAAAATACACTAAAAATGAAAAAATAACTTTAATTTCGGAAATCGGTGTTTGTACTTTATTTCGTCATTATTTGACACCGACTTCCGAAAATAAAGTTATTTTTTAATTTTTAGTGTATTTTTTTTTGGAAGTCGGTTGTTTTTTTTTTAAGTTTTTTATTTTTCACTTTTTAGTTGTTATACCACAGAAATAAAAACCCCAATAACATGGAACGTAGAATTTAAACATAGTCGTAATTGTAGAACAACAACACGTCATCTAGGTATACGTATTTTTCGTTTTTGTTCAGTTTTTCAAAAAGCGCCGAAGCAATTTCCATAAAATTTACATGGGACCACCTCGGGAGTATATTCTATCGGTTAAAAAAAGAATTTTGAAAATCAGTCCTCACTTGACAGAGTAATCGGTGGACATACATGAAAAAACATACATACATACAGCCGAACTTGGAACCTCCTCCTTTTTCGAAGTCGGT
This sequence comes from Polia nebulosa, assembly GCA_951329385.1. Taxonomy (NCBI): domain Eukaryota; kingdom Metazoa; phylum Arthropoda; class Insecta; order Lepidoptera; family Noctuidae; genus Polia; species Polia nebulosa. The sequence goes on from OX589608.1 coordinate 23,969,833, forward strand.
TAAAAACCAGAAACACCGACTTCAGAAATTAGTTATTTTGCACTTTTTTTGGAAGTCGGTTCTATTTTTTGTAAAAAAGATTTTTCTGTAGTTTAAAAAACTAAATAGCATACCTTATTTTCTTACAAGCTTGCTTAGAACTTGCAATGTTTGTCTGTACCGTAGTAGGTAGGTACGAGTATGTTCGGGTCAAATCTTGCAAGCAGAAAAAAAGTGGTTCTAGCCACTTCCTTTTATCTTACGGAGTTGAATTTTTCTTTAGCTCGTGGCTAAAGTAATAACAGCCGCACGGATCGATCCATCAGGTTAAGCTACTCTTGCCGGGGTTGGTCCATGGATGGGTGACCGAGATCGCCTCCGTGCCTCGGAAAGCACGTTAAGCCGTTGGTCCCGGCTGTCAATCGTGGACCTTTGACGGTCGTTACGGGTCGTCAGAAGCTCGAACGTCTGACAACCAGTTCTACCAAGGGGTATCGTATTACCCAGTAACTGGGCAGTTTAAGTTCATCCTCCCATCTTTTGCGCTGTCTACCTCTGTTTCTTTTGCCATTTCTAGGGTACCATTCGGTAAGGATCTTGCTCTATTTATCCTGAGGGCTCCGTAACATGTGACCCGCCCATCTCGACTTCATTTGATCTATCTTAGTGAGGAGGTCTGTCACTCCTGTCCTAGCTCTTATATAGACGTGTTCCAGTCTCTTCATGTCTAGCTTAAACTTGGACACTCTCCATACATCCATACATCCTAACAAACTTTCACATTTATAATAATAATAGGATTAAATGTAGGTGCCATCTGTCTACGCCTTTGTAGTGATATGATTATCAAAACGAAAACTCGAACGAAGTAGCGGTGTTAACACAACACTAGGTCAGCAGAATCATTGAAACATGACAGTAATACTACACTATGTATCTACATGTGGGGCACTGGAGAGTAATTAAAAGAAATCTAACATGCTTACACTCGAAACGTGATGACCTGAGACCGAACACTAGTATAGCTGTGTTCAATTTTATAGGTTCAATAAAGTCATTTGTTGAATTCCAACTGTGTCTGTCTATTGGCACAATTTTTGTTTTTGCACGAAGAGAAGCATATTAAAAACTTTTTTACAAAAAAAAAATAGAACTGACTTCCAAAAAAAGTGCAAAATAACTTTAATTTCGGAAGTCGGTGTCAAAAAACGAAGACACAAAACCAGGAACACCGACTTTCCGAAATTAAAGTTATTTTGCATTTTTTTTGGTAGTCGGTTGTATTCTTTTGTAAAAAAGTTTTTTATTTTTACTTTTTAGTTGTGGTTCCCCATTAAACTGTGTTAACAATTCATAGACATACGATAGCAGCAATCGCGGTTGATTTGATGTCAATTTTTGAAGAGTTCCGTTGTCTGTCTCCGAAACACATCATCAGATCTATATGAAATTTAAATGAGACCATTTCGGAACAAATCCCTTTCGAAAAAAAGAAAGAATTTTGCAAATCCGTCAATATATGACGGAGTTATGTCCGAACATAAAATAAAAAATAAAATACAAACATCCGAATTGATAACCTCCTTCTTTTTGGAGTCAGTTAAAAAGAATGAGAGTGCCTCCGCAGCTGGAGGCGGCACCCAAAAATAACGCCATTGGGAACCGGCAGTACTTTTTCATTTTTTTTTTCTTCATTTTTATAAGTATTTATTCCAAGAGCGAACGAAGCGAGCTTGGGAACTCCCGACACGGACAGGTTAGGTTAGAAGGGAATGGCAGGGCCCAGTGAGCGAGCGAAGCGACCCTGCCATTCCCTTCTTGTTTATTTTTTTTTAAATCATTCAGAAGGAGGAGCCCCTGTGAGCGGGGCTCCGTCGTCTTTCCTTACATACGACCGTCGGTTGTTAGCACATAACACCTTCATATTTCAACTGTTCTGTTAGATGTAAGCTTAGACTAGAGGTTAGAGCAACTGATACGTATGCTTGTGATTGTAAGTTCAAACGGCTTACAGATGTTTACTTTTTGGTGTTTTTGGAACTCGTTTTTAAGATTTATATGTAATTAACAGTATTTTTTTATTGTTTTTGGCTTTTTGGAACATTTTAACTGCATATAAGATTTTGGTTTGCAAACCCCATTTGCCGCTTTTTAACCGACTTCCAAAAAGAGGAGGTTCATGTTTTTTTTTTTTTATGTATGTTACCCGATTTCTCCGTCAGTTGTGAACCAATTTGCAAAATTCTTTTTTCATCTGAAAGAATATACTCCCGAGGTGGTCCCATATAAATTTTATCGAAATTGCTTCAGCGCTTTTTGAGAAACTGAACAAAAACGGAAAATACGTGTACCTCGATGACGTTTTGGTGTTCTCCAAATGTTTAAATTCCACGTTCCATTATATTGGGGTTTTTAGTTCTGGGGTATAACAACTAAAAAGTGAAAAATAAAAAACTTTTATACAAAAAAAACAACAACTTCCAAAAAAAAAATAGGTACTCTAAAAATTTATAAATAACTTTAATTTCGGAAGTCGGTGTCAAATAACGAAGAAGTAAAAATACAAACACCGACTTCCGAAATTAAAGTAATTTATAAATTTTTAGTGTATTTTTTTTTTGGAAGTCGGTTGTTTTTTTTTGTAAAAAAGTTTTTAATTTTTTTTGTTTTCAATGTCAGCGCCGGCTTCTATTCCATGGCATATATATATGGCACTGGCTGCGGAGGCACTCCCTAAAAGAATACTTTCGACTTTTTCGCGGACGATGCCTCTATAGAAGACTAGTCTTGTAGTATAGGATTTAAGCTATCGGGTGGATATTTTATAAATTATACCCATCTCAATAGCAGTCAAATAATAAAATAAAAATTGACGGACAAAAAAAAAACAATCGCAGATTTCTTGAATAGTGACTTGTTTGGACCTTTTTAGTCGTTTCTCGTCAGTCGAGATTTTGTAAATGTTTTATTTGAAGTTATACTTCTTTAGGCGCGTTATGAAAAAATGATGAGAGTGAAATTTTAAGACGCGCGCGCATCACTGTCACACAAAATTCACAGGTTGAAATAAGCTAGAACCGACACCCTAAAGTTAGCTATGGTCCGTGATTCATGAAAAATTATTGTTTTCCTTTTGTAAACTTTGTGACAGTTTGGTTTTTTATCTTGTTACGCCAAAGAAGTATAACTTTTTACGTGCGTACATAAGTACACACACACTTTTTTTATTCCCTACATGATTTCAGTGGGTTAAACATATTTTTGGAGTTATCTCCTCGAGGATCTCGAGCTCTATATTTTGATACCCCTCATGACCAGTTCACCACGATGACTATACTTACTGAATGGCGGCCACCATTTCCCTTTTTTGACCGATTTCCTAAAGGAGGAGGTTCTCAATTCGTCTTTATATATTTTTTTTGTATGTTTGTTATGCGATTTCTCACTACGCCACTTGTGAATAGATTTTGATGATACTTTGTTTGGTAGGCCATACTTCAAAGGTGGTCCCATATAAATTTTATCGAAATTGATTCAGCACTTTTTGAAAAAATCAACAAAAACAAAAAACATGTATGCACAGATGCTGTTTTGGTTGTCTCCAATTATGCTCATATTCCATGGGGTTATCCATTTGGGCATAACTTTATTATTTAGTTTCAGTTCTGGGTATATATAAAAAAGTTTTTTTTTTATTATTTAATTTTTAGCTGTTGTACACAACTAAAAAGTGAATAATAAAATAAACTTTTTTACAAAAAATACAACTGACTTCTCAAATTTGCAAAATAACTTTAATTTCGGAAGTCAGTTTCACTGTAAAATAACAAAGAAACAAAATAAAAACACTGACTTCCCAAATTTAAGTTATTTTTAAATTCATATAGCCTATCTGATATAGGCTATATCAGCGGTCAATACCAATGTTTTCAAATCCATCAAGATGTTTCGGCCACAAGACGTGCTAAAGAAAGGCACTGAGACTGAAAATGTGATTTATTTTTTATTGTTAATAATAGATATACATCTGAGGGCACGGTGGTGCCCCCGCCAAGTCGAGCGCGAAGCAACACTGCCGTGCTATCCTTTTCTGGAGCCATTTCGCCGCATTTTAAGGCCCCTATTTGAGAACCTCTGGATGGGACCAGAACATCATCTAGTAAGCTATAATCACACACTTGAAATCCAAAATTTCAGTCGGTAGATCATTTAGTTCCGAAGCTAAGCAAAAGCAAAGTTTCGACCGTTGATCGCATTTTTTTCAATATCTAGGGCCTGAAAAAAATGTTCAACCGTAGACCATTTATTACACGTTAGTCGGTACAGGTCAACAGCCAAGTTACATAACATTTAATATAATAATAAAGAAATTTCAGTAAGGAACCTTAGACTTGGCTCAACTTTGTCTAGAGATTTCATTACTTTTTAGAGATAAACAAGCAGCTCCATCGAGACTTGGCTGTTTTTTTACAGAAGGTTTTTGGTGGGATACATACATACAAATAGGTACATACATACGCCTCCTCCCTTTGGAGGCAGTCAAGTAAAAATAGATCTCCAGACGCAGTATGCCGTCTCCATCCTGTTTCGTTCATTGCCTGGCTATCCCTACAATGTCACCTGACCAGTTAATTATAAAGTCTGACGGACGTACGGACAAGGGTATTTTTAGCCAGAAAACTACTAAGGTCCGATTTTACCAATTCTAAACGCCCAGTTTTCGTCGTTTAAGCTCGCTTAAACGCGTTTAGCCGCTGTCATAAAGCTGAAGAGTTTGTTTGTTTGGTTGAACGCGCTAATCTCAGGAACTACTGAATCGAATTGAAAAAATATTTTTGTGTCCAATAGTATATTTATCGAGGAAGGCTACAGGCTATATAACATCACGCTGCGACTAACAGGAGCGGAGCATCAACGAAAAATGTGGCTAAAACGGGTAAATAATATCCTTTTGAGAGCTTCAGTTGCGTGCGCTGCGTAAACGGTTAAAGTTACGCAAAAATTATGTATGACGGAATTGTTCTCCTTTTAAAGTTCTAAAAAAAAGTGCGCGACAGCATATGTCTATCTTTTAAGGTTAACTCACTACAATCTTTTTTTATGGTAATTGTATGGTAAAATAAGATTACGCTAAGCTTAGTTAAGTAAAACTTAGTTTTTTATAGCGGTTGGTGAAATCGGCCATAAGTTAGCACGTTGGTTTAGTGACCGCAGGTTTGAGTGTTAGTGTGGTGTACTGGGATCTTTTCCTGGGTGGGGGTAGTTTGAGGTACTCTGAGAGTAAAAAAAAAATCTTTTTGGCTTAAAATAATTATCACGTTTTTTTTATTAGGTATCTTTGGATGCTACAAAGTATGAAGTTGCAATGCAAGAAAATTTGCGAATTTTAATTAATGTCATTCATCATCATTCTCCTGCCCTTATCCCAATTTATTTGGTGTCGGCGCAACATGTCTTTTTCTTCCATACTCTTCGAGTAGTCGTCATCTCTGTAGTCACCCCCTTTTTACCCATATCCTCTTTCACACAGTCCAACCATCGTTTCTTTGGCCTTCCCCTACTCTTATAGCCATCCACATCTATACACAAGACTTTACTCACGACATTTTCTTCATTCCTCCGCATCACATGCCCATACCACGACAACCGATTTCCACACAACTTTTCAGTCAGCGGTGCCACTTTTAGACTTCCTCTTATATACTCATTCCTAATTCTATCCATGCGCGTAACACCACACATCGCTCTTAGCATTCTCATCTCAGCCGCATGCAATTGCTTTTCATTCATCCCTTTTGTGGCCCAACATTCTGAACCATACAAGACAGCAGGTCTGACCATTGTTTTATAAATCTTCCCCTTAAGTTGTAAGGGGAATGCGGGAGTCACAGATAGTCCCGGTGACCTGCCGTTTCATCCATCCAGTGTTAATTCTGTGCTTAACAGTCCGATCTATTTCGCCATCGCTTTGCACGAGTGAACCGAGATACCGAAAATCGGAGCAGACTGGGAGAAGCGCGCCATCTAGCATTGATTGTTAAACGTTACATAATGTCCTCGTCAAAGCAATCACATTATGCAAGAGTTATTACCATTATTATATTTATTTCATAAAGTTCACAATGAGTTACTGGCGTTGGTTTTTCTTTTGTGTTGCACCAAACAAAAGATTCATCTATCTTCTATCTATCAACCTAGGTATATACAAAATAATTTTCTGTAGTTTAAACAAAACTAAAAAACACTAACTTTTTGTGTTCTGCCCAGCAATTCCTTTAATTTCATTTTTCATGGGAAAACGTACAAAATAACTAGTCGGCCATCTTTGGAAGTCCGTCATATTGGATTTAGAATGACGTCACTTAGCTAACCATGCATATGTCATCCAAACTAAACATGTTGCAGTTTCATCGGAAATCTTGTGGTTGGTCAAATTGAACTTCTAAGATATGTTTACATAGTTATAAGTAAAGCTTATACAAGTGTGTTAAACACCGGTTAAGTGCGAGTCAGCCTCGCCCGTAAAGGGTTCCGAACATATCATATTTTTAACCGACTTCAAAAAAAGGAGGAGGTTCTCAATTCGACTGTATTTTTTTTTATGTGTGTTACCTCATAACTTTTCACTACGTGAACCGATTTTGAAGATTTTTTTTTTATTTGAAAGCTGTTGCTTCACATGTGGTCCCATTTTATGAAGCGATTTGGTGAAGATCTGATGAAGAACTTCGGAGATACACAATTAAACTCTTCAATAAATGATAGCAAACCTTCCAGAATTGCTGCAATCGCTTGTTTGTATATTCTTTTTCACCACTTCACAACATTACATCACGCTGATACGCTCTGAAGGGGTATACAGATTTGTACAGTTCACCCTGATACACCCTAATTTCACCAACTATGTTCAAATTCCCTATTTTTGGGGCTATCAATTCGGGCATAACTTTACTATTAATTTAGTTTTAGAATGGGGCACAACAACTAAAAAGTGAAAAATAAAAAAACTTTTTACAAAAAAATACAACCGACTTCCATAAATAAAACTAAAAAATGTAAAATAACTTTAATTTCGGAAGTCGGTGTCAAATAACGAAGAAACCAAACTAGAAACACCGACTTCCGAAATTAAAGTTATTTTACATTTTTTAGTTTTATTTATGGAAGTCGGTTGTATTTTTTTGTAAATTTTTTTTTTTACATATTTATGTTACCCGTAGATAACAGAAAACCTTTAGGAAGGTTTATTTAAAAGTCACATACACATTCTGTGAAAATTTCAACGGTCTACTTACGGATCATGAGATACAGACCAAAAAAAAAAAACAAAACAAAACACGTTTCTAAAAACGTTTACGGATCATGAGACACAGCCCGTTGAAACATGTAAGGGGAGAAGCTGTATTTAGTATTCTCTGTAATATGCCCATCCGTTACTATTACACCCTGTATCATTTGATGATCTCCGTCGTATTGTTCCAGCTCACAATGCAGGTGCTACTCCTTCTTCTAGCAGCAGTCGGCAGCGTGTACCTGGTGCCGCTGCAGGAAGTGGTGCCGCCTAGAGTTGAGGAGAGCTGTGGATATGAGGTCAGTCTATCAAACAATCAAATAGCGTCTTTTTTTTTTTCAATCACTTCTCCCGGTCTGGGTGCAGCGGGAAGCCGTGTCAGACTCTTATTGACTAAAACCTTCCCCTGTTCCTTCGCTGCCTAAGTGCCCAGGGGTGCGGTAACTCATTTTCAGAATTTATCCGCTACCCCTAGGTATGCAGGCACCGGCCACGATGGGCCCCGTCAGTGGTGGCTGACACTCAACTCTTTGAGGCGCGCGTGGAACACTACGCACCGTCGACTTTCGGGCCAGGTGCTGATCGGACGGCGAGCTACCCACTACTCGCCGTCCGCAGGCCCGGGTCTACGGAGATCGTCTCGCGACGTCCTACGCCCAGTACCTCTCCTAGTCAAAGAGTAGCTAGCGTATAAGAGCATAATCAGCCTGTTAATGCTGCTGGAGAACAGGGCCTCCTCTCTGTGAGAAGGTGTGGGTCGTAATACACAAAGCGGGCCCAATGAAGATTGGTGGATGTCACATGCCTTTATAATAAAATAATTATTCAGTTCAATAACACATTGTACAATAATTATACAATATTGCGATACATAAGAGGCTTAAGTGTTAGGTTTCTTCAAATTCCCTGGATCCCACACTAGGATTCCCTGTGTCGTGGGGTCCAGTCTCTTCCCAAGTAAGGCAAACAATATTTTATTTATTGATGAAGTAACTTCACCAACTAGCAAGAAGTTATAATTATGTAACTGAGATTTTATATAAAAAAAGAAAATTGGAATTAAAAGGGTGGGTGATTGATAAGGGGTGTTCTGTGTAGGTAATTATACAGGGTGTAAAAAGACATCACATAGCCGTCAACTACGCATGCTGTACATCTAACAAAGTAACGTTGCGCAAAAATTATTGTTGGGAAAAGACTTTTTATTTAGGTATGAAAAAAAAAAAAAAACTATTTTTTATTGCGCGCAATGTAACGCGAACCCAGGCAAGTGGAGTTAAACCCCGCCCCTTCGCTCTAAGCCACGAAGGTACTTTCAGATACGTTTGATATTCATTGCGTTTTTGTAATTTCGAATATTCGAAAAAAAAATCGAAAATTCAGATAATTTTTGTTTGGAAAAAAGTTTGGTAATACCACTTGGAATTAATTTACGTAAAAAAGTAAAAAAAAATAGCGTCTTTGACCTTCAATATCTTTAGAACCAGTGGATCCCCAGGTATGGTCTAGTGGGAAAAATGATCCAGATAATGGGTAGAATATGTGGCTTTCGGCTTCGGAAACTGTCTTTTAACACCCGATATGTATTTGTGGAGAGCAGTGGTGGCACAGTGGTATTGGCCGCGACTTACAAGTTGTAGGTCGTGAGTTCAAACCCAGGCAGGCGCTTTACTTTGTGTAAATTATTTCATCACCACTGCTCTCAATACTGTGAAAGAAAACATCGTGAGATAACCGGCATGTCCTAGAACCAAAAAATCGAACACATGTGCCATCCACCAACCCGCATTGGGCCCGCGTGGTGGATTACAGCCCACACCCTCTTACAGAGAGGAGGCCTGTGCCCCAGCAGTGGGGACATTAAAAGGCTGATGATGATGATGATGATGATGTATTTGTGAAGTGTGTAACGAGGGTGTGGATGAGTCTTTGAAGTTTTTGATTCTAGTATATGCCGGTTCTCTTGCGACATTTTCCTTCACCGTTTTGAGAGCAGTGGTGATGAAATAGTTTACACGAAGTAAAACGCCGGCCTGGGTTTGAACTCCTGGCCTACAACTTGTAAGTCACGGCCGTCACTGAGCCACTACTGCCCACATCAATTAAATACAGAATGTAAAATGCTAAGTGGGACTCGGTCCAGTAGATTCGGAGCAAGTTGGCTGTGAAAGACTGACAGGCAGACAAACGTGTGATCTTGAAAGGGTTCCGTTTTATAACCGACTTCCAAAAAAAGAGGTTCTGTATTCAACCCGTATGCATATGTATGTATATATGCTTGTTTGTCCGTGATATTTTCGAAAACTGCTAATCCGATTTGGATGGGGTTTTCGTTATTCAAATGAATGTTTTTCAAGAAAGGGTTCAGTATACAGGGTGTAACGGAAAGGTGTGGTCATATTTTGAGAACTGCATCTGCCCATCGATATGAACAACTTTATTCAAAAAAAAGTGAGAAAATTCTCAAAAAATTTTTTTACCCTCCACACAAATACTGATCATCTGATGATCACTTTGTATGCAAAGACCAATTTTTTTTTTGGGATTTTTTTATTTATCTTAGAGAAAGTTGTTCATTTCCATGGGCAGAACCGGTTCTTAAAATATGACCACACCTTTCGGTTACACCCCGTATAATACATTAGGATCTGATGAAGATCTTCGGAGATAGACAGTGGAACTCTTCAATAACTAACAGCAAATGACTCTCGATTGCTGCGATCGTTTGTCTATGCATCGTTAACACAATTTAATGGGGAACCACAACTAAAAAGTGAAAAATAAAAAACTTTTTACAAAAGATAGAACCGACTTCCAAAAAAAAAAATGCGAGCAAAGTGCCCTGCCCACAGCCACTTAAGGCGCTATTAACTACCAACGACCTTGAGTGGTTAGCTTGCGTGTTCTGTACTGAGCTCACGTAACGCGTCGTACGTCCACCCAGTAATAGGACCTGCCCATCAAGGAGCGCAATCCGAAATTGACGCATTATGATTTTATTACACATAAAACAACAGGTATTATACTAAAACACGTATACTAAAATATAAATAATTAAATTATCTTTAAAATGGTGAAGGTTTCATAAAAATACACTTTACAGTTTTTGCGTGATTCTCAATTTTTTATCCAAGTTAGACATAACTTTACAAATTAATTACACTATGTTATAAAAATATAATATCAAATATTCTCAGATCAAATTACGACGAAAATGGTCTAGATTAACATACATTTTTTTCAAAGAAATAAGAGTAGTCGTTTAGACATGATGTTCAATTAAAAACCATTAAAATTCGTATAACTGCGCCTGAACACAATTTTTATGTTAATCTGAAACCAACTAATGTCTGGCGACTCTGGGACCGTAGACTATACGTATTATTTTGAACCCACTTACCGTTATAATGTGTTATTTACTAGCTCCGTTATCGTAAACATTATGAACGATAACTCTCTAACCTTTACTCACAGATAATAGTAATTGTGTATTTGTAAGCTAAAGTCGATAATATATTATATAGAAAGTTTGTTTGCAAATTATTGATATCTAGCTAGCGTTGCCACTTTCTTTTAAAATAAATAGAGTATATTTGATTTCAGACACGGTAAATAAAGAGATACCTTAAAAAAAGAGTACTTACATTTTTTTTTTAATTTTTGAAAAGATATTTTTTGTGCCTTTAGCGGCACGTAACAATTTTTCATCAATTTTAAAAGCATCGTATGACTCCAAACATTCTTAAGGCGCAATTATACGACTTTTAATGGTTTTTAATTAAACATCACTTCTAAACGACTAGTCTCATTTCTTTGAAAAAAATATATGTTACCCTAGGCAATTTCCGTCGTAATTTGATCTCGGAATATTTGAAATTATATTTTTTTATCATAGTATAATTAATTTGTAAAGTTATGTCTATCGCGAATAAAAAATTGAGAATCACGCAAAAACTATAAAGCGTATATTTATAATTTAGTCTCAGGGTTTTAGTTCAATACCTGTTGTTTTATGTGTAATAAATTAATAATGCGTCTAATTTCGGACAGCGTTCCTTGATGGGTGAGTCCTATTACTGGGTGGACGTACGACGCGTTACGTGAGCTCAGCACAGAACACGCAAGCTAACCACTCAAGGTCATTGGCAGCTAATAGCGCTTTAATCAATTTTTTAGCTTATTTTTTAAGCGGTACCTAAGACAGTTTAATCGATTCTCTGGGACTTGTCGAGCTTCATTGCTTCGGCGTTTTTTCTGGTAGTCGCCACTGTTGATTCTGGCTTACAGAAGTTACAGTGGTTTGGGAATTGTGTGGCGGGCTTGTCCCGCGACCCATCAGTTGGTATCTTGCCCAGTTACCGGATTATGGTAATCAATTATTTTTTTTTACCTTATTTACATACCGAGACTCCTCCGTGCCTCGGAAAGCACGTTAAGCCGCTGGTCCCGGCTGTCAATCGTGGATCTTTGACAGTCGTTACGGGTCTTCAGACGCCCGAAAGTGTGACAACCAGTTACCAAGGGGTATCGTATTACCCAATGGGTTGTGGAGGTCAGATAGGCAGTCGTTCCATGTAATATACTGCTGTTCAACTGCATCCGGTTACACTGAAAGCTGAATCCTACATTTATTTTTAAAGAAAACATTGGGTTTTTTTTTTTTGGGGCGTGGGAAATCATCCTATGACTTCTCCCGCTCTGGGTAGAGCGGGAGGGCGTGTCAGACTCTTACTGACTAAAACCCACCCCTGTTCCTTCCCTGCCTGAGTGCCCAGGGGTGCGGTAACTCTGTTACGAATTTATCCGCTACCCCTTGACATGCAGGCATCGGCCATGACGGGCCCCGTCAGTGCTGGCTGATATCTCTTTGAGGCGGGCGAGGTACCCATTGCTCGCCGTCCGCAGGCCCGCGTCTACGGAGGCCGGAGATCTTCCTGCGTCCTCCGACGCCCAGAGCGTCTCCTGCGGCGGCTGCGGCTGGGGGCAAAGAAAACATTGCCTCACACTAGGATTTACTCCTGTGTCGTGGGTGCGTTCACAAACATTTAAACTCACATACACAAGACACCCAGACCCGGAACAACTATCTGTAGGTCTTACAAATATTTGTTCCGTGCGGGGATCGGGAGAGGCTTGCGAAATTTAAATTTTCTTACGTTTTTTGCAATGTGCAGGTTAGTGTCAGGTTGTATGTTGGTCAAAATATGATTCGCGGCAGTAGCAAGTATGTATTTATAGAATTATAATCATTAAAATCATCAATACAACTTTCAGTTAGAATTGATGTCAAATGTTTTCATGAAATCGTGTATTTCTGTTGCCGCTATAACAACAAATAATTAAAATTAAGGGGAGCCCTACTTAATTTTTAATTTAGGTCATCATCTGCCCGCGCCTTTTCCCAACTATCTTGGGGTCGGCTTCCAGTCTAACCGGATGCAGCTGAATACCACTATTTTACATGGAGCGACTGCCTATCTGACCTCCACAACCCAGTTACTGGGTAATACGATACCCCTTGGTAAGACTGGTTGTCACACTTTCGGGCGTCTGACGACCCGTAACGACTGTCAAAGATCCACGATTGACAGCCGGGACGAACGGTTTAACGTGCTTCCCGAGGCACGTATGTAAAGATGGTCACCCATCCATGGACCAACCCCGGCAAGCGTAGCTTAACCTGATGTATCGACCCGTGCGGCTGTTATCACTTTAGGCACGAGCTCCTCTGATTCTTAATTTAGGTATTTAAAAAAAAAACAATTAAAAATCACGGGATCCTTCTTGTGCCAGTTTTTTTATTACTTTTTTTGCTCAATCATAAATAATGGCAACAAGTAGACGCGTATAATCTTGTACTATGATACGGAACCCTTCATGCGCGATTATGGACGGACCTGACCGGTTTTTTTTATTTTCTTCTGACCTTCCAGAGTTGCCACGCCACTCCTGCTGGCATGCTGAACGTGCACATCGTTCCCCACACACATGACGATGTTGGCTGGTTGAAGACCGTGGACCAGTACTATTATGGCAGTGAGTACTACATGATTCTTTTTTTTCTCGACTGCCTCAGAAAGAGGGTAATGTTTTAACTGACATCGAAAAAGACAGGATAGAACCTCCTCCTTTTTGTTCGACTGTGTGTATTTTTTTTATGTATGTCCACCGATTTCTCTGTCATTTGTGGACCGATTTTCAAAATTCTTTTTTATCCGAAAGAATATACTCCCGAGGTGCTCCCATATAAATTTTATCGAAATTGATTCAGCACTTTTTGAAAAAATCAACATAAACCAAAAATACACAGTTGACGTTTTGGTTGTTTTTATTTATGCTCAAATTCTATGGGGTTATCCATTTGGGCATTTTATTATTTAGTTTTAGTTCTGTGGTATAACTAAATAGTGAAAAATAAAAAACTGTTTTACAAAAAATGCAACCGACTTCTAAAACAAAATAACTTTAATTTCGGAAGACGGTGTCAAAAACGAAGAAACAAAATACAAACACCGACTGCCGAAATTAAAATTATTTTGCAATTTTTAGAAGTCGGTTGTATTTTTTGTAATAAAGTTTTTTTTCTGATAGTGAGACTTGATAAATTCAAATTCAAAGCATTTATTTCAAATAAACCATTTTTTTTGTGGGGTGGGAAATTATCCAATGACTTCTCCCGCTCTGGGTGGAGCGGGAGGGCGTGTCTGACTCTTACTGACTAAAACCCACCCCTGTTCCTTCCCTGCCTGAGTGCCCAGGTGTGCGGTAACTCGTTTTCAGAATTTATCCGCTACCCCTAGGCATGCAGGCACCGGCCACGATAGGCCCCGTCAGTGGTGGCTGACACTCATCTCTTTGAGGCGGGCGTGGAACACGACGCGCCGTCGACTCACGGGCCTGGTGCTGATCGGACGGCGAGTTACCCACTGCTCGCCGTCCGCAGGCCCGGGTCTACGGTGGACGGCGATCGTTCGCGATGTCCTACGCCCAGTACCTCTTCTGCGGTGGTAGCGGCCGGGGCCGTGAGGGCCACTCCGCTGAGCTTCCCTCACGCGTCCCGCCTCCGTCTTCGCGAGCATTACTGCTTCGCAGAAGCCGGAGACTGTTTCCCATTCCCTCTCGCTCCGTACCATGGCCTGAACCAGGGCCGGGCGCGAGAGGTCGCCGCCACCTATCGCATCCACGAGGACACGGCGGTGCTCCGCCCAAGCGGGGCAGACCTCCACCTTATGCTCCACCGTGTCCTCTGGGAGATCCACGCAGTGGAAATTAACCATTTACACCCACTTTTGAATTGTCAATAAGTCGGTCAGTCAAAAAGATGAAGCTAATTAAAACACATTCCAAGGCGTAGATCTCTATGGAGAAGAACGGGCAAGAAACTCCATGGACACTCTTTTAAACCATGTTATGTATTACAAAAATCCTGATTATATATATGATAAGAAAGCTAAATGATCTATTTATCACTTTCAGGTCGCAACAACATCCAGAAGGCTGGCGTCCAGTACATCTTGGACTCCGTCATCAAAGAACTGTGGGAAGATCCTAAAAGAAGGTCAGTCTCCGTAGCTCCAAAACCTTGGCTCATCTTAGTTTAGATCAGTTCAGAAATCGATGACGCCTTTTCGGTGTCGTTTTTGTAAGTCGCAGAAGCAACGTTCTAAATATGATTTCGTTTGCAAAAATGGGTACATAGAATAAATTGGCGTTTTTTTTCTCACAAATAGAGAACCTCGTCACTTCTATGAATTAAAATATTCATCAATTGCTTGATATTATATCGAATAACGACCGTCATAGACAACTGCCAATGATAAAAAAAAGCTTATTACTTATAGTTTTATAAACAACAAAAAAAAAAAACCTTAAAGATGACTCCTCTGTTTAACCGACGAAACAAAAAGGAGGAGGTTCTCAATTCGACCGTATGTATATTTTTTTGTTAGCAGAAATTACCACTATATTTGTTTTAACTTAGCCAAAACTTATTTTTGTTGCTTTATCTAAGTGGCATACGCTATCTTAGTTTTTAAACATTATTGCATAATAGTTTTAAAACATTAGTGTTCATAGTTGTTAAATAAATTAAGAAAATGTTAGTATGAAAAATGCAACTTCTTTAAAATTCTCCATACAAAACGCTGATTTCATAGGTGGGGACCTAATATTAAGGTGGTTTTATATTGGCGAAGCGAGGCGTGGATGGGATGAGCGAGAATTGAAATTACACTTACCCTTTTACACCAAAAGATATGTCTCGCGATGGCCAGCGGGTCCTTGCGCCGGCTCGGGATATCTCGGGGGGCCAACCGTGTCTCGCGTGCCTACTACGTTTTGTGGAGAAAGAGCCAGTATTGTGTGATCAACGTTCGGCGACTTGCCAGCGCGTGCCAGCGCGAGATAGCGCTTGATGGGAGACCGAGCGGGTTCTCGATGGGGCCTGTGCGAGATTTATATATCCGTTTTACAAAGTAAATAAATACTCTATTCTTAAGCAATAGAGGTCAATATTGTACTAACAATTATTTCAATTCTCGCCTCGCACAGCCTCGCACATCTAGACATTTTACACCAAAGATGGGCAGAGTGTGGATAGAAATTTTGCCATACATATTTCAATTCTCGGCCATCCCATCCACGACTCGCCTCACCGGTGTAAAACCATCTTTATACAGACTGTAACGGAAATGAAATGCGTGATCATATTAACTTTCTTCAAGGAATTATGGTAAATTACAAAAAATAAAATTGGAGTTTCCATACAAAGTTATCAACATCAGATAAAAAAAAAAACAACCGACTTACAAAAAAGAAAATACACTAAAAATTAAAAAATAACTTTAATTTCGGAAGTCGGTGCTTGTATTTTATTTATTCGTTATTTGAACCGAACCGGAACCGGGGACCTAATATTAATCCATTGTTATGGATTAATATTAGGTCCCCACCTATGAAATCATCACCTTCCGCCTGACGCAGGTCCTCACCGGACACGGCTGTTTCGGGAGGTTCCTGTTTCGGATCAAGCGGGAGGTGACCCCCGGGTGTTTCCACTGCGAGGATCGCCCAGAGGACACGGTGGAGCATACGGTGAAGGTTTGCCCCGCTTGGGCAGAGCACCGCCGTGTCCTCGTGGATGCGATAGGCGGCAGCGACCTCTCGCGCCGTGCCCTGGTCCAGGCCATGGTACGGAGCGAGAGGGAATGGGAGGCCGTCTCCTACTTCTGCGAAGCAGTAATGCTCGCGAAGAGGGAGGCGGCATATGTGAGGGAGGCTCAACAACAGCAGAGTTGAGCCCTCACGCCCTCAGTAGCAGCCGCCGCAGGAGACGCCGGGGGCTTCCAGCGCCGCGAGACGATCTCCGGCCACCGTAGACCCGGGCCTGCGGGCGGCGAGTAGTGGGTAACTCGCCGCCCGATCAGCACCAGGCCCGAGAGTCGACGGCGCGTAGTGTTCCACGCGCGCCTCAAAGAGTTGTCAGCAAAAGGACGGGGCCTGTCACGGCCGATGCCTGCCCGGGGGTTGAGGATAAATTCGAAAGAGTAACCTCGCCCCTGGGCATTCAAGGCAGGGAGGAGCAGGGGTGGGTTTTAGTCAGTAAGAGTCTGACACGCCCTTCCGCTCCACCCTAGAGCGGGAGCGAGTCATAGGATGATTTCCCACCCCCCCAAAAAAAAAAAAACCTATGAAATCAGCGTTTTGTATGAAGAATTTTAAAGAAGTTATATTTTTCATACTAATATTTTCTTAATTTATTTAACAACATGATGTTTTAAAACTTAGCAATAATATTTAAAAACTAAGATAACATATGGCACTAAGATTAAGCAACAAAAATAAGTTTTGGCTAAATTAAAACAAATATAGTGGTCATTTCTGCTAACAAAAAGTGAAGTCATTTTTATGGTATTTTTTTTTGTTTATAAAACTATAAGTAATAAGGTTTTTTTACTATTGGCAGTTGTCTATGACGGTCATAATGCGATTTATTATCAAGCAATTGATGTATATTTTAATTCATAGAAGTGACGAGGTTCTCTATTTGTGAGAAAAAAAAAACGCTAATTTCATATGTGGGGACCCAATATTATGTACTTAGATTTATTCTCATAATTTTTTTATCCCAATTTTCCAGCCTTCTATAAGCTAAACTTACTTTCTATCCACAGATTTATCTACGTAGAAACAGCATTCTTCTGGAAGTGGTGGGTCCGTCAGACCCCCAGCATCCAAGAGAAGGTGCACACGCTGGTGCGCGAGGGTCGGCTGCAGATGGTGGGGGGAGCATGGAGCATGAATGACGAGGCCGCCGCACATTATCAAAGTACTGTGGACCAGTTCACCTGGGGACACCAGTGAGTAGATGAATTCTTAGGCCAAAACTTTTATTTTTATTGGAACGAAGTTCCTTATCGCGCGTTGTGAAAGGGGGCTAGACGGAAAAAATTCTTACGAAAAGTTGTCACAACACTTTTTGCTATAGTAAAAAAAATAAAATTTTATTACAATTACTTTTGTTATAGTTGTTGTTATTGCTAAAGAGTTGAGTTG
The DNA here is from genome assembly GCA_951329385.1 of Polia nebulosa. Classification (NCBI taxonomy): domain Eukaryota; kingdom Metazoa; phylum Arthropoda; class Insecta; order Lepidoptera; family Noctuidae; genus Polia; species Polia nebulosa. The sequence goes on from OX589608.1 coordinate 23,987,657, forward strand.
AGTTGAGTTGAGCTGAGCTGAGCTGAGCCGAGCTGAGCTGAGCTGAGCTGAGCTGAGCTGAGCTGAGCTGAGCTGAGCTGCGATGAGATGAGATGAGATGATGAAGTATAACTTCTTACGTGCGTGCGTGTGTGCGTAGTTAATAATAAAAAAAATATTATAAATTAAAAAAAATAAAATTATATTACAATTCCTTCACTAATTAATCGAACTTCGTTCCATCCGGGTGTCCCTTGACACCTCTCAAGTTTTTTATTTTTTTATTGTTGATAGGCACGCATTTGACCACTATCTCACCTGATGGTAAGCGATGATGTGGTCGAAGATGGAGCACGCTTGCCTAGAAGTAACCTATTTACTCTTGACTTAAAGACCCCCAGGTGGTAGCTATCAGGAAACACAGACTCCGGCAGGGAATTCCACTATTATATATTCCTCTAGCTGTACACACAATGAATGTGTTCTCAAAACGTTTTGTGCGTGTGGATGGGATGGGAAGGCGGCAGGTATCTGAGGCGGCGAGTATCTGAGGCGGCGAGTCTCTGATCAATTGTTCATTCAATCATGATTAATTGTTGGCAAATGCTCATACCGACCTATGAATCTAACAAACGCGACACGTTAGGCATTTTAACCCTTCTGCCCCAGCGGCCAAATCCGGGTTGTCAAATTGAACCCCGACGACAACCCGGGTGGACAGCCGATTTTTTTTTTTTTTTTTCTCTTAAATATTTTTTTTTTTTGTCAAAATAACCGGTGAGTCTCAGGGCTTAACAGGTTTGTCTACAAAAATTGATATCCCATTGACTACTTTTATTTGAACTTATTTTGAGGGGAGGTTATTTTTATAAACCTTCATCGCAATAAGTAACGAAGATCTAAAAAAAAATGTGTTACATTTTACTGATAACGATATAATTCTTTGATACTTTTTTGTTATCAACAAAGTAGTAATACAATACAACAATGTTACTTACTCATTTCGTTAAAACCACATTCCTACATTTCGTATACCTTTCGTATACCTTTCGTATACATCGAAATAATTACTGAGTGAGTAGTAGGTTTTTTTTTTTTTTTTTTTTTTGGGGGGGTGGGAAATCATCTTATGACTTTCCGCTCTGGGGTGGAGCGGAAGGGCGTGTCAGACTCTTACTGACTAAAACCCACCCCTGTTCCTCCCTGCCCTACGCGCCCGGGGGCGAGGTATATCAATTTTAGGTCTGTGGGAGGTGAGCGGAACAGAGTGTAAAGTCCCACAACCTCCATTGAAAAGGGAGGATCCTCCGACCAGACGGGTGTTGTGTCTGGTCCGGGCAACTGCCCAATGGTTGATTTCGGGCTGTTGTATATGTTCAAATCGCGCGGAGAACTCTGCTTGCGCGATGTAGAATTTTTGCTATTTTAGTTCGTGTGCGGCGTCATAGATGTCGCTACATCACTCCCCTCCGGAGATCGGAGATCGATGGTTCTTGATGAGTCGTCCATACATCTTGTGATGCTTGCCGGGCCAGTGGAAGGTTGGTTAAAGTGAGTCGGAACCGGAAGAGCCGCATAGTTCTCGGTGAGTCGGAACTGTCTGCGGTGATGCCCCAGTGAGTCGGGGTGTTGCGGTCCCAGTGAGTCGGGGTGATGATGTCCCAGTGAGTCGGGATGATGGCCCAGTGAGTCGGGGTGATGATGTCCCAGTGAGTCGGGATGATGCTGCAGGCTCCAGTGAGTCGGAGTGGTGCTGCGGGCTCCAGTGGGTCGGAGCGGTGCTGTGCGACGTAGTTGCTTGACTACTGGCGTTGACCAGGAGAGGTTCTTCGACCGGCCGATGGTGCTGTTTGATGCGCCAAGATCGCTGATGAGGTTGAAGTTGATGAAAGAGGCTGAGGATGCTGACCAGGAATGCGCGTCCGCTGCATGCTCGTGGTCCAGATACCCATAGAAGCCGTTAGTACTGGCTGGCTGTATGACTCGTTGCTCAAAAGCTTGAAGTAGCTGCACGAAGGCTGCGCTGACGTTCATGCTCGAGGGTCAACAGTTTAGAGTTGATGACGTCATGACGAAGGCTACGCTCAAGTTCATAGTCGAGGGTCACCGATGTGGAAGCATGCGGAACAGTATGTAAGGTCCCACAACCTCCATTGAAAAGGGAGGATCCTCCGACCAGACGGGTGTTGTGTCTGGTCCGGGCAACTGCCCAATGGTTGATTTCGGGCTGTTGTATATGTTCAAATCGCGCGGAGAACTCTGCTTGCGCGATGTAGAATTTTTGCTATTTTAGTTCGTGTGCGGCGTCATAGATGTCGCTACAGGTCTATCAATTTTATTAATCAATCAATTTTATTTTATTTTTGAGGTCTATCAATTTTATTGATCTATGCGGTCTACGAGTTTGTCGGCACTTTCAAAAGCGTACCTACGATAGTAAATAAAATTTTATTTCTTTAGCATTTCGCCGACGACGAATTTTTGTTAGTTCCGTGTTTTTTCATCGCAAACGGATGTGCAGTTGGTCGCGAATTTAGGTTGTTATCGTAAAGTTATCAAAACCATAAGTTATTTTCTGTTTGTTAGTGAGTGTTTTTTGTTTTGTTTCTTGAGTGGTTTTGAATCAATAACTCAGTGCCCAGGAAAATGCTCATGCATGAAGCGGGTAGGCGCCTCCCTCGTAAGAAATGAACGAACATTAAGGTGAGTTGGTTCATTAGTTAAGTACACGGTTGTATTGTAAACCACCTAGGACACTTCTGTAGAGACGCGATTGGCGACCGTGTAGCAGGCACTTTATACCTACATTCCTGGAGCACAATGTAGGTCATTGGAAAAAACAGATAAAGGTGCCACGGGTGAAAAGGTGGGTGGGTGGTGGTTTTTTTTTGTCACCGGTGTTTGACAAAAAAAAAAAAATTAAGAGAAAAAAAAAAAGGCTGTCTACCCGGGTTGTCGTCGGGGTTCAATTTGACAACCCGGATAACATACTCGCCGCCTTACATACTTGCCGCCGCACATACTCGCCGCCTCACATACTCACCGCCCGACAGACTCGCCGCCTCACATACTCGCCGCCCCACATACAAGCCGCCACATATACTCGCCGCCTCGCATACTCGTCGCCCCACATACTCGCCGCCTCGCATATTCGCCGCCTTACATGCTCGCCGCCCGACAGACTCGCCGCCTCACATAGTCGCCGCCCCATATACTCGCCGCCTCGCATACACGCCGCCTTGCATACTCGCCGCCTCACATTCTCGCCGCCTCACATACTCGCCGCCTCAAATAAACGCCGCTTAACATAGTCGCCGCCTCACATACTCGCCGCCTCACATAGTCGCCGCCTCACATACTCGCCGCCTCGCGTACTCGCCGCCTTACATATTCGCCGCCTCACATACTCGCCGCCTCACTTACTCGCCGCCTCACATACTCGCTGCTTAACATAGTCGCCGCCTCAAATACTCGCCGCCTCACATACTCGCCGCCCCATATACTCGCCGCTTAACATAGTCGCCGCCTCACATAGTCGCCTCCTCACATACTCGCCGCCTCGCATACTCGCCGCTTCAGATACTCGCTGCCTAAGATACCTGCCGTCTCACATACTCGCCGCCTCATATACTCGCCGCCTCGCATACTCGTCGCCCCATAGGCTCGCCGCCTAACATACTCGCCGCCTTACATACTCGCCGCCGCACATACTCGCCGCCTCACATACTCGCCGCCTCACATACTCGCCGCCTAACATGTCTTTTTCTTCCATACTCCTTCATTTGTCGTCATCTCTGTCACCCCCTTTTTACCCATATCCTCTTTCACACAGTCTAACCATCGTTTCTTTGGCCTTCCCCTACTCTTATTATCCACATCCATACACAAGACTTTCCTCACGACATTTTCTTCATTCCTCCGCATCACATGCCCATACCACGACAACCGATTTTGCCTAAGCTATCTCAATAATATATTTTTAGATTTTTTCTCATACAGAGTAAAATAACCTATTCAAAAGTGCCTGTAAATGGTTTATTTGAAATAAATCTTTTTAATTTTGATCTTGTATAAGTAAGTTTACATGTTTATGAATGCTCCCACAATACAGGAATAATTCCTAGTGTGGGGCAACGTTTTTAAAAAAATGAGAAAGAAAGATATTTCTCGCTACTGCCATTAGTTGCCATGTAGGTATGTTCACATTGGACACACATTATTATCATCATGCACACATCGTTAGCTGATTGGCCAAACTAATTAAATAATAGTGTGACCAATGCACAGTAACTGTACAACAATACATTTTAACGTTTTTCTTTGTAAAATACTTTCTCGAGTAAACAAATTAGTGCTGCCTCGTTATTGTGACTATGTTCGCTAGTGCGTCTTATGAGTATGGAGACCAGGGTTCAATTCCCATGCTGGCCTGTGTTATTGAGTATTCATTGAGGACCTTCGTGGGAAATCGTCCTATGACTTCTCCCGCTTTAGGTGGAGCGGGAGGGCGTGTCAGACTTTTACTGACTAAAACCCACCCTGTTCCTGCCTTGCCTGAGTGGCCAGGGGCGCGGTAACTCTGTTACGAATTTATCCGCGCCCTTGATTTCCGGTTCGGGCAAAAAGTTGTATTTGGTTTTTAACCGACTTTCGAAAAAGGAGGAGGTTCTATGTTCGACTGTATGTATGTTTTTTTTTTATGTATGTCCGCCGAATTCTCCTTCAGTTGTGGACCGATTTTCAAAATTCTTTTTTTATCCGAAAGCATATACTCCCGTGGTGTTCCCATATAAATTATATCGAAATTGCTTCAGCGCTTCTTGAGAAACTGAACAAAAACGAAAAATACGTATACCTAGATGACGTTTTTGTTTTCTGCAATTACGAGTATGTTTGAATTCCACGTTCCATGTTATTGGAGTTTTTAGTTTTAAGGTATAACAACTAAAAATTGAAAAATAAAAAACTTTTTTACAAAAAAAAAAAAACAACCGACTTCCAAAAAAGAAAATACACTAAAAATTTAAAAATAACTTTAATTTCGGCAGTCGGTGTCAAATAACGAAGAAATAAAATACAAACACCGACTGCCGAAATTAAAGTTATTTTTTAATTTTTAGTGTATTTTCCTTTTTGGAAGTCGGTTGTTGGTGTGGCGAGTTGCCGCCACTCTGCAAGTTGGATGGGGTGTGGTATCACGACGTGTGTGTCCTGCTTTAGCATGTGAGGCAAGTGTGTAGCCGGCTTTACGGGAACCATAGGCAATCTAAGGTGCAGCAGTTGACGACATCAGTGCGCTATACGCCGCGACGCCGAGCGCATCTCACCGCAGACTAAATTAATGTCTTATTAACATCGTCCCCGCAAATACACTAAAATCCCGAGTAATATCCCGTAAACGTTGGGGATTCTCCGGGAATAATAAATAACCCATATTTACCGCGTCCGTGTAACTAGTGAACAAGAATAACCAGGAGTGTTGGTGTGAAGAGAATCGAGTGGCCACTCGTCGGGTTCCAGCGTGGCTGCCGCAGGAAAGTCAGGTACCGCTTGTTCTTACTAGCTTAGAGTTGGGCCACATGCGCCGTCTACTGCCAACCACTCCTAACTTGAAGTTATACAGACAAATATAGGCAATTTTGGGCCAGCATTCAATCCAAGTGTTTGGCCGTAACACTGTCCTCCACCCTGCAGAGAACCACAGCTATTTACACGCTTGGGCAACTCCAGTTGTTTTTTTTTTTTTTGTAAAAAAGTTTTTTGCATTATGAATTACTCTGTAGCAGCCCGGAGTTTGTAAGTTGGTGGTGTGTCACCCTCGTGCCTCGCAGAGCACGTAAAGGCAATTGGTCCTGCGCCCGATCTCTCCTCGTAAGTGTCGGATTGCCTCCCTGAGGACTATGAGAGTGAAGGAACAAAGAGTGCACCTTTTGTGAGCGCACAAGCTTGTGCACTATATTATTGTAGGACCCCAAGGTCCCAGTACGGCCTGTAGGGGATCCTGGGACGTTTTAGTAAGTTCAGGGTAGAGGTCTCACTCGTTGGCAACGCGAGAGTGTGGTGTATGAGAGTGACTGGTTTATTTGTTCAGTGTTATAAAAGAAAGAGGGATAGGGCACTATAAATAACTATATTGGTAATCACGGCAAAATACAAGTGCCCACTTCGGCCAGGCAAGCAGAACTGCTCCCTAAAACAAATATTCATACGGCTCTTCAATAATCTTAACAGCCAGCTGAAGGCCGGTACAGACCCGCTGAGTTTAGGCTGTGTCTAAAATCGTCACAGTATTCAGCTGCATCCGGTTAGACTGGAAGCCGACCCCAAGATAGTTGGGAAAAGGCTTGGTAGTTTGACTTTGACTTGGCTAATCTCCTACGAGATTGCCCACCGTGATCGAAGTTTGGTCGGGAGGAATATTCAGAAAATCTGTGCCTAAATTTGGATCCGGTCTGTTGCAAAAACCTGGCGTCATGGAACTTATAACATTTAGAATAAGTCTGTCTTACTAACTTACCATGTTTTGGATGTGCAAAAATCCCTACTAATATTATAAATGCGAAAGAAACTCTGTCTATCTGTCTGTGTGTTACGCTTTCACGCTTAAGGCCTTACTACCGGCCAAGTGGCACCCTCATTGAATAATAAATCGTAGCATAGCCTAGAAAATAACCAAAGTAGTAGGCAAAAGTGTCAGAAACGGCCGTTTTTGGTACTTTTGCCTACTACTTTGGATACGAAACATTCTGAGACCTGTTTTAATAACGTAAAAATACTTTGTCCTCTTTGTAACAAACGTGTTGTTGGATTCTTTAATACTTATTTATTTTCTATGCTATGCTACGATTTTTTATTCAATGAGGGCGCCACTTGGCCGGTAGTAGACCCTTAAACCGCTAAACTGATTTTGATGACATTTGGTACAGAGATAGATTAGACCTAGATAGAAGGACATATGCTACCTGTTGTCGCGAAAAAAGGCTTAAAGGCGTTGAAATAGAGGATAAAAGTTTATATAGAGTCCGTCATTATTGAAGATAAAACCATGAAACTTTGTAGACACTGGATAAGAAATAAATAAACATTGATTCAATCGTTTTTGAAATTTCAACCTACGTGGGGGTGAAATTGGGGATTTGGGGATGAAAGTTCTTATGGACGTCCAAAGAAATAAATCTATAAATTCTTACTATATTAGCAAAATGATTATCCTAAAAATTAAAGTTAAAAACTTTTTTACAAAAAAAAAAACAACCGACTTCCAAAATAAAAAAATTAAAAAATAACTAACTAATTTCGGAAGTCGGTGTTATAAATTAGTTAAAGTTATTTTTTATTTAGTTATTTTTAGATTTTTAGTGTTTCGTTTTGGATGTCGGTTGTTTTTTTTTTGTAAAAAAGTTTTTTATTTTTCACTTTTTAGGTGTAATACCCCAGAACTGTAAACCCCAATAACATGGAACGTGGAATTTAAACATACTCGTAATTAGAGAAAACCAAAACGTCATCTAGGTATACGTATTTTTCGTTCTTGTTCAGTTTTTCAAAAAGCGCCGAAGCAATTTCGATAAAATTTCTATGGGAACACCTCGGGAGTATATTCTATCGAAAAAAAAAAAAAATTTGAAAATCGGTCCTCAATTGACAGAGAAATCGGCGGACATACATAAAAAAAAAGTACATACAGTCGAACATAGTACCTCCTCCTTTTTCAAACTCGGTTAAAAAGTTGCCCAGAGTAACTATTCCACGCGGACGCAGTCGCGGATAAAAGCTAGTTATAAATAAATACGTTTACTGTGCATCTCTGTAACTCCTTCGAGGTCTAATTAAGTATCCAGCGTATTTGGCCCCACTGTTGGGTATAGACCTTTCACAAAACTCTGTCCTTTGCTATTACGGGCCAGTCCGTTCGATAGGAGTCGAGCTCGTCCTGCCATCTTCACCTTTTTTCTTATTGCGTGGGCAATCATCAAATAACTTCTCCCGCTCTGGGTGGAGCGGGAGGGCGTGTCAGACTCTTACTGACTTATTTATATGCAGGGTGTAAAAAAAACTTTTTTACAAAAAAAAAAACAACCGACTTCCAAAAAAAAAATACATTAAAAATTTAAAAATAACTTTAATTTCGGAAGTCGGTGTTTGTATTTTATTTCTTCGATATTTGACACCGACTTCCGAAATTAAAGTTATTTTTAAATTTTTAGTGTATTTTTTTTTTGGAAGTCGGTTGTTTTTTTTTTGTAAAAAAGTTTTTTATTTTTCGCTTTTTAGTTGTTATACCCCAGAACTAAAATCCCCAATAACATGAAACGTGGAATTTAAACATTTGGAGAACACAAAAACGTCATCAAGATATGCCAATTTTTCGTTTTTGTTCAGTTTCTCAAAAAGCGCTAAAGCAATTTCGATAAAATTTATATGGGACCAATTTGGGAGTATATTCTTTCGGATAAAAAAAGAATTTTGAAAATCGGTCCACAACTGACGGAGAAATGCGCGGACATACATAAAAAAAAAAAACATACATATAGTCGAACATAGAACCTCCTCCTTTTTCGAAAGTCGGTTAAAAAGACACATCACAGAGCCGTTAACTACGCATACTGTACGTCTAACAAAGTAGTTTTGCGCAAAAATGATTGCTGGGAAACGACTTTTATTTTTAGGTGTGAAAAAAATACTATTTTTTATTGCGCGCAATGTAACGCAAACCCAGGCAAGTGGAGTTAAACCCTGCCCCTTCGCTCTAAGCCACGTAGGTTCTTGTCAGATACGTTTGATATTCATTGCGTTTTTGTAACTGCAAATGCGTAATTTCGAAATTTCGCAAAAATAATTCGAAAATTCAGCTAATGTTTGTGTCAGTGGTGGCCCAGTGGTATTGGCCGCGACTTACAAGTTGTAGGTCGTGAGTTCAAACCCAGGTAGGCGCTTTACTTTGTGTAAATTATTTCATCACCACTGCTCTCACAACGGTGAAGGAAAACATCGTGAGGAAACCGGCATGTCCTAGAACCAAAAATTCAAAGACATGTGACATCCACCAATCCGCATTGGGCCCGCGTGGTGGATTACGGCCCACACCCTCTCACAGAGAGGAGGCCTGTGCCCAGCAGTGGGGACATTAAAAGGCTGATGATGAGGTAATGTTTGTTAGGAAAAAAGTTTAGTAATTACACTTGGATTTCATTTTCGTAAAAAAGTTTTAAAAAAAATTGCGACTTTGACCTGCAATATCTTTAAAAGTAGTGGATTCCCAGGTATGGTCTAGTGGAAAAAATTATCCAAATAATGGGTAGAATACCACGCACAACGGACCAAATGGCCAAATGGCCTAAGTGCGGACAACGGAGTCCCTATACTATGGGTAAAATATGTAGTATTTCGGCTTCGGAAACTGTATTTTTACACCCGTTATACTAATTAATAAATTAATTAATAAATATATTAATTAATAAATTAATTAATTAATTTTGCTCATTTCTCATATTATAGACAATTATTATTATTTAAATTAACTTATGTTATATCATGTTACAGAAAACTGAACCAAACCTTTGGTCATTGCGGTCGTCCCCGAGTCGGGTGGCAAATCGACCCGTTCGGTCACTCGAGAGAGTTTGCCTCTCTGCTGGCCATGATGGGCTACGATGGGCTGTTCCTGGGCAGGATCGACTACCAGGACAAGCGCGCCAGGTTCACGAATAGGAACATGGAGATGGTTTGGCGAGGAGATGATGTACTGGGTAAGATTTATAAAGTTCTAGCTGCGCCCCGCGGTTTTACCCGCCTAGACCGGAATGAAAGTTAGCCTAAATATTAATCCAGGCTATAAGCTATCTACATACTAAATTTTATCCAAATCGGTCCAGCCGTTTGAGCGTGAAGAAGTAACAAACATACACACTCACAAACTTTCACATTTATAATATTAGTAGGATTGTTGGCTGTGTTTAGCATTCATCATTATCATCAGCCTTTTAATGTCTCCACTGCTGGGGCACAGGCCTCCTTTCTGTGAGAGGGTTGAGGGTTGGGGTTGTGGGGGGGTTGAGGGGTTGGGGGGTGAGGGGGGTGTGGGGGGGATTGAATCCACCCCGTGGACTCAATGTGGGGTGGTGGATGTCACATGTCTCCGAATTTTTGGTTCTATGACATGCCGGTTTCCTCACAAGTTTTTCCTTCACCGTTTTGAGAGCAGTGGTGATGAAATAATTTACATAAAAAAAAATACACTAAAAATTAAAAAATAACTTTAATTTCGGAAGTCGGTGTTCGTATTTTATTTCTACGATATTTGACACCGACTTCCGAAATTAAAGTTATTTTTAAATTTGTTAGTGTATTTTTTTTTGGAAGTCGGTTGTTTATTTTGTAAAAAAGTTTTTTATTTTTCGCTTTTTAGTTGTTATACCCCAGAACTAAAAACCCCAATAACATGGAACGTGGAATTTAAACATTTGGAGAACACAAAAACGTCATCAAGATATGCGTATTTTTCGTTTTTGTTCAGTTTCTCAAAAAGCGCTAAAGCGACTTCGATAAAATTTATATGGGACCACCTCGGGAGTATATTCTTTCGGATAAAAAAAGAATTTTGAAAATCGGTCCACAACTGACGGAGGAATGCGCGGACATACATAAAAAAACAAAATTAAAAAAAAAATAAAAAAAAAAACATACATACAGTCGAACATAGAACCTCCTCCTTTTTCGAAAGTCGGTTAAAAAAGGGCCTGCCTGGGTTTGAACTCGCGACCTACAATTTGTAAGTCGCGGTTGTTACCGCTGGGCAACCATTGCTCTAGCAGTGATTGCTCCGGCTAAGCTAAAATATCTTCATAGAACCCGACTATATGACAAGATAAAAGTTGCAAACAGTGCTTTTCTCCATATCAAAGCTGCTCAACGTAATCATTGGGTATACACACATCTATACAGGGTGTAACGGAAAGGTGTGGTCATATTTTAAGAGCCGGTTCTGCCCATGGAAATGAACAACTTTCTCGAAGAAAAAACAGGAAATTCCCAAAAATAAAAAATTGGACTTTCCATACAAAGTCATCATCAGCTGATCAATATTTGTATGGGAGGTAAAATTTTTTTTTTTAATTTCCTCGGATTTTCTTGAAGAAAGTTGTTCATATCGATGGGCAGATGCAGTTCTTAAATACCACACCTTTCCGTTACACTCTGTATACATATACAGGGTGGAGAAGACAATACGACAATAAATGAAAACACGGACAATACTAGTTCATAAGAATAAGTTTAAGCTATCAAAAAAATCCTAACATCGAAAATAAAAAAATAAAAATTTCAAACAAACTAAATGGCATAAAACTAGAAACGAAATAGAACACCATTTATAAATATGAGTTCACTAACCTGTCGTAAGAGCGGCAACAACGCGCGGTCCTGTAGCGACTTGATTTTTTGGCTTTTAATTATGGATTAATGCTCAATAAAATTACACTGAATCACAGATTATTAACCAAATAATCAGGCATCTCTCAACCGCGTGTTATTTATTAATCAAATTATTAATCACGATCAGGATGTAGGTATGAAAGTCACTAAATTTTTCGTTTTTCAATATGGCCGCCATGAATTCGAATACACAAATTGCACCGTCGTAAAAGGTTATTTCTAACGTCTGACAAAAGGTCCCCATTCGCAGCCATGTGTTTTAATTTATTAAAAGATATGATTATTCTATCTTTTAAATCATCAACAGTATCAACAGCTGTTGAGTACCTACACTTCATTTTTGATATGACCCCACAAGAAAAAATCCAGTGGTGTAAGGTCGGGGGACCTGGCTGGCCAACGCGTTGGTCCATAACGGCCAATCCACTGCTGTCCGAACATTTGAGACAAACGCTCTCTAGCAGACACCACTGAATGAGCTGGTGCTCCGTCTAATTGGTACCACATCTGCCTGTACGCAGTTACCGAAAGCTCATCCATGTACTCGCAAACAGGTCCATTGAGGAGTTCTAAAAACTTTTCAGCATTTAAATTAAAATTTAAAATTCGTTCCTCAAGGGTCACTTTTACACGTGGAAGAGCACTATCCACATGCGGGATTAAGGATCGATTTTCTCGCATCCTCTGGACAGCTTGGACAATGGTGCGCCCGTTGGTCGGACAAACTCGAGTGTTTCCAAACCTCTCTCGGTATGTCCGTATAGCCAAAGCGGCATTTCTTTGACACTCCCCATAAATTAAAATCATGTCGGTGTACTCCGAAGCTGTGTAATTGTAGCGCGGCATGATTATTAAAAAAAAAAACACGAAAACAATAAAAACTAAGCGTCTAATTTCGCACAATTCACTCACTGTTTAACTAAATACCTATTAAAACGTTACGTGTCCTGTCACCAAAATAAAGCGTCCAATTTCGCACTAATACCGCCGTAAATGAATTTACAAAACACGACACACACGAGCGGCGGGGAAGTACCTACATCAAAGACGCGGCTGCACTACAAAGCGAGGACGCGTAACTCATCACAGGATCGCGGCCGGCGACACACTAACCTAAATTTGTTGTAGCAAATTTCTTCAAGAAAGCGAAGTAACAAACGAAACTAGATTTATCTCTTTCGCACACACTAAATTTTCTATTAATATTATGAGTGCATTGCAATTTCCGCATTCGTTCCTTTCTTACCAACTCTGATGACACGCTTTATGACTCTTATTACTCAGAAGTAAGGTATAATTTTCACTAAATTAGATGAAAATACTAATTTGGCGAAAGTGTTTATGTCCTCGTAGCGAGTTGGCAACGTGACTTTAATGTTTTGATGTTTATACCGATGTGGGTCGTTCACCTGACAGTGTTTCCCTATTATCAGATACATCATGTAGCAAATGTTAAAAATGAAAAATAATTTCCTGTGACTAAACTACTGGATATATTCAAATAATTTTTTGTATGTAGACTGAGAACGTCTTGAGGTATGCGAGCTTTAATTTAATGTCGTATTGTCATCACCACTCTGTATGTATCTGAGCGTGAAGGCCACGTGAGTTTAGTGTTTGTTTCCCCATCCTAAAAATGCTTAACGTGCATAAAGAAGTTTTCACTTCAACAAGTCACTCTTCAAGCAGTCTGATGCAGTTGATTTAATTTATTTAAGCAAAATTTCGGATTAGATGTTACTAACTGCATCGTCTTGCAAAAAATATTATAAATCAAATTTTCAATGTGTCAGAGATAAATGGTGGCACTTTAAGTAAATTCATTCAGCTTGCAAGCCGTCGCTGCTAGCGCCATCTAGTGAGGTGGGGTGGACGGCCCCAACTCGGCAAAAAATATGCTGCCTAACGAAAATCTCTAGTCAGGGCTGTCAAGGGTGGTTTCTGTGTCGGATAAGGCGGGAGGAATCGCCTAAGTGTCACCATTGTGCGGATCGCCCAGAGGACACGGTGGAGCATACTGATGGAGCCCCGCCGTGTCCTCGTGGATGCGATAGGTGGCGGCGACCTCTCGCGTCCGGTTCTGGTTCAGGCCATGGTACGGAGCGAGAGGGAATGGGAGGCAGTCTCCGCCTTCTGCGAAGCAGTAATGCTCGCGGAGGAGGAGGCGGAACGGGTGAGGGAGACTCAACAGAGTCGCCCTCACGCCATCAGCAGCAGCCGTCGCAGGAGACGCCCTGGGCGTCGGGGGTCGCCAGACGATCTCCGGCTACCGTAGACGCAGGCCTGTGGACGGCAAGTAGTGGGTAGCTCGCCATCCGATTAGGACCAGGTCCGAGTCGACGGCGCGTAATCTTCCACGCGCGCTGAACGAGGGATGTCAGCAATATATGTCGAGCCCCGTCAGGGCGGGGCCTGCCTGGGGTCGCGGATAAATTACAAATACAGTTGCCGCGGCCCTTGGCACAGGCAATTGAAGTCTGACACGCCCTCCTGCTCCACCCAGAGCGGGAGAAGTCATTGGATGATTTCCCACCATCGAAAAAAAAAGAGTGGTCACTATTCTTTATATGAAATCAGGCATATGTAACTCTAGTATTATATTATCTATGCTTTTTTTTTTTTTTTTTGGGACAATCCCGCCACACTATTCCCAAACCACTGTAACTTCTGTAAGCCAGTATCAACAGTGGCGACCACCAGATAAACGCTGAGGCAATGATGCTCGACGAGTCCCAGAGAAACGATTAAACTGTCTTGGGTCCCGCAACGAAATTAATGAAAAGACAGCGGAGGAGTAAGAAAAACATAATTTCCCTTCCCTCCTAATCAAGCGGGAGACAGAACAAAACTAGGCCATTAGGCACAAAAGGGGTAAGCCCAGTTGCCAAGCACCACTGGTTAAAAACACTAATATTAATGGGTCCTAAAATTATGAGCTGTTACACTTGATTCCAATAATAGGTATGGCAAAAACGCTTGAATGCACGGAAATTCGTTCTAGTTTCCACAAGGTCCGTGTAATAGACAACTCCAGACGTAGGCTGAATACCATCCAACATAATATTGCGCTCAGCCTGCCAAAGAGTACACTCCCACAGGATATGATGTGCGGATTGTTCGTATTCGCAATCAGGAGTAGAACATTGACATAAAGGTGAGGCAACAAGCTTGAAGGAAAATAATTTACTCTTAAAGTTGCCATGACTTGTGAGAAATTGGGCAACACAGTGATCCACCGCCAGCCATGTCCTATCCAGCCGTTCGCGAACCGATGGGAAGAACTGGTGCAGGTGTCTGCCTTTGATGGAACTTTCCCACCTACATTGCCATTCGGATAAAAGGTCCTCCCGAACTTCAGTTTGAGGTTTAAGTAATCTAGAAATCTTGGCCCGATCACGTTGAGGTAAAAAGTCTGGGTCCGTAGTCTTTCGTGCAGAATAGTACATTGCAGCACGTCGCTGCACCTCAAGATCGACTGGAAGTACACCTGCAAGTACCGGTAAGGCTTCAGTGCTAACCGTCCTATACGCTTTACATAGGAAAATCAAAGCTAAACGTTGACTTTGTAGCAATTTACGTCGTACCGCCCCAATGGTGGCCCTATCAGCCCAAACAGGTGCCCCGTAGCACATACAACCCAGGTAAGTAGCCCCATAGATTGTTTTCAACGTTAGGAATGATAGGCCCCAAGTAGCCTTGGAAATCTTCGTCAACGCATAGAAGTTCTTTTTAGCTTTTTCCCCGACTGCTTCCCCTGCTGCCTACTGATTATCTATGCTTATGGTAAACATTTTTTTTTCTATATTTTTCAGGTAAATCGTCAGACATATTTACCGGGGTGCTTCACAACACATACTCTCCGCCTCCCGGCTTCTGTTTCGATGTTCTGTGCTCTGATGAGCCCATCATTGATGATCCGAACTCACCTCTTTACAATGTGGAGAGCAAGGTATGGTATTATTTATTAATGTTGGCACAATATAAGCTTTTATTGTTATGTTTCTAGGGGGTTTTTATTAGAGGCTAACTTAATAACGAGGAGCTCGTGACTTACGTAATAACAGCCGCACGGGTCGATCCATCAGGTTAAACTACGCTTGCCGGGGTTGGTCCATGGATGGGTGACCATCTTTACATACTGAGACTCCTCCGTGCCTCGGAAAGTTAAGCCGTTGGTCCCGGCTGTCAATCGTGGATCTTTGACAGTCGTTACGGGTCGTCAAAAGCCCGAAAGTCTGACAACCAGTATTATTAAGGCCCTTCTCGCGGTCTAGTGGCGCCCTCATTGAATAAAAAATCGTAGCATAGCACAGAAAACAGTGTCAGAAACGGCCGTTTTTGGCACTTTTGCCTACTACTTTGGATACGAAAAATTTTGAGACCTGTTTTATCAACGTAAAAATTCTTTATCCTCTTTGTAACAAACGTGAAGTTGGATTTTTTATAATTTATTTTCTGTGCTATGCTACGATTTTTTATTCAATGAGGGCGCCACTGGACCGCGAGAAGGGCCTTAAGGGGTATCGTATTACCCAGTAACTGGGTTGTAGAGGTCAGATAGGCAGTCGCTCCGTGTAAAATACTGGTATTCAGCTGCATCTGGTTAGACTGGAAGCCGACCCCATGATAGTTGGGAAAAGGCTAGGCAGATGATGACATGGTACTCTGCACATTTACAAAACTAGAAAAAAAAAAATGTTTTGAAATTATACAATACCTACGAGGTGCATTCAATAAGTACCTAGCCTCATCGCCAGAGGGCGCTGTAGTTTCAAAAGAGTTTTACCACAGTGTAGCACATTCTTTTTTAATTCTTTTTTCAAATTTTCATTCCAATCCCATCATTTGTTTTAATTTGACAACTTATGGAAGCGAACGTGTCGATCGGTTTTACAAAAATGGAAAAAGAGCAATATCGTTCGGTGATTCGATTCCTATTTTTGGAAGGGAAAACGCGCATCGAAATCAAAGAGCGCTTGGATGCTGTGTACGGTGACTCTTCTCCATCGATGGCCACCGTCAAGAATTGGTTCAACGAGTTTGCACGTGGCCGTACGTCGGTTTTTGATGAACCACGTCCAGGTGCACCGAAAACAGCTGCTACGGAGGAAAACATTAAAAAAATCCATGATCTCGTATTGGCAGATCGCCGATTGAAGGTTCGGGAGCTAGCTGAGACTGTAGGCATTTCAGAAGGAACAGTGCATCATATTCTTCACGAGGAACTCGGCATGAGAAAGCTGTCGGCGCGATGGGTGCCGCGTTTACTCACACCAGAAAACAAGCGCAACCGTGAGACCACATCGGAGACGTGTTTGGCGCTGTTTAAGCGGAATCCAGCGGAGTTTTTGCGTCGTTTTGTGACCGTCGATGAAACCTGGATCCACTGGTACACACCAGAGACCAAGGAGCAATTAAAACAATGGATCCAGACCGGGGAACGTGCTCCAAAGAAGGCGAAAACTGTAAAATCGGCCGGAAAAGTTATGGCCACCGTTTTCTGGGATTCACAAGGTGTGATCTACATCGATTACCTCGAGAAGGGTAAAACAATTACAGGGCTTTACTATGCCGATTTATTGGGCCGATTCGACGCTGAATTAAAGAAAAAACGACCCCATCTGGCGAAGAAAAAAGTGCTGTTTCACCACGACAACGCACCGGTTCACACGTCTGCCGTTGCCATGGCCAAATTGGTCGAATTACGCTACGAATTGCTGCCCCATCCACCGTATTCTCCAGATTTGGCCCCTTGTGACTTCTTTCTGTTTCCTAATCTGAAAAAATCACTCGCCGGGAATAGATATGGATCGAATGAGGAGGTTATCGCCGCCACGGAGGCCTATTTTGCAGAGTTTGACAAAAACTATTTTTCGGACGGGTTAAAAAAGTTGGAGCATCGCTGGGCTAAGTGTATCGAACTAAAAGGAGACTATGTTGAAAAATAAATTGCCACTTTTCCAAAATTTTCGTTTACTTTTTGTAGGCTAAGTATTTATTGAATGACCCTCGTATGTTCAAAGAAAAGTAATGAGATTACAGTTCTGTAAATACATACTTGCTACAGCCGCGAATCATATTTTGATCAAGATACAACCTGACACTGACCTGCAAATTGCAAAAAACGTAAGAAAATTTGAATTTTGCGGGATATCTGATATGGCATACGCACACTATGATAGCTTTTGCCAAAACATTATCATACACTATGATAATGTTTTGGCAAATGTCACATTTGCCTAAAAATGTCTTGTGAAACAAACAGAAATTAAAAGCAACTTTGATTTACACTATGTAGAAAGTAGAGATAAGCTCGTCCCCTTTCACAAGTTCAACAACATAACAGACATGTGGATGTAATGTGGGTCGCGGATAAATTCGAAACAGAGTTACTGCGCCCCTGGACACTCAGGCAAGGAACGAACAGTCCCCTTAGCCAAATAACTTTTATAATAACACTTCGTGCAAAATGTATGGCAAGAACATTACCTGCGGAGAGAACTGTCACGTAACTCACGCCCAGTAATGTCGTTGCCATACATTTTGCACGAAGCGTTAACGTTAACAGAAAAGTATTTTGTCTAAAGGCTCAGGGGTGGGTTTTAGTCAGTAAAAGTCTGATACGCCCTTCCGCTCCACCCAGAGTGGGAGAAGTCATGGAATGATATCCCAACCCACAAAGAAAAGGTGTGTGTGCGATTCACACATGATAGAAGTGAAACTTCATGTGGGCAAAGATGGGCAAAGATGGTCAAAAGTTGGCCAAAGGTGAGCAAAAAGGTGGCCAAACTTGAGCAAAAGTTGATCAAAGGTTTGCAATTGGTGGTCAAAGGTGAGCATTAGGTGGTCAAAGGTGAGCGAAAGGTGAGCAATCGGTGGTCAAAGGTGGGCAAAGATGGGCAAATGTGGGCAAAGATGGTCAAAAGGTGGCCAAAGGTGAGCAAAAGTTGGTCAAAGGTTTGCAATTGGTGGTCAAAGGTGAGCAATAGGTGGTCAAAGGTGAGCGAAAGGTGAGCAATCGGTGGTCAAAGGTGGGAAAAGATTGACAAAAGGTGGCCAAAGGTGAGCAAAAGTTGTCTAAAGTTGATGATCGGTAGCGAAGTGACGGGACCCCAGGCCCCGCGTCGCGCGCGCCCTCTCCTCTCGCCGTCATCTGCTCTCTCGCTCTTTTGTATTTGTGTCTCTTACCTGTCGTTTTTTCCGTTGCATCCGGTTTGAAATCACAACGATTCTAAAGAAGTTTCACTTCAAAAATGTGGATGTAATGTACTTACACTTATGCCTACCGTTGATGTTACATTACGAATATTTCTGTAATAGGTAGACAATTTCCTCGCAATATCTCGAAACATGTCAGAAAAGTATCGCTCCAACAACATACTAGTGACAATGGGTGACGATTTCAACTACCAAGACGCTGGAATGTGGTTCTCAAATCTTGACAAACTGATAGAGTAAGTGAGCTTGTGATTGTGTGTACATATTAATGGGCTCTGTGTGTGCAATTTAATGGGCTGTGTGTGCGGATTATGGACTATGTGTGCGCATATTAATGGGTTGTGTGTGCATATTATAGGGCTGTGTATGTGCATATTAATACGCTGTGTGTGCACATTAATGTGCTTTGTGTGCATATTAATGGACTGTGTGTGTGCTTATTAATGGGCTGTGTGTGTGCAAATTAATGGGCTGTTTTTTTGTTATTAATATTGTTTGTATGTTTTTGAAGCCATTGCCATTATTTAAATGTTAAATGGTTTGGTGTTTTATTGTTTTATGTTATAATTGTCAGTAATTTCGACTCTTGACAGCTTACCTCTCTCGTTTGTTTGTCTTTTTCTTCACCCGTATTGGCACTACCTATTTTAATAGTCCAAGGCCCCAGATCCGCTAGACATTAAATACTTATTTTCTGATTAATAAAATGTGTACGCTTGAGTAGTGATGGTATGTGTGTATGTAACAACATAAAATTGTTATTTACTTAATTTTACCTGTTACACAGGGTTTTTTTTACAAATGGGCCTTGAATTTACACCAGCCAGAGTAGTTTAAAAAAATTAAAATTTCTTTTCAAAGATAAACACATTTCTGGACATCAGTGCGAACATATCAAAAGTGTATCGGAGCAATAACATTCTGATCACAATGGGGGAAGATTTCCATTATCAGGATGCCGCCATGTGGTTTAAGAATTTAGACAAACTGATTGAGTGAGTCTGCACGAATTTTTATGCATGTACTAGTTTCTGTTAGTGGCTCCACCCGCGTCAAATTAAAAAAATATCCCTAGGGAATATTAGGTCCCCACCTATGAAATCAATGCCTAGGGGTAGCGGATGAATTCTTAACAGAGTTACCGCTCCCCTGGGTACTCAGGCAGGGAAGGAACAGTGGTGGGTTTTAGTCAGTAAGAGTCTGACATGCCCTCCCGCTCCACTCAGAGCGGGAGATGTCATTGGATGATTTCCCAACCATTAAAAAAAAAAACCTATGAAATTTGTATGGAGAATTTTAAAGAAGTTGCATTTTACATACTAACATTTTCTTAATTTATTTAACAACTATGAACACTAATGTTTTAAAACTTTTATGCAATAATGTTTAAAAACTAAGATAACGTATGCCACTTAGATTAAGCAACAAAAATAAGTTTTGGCTAAGTTAAAACAAATAGTGGTTTCATTTCTGCTAGCAAAAAGAGAAGTAATTTTTAAGGTATTTTTTTTTTGTATAAAACTATAAGTTATAAGGTTTTTTTTTACTATTGGCAGTTGTCTATGACGGTCGTTATTCGATATATCAAGCAATTGATGAATACTTTAATTCATAGAAGTGACGAGGTTCTCTATTTGTGAGAAAAAAACGCCAATTTCATAGGTGGAAACCCAATACTCCCGGGATAAAAAGCCTATGTGCTATTCCAGACTACAGTCTCTGTGCCAAATTTCATCCAGATCTGTCCAGCAGTTCTAGCGTGATTGAGTAACAAACATTCCACCATCCATCCAAACTTTCGTATTTATAATATTAGTAGGATAGTTTGTTAAGGGCGTGGCAAATGTAACAAAAGATATTTTTTTTTACAAAAAAAAAAAACAACCGACTTCCACAAAAGAAAATCGGTGTTTGTATTTTATTTCTTCGTTATTTGACACCGACTTCCGAATTTAAAGTTATTTTTTAATTTTTAGTGTAGGTATTTTCTTTTTTGGAAGTCCGTTGTTTTTTTTGTATTTTTTTTTTTTCACTTTTAAGTTGTTATACCCCAGAACTAAAAACTGCAATAACATGGAACGTGGAATTTAAACATACTCGTAATTGGAGAAAATCAAAACGTCATCTATGTATACATACATATTTTTCGTTTTTGTACAGTTTTCCAAAAAGCACTGAAGCAATTTCGATAAAATTTATATGGGACCACCTCGGGAGTATAATTCTATTATTAAGAGAGTTTAATTTCGGAAGTCTGTGTCAAATAACGAAGAAACAAAATACAAACACCGACTTTTACAAGTCTGTTGTATATTTTCTAAAAGTTTTTCATCACCGCTGCTCTCAAAACGGTGAAGGAGAACATCGTGTGGAAACGGCATGTCTTAAGTTCGAAGACTTGTGTCATCCACCAACCCGCACTAGGCCCGCGTGGTGGATTACGGCCCATTCCTGTACTAGAGAAGAGGTCTAAGTCCCAGCAGTGGGAATAGGCTGATTATGCTTAGACTTATATGCCCAGTCCAGAATTTTAGATCAGTAGTATAAGTTGATAATTTTAATGATAATTAAAACTACAGGCAAAGTAGATCTTATAATTTTACAGAATTTCAAGTTTAAATGGGAATTATTTAGTGATAATGTATTGCTGCATGTTAAAATATTTTGATAATGTATTGCTGCATGTTCAAATGTTTTGATAATGTATTACTGCATGTTCAAATATTTTGATAATGTATTACTGCATGTTCAAATGTTTTGATAATGTATAGTTGCATGTTCAAATATTTTGATAATGTATTGCTGCATGTTCAAATGTTTTGATAATGTATTGCTGCATGTTCAAATATTTTGATAATGTATTACTGCATGTTCAAATGTTTTGATAATGTATCGCTGCATGTTCAAATATTTTGATAATGTATTACTGCATGTTCAAATATTTTGATAATGTATTGCTGCATGTTCAAATATTTTGATAATGTATTACTGCATGTTCAAATGTTTTGATAATGTATTGCTGCATGTTCAAATATTTTGATAATGTATTGCTGCATGTTCAAATATTTTGCACACGGGCTTGGTTTTCTTGTTTGCTTTTCTTAATTAAAATGTTTTATTTTGCGTAAAAAATGCCTTTCTAAGACGCTTTTATTGGCTTCACTTGTAACTTACTATGTAAAACAATCTTAAAAGTTAAATTTGACCCACAGCTCGGTTTCCGATTGAGCTGACTCCCAAAGATGGGAGACTAGTTATATTTAATTAGTTTGTCAAGATTTATATACCTCATACTAGCGTTTACAATTTTCTGTAAAATATCCTATGTTACAAAACAGGTACCACGGCCAAAAAAAACCATTATCAAGCATTCTTCTTTTCTCGTGCCTGCGGGATGGTTAAAATAACAGAAGGGCAACTTGCTCGGGGATGCGAGAATTCTCGGGTACATACTATACACCTAAACCTTCGTCATGAATCACTCTGTCCATTGTGTGAACCGCATAAAAATCCGTTCAGTAATTTTTGAGGTTATCGTGAACAGACAGAGGCGGCGGGGGACTTTTTTATAATTATGTAGTGATAGTAATGTTCTTACTTCAAGTTCTAGCATTGATACTACTAGAAAAATAAACTTCTAAAAACCTTCGGAGTACCTTTAAGAATTCTAAAACTGTTACTACCAGGCAGGCCTGCAGTGGCTCCATGTAAAATACTGGTATTCAGCTGCATCCGGTTAGACTGGAAGCCGACCCCAAAATAGTTGGGAAAAGGCGCGGGCAGATGGCAGATGAATTTAATTGTTACAAGCAGTAAAAGTTATTCATTGAAATTTAAATAAATTATAAGTTTTCATGAAAAATAGTGCTTGCAAGTTACAATTTACACGGTCTCTGTACATATTTCAAGAAAATTATTTATTTTTTCAGGTTAAATGATCTATAATTTTTCCTCACAATAAG
The DNA here is from genome assembly GCA_951329385.1 of Polia nebulosa. Lineage (NCBI taxonomy): Eukaryota > Metazoa > Arthropoda > Insecta > Lepidoptera > Noctuidae > Polia > Polia nebulosa. The sequence continues at coordinate 24,010,249 of OX589608.1, forward strand.
GATTTTTTTTAACGGCTAGTTATTTAGCGATCGGTATCTAACGTAAGTTTCGCTATTAATGTCGAGACTGCAGGCCCAGAGTTTTCTATTGGATTTACCTCTCACGAGGTTCTCAGTAACACCGCGGACTATAGATTCGAGCCTGCTTCTCGCCAATAGGCATAACAGAAATGGCGAGACACGTGTGTATTTTATTTGTGAGATCGGTCAAGATCAAGGGTGGGCTTTAGTCTGAAAGCACTCCCTCCCGCTCAGTGGCGTATACAAAGATTTGGCGCCCCAGATCAAATATTCATGCTGCCCCATAGTTAACAAAAAAAGGGAATTTATTTATTTATTACATTTGGGAAAACAAGTAGCATTAAACCTAAACAGTGTTGTCTTAAAATTACACTTAACAAATGTACTACCCACTACGTTTTTCACAGATTACTATAATATAAAATAAAAACAAACTGTTAGCAAACGTTAACTGTAGCGGGGCAACTTAATGAAAAAGAAGTTAAAAGAGAAAAAAAAGATAAACTGTTCTATTAACAAAAAAAAAAATAAAAATTTGAGCTACACGGTTCGGATAGGTAAGATTTTCTTGTGATAGACAAGAAGTTACGAGGTGGCAAGAAAAGTAGAAATAGTTATGCAACTTGAAAAAGCAATGGGTAGCATTCGTCGCCCCTGTCAGTCTGCCGCCCCGGGCCATGGCCCTCTTGGCCTAAGGGTAAATACGCCACTTCCGCTCCGCCCTGATAGAAAGTAATCGAACCTCAAAACAAAAAAAAAATTGTGTGTGTACTTATGTACGCACGTAAGATGTTATACTTCTTTGGCGTAACAAGATAAAAAACCAAACTGTCACAAAGTTTACAAAAGGAAAACAATATTCTTCATGAACCACAGACCATAGCTAACTTCAGGGTGGATCGGTTCTAGCTAACTTCAACCTGTGAATTTTGTGTGACAGTGATGCGCACGCATCTTTAAATTTCACGCTCATCATTTTTTCATAACGCGCCTAAAGAAGTATAACTTCAAAAATGGGTGTATTTTAATTTAAAAAAAAATCCTTCCCACCGAATTTTGATCATGGTGGCCAGTCTCAACAGAGATTAGCCTAGTGCGCCGGAGATATTATAGTGTACCAGCGTGTGCGCAGACACAGGTGCACTCTCTGTTCCTTCACTATCATAGTCCTATAGGACGGCAATCCGACACTCGCGGGGAGACATCAGGCTCAAGACCAACGGCTTCGCGTGCTTTCCGAGGCACGAGGGTTACACGCCACCAACTGCCAAACTCTGGGCAGCTACAGAGTAATTTCTAAAGGGAAAAAAACTTTTTTACAAAAAAACAATAGACTTCCAAAAAAAAAATACACTAAAAATTAAAAAATATATTTAATTTCGGAAGTCGGTGTATTTTATTTCTTCGTTATTTGTAAGTAAGTTTTTTTGGAAGTCGGTTGTTTTTATTTGTTAAAAAGTTTTTTAATTTTCACTTTTTAGTTGCTTTTTAGTTACCCCAGAACTTTAAAACCTCAATAACATGTGACGTGGAATTTAAACATAGTGGTAATTGGAGAACACCAAAACGTCATCTAGGTATAGGTATTTTTCGTTTTTGTTCAGTTTTTCAAAAATTGGTCCTCAATTGACACATAAAAAAAAACATACATACAGTCGAACATAGAATCTCCTCCTTTTTCGAAGTCGGTTATAAACCATAAACACCTTTTGCCCGACCCGGTAATTGAACAGTGATGTGTTCTACATTTATTCACAGATCGCAGTATTCCTAGATTACGCAAAGAATCAAGCGCGGTACTATAGGAGTAACAACGTTATCATTACAATGGGCGGTGACTTTACGTACCAAGATGCAGCTATGTGGTATATAAATCTAGATAAATTGATTAAGTAAGTATTTATTCTTGGTTCGCTTACATCTTCTGTCTCGGTTTTTAACGTCTAACTGCCTTATGGGAACGTGCATGAACTATAGGTGGCAGCACAAATCGACACGAGCGCCACAGTGTGGTAAGAAAATTAACTATTCAGAGCTGTTATCGTGTTGCCGTCTATTTGTTTACGTTATATTATATCGTTTTTATTATGATTTAAATAATAAAATATGGGTACGGGCCGATTAATGATGAGCGTCCCCGTAGTCAGGATATGTGAAAAGTCGAAAAAATGTTCGAATCCGGGCATGTCTTAGAAGTAGAAGGTTATGTTTACTTACAGATTTATTTGTATTGAATAGTACCACTACATACAAAACTTAGCTATTTTTATACAAACAACATTATTAATATCTAATTTATAGATGTTTTTGAAACTCATACTTACGTTTTTTTGCATTTATCCACTTTTGCCGTTATCACATAACCATGGAAAGTGAGTACTATTCGTAGGAAAGTTATAGAATTTTACACCATTTGACTTATTTTTATTTTTCTTTGAAGTTTTTAAGCATCCCGAAATGCAACAATACATTTTCACTTAGTTAAATGTTATTTTTCACTTCTTTAATTTGATTATTTTCTAATTGTTTGCATAAATGATTCGGATTTGCGCCACCAGGTGGCAGTCTTCGTCGTGCACGTTTCCTATTAACAAAACTCATTGACCATATGCCTTTAACTCATTCAAACACTGATTAGCAGATTCTTAACTCAAGATAACATACGTCTACGTCTAATCCATCACATTCAGCTGGTCCAGTCAGATTAGCGATCAACCTCGGAATTAGAGATAATAAACTGAATTTTCGTATGTAAGTACCTTTATTTTGGTATTCTAAAAGTTGTCTCAAAAGTCTCATAAAATCTGGTGTCTGCGTCGTAAGTTTAAAGGTCTTTAAGTCAAGAGTGAATAGGTTTCTTCTCGGCAAGCGTGCTTTATCTTCGACCACATCATTGCTTACCATCAGGTGAGATAGTGGTCAAACGCGTGCCTATCAACAATAAAAAAAAGGTCTCAAAAATTGGTTTTTCGACATTATCTAGATTTACACTCGTACATACTTTAGAAGTCAGGGTTTCTACTCGTTTAGAAGTCAGGGTTTCTACTCGCTTAGAAGTCTGGGCTTTTAATTATTGTCTATCTTTTTGCCATTTATTGTTGTGTACAAATTTTTGATGTATGTTTTTCAAAGAAATAAGACTAGTCGCTTAGATGTGATGTTCAATTAAAAACTTTTAAAAGTCGTATGACTGCGCCTTAACTTTGAATAACTTACGCCCAGACACGAGAGTTTATGAGACTTTTGAGACAACTTTTAGAACGCCAAAATGAAGTTATATATGAAAATTCAGCTTATTATCTCTCATTCCGAGGTTGATCCCGTTTTTGTGATAAAAAACGTCCTTGAAATGATTAGTCAGCACTTACCACTAATATTTACTCTTCCGGATAGAAATGTTGAAATAAGAACCTGTTATTCAGTGCTTAAACTAATCACATAGTAATTTTTAGGGTTCCGTACTCGAAGGGTACAAAGGGAGTCACTCACGTGTCCGTCTGTCCGTCGTCTGTCACAAAACTATGAACGTGAATTTTGGTGATAATAATTAATATAATATAAATTTTACTCACAAATACCAAAATATTGATTGCCCTTATAAGGTACCCTAAATGTGCGAAGTCCGACACGCACTTGGCCGGTTTTTAGGGTTCCGTACCCGAATGGTAACCAACGGAACCCTATTACTATGCCTCTGCTGTCCGTCCGTCTGTCAGCGGGCTGTATTTCATGATCCATAATAGCTAGGTACAGTTCTCGCCAAACTTCTTGGCCGCCCTGAAGTTGAATTTCCGATGCGCGCGATGCGGTTTTTGTATGAGATTTACTACTGCGCAGCCATTGTAGCGAACTTCAGAGCGGCCAAGAAGTTTGGCGAGCAGTGTACATAGTTGAAATTTTCCCAGAATGTGTATTTCTGCTGTCGCTATAGAAGTACACGCTGTGTGAAAATTTCAACTGTCTACCTATTACAGATCATGAGATACATCACAAAAAAACCCTAAAAAAACACGTTTCGTTTCTAGAAACGTGTTTTTTTATGTTTTTTTTTTCAGTCTATGGAACGGGACCCTTCGTGTGCGAGTCCGGTTCGCACTTGGCAGTTTTTTTTATAAATGCGGCCCTAATTATATATAAGCACGAACTACAAGGTCAAATTAAATTGAGTAGAGAAACTTCGCAGATGTCATTGGTTTAACAATAGGGAATATGCATGATGTTTTTTTATTTGTTCTATTAAATAATAATAATAATACTCCACAACTATCACACAACGCCATCTAGTCCCAAGCTAAGCAGAGCTTGTGTTATGGGTACTAGACAACTGATAAACATATTTATATATTTCTAAATACATACATATTATAGATAAATTACACCCAGACACAGAACAAATGATCGTGCTCATTACACAAACATTTGTCCTGGGTGGGAATCGAACCCACGACCGGCATAGCAGTCAGGGTCACTAACCACTAGACCAACAGGCCAGTCAAATTCAGTATTGAAGACTTATTAAGTATAGTGAACAAATATGAAGGAATTTTCAAAATATCATCATCAGCGACGAAGTTATAAAGCTTTAAAGTTGATAATTAGAAAGAGAAGTCCGACGTGTTCTTTGACATCAAAGGACATGACGCCCATACAACTGCCATAGAAAACAGCGTTTTCGGGAGAGAGATATTTGTTTAAAATTGTTATATCTCGTTTAATTTTCGATCAATTTTGATTCTGATTTCACTGTTCGTACTCTATTTTAGTATATTAATCGATAAACCTGTTGTTAGATAGCAAATATTTTTTTCATGCATATTCCCTATTACACAGACGAATTAAGCTTACTACAGGTTGTGACGGAAATGCAGGTCATATCATGAGGGAAATAAATATTTTGGTATTTGTAAGTAAAATATTCGTAATAATAAAAATTATCACCTCAAGTTCATAAGTCAATGGGAAGTTATAAAATTCTTCGCAACAAAATTTTGTGACAGACGACGGACGGACAGCCAGACGGACCTACTGACAAATGGACAGACGGACAGGTGAGTGACAGCAATAGGGCTCCGTTTGGACCCTTCGGGTACGAAACCCTAAGAACTGCTTCTGCCTATGAAAATGAAAAACTTTCTATAAAATGGATTTTCCGTATAAAGTTATCATTACCTGATCAAAATACAGGCGGTCCAATTTTTTTTTCAGAATTGTCTTTTACGGTCTTGAAGAGTAATTTTTGCTTATTGATTTGACCTTGTATATGGGAAAAGCTCATGCCGTTTTTAAAATTTTACCAAGCCATCAACGTGGCTTAAAATAAAAATACCAGTAACAAAAAATAAGAAAAAAAAATGTAAAGCCTACCTGTCACTTTTCATAGACATTTGAATAATTTTGAGGGTTTTTGGCGGGATTTTCTCGAGTGTAGTTCAGTGGCTGTTTTAATTATTCGCTTATTGATTCCTAGTGGATATTGTGATGTAAAATTGGTGTAGTTTTGTGTCTGAAGTGTCTACGCAACTGGACAATATGTGGAATTATTGAAACAGGAGCGATCTCGGTAAAATGGAGCTGAGAATTTTATTGTAGTATTGACTACCTCAGCGAAGTTTGCCGAGAAGGCTGACTCGACACATTTGTTGCAAAATACTGCAAAAAACATTAGAATGTGTTACATCTACATTCTAATGGGAAAAAGCAAGAAATTAATGACGTAAGACTAGGCAATATGGTCAAAAGACTATAGCCTTCCCTTCGGGGTAAATAAAAAATAAAATTGAATAATTTTGCAAGTATGTGTGTGCATGTATTACTAACAATTTATGAACGATATTAATTATTTCGGAAATTCTTAACTTTATTATTTTACTAATTGCGTCTTTATATTTTCAGATACGCTAACTTGAAAGCAGCTAAGGATGGCTTGAATGTAACATTGTTTTATTCCACACCGAATTGTTATCTGAAATCGATTAAAGATGCTAAGTAAGTATAGTTTCTAAAAATTATATCTATTGTTTAACATTCAACCCCATTCAACTTAATCAGAACATCAAGCAGAATTTACCGGTATTTTTTTTACCGGTACCTACAATACCTTCTGTTGTTATTCTGATACCGGTATCAAAAACATTCAGGTACGATACTTACCTTAATACTACCCGTTACATTTTAAGGTATTTACTATCTTCAAACAAACCGTTACTGTTTTTTAACACACTTATTCGAGAACCCGTTCCTACCACTACCGCTTTTAGGCTTACTATTCACTTTAATTATTTTAAAGCTGGAAATAAAGATTTATTTATTACTAGCTGTACCTTGCCAGAAGAGAGGAGACCTATGTCTCAGCATTGGGGACACTAAAAGACTGATAATGTTTATAGTACCCTGCCATGTTTTGCTGTGGCACATTATGGTTGCATGTTCCCCTCGCTTCCAACAGATGGCGCGGTTCCTGGTACACAGATTACCGTTAAAAATAGTTTTTCCCGCGGTCGCGGGTATGTTACTGACGCGAACAATAGATAAAAACAATAAATAAATAAAAAATAATTTATTCACGACAAAAGTTCAAGTAAATTGCACTGTATACAGATTAAAGGTCTTAAGTTTAGGCAGGTAAGTACAATTAGTTCAAACCTGCCCCTAAACTAGGCTAGGCCTGTTTCTTAGGGGGCAGTATCCGGCTATACGGGTTTAATATATTGCTGTAGCAGTCGTGCAAGTGGACTGTGTCAAGTGGATTCGCGCTTTACTTTGTGTAGATTATTTCATCACCACTGCTCTCAAAACGGTGAAGGAAAACATCGTGAGGACACCGGCATGTCCTAAAAACAATTCGAAGACATGTGACATCCACCAACCCGCACTGGGCCCGCGTGGTGGATTACGGCCCACACCCTCTCACAGAGAGGAGGCCTGTGCCCCAACTGTAGGGACATAAAATGGCTGATGATGAAAGCGTCTGCCTGGGTTTGAACCTACAACTTGTAAGTCGCGGACGTTACCACCACCACTGCGCCCATTTTTCTTCACCTTTACTAAGTTCTTACCGGTATCACTACCGGTATTAACCGTTACACTCATTGTTTTTAGCCCGACTCTGCCCACCAAACACGATGATTTCTTCCCGTATGCCAGCGATTCTACCGCCTACTGGACGGGGTACTTCACTTCTAGACCCACCACTAAGTACTTCGAGAGGGAAGGGAATAATTATTTACAGGTATGTTTAATTAGAAAAAAAAATCCTTACTACTTATGTCAAACAACACGACCTCAAAAAAAAAATGGTTAAGTGCGTGTCGGACATCGCACATTTCGGGTTCCGTACTAAATGTATTTTTGTATGGCTTTGGGTCAACAAGATGCTGATACTGTACCCGGGCCTACCGACGGCGAATAATGGGTAGCTCGCCATCCGATCAGCACCGGGCCCGAGAGTCGACGGCGCGTAGTGTTCCACGCGCGACGAACAAGAAATGAGTGTCAGCCACCACTGATGGGGCCCATCGTGGCCGGTGCCTGCATGCTTAGGGGTAGCGGATAAATTCGTAACAGAGCTACCGCTCCCCTGGGCACTCAGGCAGGGAAGGAACAGGGGTGGGTTTTAGTCAGTAAGAGTCTGACACGCCCTCCCGCCCCACCCAGAGCGGGAGATGTCATTGGATGATTTCCCACTCCACAAAAAAAAAGATGCTTATACTATGAAAATTTGAAGACTGTAACTCCTACCGTTTGGCTGTAAAACCTGTGTGACAGACAGACGGACACGTGAGTGACAGCAATAGGGCTCCGTTTTAACCCTTCGGGTACGGAACCCTAAAAACGATAAAAAACTTTACAAATAAGTCACTTTTCAAGTAGTACATTTTTTCCCCTGTATTTTAAAGAGTTACGTTTTTAGAATCGTCTCGTCTAGCTGTTTATTTTGCCGCACATGACTATGGTGCCGATTCTGTGGTGTACAAACTAAACTTAATTTAGGCTATTGCTATCTTTTTCTCTCTAATAAAACAAGAAAGACGTGACGTGAATTAAAAAAAATACAGACATATAACCTGCTCCTTTTGGAAGTCGGTTAAAAATTGGGATTCGTTCACATAATTCTTAATACGTACATAAACTTCAATAAGAAATCAATTCATATCAAGGCATCTATTAAATAAATAAATAATAAATATTCCACAACTATCACACAACGCCATCTAGTCCAAAGCTAAGCAGAGCTTGTGTTATGGGTACTAGACAACTGATAAACATACTTATATATTTCTAAATACATACATAAATTATAGATAAATTACACCCAGACACAGAACAAATGATAGTGCTCATTACACAAACATTTGTCCTGGGTGGGAATCGAACCCACGACCTCCGGCATAGCAGTCAGGGTCACTAACCACTAGACCAACAGGCCTGTCAAAATTGTATTGAAATTTATTTGAACTAAATTTTCTTTTTTCGAGATGAGCCCTCGTGACTTACATTGATAATATAATTGATAAGCTTTGACAATATTTTCAGGTGGTGAAGCAGTTACAAGTATTAGCGGATTTGGAAAAACACAATCAGTTTGTATTGGACGAACTGAAAAGTGCCATGGGTAAGAAAAACTATACACTTACTGGTTTTTTTTTCTTTTTTTGACCTGGCGGGCTTCGTACCGCCTCAGAATCAATTAATGAATCCGTTCTCGATATATCATCAAAAAATGCGTTCCATTCAAAATGTATGAGACATTTTTCTTCATATTTTTTTCCAATGTTTTAATAATTCAACAAATCAAATAAAATAAAAGTCGGTCCAGCCGTTCTTGAGTTATAATAATAATAAATAATAATAATTAATTTATTTCGGGTTGCATAGACCCTTAGATAAATACCTTAAGGCGCGGTATTACCTCAAAAGTAAAAAAAAATGGTTTCTTAGATAGTCGAGTATGACGTAATGCAATGAAAATATCCTTTGCAAAAAATACAGTGGACAGAGAAGGGTTTAAAGATAAATTTTAACTGAATAGAATAGTTAAAAATAGTTTCATTTTCCCAATAAAAAAAATTGGAAATTGCTCCACAATAATAAACTTTGGCGTCGAACATCTTTGTATTTTCAGCGATGACATCATAATTTTTTTAGGAGTTGAATAGAAAAAGCATTTTATTAAAACTGACCGGACCATTATTTAATTTATTGTGTATATTCTGGATAATCTAAAGAAACCCCGTAAAATAAATGCCTATTCGCATCGTCAACACAACTATTATGTTCAATTCTCAATCTTATTTCAAGCTATCTCAAATCGTAGTCAGTCCGCGCCTTAATCTAAGTATACATAATTATTATTAACAGAATGTGTTAGTTAATAAAGCTTAAACCTATGTTAGTAACACATCACTAGTACCTACTGCACTAAGTCTTTGTGCCCTCGTGCGGAATAAGTCCGCGGAAGCGACGGAACACCACGTTCTGCGGTCAAAAGCTTTCTTTAAGGTGGATGCGCCAGAGTGGCCCGTGAAATTCAAATTTTCTTACGTTTTATGCAATTTGCTGGTCAGGTTGTATCTTGGTCATCTCTCTCAGTTAGAATTGATGCCAAATGTCAATTCTAACTGAGAAAGTTGTATTGATGATTTTAATGATTATAATTCTATAAATACATACGAGTACTAGCTACGGCCGCGAATCAAATTTTTACCAAGATACAACCTGACACTGACCTGCAAACTGCAAAAAACGTAAGAAATTTGAATTTCGCGGGCTACTCTGGCGCTCCCACCTTATACACTCCCGCGACCCTGGCCGGTAACCAGCCCTTATTTTTTAAATGAAATATTGTTCCTTTCCCTTCAGGAGTGATGCAGCATCACGACGCCATCACAGGCACGGAGAAGCAACACGTGACCCACGACTACGAGCGGCTGCTGAACCAGGCCATCGACGATGCGCTCCTCATTGCTAAACAAGCCTTCAAGTGAGTTAACTATTAGACATTGATACAGAAACTATCTTTTAGGGTTATGAGGAACCGGCCTTAGACCAGGCCATGGTACTGTGACGACCTTATGTTGGCGACCTTATGGTGGAGACTGGCACGTTGGAAGTTTGGAACATTCTAGAAACTCTTGGAACGCCGATTGATTAAGAAGAATAAGGAAGACTTTTGTTTTTGGGTTGACTTCTGCTAGCCCGTCCGAACAGGGCACATGTATTATTTTTATTATTCAATATAACGTATAAGTGCGCTATATCTCTTTCCTTTATAACACAACACACATAAGCAGTCACTCTCGTACACCACACTCTCGCACTGCCAGCGAGTACGACAGCCCCAGACGCGTACAAGGAATCTCCAGGGACTCTGCACTGCGAGAAGGTGCTCCAGGTCCCTATAGTACGGAGCGAGAGGGAATGGTCACTTCTTTCTGCGAAGCAGTAATGCTCGCGAAGAAGGAGGCGGAACGGGTGAGGGAGACTCAACAGAGTCAGCCTCCCGCACCCAGCAGTAGTCGCTGCAGGAGACGCCCTGGGCGTCGGGGGTCGCAAGCCGATTTCCGGCCACCGTAGGCACGGGCTTTCGGACGGCGAGTAATAGGTAGCTCGCCGTCTGATCAGCACCAGGCCCGAGAGTCGACGGCGCGTAGTGTTCCACGCGCGACGAACAAGAGTTGTCAGCAACAACTGACGATGAACGCCAGGGCTGATGCCTGCCTAGGAATCGTGGAAAATTCGAAAGAGTGTCACCACGCCCCACGCATAGGCAACTGAAGGAACAAGGGTTTTAGTCAGTAAAAAACTGACACGCCTTTCCGCTCCACCCAGAGCGGGACAAGTCATTGGATGATTTCGCAACCTCAAAAAAAAAAAAGAGTTATGAGGAACAGCTGCTCAAACTCTATCAAGCGCAAGTTCGATCTTGTATGGAGTACTGCTCTCATCTTTGGGACGGATCTGCCAGATACCAGCTTGATGTGCTTGAGTCAATTGAGAAACGAGCCAAGAGGATCACCGGCAATGATAGGCTCGTTGAGTCGAAGCTCCAAAGTCTTGAGCATAGACGCCGAGATGCTAGCCTGTCGGTTTTCTATCAGTTATATTTTGGGGAATGTGCGACGGAATTGCATAGTTTGATTCCGCCAAGCCCGTTCAATCATCGGACCAGTAGACGTACGGCGGGCATGGTGGACATCCCACCCACATGTTTTTACCATGTTTTTGGCTTCGGCGAAGTGGTGCATGATTGTTAGTACTAAGGTTAGTTTTAATTTAACTATTTGATTGTATGTATCAAGCGCTTCAAAAAGACAACAAATTAAAGTTAGAACTTGTCAGAGAGGACTAGAACGCAGTTTTATGAATATTAAACTAAGAGACCGAGTGAAAACCTCGTTGATCAAGAAAACGACAAGATCTTCTGACGTGATTAGGCTGGCACTGAAACTTAAATGGAGATGGGCAGGACATATTCAGAGGCTGGAACCACAGCGATGGGCCCAGATCATAACAAACTGGAACCCCAGATCTGTAAAAAGGAGAAGAGGAAGGCCTTTTAAGAGGTGGGAAGATGACATTGTCAAAACTGCTGGAAACCTTTGGGCCAGGAAAGCTAGATTTCGCGACCAATGGAAGCATATGGAGGAGGCTTTTACCGCCTCAGGCGGTCCTTACACTGAGATAGAGACATCGTAAATACTAACACACAAAAGTAACAAAACAAAATTAGAGCTAAGTTTTTTTTTATATACTTTTTACTAACATACTAACATAATTTAATTTTAAGTTGATATGTGTCCATATTGTAACAATTTCAAACCTTTGCATGTAAATTTAGTAAGGAATTAATAAAAGCTTTTTTATTTTTATCAAGCGCTTCTCGCCATCAAACTGGAAAGTTTGGCGAGTAAAATTGTGAAAAAAAAAAAAAAAAAAAAAACAAACACGCACTAAACGTCTTGGGAACATATTTTTTGGCTGTACTGGGAGTCTTTAAGTCGAGAGGGAGAGACTTCTAGGCAAGCTTGCTCCATCGTCGACCACATCATCGCAGTAGTTTTGAATTTTTCGACGCCATGTTTTTAGTTATTTTTAGCTTTAGTTAATTAAATGTTTTTATTTTTGATTATTTTATGAATATAGATAAATAAAGGCCTCTACTCCTTAATAATAAAAAAAATCTATTTAATTATTTAAACATGTTTAAATGCACAAATTGATTAAGTATTATTCTAAAGTTATTATTTATTGATTCAAATTAAAATAGAAATACGTACTGAATTTAACAAAACAATTAAATTATCCATAAATTAAAATTATTATGCAATGTAAATTATTTGAATAATTATTAAGGAAATAAAGAGGCTATAATAACAATATAGGTAAATAAAATTAACAAAATAATTTTACAGGTTTAGTGACAGGCAAAAATCTGAAGTTCCTGGGTTTAATTTCTAACCAAACCAAGATTTTTTTCGAAATACTAATATAAATATATTAAAGTCTCTCTTGATTCCTTTTCCCTTCTCATCAGATTTTGCATGCTATCCCAAAATCTCATTCTGCAAACATATCTATATACTAAATATTGTATTTTCAGTAAAATGACGGTGAAAGACGCAGCAAAGCCGCCGCTGTTCGACTTCCAAAGATGTCACCTGAACGAGTCACGCTGCTATATTTCAGAAAATAGCGCGAAGTTTGTTGTAAGTAAAAATATATATTGTACTAGTGACCCGCCTCAGCTTTGCATGGGAAAAAATTATACACCTAAACCACAGATAATATAATACTAGCGCCTAAACCTTCCTCATGAATCATTCTGTCTATTGGTTAAAATTGCATTAAAATTCGTTCAGTAGTTTCTGAGTTTATCGCGTACAGACACGGCGGGTGACTTTGTTTTTTAGTGATGATTTGCGTAATAAATTGAATATTAGTGTCAGTGCAGTCAATTATATAATAACGGGTGTAAAAAGACAGTTTCCGAAGCCGAAAGCCACATATTCTACCCATTATTTGGATCATTTTTTTCCACTAGACCATACCTGGGAATCCACTGGTTCTGGAGATATTGAAGGTCAAAGTCGTAATTTTTTTTTAACTTTTTTACTAAAATGAATTCCAAGTGTTATTACAATTTTTTTTTTCAAACAGACATTACCTGAATTGTCTATTTTTTTTTAATTTCCTTAGTACGCATTTGCAGTTACAAAAATGCAATGAATATCAAACGTATCCGACAAGTACCTACGCGGCTTAGAGCGAAGGGGTAGGGCTTAACTCCGCTTGCCTGGATTCGCGTTACATCGCGCGCAAGAAAAAATAGCTTTTTATCCATACATAAAAATAAAGTCGTTTCCCAGCACAAAGCTACTTTGTTAGATGTACAGTATGCTTAGTTGACGGCTTTGTGATGTGTCTTTTTTCACCTGTTGAGCGTGAGGTCCTGGGTTCAATACCCGGGCATTAAGTGCTATTGGGTTTTTTTCCTTAAGGTGGAAGCGCCAGGCTAGCCCGCTTAATTCAAATTTTCTTACGTTTTTTGCAATTTGCAGGTCAGTATCAAGTTGTATCTTGGTCAAAATTTGTATCTAAAAAAAAATAAAAATAAAATCTTAACAACAAATTAATTAACAACCATCAAATTAATTATCTTAACAACAATTTATCATCAATACAACTCTTTCAGTTAGAATTGATGTCAAATGTCATTTCATGAAATCATGACATTTGGCATCAATTCTAACTGAGGGAGTCGTATTGATGATTTTAATGATTACAGTTCTGTAAATACATACTTGCTACGGCCGCGAATCATAGTTTAACCAACATACAACCTGATACTGACCTGCATATTGCAAAAAACGTAAGAAATTTTGAATTTCGCGGGCTACCCTGGAGCTTTCACCTTAAGAATTACTCTGTAGCAGGCCCGGAGATTGGAAGTAGGTGGTGTGTCACCCCTGTGCCTCGGAGAGCACGTGTCGCCGTTGTTCCTGCGTCTGGTCTCCCCGTGAGTGTCGGATTACCGTCCCTGAGGACTGTGAGAGTAAAGGAGCAGAAAGTGTACTTGTGCATTGTAATATCTCCTGCGTACTTGGCTTATCTCGTTGAGGTTGGCTACCGTGGTCGAAATTCGGTTGGGATAAATATTATTATCGAATATAATATCGGATAGCGGCTGTCATGTGTGCCGCTAGTATGCCTTGCGTTTTAAACCGGTATTATCACTATTAGCCAAGGTCTTTAGACCTGTGACAGGGTTCATACACCTGGAACCTGACAAAGTCTGTAGTTACACGATGGCCGCCTATCAACGGGGACTGACAGATGCTGAAACGTGACGCGTCTCGGGTTTGAGAGGGTTCAAACAAATGGAATATTTGTTATTACAGTTAGGTTTATATAATACACTAGCTTCTGCCAGTGAATCCGCCCGCGTGGGGTTAGCACTTCCCCTGTTATCAACTTTCAACCCCTTGTACACCCCCCTTTTTATTTATTTTTTTATTTTGTGGTGTGGGAAATCATCCAAAGACGGAGGGCGTGTCAGAATCTTACTGACTAAAACCCACCCCTGTTCTTCCCTGCCCTGAATGCCCAGGGGCGAGGTAACTCTTTCGAATTTATCCTCAACCCCCGGGCAGTTGTTCACCCCCTTAAGGGTTGAATTTAAAAAAAAAACTTTCTCAGTAGATACATACTTTTCACAAAGAACCACACCCTCTAAATTTCATGTCTCTAAGACCAGCGGTTTAGGCTGTGCGTTGATATATCAGTCAGTCAGTTAGGACTTTGAATTGTATACAGGCTGTAAGGAACAAGTTACCGCAAACTTCGCGAAAAGGTTACACCTATTGTCAGTAACAAAATTATGACAGTTATTAATAACTATCATAATTTACCGAGATTAATCTCGGTAATGATCGGTTACAGGAATTGTAATTTTTGAGGGCGCAATTTATTGTAAATAATGCGATCTCAACACTCCGCACTACTACTTACCTACATTTGCGCCGGCCGAGCGCGCCACGCGCCGTATGTATGTAGGTATTAGGCCGGCGACGTGAATGCAACAGCTGTACGTATTTTATTTACATTGCTGTTTTTAGTTTAATTAGCTATTTAATTACTTTTTAATCAAAACTCTCATTGGGTTAGATAGGAATAACGGGTTTGAACAGTCTAAAGTAAAAAAAAAACTGCAGAAAAAAATTATAAATTGAGTAGAACGCCGACGAAAAATTCCAACGCTAGGAGGTCCAGAATCATGTACTAAATCACTGGTACACGTATGTGCGTTTATGTACCTTACACGGTGTATGTACAGAAAAAACAGGGAGTAAAAAGTCACATCACATAGCCGTCAACTACGCATACTGTACATTTAACAAATTAGCTTTGCTCAAAAAATATTGCTGGGAAACGACTTTTATTTTTAGGTATGAAAATAAAAAATATTGCGCGCAATGTAACGCGAACCCAGGCAAGTGGAGTTAAACCTTGCCCCTTCGCTCTAAGCCACGTAGGTACATGTCGGAAACGTTTGATATTCCTTGCGTTTTTGTAACTGCAAATGCGTAACTTCGAAATTTCGAAAATAATTAGAAAATTCAGGTAATGTTTGTTAGGAAAAAAGTTTAGTAATAACACTTGGAATTCATTTTCGTAAAAATATGAAAAAAATTAAATTGCAACTTTGACCTTCAATATCTCCAGAACCAGTGGATTCTAAGGCATGGTCTAGTGGAAAAAAATTATCCCAATAATGTGTAGAATATGTGGCTTTCGGCTTCGGAAACTGTGTTTTTACACCCGTTACAACATTCTGTTTTAATTTCAGGTAACTATCTACAATCCCCTGGGTTGGTCTGTCAAGGAACCAATCAGAATACCGGTGGGTGACGGCACATTTGAAGTATACGGTTCTGATGGTAAGTTCTTTATAAAAATTCACTCTTATACAGTGGCGTATTCAAAGATTTGGCGCCCCGGGTCAAATATTTATGCTGTCCCATAGTTAACAAAAAAGGGAATATTCTTTTTTACTATTGCTTATTTAGAATTTGAGCTACACGATTCGGATAGGTAAGATTTTCTTGTGATAGACAAGAAGTTAAGGATGCCAAGAAAAGTAGAAATAGTAGTGCTTATCCAACTTGAAAAGACTGCAGCGGGTAGCATTCGCCGCCCCTGGCAGTCTGCCATGGCCCTCTTGGCCTAAGGGTAAATACGCCACTGTCTTATAGCCGTATTAATAAAACTCTCTAGCCATATACTTATGGATCACCTTGCCCTGGCACAGAAAACTGAAGGAACAGGGGCGGGTTTTAGTCAGTAAGAGTCTGACACGCCCTCCCGCTCCACCCAGAGCGGGAGATATCATTGGATGTATTCACACCCTATAAAAATAAAGCTGTACTCACAATGAATGTGTTCCCAAAACGTTTTGTGCGTGTGGATGGGATCCCCACCATGTAATGGTGGCGCATCGCCGTACGATTTGATGAACTATTGTTACCTGAATCAACACGAATATTATAATAAGAGTTATATCCAGAGGTCGGAAATAAGTAGACTTATTTATGTACTTACACTGAATTCATACAGCGAAAGAATAAAGTGGATATGCCTGAAATCCCGAGATTAATTTTAAAGAGCAGAAAAATCCCGTGATTTATTAAATAAAAAAGCTATTTACTTTTACATAATTTAAATCACTGCGCGCGCGACGTTGCCAAATTTACATCAACGGCATCGCATGTCCGAAGTTGCAAAATTCCAATGCGCACACGCACGATATTGCCACATTTGTAGTTCACACAACATAGCTTGTGAGATCAAAAGAAAACAATAGAGGTTTTAATTATTATGTATTTGTAATATTGTTGGCCATACGGGATGAGTACATTAGAGGTAGTTTAAAAGTGGCGCCAGTCACAGAAAAGTTGAAAGTGAACCGCTTATCTTGGTATGGTCATGTAAAAAGGAGGGATGAAACACATGTAACTAAAAGAGTTATGAATATAAATGTGGATGGATGGAGAGGGCGAGAGAGGCCAAAGAAAGGATGGATGGATTGAGTGAGGAGTAATATGAAAGAAAAGGGAGTTAGTGATAGCGTGACAGGACAGAATGGAAGAAAAAAACGTGTTGCGCCGACCCCAAGTAACATGGGATAAAGCCCGGTTTCCACCGTGAGCGGAACGGACCCATTAATGACTTCGTTAAACAAATTATGGAATGGAATGGAAATGGAATTATGGAGCTAACAAATTATGGAATTTTTTCTGAAATAAAATGATTATTATTATTATTATAAACTCGAAAATTCGTTAAACTGGAAATACAAGTATGCAGTTTGCGCTTGCGAGTTTAACGAAGTCATTAATGGGTCCGTTCCGCTCGCGGTGGAAACCGGGCTTAAGGGCAGGAAGATGATGTTGGCCACACGGGATTGTCCATTAGATATCCCGGGAAGATCCATATTAATATCAACATTTCGATGTAACTACATAAATAACTCTACCTAATTCCGAACTCTGATTATATCTTACTCAAAATTCCCTTTTATTTTACAGGAAAGCAAATTAAAACTCAAATGGTACCTCTACCCAAGAAAGTTACAGCCATTCCCACACGATTCTCAAAAGCTACACAGGAGATACTTTTCATAGCAGACTTAAAACCTCTTTCGTATAAAAGTGTATACGTCAAAAAAATATCAAACAGACCAAAGAGAACTGTGAAAAAAGATTACGACTTCTATGCGAATAATAATAATAATTGGGATCCGTTAAAAGAGCCTATTATTAACAGGTTGGATGACAGAATAAAAGATAAAGATACCAGAGATATTTTGAATAAGATTCAAGCTATTCCATACGCCCCCGTCTACTCAGAAGATTTGTCTAACTTGGAAGACAGGGAAACTAATCTTGAAATCTTAAAAGATGGCAAAAATGATGATGAGGTACTGCAACTGGAGAGGTTTTTGAATGAGAACAGAAAGAAAAAAGATAAGAAAGTTGATAGGATGATACTGTATCCTAATCTAAGTGTGGATGAGTTGAGGATGCTGTCTGACGAACCTAAGACGGTTGAGAAGTTTGATGATGATTTGACTATCGGAAATCAGGTCAGTTTTTCTTGAGTTCCGTACCCGAAGGGTGCAAACGGAGCCCTATTACTGCCACTCACGTGTCCGTCTATCCGTCTGTCTTTTTTAACTTCCCATTGACCTATGAACTTGATTTGGTTGCTAACAAACACCAATATATTAGTAAATCAGATTTTTTCTTTGAAATTTTCTCGTTTCATACGGAACCCTAAATGTGCGGTGTCCGACACGCTCTTGGCCAGTTTTTAACAGAACCGTAACTACTGGGACATTACTGTGTGGTGTGGTTTGTGGTGTGGGATACACCTATCAAACGAATCTCTGTGAGCCTACGTTATATCACAATGAATTTTTGCGTCAGAAGACGTCACAACACGACATAATACAATGATGTGAACCCGGCTTTGACCTTTTATTATTTTCACCTGTAAATAAGTATAAAAATCTTAGAAGCTAAATTTGACTCACTTCCCGGTTTCCAATTGAGCCAAAATTTTGCATATGTTTAGTGCAAAACAAAACTAGTAAATGCAATAAAAAAACCGCAAAAAAAACAAAAGAATGCATAAACAATTCGCCATCTTTGGGAGTTGCATACATATTTTGTTTGGTTGACAATGCATGGTTAGGTAAGTGACGTCATTATAAATCAAATATGGCTTCTCAATTGATATCAGGAATTGGGTAAAATTAAACTAATAAGATTTCTTACATAATAGGGTATTTTACTTCAATATGAGAAAAAAACTAAAAATGTGTTATTGAGATAACTTAGGCAAAAAGCAGTCGGAAAATGTTAGTTTTAGTTCATAAAATAACAAAATAAATTTTAAAATTAAATTCAAAGTTTTCAGTTTTTTTAATCTGTTTTTTAACGTCAACCGTGCCGTCAAAGTCTTCAGCCACAATATTAATAAATTCTTTTCCTTTCCAGTTCTACAAACTAGACGTAAACACAGCAACAGGCCTGATCAGCGAAGTCACTTTCCCCGACCATACTAACTTAAACTTATCCATAAACATGTATTATTATACCGGAAGCTGTGGGGACAATCATGACCCTGACCACAGAGCTTCCGGCGCTTACATATTCAGACCAATCATTAATACCCCTATCAAACTTGCTACACAAAAGACTGAAGTCATTAACGGAGACTTAGTCAAAGAATTCAGAGTAAACCTCACTCCCGCTGGTTTTATCAACGTAAAGTCATATGATAGTCTAAATTTCATTGAGACAGAATGGATTGTAGGTCCTATTCCGATCACTGATGAGGTCGGCAAAGAATATGTGATCAAATACGAAACGAACATAATAAATAACGGTGAATTTTATACGGATTCCAATGGACGACAGATGTTGAAAAGGAAGTTAGATTTTAGACCGCAATGGAACTTAACTCTAGCTGAACCTATTCCTGGGAATTACTACCCAGTAACCAATGAGATATATATCGAAAATGAGGATTTGAGATTGACAGTTTTGACTGACAGATCTGAAGGTGGTACTTCTCTAGTTGAAGGGGAAGTAGAACTCATGTTACATAGAAGACTATTATGTGATGATGCATTTGGTGTAGGTGAACCTCTGAATGAGACAGCATATGGACAAGGTTTAGTTGCCAGAGGAAAGCATAGACTTATAATTGGTAAAGATAAAAGTATTATCAAAAAGAATGTTCTAGGCATGCATTTGAGCCCAACAGTTTTATTCTCAGATGCTACAAATATACAATACGATGATTGGCTTAAAATGGATAATGAATTCAGTTGGTTGGCTAAAGACTTGCCGAACGGAGTTCATCTGTTGACTCTAGAACCTTGGGATTCTAAACTCTTGATCAGATTTGAGAATTACCTCGAAGAGAATTCAGATGTAAAGGTCAATTTGAAAGATCTTTTTAAAGATATTGAAATTAAGTGTTTCAAAGAGACTATGTTGTCTGCTAATATGTTTGTAGATGAGTATAAACAGTGGAGTTGGAAAAAAGAAGGTAGTCAGGAAAGAACAGAAGAAAAAGAGGAATTAGATGAAAAAGATTTGAATATTAAAATCAAGCCGAAACAGATTAGGACTTTCTTAGCATGCTTTGAAAGGAAAGAGAAGTCGAATCCAGTGTAGAAAGTCCCGATTTCTCAGTAAGGGTATTTCCCATAATCAAAGATGTCACAGATGTCACTTAAGAATATTAAGTTAGATGACAAAAATCTATTTGATCCGCAAGGACAATTTTTTTTCTTGATCAGTGCGATATGACAAATGTAGTATTTTTTACCTAGAAGTGACGTAACGAGGGGCTCGTTACACTCTTAAACTTTGATGCTTTTTACCTTTGTAATTTTTTTTTTGGTTTGGTAAAGCAAAAAATACATTTTGTAAAGCAATATTATTTGATCATCTGACTTAATGACGAAATATAATTATTATTGAAGTTATACTTCTTTTGGCGCGTTAGGGAAAAATGATGAGAGTAAATTTTAAAGATGCGCGCGCACACCGTCACAAAAAACCGACACCCTGAAGTTAGCTATAGTCTATGGTTCATCAAGAATGAAAGTTTTTCTTTTGTAAACTTTGTGACAGTTTGGTTTTGTATCTTGTTACGCCAAAGAAGTATAACTTCTTACGTGCGTACACAAGTACACACACACTTTTTTTTGTACTCATTTTTAAGTGGCATCTCTGACTACAGAGATACATGAGACTCAGTGGCGTAACTATACCATCTGAGGCCCCTGGCAAATCATTGCATGGGGCCCCAAGAAAACTCGTCACATTTTAATTTAGTTTTAAAAATCACTGAGATAGTAACCCAATTGTAACATTGTGTCCATTTTAGTTAAATATCTAATTTTCAAAAGCATAGGTGTTACAAATTTATAATAAAATAACAGTTAAGTTAATAATAAAATAATAATTAATGTTAACAAGATATTTATTATTAAAATTCTTTTCTCCGAGCTTTCTGTTCAGCAAAAGTATCAATAACATCATCAAAGTTTAAAGATCGGGTCAAAGAATTTTCAATAGACAGAATAGCCAAGTTAGATAGCCTATTTTATCGAGCTCGCAGCCTCTCGGGCCGGGGGCCCCGTCAGGTGGGGGCCCGTGGCATTTTGCCAGTCCTGCCACCCTGTAGTTACGCCACTGATGAGACTATCATTATTGTAAAAGTTAAAGAATAATAAACACAGAGAGCCAATACCAATTATTTGTGACACATATTGATAGAGATACATTTAATTTTACTGATAGTACAAAAATGAATGCTTAGTTTTTTAATAGTCAAAATGACGTTTTGAATCAAGCAATTTTTTCGTCATATCGTCTTTTGTGGAGGTTATTTTAATGTATACCAGGTTTTAATAATAACAATAATAAACTTATAGTTAAAAAAAAACTAAGTGATACCAGCAAATCCTTTCATTTAATACCAATATCATGGGAATGCATAAAATATAACTAGGCCGCCATCTTTGGCAGTCCGTCATATTGGATTTAGAATGACGTCACTTAGCTAACCATTCATTGATGACGATTCTCTTGTTCAATAACTAAACTAAAATTAGAGAATCGCTATCTTTTAGTAAAAGTCAGCGCGAGAAAAGGACAGCTCTACTAATACTATGAACTAAGTTAGAGATGTCAAATTAGTATACGCCTTGCGCTTCACCGTGTTTTTAGTTGAAATGTTTTTACGTGTTAAATTTGTATGGAAATATTAGTTCAACTAAATTTGACAGCTCTAATTTACGTCCATCTCTTTCTTGTTTTAATAGAGAGAAAAATATAGCAATAGCCTAAATTAAGTTTAGTTTATGCACAACAGAATCGGCACCAGTGTCATCCAAACTAAACATGTATACGAAGTTTCATCTCAATTGGAAACCGAGAAGTGTGTCCAATTTAACGCGTCAGGCCCCTGCGGCGCCACCAACAATAGGTTTTTAATTGTGTTTGCTAATGAGGGACTTGACGCGAAGAATCCTAGCGTTTTTTTTACATAACTACAGGGGAAGTTAATAAACTGTTCACTGGTCAGTTAGAGTCAAGTAGGTACTTTGTTTATTTCGTGATGATTGTCTTGACATTTGCGATATATTTTCAACTGGCTTATGCCAGCGTCTTCGCCCGCGTGGTATTAATACCGCACTGTAAATTATAGCCTAAATGCTATTGCAGACTATTATCTATCTCTGGTCCAAATTACATCCAGATCCGTTCACCCGTTCTGGCGTGATTGACAAACAAACATACATTCATCTAAACTTTCACATTTAATGGTGCGGATTGTTTAATATCTAAACTAAAATTAGAGAATTGCTATCTTTTACTAAAAGGCAGTGCGAGAAAAGGACGGCTATAGCTATGAACTAAGTTAGAGATGTCAAACTAGTTTACGCCTTGCGCTTCGCCGTGTTTTTAGACGACATGTTTTTACGTGCACCCTTAAAATTAAGGAAATATTAGTTCAAACTAAATTTGACAGCACTAATTTACGTCCGTCTCTTTCTTGTTTTATTAGAGAGAAAACGATAGCAATAGCTTAAATTAAGTTTAGTTTGTGCATAACAGAATCGACACCATTATATTCGTAGGCTTTTATTGATAGGCTCGTGTTTGGCCACTATCTCACCTGCTGGTAAGCGATGATGTGGTCGGAGATGGAGCACACTTGCCTAGAAGTAACCTATTCACTCTTGACTTAAAGACCGAGGTTGTAGCTATCAGGAAGCACTGACTCCGGCAGGGAAATATTTAGATGGAAGTGCCAGGGTAGCCCGCGAAATTCAAATTTTCTTACGTTTTTTTGCAATTTGCAGGTCAGTGTCAGGTTGAATCTTGGTCAAAATTTGATTCGCGGCCGTAGCAAGTATGTATTTATGGAATTGATGAGCAAATCAAGATAATCACTAAAATCATCAATACAACTCTTTTAGTTAGACTTGATGTTAAATGTAAGTATTTCATACAATTATGACATTTGGCATCAATTCTAACTGTGAGAGTTGTATTGATGATTTTAATGATTACAGTTCTGTAAATGCATACTTGCTACGGCTGCGAATCAAATTTTGACCAAGATACAACCTGACACTGACCTGCAAATTGCAAAAAAACGTAAGAAAATTTGAATTTCGCGGGCTACCCTGGAGCTTTCACCTTATGTGTCAAAATAGTTATCATAAACTAAACAATTTAGAATAGAATAGGATACTCTTTATTATGTACACCATTTACATTACAGAACATATAAATGAAAACTTTACATAGGGTGACACAATGGGCGGGCCTTATCGCTAAAAGCACAATTTAAGATTGTTATAAGTGTATTTGTTTTTGGTATAAATATTCACTTATAATACCACAAGAGCTTCAAAATTATCGGGTATTTCCGTTCGTTGCAAACAAATGAAGGAGTCAAGTTTTTCAGGTTAAAAAATCACGAGCGCGAACGCGAGTGATTTTTCCTGAAAAACTTGACGATTTTATTTGTTTGCAGGGAACCTATCGGGAAATACCAGATAATTTTGAAGCTCGTGTGGTATTCGGGGGATTATTTTTCCGTCCCAAATGTCGGCCAATAGAATTGCACCATTCGACGTCACGTGGTACAACCTAGAAAATTTTCAAAAAATTTTCAGTATAATACCATGTAGGTTGTACCACGTGACGTCGAATGGTGCAATTCTATTGGTCGATATTTGGGTCGGAAAAATAATCAGTCTTATTTATAAAACTTGCTAGCCGTATGCTCAGTTTAAATACTAATTAGAGGATTCTAAATTCAAGACAACATACGTCTCCATCACATTCAGCTGTCTTTATCACACCTCGTTTAAATGATTACCTAGTTAGTACTTTACAATCACACTAACCTTAATCCGGGTAGAAAATGTCGAATTACGAAACTTGTTGATCAGTGTATAAATTAGTCACATGTTTATTTTTTTTTAATAAATAAGGTCCATTACGTTTGTAGATAGTATTATTAATGTTCATATGTTTTGTGTGATCTAAAAGTTATGAACCAAATAAATACTTTTTATATTTTTAATGTTGTTGTTTTATTTATGTAACCTTGATGGAGCGTGTAGGAGCGAGGAGCTCGTGGCTAAAGTAATAACAGCCGGACGGGTCGAGCCATCAGGTTAAGCTACGCTTGCCGGGGTTGGTCCTTGGATCCCGGCTGTCAATCGTTGATCTTTGACAGCCGTTATTTGACTACCTCAGCGAAGCTTGCCGAGATGACTGACTTCGATACCTATATTTGCTGTCAAATACTGCAAAAACATTAGAATGTGCTACACCCGCATTCTCACGGCGGAAAAATAGTGATGGTGAGCAAATTAAGACTTGGCTTAAAGGTCTGGTAACCAAGCCAGTGGCATAGCTAAAACTGTTAAAAAAAAAAACCAGATGGCGGCACATAAATGTCAATGTCAAATATTTATACAGTAAACGTTGCGGATATCGCTCACTAGATGCTAGTCTACGTTATGCGTACTGCATGTGTGCGTGATGCGTGTGTGTATACATTTATGACATGGAAATGTCAATGACAAGTTTTTAAAGGGTAAAAGTTTCGAATTTGCTTCGCTAGATGGTACAGACTACGCCGCCGTGCACGTCCTCTACAATTAAGGCGCTATTAACTGCCAACGACCTTGAGTGGTCAGCTTGCGTGTTCTGTGCTGAGCTCACGTAACGCGTCGTACGTCCACCCAGTAATAGGACTCTCCCATCAAGGAGCGCTCTCCTAAAATAGACGCATTATTAATTTATTATACAACAGGTATTATACTAAAACACGTAGGGTCGTTGTGGGAACAGTGAATCAAGTGTACACAGTGAAGCATCGCCATATTGGACAGAACGAATAGCGTGACATAGGCTATCTCTTTCTCTCGCCTCCCGTTAAAACATACGACACCACCGCTCTAGTGTGCGCGCCTCTGCGCCGTCGCAAACACGTGTGTTATATGTTTTGTGAATCGCGAGCTCGAAAAAAAAACAGAACATGTACTCGTAAGTATTGGTGATTTCTCTCTTCGTATGTATTCGTTTTATCCCTTAGTTAATACTTTTTCATAAAAACTATTTCTAAAGGTACACAGTGGATAGTTCATTACGGGGACACAGTGAATAATGATTCACTGTGTACCGTCATAGTAACGTACATCGGTTTTCTAAAGTGTAATCATGTTGATGTTTATTTTTTGCAGAATGCCAAGGAAACCGGCACCAGATGGCAGAAAAATTGGAAATGTGACAGAAGAAGCAATGAAAGATGCTCTTTAAAAAATATTACAAGGTAAATCAATTCGTCATGTATCAAAAGAAAAACACATTCCGTTTGCAACCCTATACCGATATAATATGAAAATGAAGGCTAGAGGTTCAATAGAGAACATGAGACTTGAACCCCATTACACCATGAACAAAATTTTTAATGCTGAACAGGAACAGGCTCTTAAAGAATATGTAGCGACACAGTACCTGTCGCAGTTACCATAGAACCATATACCACCTTACTACCTTACCACCATAACAGTTACCAATACCTCAGAACCAAATACCACGTTTTGACTTAGTCCGCAAAGAAACAAGCGTTTTGACAGTCTCTGTAAGAAGCAGTGAGCAACACGTTTTGACCAGCCAAGAAACAGGATAGAATGAGTTTCGCTCCGGAAGCAGGTGGTTAGCGCAAGCAGAGCAAGCAAGAGCTGCAGCAGTATAGGTGTCCACTCGTCGACGGCGCTGGGGGAAAAGGACCGCACTCTGCGCGCGACTCATATTTTTATAGATTCGCAATCAAGCGCAGACGGATTAGTGCCGTGTGCAAAACAGCGCCCCGCGCCCCGCGCGTTTCTCGCCCTACGCGCGTCGCTATTGGTGGAAATGATGTAAACACTAGCTAGAACTATGTCTAAATGTAACATGAACAATGTATTTATAAGAAGTGGTTTTTGTCAATAAATGAGATATCAGCAGATCATCATTCTATACAATCGCCCTGAGTTTTCATTTACGACGAGAATCCCAGAAGTTATTTAGTACCAACAACACTAAAGTGGTGACCCCGTGAAACCTGAACACAGTGAACTCTTGAACTGAACAACATTCCGAACAAGATGGAAAACTTCAGCGATGCTCAGGGCAGTACAGCAGCGACAAACGACGTGTCATCAGTCTCACTACCTGCACGACTACCACCTTTTTGGCGCCAAAACCCACGACTATGGTTTGCGCAATTTGAAGCCGCCGTCGCTGCCAGCAAGATAAGTGAGGAACAAAAATTCAACCTTGTCGTTCCGCTACTCGGCAACAGCGACCTTGAACAAATTGGAGACATCATCCTGCACCCACCGAGCACCGGCAAGTACAGTGCGCTCAAAGAAAGACTCATCTCAACGTACCAGGAGTCAGACCACCGTCAGTTACAGAAGCTTCTCAGCGGCCTCGAGCTCGGCGATCTCAAGCCAAGCCAGCTGCTGCGTAAAATGCGAGACCTCAGCGGCAAGTTGCTGCCCGCACAGGTGCGCGCAGTACTTTCCGTAAACACCGAGTCGTCGCTTGAAGTGCTAGCCGCGATGGCAGACAAAATGATGGAGCATTTTGAACCCGCTACAGTCGCCGCAGTATCCACAGCAAACCCTCCAGCAACAAGTCCAGCAGTCAACGAGGTACAGATAAACGCAATAACAGCTCTACAAATCAGCATGCTCACAAAGCAAATAGAGAAATTGTCACTCGAAGTCGCCGAACTCCGCAACCATCAACACTCGTCGCAGCGCTTTTCCCGCCAAAACTCCGCATATCGTGGCCGCTCACGCTCACATTCAAGACAGCGTACAGATAACGCCCGCAAGCCCGGCGATCCCGACTGGCTGTGCCGTTATCACTACCGATTCGGCAATGGGGCACGAAAATGTGAATCGCCGTGTTCCTTCACGAAGCGGGAAAACTAGAACGTGCATCGACAGTGGCGGGTATCAATGTAAACCAAACAAGCCGCCGCCTATGTGTCATCGACACCAAAACGAGGGAAAGATTTCTTGTCGACACGGGAGCCGACATATCAGTACTAGCCGCACAAAACCAGAAATATTCAAGACCGTCGGAGAATGCCGGTTACAAACTTTACGCGGCAAACGGAACAGAGATTCGTACCTACGGTGAGCGCACACTCGAGCTCAACCTAGGCTTACGAAGAAGTTTTAAGTGGACTTTCGTCGTCGCGAATGTGAAGACTTCGTTACTGGGTGCCGACTTTCTAGTACATCATAAACTGTTAGTCGACTTGCACCAAAGAAAACTTATCGACCGCGTGACCGAGCTCAGCGTGAACGCCATCAAAATAAATAGCAAAGAAGAATCGATCCACATTATTAACCGCGACCACACTCATCACGACCTGCTAAAGAAATATCCAGATGTACTGCGACCGATGACACTCAAAACACCAGTCAAGCATGACGTCACACATCACATCGAGACAACTGGGCCGCCAATATACTCACGGCCGCGCCCTCTACCGCCCGACAAATATAAAGCGGCAAAACTGGAGTTCGAGCGCATGATCGAGATGGGAATATGCAAGCCGTCAAACAGTCCGTGGGCAAGTCCACTTCACATCGTGAACAAGAAAGACGGATCACTACGAGTATGTGGCGATTACAGAAGACTCAACGCCGTCACAGTTCCAGACCGATACCCAATTCCACGAATTCAAGATTTCACATACCAACTTCACGGCAAGAAAATTTACTCAAAACTCGATTTAAAAATGGCCTATTTTTGGATACCCATTTCAAAACAAGATGCTCAGAAAACAGCAATAATAACACCTTTCGGACTCTTCGAATTTACCTGCATGACGTTCGGTTTAAGAAACTCCGGTCAAACCTTTCAACGCTTCATGCACGAGGTACTACGAGGACTTGATGACAACGTATTCTGCTTCGTCGACGATTTGCTTGTCCACTCGAGAAATAAGGAAGAACATCGCCGCCACTTAGAACAAGTACTCGAACGCCTAAATACCTACGGCGTCAGTCTTAACATTGACAAGTGCGAGTTTGAAAGGGAAAATATCGAGTTCCTCGGATACGAAGTGACATCAGAAGGAATCAACCCCACTCAAGAACGAATACAAGCCATAGTAAACTATCCGAAACCACAGACAGTTCAAGAACTAAGAAGATTTCTAGGAATGATAAACTTCTACCGTAGTTGTTTACCTCATCAAGCTGAGTACCAACACGAACTTAACAAATATCTGCACAACAGCAAGAGGAACGACAAAACTCCGATACAATGGTCTCAAGTAGCAGAAGAAGCCTTTGAGAAATGCCGACAAAGCATTCTCAAGGCAACAACATTGACGCATCCGAAACCTAACGCGCCGCTATGTTTATTTACCGACGCTTCGAACACTAGCATCGGCGCCGTCCTACAACAAAAGGTTGACAACACCTGGAAACCATTGGCATTCTTCTCAAAAACCATGAGTGATACGCAGCGACGTTACAGCGTGTACGATCGCGAATTATTAGCAATGTACACCGCTGTGCAAAAGCTAAGACGACTGATAGAGGGCAGTGACCTGACGATATTCACCGACCACAAACCACTAACTTACGCGCTGACAAGAACGCCCAGCAGCAGCGATACACCGCAAAGAGAACGACAGCTACACTACATTAGTCAGTTCTGCTCGAAGATCAAATTCATTCACGGTGATAAGAACGAAGCAGCTGACGCTAAGAAATCAACTTATCGCACTCCGCAATCGACTACAACCTACTCGCTCAAGATCAAGAAAATGATGAAGAACTGAAGATCTGCATGTCCAACCCAAGTCTACAATTTTCACTTATCACATTGCCCGGAGGTCAACGACCCATCATATGTGAAACATCAACGGGCAACGTTCGCCCATACCTACCAATGAGTTATCGTGTCGTAGCATTCAAAGCGCAGCACGATCTAAGTCACCCTGGTGTGCGAACAACAAGGAAGATAATGACAACAAAGTTTTTTTGGCCAAGTATGAACAGAGACGTTGGTCTGTGGGCAAAATCATGCATCGGTTGCCAGCGTGGGAAAGTGCAACGACACGTTATCAGTCCACTCGGCGAGTTTCAAAAATCAGCGCGCTTCGAACACATTCACATTGACATCGTTGGACCGCTACCGCCATCGAATGACTACAGATACCTAGTGACAATGATCGACCGCTACACTAAATGGCCGGAGGCGATTCCTATTCGTGACGTCACCGCCGACACTGTTGCTAAGGCATTACACGAGGGATGGATATCGCGATTTGGTTGTCCATTACGTATATCGACAGATCAAGGAAGGCAGTTCGAATCGTCGTTATTCAACGCAGTATTGAAGAAGTTTGGCATCACACGGATTCGAACTACTGCATACCACCCGCAAGCAAATGGTCAAATCGAACGCTGGCATCGAACGTTGAAGGCCGCGCTCATGGCGAGAGGCGCCGGCGCACACTGGAGCGATGAACTAGCGACCGTGCTGCTTGGACTACGTACAGCACTGCGTGAAGACACACAAGTCAGTCCGGCCTTGATGACCTACGGATCGACACTAAGAATACCGTCAGATTTCTTCGCGCCTACTCAGCCGAAAAACGATGACGCAGAATTCGTCCGCCAGCTGACCGAAACAATGTCGTCACTCGCACCTAACACCAAGCCACGTGTCAACAACAGGAGCACGTTTGTACACAAGGACCTAGCGACGTGTACTCATGTTTTCGTGCGAAGTCCATTGACCCCTCCTTACGACGGCCCGTTCAAGGTGATTCAACGTAACAGCAAGCAATTCACCATACAGATGCCACTTCGAACCTCAGTTGTCTCAATAGACAGACTTAAGCCAGCGCACCTACTCAGCGAAGAGGAGTTTACCACCTCTCGAACAACATGCGCGCAACAACAAACACCTCGCGCTGAGAGCATACCTACCGCGAGCGTCGAGCCGCGGTCATCAACCCCTGGCGCGCCGCGCGAAACATACGTCACTCGATCCGGCCGCGCAGTCAAACACAACGTACGCTTCGCTTAGGGGGGAGTGATGTAGCGACACAGTACCTGTCGCAGTTACCATAGAACCATATACCACCTTACTACCTTACCACCATAACAGTTACCAATACCTCAGAACCAAATACCACGTTTTGACTTAGTCCGCAAAGAAACAAGCGTTTTGACAGTCTCTGTAAGAAGCAGTGAGCAACACGTTTTGACCAGCCAAGAAACAGGATAGAATGAGTTTCGCTCCGGAAGCAGGTGGTTAGCGCAAGCAGAGCAAGCAAGAGCTGCAGCAGTATAGGTGTCCACTCGTCGACGGCGCTGGGGGAAAAGGACCGCACTCGTTGGACGGTCGCTACGCCCCGCAAGGGGCGTGGCGGGCGGTATCAGGACTGAGTCCTCTGACCGCGGGGGCCTTACCGTGGTCCGTTACAACGGACCCGTCGTTTGGTTGCCCATTGGGCATGGTGGTTTGTGGGCGCGGCGCGCACGCCGCGCCTACTTGAGAAGGTGAATGTTGTGTACTGTAGGTTTGTTGACGTATCTTCGCGACACCCCGGCGGTCTGCCACCGCTAGGTGAGACCCCCAGTGACCTGGGGGAGGCCCGGCGGATGGCGACCAGCGACAGAGGTGCCGACTTCCTAACAAACCTACAGTATGGGTGTATGGCTCCCGTCTGACACGTTCCCAGAGCGAGCCGGTTGCGCGCAGACCGCAGAGCCGTCCATGTGTGTGTGAGCGGTATTGTGGTGTGAGTCACCGCTCAGTGCGTATGCACCGAATAGCAAGCCCGCGCTGCCTTATTCGGTGCGTGAGTTTATTCGCATGTTAGTTATCGAATGTGTGATCGACTTGCGGCGTGCCTATATTAACTTAGCACACGCCGCTCATCGGGGTGCATGTATATGAAGAGTGTCACTGTTTGAGTAAGCCGCGTGTAGCCTGAAGCGGCTTACTCAGGCGTCAGTCCGGTGGATGGGATCGCTGATGTCCGCTAGCAGGTCGCGGGGCAGGCGCCTCGCGTCGGGGGGGCGCGCATGCCACGGCGCCAGGTGCTTGACGTGAAGCCAAGCAGATGCGTCGGCACGCGCGAACATTCCCTTCGCAAGGCGCTGCACAAAGACGTCCAGGCTCTCAATCCCGACGTCGCGTTGTATGACGTCATTCCTCACCATGCGAGGGGCGTCAAGTACCTCCCGCAGCGCAAGATGTTGTTGCGCGCGGAGTGTTTTACGGGTCCCCTCACAGGTGAGGGCGAACCAGGCTGGGGCGGCGTACGTCAATATCGGGCGGATGTACAGTTTGTACACGCCCAGCTTGACGCGCTCCGGGAGTCGGGACGAGAGCACAGACCTCAGCAGGTAGCGGGTCGACCTGCCCTGCGCGGCGACCCTGCGGACATGCGGTCCCATCGTGAGCCGGCGGTCGATGGTCACACCCAGGTACTTGGCCCGGGGCGCCCAGTCGACCGCAGCTCCGAGCAGTTTCAGGCGTGGTGGGAGGGGCGCCGATCCGGTGATCATCGCCTGTGTCTTACCCACGTTAACCGACAGACGCCACCTGGCTAGCCAGTCGGGGAGGAGGTCAAGGGCGCGCTGCATTTTGACGGCCGCGAACTTCGCGTTAAGCGAAGTGGTGATGTACGCGGCATCATCAGCGTACAGCGCGAGCGTCGCCTCTGGCGTCGTAGGGGCGTCGTCCGTATAACATGAGTAACACGCAGGTGACACGCAGCTGCCCTGGGGCACACCCGCTCGGACGGGGCGGGGGCCGGACAGCGCTCCATCCACCACCACCCTGAAAGACCTGTGGGACAGAAAGGATGAGACCACTTTCACAACGCGACGGGGCGCATCGGACTTGGTTAACTTATAAATGAGGCCTTCGTGCCACACGCGGTCGAAGGCCTTCTCCATGTCGAGGAATACTGCAACTGCGTATTCCTTCTTATTCATGGCTGACGTCATCAGGTGCAGTACCCTCGACAACTGGAGCGTCGTGCTATGTTCCGCACGAAACCCGAATTGTTCTGGGCGCGGCTGGATATGCGGGGTGAGGTGTCGCAGCAGGAGTGACTCAAACACCTTGGAGATGGTCGGCAGCAGGGTAATAGGGCGATAGCTCTCAGGCTTCAGGACGTTCTTTCCCGCCTTGGGCAGCATGATGACGCGCCCTTCTTTCCACGCGGCGGGGAAGGCCCCCGTGCGCAGTATCCCCGTGAACAGGCGCGCCAGGGCCGCGACCATGCGATACGGCAGGTGGCGCAGCGCTGTGTTGGTGATACCGTCGCCCCCAGGGGCCTTCCTAGGCTTCGTTTTCAAAATGGCGCGTCTTACTGCGCCAGGCGAGAAAAATATGGGGTCCTCCTCAGGAGCTATCGGCCTGGCGAAGTAGTCCCCAAGGTGTTGCTCGACTGCCGCGACATGTTCGTGTTCGGCGGTCGGGTTCGGTTGGAACTGACGCTCCAGGTGCTCTGCGAAGACCTCCGCGCGGTCCTCTGCTACATACTTAAGCGCCCCATCGCTTGTGAGTAGAGGGCGCACCGGAGCTGGGGCATTTGTTAGCTGGCGGCACAACCTGTGCACCGATGGCCAGCTCCCCGCTGCAGCATCAATCCTCTCCTCCCAGCTCGCGGTGGCCAGAGCCTTCAGCTCGGCCTTTACCCTCTCCGCGAGACGGTTGAGTTGCGTTTTCATTGTTGGGCATCTTAACTGTTGCCACTGCTTGCGTAGGCGCCTCTTCTCAGCGACCATAGCGCGTATCCTAGACGGCAGGGGCGGCAAAAGCACTCTCCCTTGCGTCAGGG
Source organism: Polia nebulosa (assembly GCA_951329385.1). NCBI lineage: Eukaryota > Metazoa > Arthropoda > Insecta > Lepidoptera > Noctuidae > Polia > Polia nebulosa. The sequence continues at coordinate 24,043,264 of OX589608.1, forward strand.
GCGTAGTTGTCGCCTCCTCTAAGGCGCGTTGTACGCAAGCAGTGACTTCATCCGCGAGCAAGTCAACGTCCGCGGCGGTAGCAATAGGCCGAGTCGGAGTAGTGGTCTCGATCCTTTCTGTATAGACTTTCCAGTCCAGGCATCGACGTGGCGCTTGCGGCTTCAGTCGGGTCGGCATACCCGCGAGGACGACGAGCACTGGTTGGTGATCCGACTGTAACTCGTCATCAATCACTTGCTGGGTGGCCTGGCAGTATAGCCCTTGGTGGACCACGATGTCAAGCACGTCTGGTATGTGGCTGCGATTATCCGGGTAGTAAGTGGGCGTCTCGGGGCCTGACACCGTGTAATTGAAGGCCTCCGCGTCCGCGAAGAGCCGTCTCCCGTTGTCGTTCCCCCTCGCTGAATTCCATGCCTGGTGCTTACAATTAAGGTCCCCGGCGAGGATAGTAGGCATCGAAGAAGTTAGTAAGATGGCCCGCAACTCTGATAGGTCTAGGCGAGTTTTGGGCGCCTTATAGGTAGCAAATATTTGTATGTCCTCGCCGGCGACATGCAGTTGTACCCCTAGGGCGTACAGCGTGCGCAGCGAGGGTGGGGGGAGAGCTTGATGGACGACTCTGCGTTTTACCAGTACTGCCAGACCACGGTACCGGTTATTGAGTGCCGACCTTTCGTCCTTGCGATAGACGAGGTAACCCGGGAACCTGATCTTGTCCTCAGGCCCCAGGTGCGTCTCGTTTATCAGCGCCACGTCGATGTTCTGATCCCTAAGGAGGTGGCGGAGTGGGGCGACCTTGTCCCGTAGGCCGCGGGCATTCCAGTGCAGCATCCTTAACGACCCTGGCATTTTAACTCCAGTAGTGCGTTCAGGCCGTCAAGGATGACCTGCTCTACATCCTGCCCCCGACTGATGGCCTTAATGAGGCCCATCAGTATCCTTATGGCACAGGTTGTGAAGTCTTTGGGGGCGCCGCTATCAGCGCATTCGGCTTCGTTTGTGTATCTCGGGGTGGTGGTGGGGCGCTTTGGGGGCGCAGTGCCGGCGCCCTTAGTGGCGCCCTCTGTGGCGTCCTCAGTGGCGCCCTTCTTCCTCTTTGCAACCTGTACCTTTAATGGGGCAGGGGCGGCCGTGTGGACCTCTTCATTGGCCGCTGGGGGCTTGAGCTTTCTGCCCTTGCCCCCACGCTTCCTCTTCCTCCGCCCTGAGGAGGTGGCTTCTCCGCGGGATGTGGGCCCGTTGGCTGCCGCCATCAGCGTCTCGCTCTGGGCCTTCTCATAGTGAGCGACGTCCCCGTCAGCGGGTGGTGGACGGCGCGGTGCTCTGGCCGTGATGGCGACAGTCCCCGCCCGCCTGTTCCGTATTTCCTGTTGGAATACGGGGCACTTTACGTTGCACGCCGGGTGGTCGCCACCGCAGTTCGCGCAGGTGGCTGGCTCTTCCCTCGGACGTGGGCAGTCTCTCGCTGCGTGCCCTTCTCCACATCGGACACAGGCGAGCGGCCGGTGGCATTGGTGCGACGAGTGTCGGAACTTCTGACACCGGTGACACTGTGCGGGCCCACGCTTTCCCCGCCATGCCTCGACACGGACACCACGCATATACATAAACGTGGTCGTGTCGAATATGCGGCGCACGTCTGCTGTGCGCTGCAGCACGGCGTGGAAGACGCAGCCGGGTTTTCCTTGGCGCCCCTTAATGTGGCGCACGTACTCCGGCGCGTACCCCAGAACGCGGAGTTCCTCCTCGATCTCCTTGGGATCCGTGTCGGCTGGCAGCCCCCTTATTGCCACTTTAAAACTCTTCTCCGCTGGCAGTGAGTAGGCGAACCAACTGACGCCACTCTCCCTCTCCAGCGTCGTCAGGTACCTCTGGATTAACCTGTACTCGTCCTCAGACTCCGGCGAGAAGCGGACGCCGGCGCCGAAGGGACGAGCATGGGGCGGTCGACCCAGTTTGGCCGCAATTTCTTTAAAATGTGTGGCCCAGTTGGGAAGCCTCTCCACCACCAGCGGAGGGTAGCGGGGCTTCTTGGCCTTCTTATTGGCATTATGGCTGGTTGCCGCCGAGTTCGAATCGGCGGCATTTACAGGCATAGGGGCTGCCGCGGTAGTGGGGGAAGTAGTTGGGTTACTTACCCCAGCGTCGATATCCATATCCGTGAGCCGAGGGGAGCGAGTGGCCCCCTCCGGGGTGAGCGACTCAGTGGCGCGGCGACCCCGCGGCGAGCGCTGAGGGCGCGGCGGGTCCGCGCAGTATCGCTTCGCCTCCTCCTCGGCGGCCTCGTCTGTGCTCCTTCTGCGCCGCTGGGCTCTGGTTATCTCCGGCGGCGGAGACGGGGAGGCATAGTGTTCACCATCACTTCCACTATCACTCACTTCACTCACTTCCCGGCCAACACTGTGCGCCTCGGATTGGTAAGACGCCAACGATGACGTCGACCCCGCGCGCGACGAACAAGCCGACCCCATCGCGGGTGAATCGCAAGCAGAGACGCGAGGGGGCGCTGGTGAGTCAGGTGCGGGAGGCGTGCTGAGGCTGGGCGCCGAACGAAGGCGCGGGTCGCGCGACACATACCCACCGCCAACTACCGCTGCACCCGATAACGAGACGCGGGGCGCGGATGTGACAGGGGGGGCGGGCGGCGACCGCACACGGAACCCGGCAGATGGGACGTTTGTGCTTGCGACACGGGCGGCTGGCACCGCTGTTGCTTGCTGCGGCGCCTTGGCCCGATCGTAGGATGCGGAGGTGGATGCGGAGGCAGCTGCGGAGGTGGCTGCAGAGGTATCCGCGGAGGTGACCGGGGATGCGACTGCGACTGCGGATGTGGCTGCGGAGGTGGCTGCGGAGGTGGCTGCGGAGGTGGCTGCGGAGGTGGCTGCGGAGGTGGCTGCGGAGGTGGCTGCGGAGGCGGATGCGGATGCAGCCGCGGTGCGTGCCGTTCCGCGCGCCTGCACCACCACCGACGGCTTCGCGGAGGCGTGGGCTGGAGGGGGGGGGGCGCGGCGCCGCCCCCCTCATTGATGCGGATGCGGAGGTTGCGATGCGGGCATATGATGTATCGGCATCAAGCGGCACCGGACGGAATGCCTGATGACGAACGGACACAGCGGCGGGGCGCCGGCCCGGCGGCAGCGCGGACGTAACGCGCGCAGACGTCGTCGCTGCCGACGGCCCGGCCGTCGATGGTCTACTTCCTTGGGCAGTGGACGGCTTCCCCTGCCTTTTGGTGGCAGGGTCAGCTTTAGGCTGCCCGGCTGCAGTCACTGCTGTACCGGACACCGCACCTCCAGTACTTGGAGGCGAGTATGCCCGGCCCAGCACTGACCGATCTTCTTCTTCTTCATCTTCCTGTGCGCCGGCGTCGCCGTGGCTCAGGGAGCCACGGGAGCCGGGTCTGGACATCCTGTAGGCGTACCCGCCGCGACCTACTCAGTGACGACTTCTTACACCGGAAATTAAAATTTAAAAATTGGTCCGCGCGGAAAAATACTGGGTGTCGCTCGATGGGACACGACCAGTTAGCTTGGGCTACGGGCTAATCCAAGGACCGCACTCTGCGCGCGACTCATATTTATAGATTCGCAATCAAGCGCAGACGGATTAGTGCCGTGTGCAAAACAGCGCCCCGCGCCCCGCGCGTTTCTTGCCCTACGCGCGTCGCTATTGGTGGAAATGATGTAAACACTAGCTAGAACTATGTCTAAATGTAACATGAACAATGTATTTATAAGAAGTGGTTTTTGTCAATAAATGAGATATCAGCAGATCATCATTCTATACAATCGCCCTGAGTTTTCATTTACGACGAGGACCCCAGAAGTTATTTAGTACCAACAACACTAAAAATACTTTGAAAAATGCGCCCTTATGTTTTACGGTTTATCAACCAAAGATTGCCAAAAAGTGGCTTACGAGATGGCTGTCATAAATAATTTGAAAATGCCAGCCTCTTGGACTAAAAATCAATTAGCAGGAATCGATTGGCTAAAAGCTTTCCGCAAACGTCACCCTGAGCTTTCTTTACGACGGCCAGAAGCTTGCAGTTTAGCAAGAGCGACGGCATTTAATAAGCATACAGTTAATAGTTTCTTCGACAATTTGCATACTGTGTACCATAGATATATCCCTGTTTTGCCGATGGTACAAGAGTATTTAATTTAGATGAAACTGCCACAACAACGCTGCAGAAGCCCCAAAGAGTAATTGGTCCAAAAGGAAGAAATATCAATAAGGTGACGAGTGGCGAAAGGGGCATTCTCGTAACCACTTGTTTAATAATTTGTGCCGCTGGTTACGCATTACCACCTGTGTTAATTTTTCCAAGGAAAAAAATTAAAGACCATATGATAAAGGGAGCCCCACCTGGAGGGAGCAACCCCAACAGGTTGGATGAACACCGAAACCTTTGTCCAAACAATGGCTCATTTCATTAAACGCACGTCTAGTGCCATCGATAATCCTTCACTTCTGGTGATGGATAATCACGAATCCCATTCATCCATCGAGGCCTTAGACCTGGCAAAAGCTAATGGGGTGACAATCATAACACTTCATCCTCACACGACTGCTAAAATGCAGCCGTTAGACGTGGGTATTAATTCTCCATTCAAAGTCTTCTATAATGGTGAAATTGATTCATGGATGATGAGAAACCCAGGGAAACCAGTCACGATATATGATCTTGCTGAACTAGTAGGTAACGCCTTCAACAAAGCTATGACGCCAACAAACATAGTAAATGCATTCAAGAAAACTGGCATCTTTCCATTTGATAGAAACATTTTCAGTGAAGATGATTTCCTACCCAGCTCTGTAACAGACCGTCCTTACCCTGAATTATCTCTTGGCGAAACTATAAACATTGAGAGTGATCTAGGTAGTCCTTCGATTTTGCAAAATACACCTGATTTATACCACCTGGACGAGGTCCAATGCAATGAACAGGGCCTGCACCTAGAGCTTACTAATTCGGAGGGCTTGATCCAGAAAACTCCTCCACCACTACCTCTTTCAGAGATTCAGTGCGTAAGTCCTCAACCCGGATGCTCTAAACCTACATCGACATTATCAGCAACTTTTATTAAACCAAGTCAGTTTCGACCACCCATTAAAGCTCAACCCAGAAAAAATACCCGAAAAAGGAAATCAGGACGTAGTATGATTGCGACGGACACGCCGGAAAAAGAGGCCATTAGAGCACAAAAAGAAGAATCTAAGAAAAACAAGAAGCCAAAACAGAAACCCAAGAAGACAGTTGCTAGAAAAGTCCTATCGCAAAATGAAAGTGACTCGGAAGATGATGTTGAAAATGAGAACATTTCAATACACGACGAAGATTCCGATTGGTGTGAGGAAGACGAGATTGATACAGTAACAGTAACGGATGAGCAATTACTCAACAGTATTTTATCCCGCATACCTGAAGAGGGTGACTATGTCCTGGTTCGTTTTGACATTAAACGAAGAAGCGTTTATTATGTTATTTTTATTTATTTATTTATTTATTAAAATCTCCCTTACAACTATCATTACAGGTTTATACCTAATGCGATAGCGCGGTCTTAAAATTAACTTATTTACAATATAAAACTATGAAAAAAAAAAACTGGTAGTACTTATAATAACATCTAATAATAATAACTTCTATACTAAGTTCCTAAATATAAAATCACAATATTTAAAATATAAAATATAAAAAAAAACAACAACAACATTGTTAAGAACCATACTTGTCCGAAACCCGTTCACCAAGGATTTAGTTCAAAAATTGTATGAGTTGTATTTTTGCTTAACTAGATGGCGTTGACATCGAATTAAAAGTCGCTGTTAAGATTCTCCGCCGTTTGGTTAGGCTCATGTCATTAAAGTTCAATATGCGAGATTATTAAGATTAAGAAACGGTTACTACATTATAGTTCAACTAATAGATCACTATAAAGTATTTTGGGTGTTTTATTCTACACTCTCTCGACCTATTTAACAAGAAGATCAAAGTACAAGTTTGGGTGACCAGCCGCGGTGTCCGAAGTCAACATTGGTCCATCGAACCGGATAAATAAACCGTTTTTTGAGTTCGCGCGCGGCCCGGTCCGCTTTGCCCGTGTACTCGCAGTGGATCGCTGCGGCAAGAGTACTCGGTCCCCGCATCGGCAGCGACAGCTCCGTCCAGTGTTGTGGACGAGCTCGGCAGCAGCGGCGGAAAAGTGACGCTAAAGAGGGCGCCACTTGCATCCAGTTCAAACGTGAGGTGACTGAGCAGTACGTCACCCTCGTAGTTCAACGTGTCGTCATATGCAGGACGTCACACCTAGTTCAACGTGACATCAGAAGACTGACGTCACATACATAGTTCAACGTGTCGCCATCAGGGTGCACCACATACATCGTGTTGAGTGAGTGAAGTGAAAATTGTGAGTACATTTTACTTTATTAAAAGTATAAACAAAAGCAGTTAGTGACAAGCAATTTTGGACTTTAAATATAAAGAGATTTTTACTTAGAAGTTTTTTCGAAGAATTTTGGACTTTTAGAATTATTTTAGTTGGATTTTAGACTTAAGAAATTTTATGTTTATACTGATATTAGAGACTTGAATTTATTTGTGCATGTTAGTTTAGAACTTAGAATAGTTTCGTAAAAAACAACGGAACGGGGAACCTATGCCCGATTTCCGCCAGAATATAAGTTGTGTCAAAAACACTTTTTTGAGCAACTTATTGGAACTTAGAATACTTTGGTCATATGGACTTGTATTTTATTTCAAATTAGTTTTGCTTTACTTTAGAACGAACATTGTTTTTATACACTTGTTGAGTTGTTTTCATTAGTTTTGTTTATAAACTTTTAATTAATTTATTATAATATTGTTATTCAGTGTCACACAGATTCGAAATTAACTTATACAATTCGTGACTTAGTTTTAATTTAATTGTTTCAAATATGGAGGGATATGTCAACGTATTGAAGGGGTTACAAAGTGTTATTATTAAGGGATTCGCAAACTTTAAAAAAAGTCCTAAAGAAAGATTAACTACTGAATACATTGAAACTAGACAGGAATTACTAGAAAAGGATTGGGAATCGTTTAAAAATACTAATACTAAACTTTATCAGAACTTTAAATTGGATGAGATTGATGAAAAGGTTGTTGATATTTATGATACAACCGAGGATACTTACATTATTTATAAAAGTTTAATGAAAACAACGCTCAATAAAATTAGAATCGTAAGTGAACCAATACCTCATGAGGATGGTTCTTCTAGTAGTGCAGTAAAGTCTGCCCATTCACTGGTTAAATTACCAAAGATCGCCATTCCAATATTCTCTGGAAAATATGGAGAATGGACAACATTTCGGGATCTGTTTATATCATTAGTCCATAAAAATGGAACACTAGATAACGTACAAAAGCTACACTATTTAAAAGGTCATCTTTCGGGTGAAGCTGATCAATTAATACGAAATACGCCAATAACTGGTGCGAATTATCGTCAATGCTGGGATTTATTAGATAAGAGGTATAGCAACAAAAGATATCTCGCCAATTGCATATTAAAAAGGTTATTTGGAATAAAACGTATGCAATTTGAGTCAGCGGCTTCATTAAAAGAACTGTTAGATACCACCAGTGATTGTTTAAATGCGTTGTCAAATTTAGGCATAAATGTGACTACATGGGACGTTATCATTATACACATCGTGACGTTTAAATTAGATGCTGAAACACGTAAACAATGGGAAATAAGCGTCAGTAGTAGCATTTCCAATGATTTTCCTACCATTGAGCAATTTAAATTATTTTTGGAGCAACGTTTCCGCGCATTTGAGTGCATAGAACCAAAAAAGGGTTCAGGTCACCAAGTCAATAACAGTTCAAACCATAATGCGCCTAAGACAATGCTTGCCACGAACGTATCATCACACGTGAAATGCGAATTCTGTTCTGAAGCTCACAAACTTTGTTTTTGTAAAAAGTTTGCAAAACAATCACTTGAAGCTAGACGTGATTTTATACGTAAAAACAGAATATGCTTTAACTGTCTAGGGAGTAACCACACGGTCAAAAGCTGTAAAAAGGACACTAGTTGTAGAGTATGCCAAAAGCGCCACCATTCGCTGTTACATATAAACAGTGAGTCGGCAAAGGAAGACCAAGACCCTGCAGAAAAGCCAACTGCTGATAGTGCTAGTCCTTTGACTAGTGCTAATCAGATAGTTGCTTGCTTGTCAACAGGGAAGGTACCCAAACCCAGACAAGTTTTATTAGCCACTGCGCTATTAAAGGCTGAGTCAAAGACGGGTGGATACCTCACAGTCCGGGCATTACTCGATCAAGGTTCGCAGGCTTGTTTCATTACAGAAGCAGCAGTTCAATTTCTTAACCTGAAAAAGATTCCTATTCAAGCGTTTGTTTTAGGGTTAGGAGACACTAGGTCAACCATGACAAAGTACATGGTACAAATAACCATAAAGTCTCGCGTCGATTTTAGTTTTAAGTTTACATTTAATGCTTACGTTTTAAGCAAGATCACCTCTTATCTACCAGAGCGAAGCTTAAGCCCGGATGCTTGCGACTGGTTAGAGGTCAACAATCTGTGTTTAGCAGATCCAGAATTCAACATACCCAACAAAATCGATATTCTGTTGGGTGCTGATGTTTATAGCTGCATTATCAAGGAAGGTTTAGTTAAGAGTCCTTCTGGTAGGCTTGTAGTACAGAGCACTAGATTAGGTTGGGTCCTGTCAGGTGCAGTGGGTTCTGAAATCAATAGTTCAAATAAAATTAACGTAATGCATTGCAAGGTGCAAGCAGATGATATTTTAAAGAAATTTTGGGAAATTGAAGAGCAAATTAGTAGTAAAAGGATATTTACACCAGAGGAGAAGAAATGCGAAGAGCTTTATAGTGAGACTACTAAGAGAGATAGCGATGGTAGATATATAGTCAAATTACCTTTTCGAGACGAAGATCCTCCTTGCAAGTCTGGAAATTCACGTGGCATAGCTAAATCAAGATTTCAAGCATTAGAGAGAAGATTAGCAAAGAACAAAGAGTTAAAAGAGAAATACACAGAAGTAATAAATGAATATTTACAGTTAGGTCATATGAGGCACGTGAACAAAGATGATAGCAAAAGGGAAGAAGCAGTGTATCTACCACATCATGCAGTTATTAGGGATGACAAGACCACAACTAAAGTTCGTGTTGTTTTCAACGCCTCTGAAAAGAACAGCAAAGGAGTGTCACTTAATGATACGCTCATGGTTGGTCCGTCACTACAGGATGATTTACGTCACATAGTTTTAAGATGGAGGATTCATCCGATAGGACTTGTAGCGGATATTATTAAAATGTACCGGCAAGTTAGGGTAGCAGAAGAAGATGCCATGTTCCAAAGGATTCTCTGGCGTGACAGTCCAGACAAAGAGATCCAAGATTACGAACTGGTGACCGTGACATTTGGAACAGCTTCTGCACCATACCAAGCAGTCAAAACTTTACGTCAGATCGCTGTTGATGAAGGTGAAAACTATCCACTAGCTGCAAATAAGGTTTTAAACAGCTTCTACATGGATGATTTAATGACAGGATGCAACAGCGTAGAAGAAGGCATTGAAATATTTAAACAAATGACAGCATTATTAGGAAAAGGTGGATTTATATTACAAAAATGGAATAGCAATAGTCAAGAAATACTTAAGAGAATAGAAACAATTGAAAAAAATGAAATTAAAGAACAACGAGATCAAACAAGAACAAATAGAAATAAGGACAAAGTAATAGGAGATATTAATATAATACAGAACAAGGAATTAGAGAAAACAGAACACGGAGAAGAGAAAGGGTTAGAAATCAAATTAGATAGTACAATAAAGATTTTGGGACTTACCTGGAACCGCAACGAAGATACATTCCAGTACTCGGTGAATCTTCCGCCGCTGACGACTACACCTGTAACTAAAAGGACAATTATTTCGGACATAGCCCGGTTGTTCGACCCACTAGGTTGGTTAGCTCCTAGTGTGGTTCTTGCAAAAACATTCATCCAAAAATTATGGCTTGCAGGTGTTACTTGGGATGAAGAACTAAACACTGAATTAATAAGAGAATGGAATACTTACCGTGAAGAGTTGTCACTACTTAGCAAAGTCCGAATACCTCGTTGGCTTGGAACTAAGTCGCACGACGATCTTGAGCTGCATGGCTTCAGTGACGCCTCCAAAACCGCGTACTCAGCCGTGATTTACTTGAGGATAGTAGATGTTGTAGGTAATGTTCATATTTCTTTGTTGGTTGCAAAAACCAGAGTAGCCCCCGTCAAGCAAATTAGTATACCTCGTTTAGAGTTGTGTGGAGCAGTTCTGCTGTCAAATCTTCTCATAGAAACAGCAGATGTCTTGAATATTTCTAGGGATAAAATCAACGCTTGGACAGATTCCACTGTGGTGTTGGCTTGGCTCAACAGCCATCCGAGCAGATGGAAGACGTTTGTGGCTAATCGCACCTCAGAAATATTGACCACAATGAAGGCATCTCAATGGTTTCATGTGAATACCAAGGACAACCCAGCAGACTGCGCCTCACGAGGTATTTTACCTAGTGCATTGATAAACAATAGTTTATGGTTTTCTGGTCCACCATTTCTAACTCGGAGCACAATAGTTTATAAAAGGCCAAATGATCTTAATATCGACTTAGAGGAAACAACAAAAACACACATTGCTGTAGCGCCAGAGTTGTCAATTTTCGGGCGGTATTCGTCGTTACAAAAATTAGTTAGGGTAATCGCATATTGCAGACGTTTTTTACCGAATAACACTTTTAAACGTAGTTATTTACAAAGGTTAGAATTAAGAGCAGCGTTAGAATGTTGTATAAGACAAACACAAAAGGATATATTTACAGTAGAATATTTACAATTACAGGAAAAAGGTTATTTACAACTAAAATCTAGTAAACTGAACTCACTCTGTCCATATCTGGATGACAGAGGCCTTATCAGAGTTCGAGGTAGACTTGAGAAAGCTCCACTGAGTGAAGACACAAAGCATCCGATAGTACTACCAAACTCTTGTCATCTGACAAACCTTATAGTGGCAGATGCACACTTAAAGACTCTGCACGGTGGTCCGCAGCTAATGTCAAATTTTTTGAGGACAGCCTACTGGGTCATAGGAGTCAGGAATCTGGTCAAACACTATGTGCGCAAATGTGTGACATGCGCTAAACACCGCGCTAGCATCAAGAACCAAATGATGGGTTCGCTTCCAACGGTTAGGTGTTCTCCAGCGCGACCGTTTCTACATAGCGGTGTTGATTATGCTGGCCCTATTAACATTAGGACAACGAAAGGTCGTGGGCACCGTTCGTACAAGGGCTACATATGCTTGTTTGTGTGTATGTCCACCCGTGCTATACATTTAGAAGTCGTCAGCGACATGAGTACACAAGCCTTTTTAGCTGCCTTCAGACGTTTCGTGTCTAGACGAGGTCATTGTGCCAAAATATGGAGTGACAATGGCACAACGTTTGTTGGTGCCTCCAGGGAACTAATTGTCATCTATTCAAGCATCAATAGCAGAACAAGTTGAGGCCAACGGTACTGAGTGGCACTTCATTCCCCCACATAGCCCTAATTTCGGCGGACTTTGGGAAGCAGGGGTGAAGTCTACAAAGTTTCACCTCAAACGGATCATTGGTGATGCTACCTTGACGTACGAGGAAATGAGCACACTCCTCAATCAAGTGGAAGCTTGTTTGAACTCGCGTCCAATGAGTGTCCTTAACGTTACTGATCCTGGTGAACTGTTACCTTTGACTCCTGGACATTTTCTGATCGGAGAGCCGATAGTCAATGTACCAGATGTTAAACATGAGAGCACAAATGTCAGTAATTTGACGCGGTGGCAATTTATTCAAAGGATGTTACAGTCATTTTGGAAGCGCTGGTCCCAAGAATATTTATCCAACCTTATGAACCGGTACAAATGGTCTTCAAAAGTACCTGAGCCAAAAATTGGAGACATTGTTTTAATCAAAGAGGACGATTTACCGCCAAGTCGTTGGTTGTTGGGTCGCGTAACAGAGAAGCATCCCGGTGATGATAATATCACCCGTGTAGTCACATTGCGCACTAAATCCTCTACTATTAAAAGGCCAACATCTAAAATTTGTATTTTACCAGTTACAGATCAATGAATGTATTTTATTTGTTTTATTTTTAAGATCAACTTTACAACCCTTATTTATACAAATATTTACAGTTTTTATTTACAATGTACAGTTGATCAAATTATTGTTAAGATACCATTAGATGCATGTTTTTTACACCATGAAATTGTACATTTCCCCGAACCGGCTTTTTAGTTTTATGTTAACTTTAAAGCTGTTGAACTTTTTACATATTCTTATTTTAGAAGCTTAGCCAAATAGTATAAAGTTTTAGATTTTCAAATGTTATATGTTAAAATTTAAGGTAGCACAATTTCTTCATTTAAGATTCTAGAGCAAACCTGAAAACAAATTTATGTATGAATCATGAATGAAAACATGTAGTTCATGAAGGACATGCCTTCAGTAATGTCCTTGGTGGGCGGTATGTTAAGAACCATACTTGTCCGAAACCCGTTCACCAAGGATTTAGTTCAAAAATTGTATGAGTTGTATTTTTGCTTAACTAGATGGCGTTGACATCGAATTAAAAGTCGCTGTTAAGATTCTCCGCCGTTTGGTTAGGCTCATGTCATTAAAGTTCAATATGTGAGATTATTAAGATTAAGAAACGGTTACTACATTATAGTTCAACTAATAGATCACTATAAAGTATTTTGGGTGTTTTATTCTACACTCTCTCGACCTATTTAACAAGAAGATCAAAGTACAAGTTTGGGTGACCAGCCGCGGTGTCCGAAGTCAACAAACATAAAGCCTACTCTAATCTACACTATAACATAAAATAAACAACAATAACTTTGCGCATTCACTCAAATGGTATGTAAATACATCGCTCTTGACGTGAAGATCGTTAATAACCCGAATTGCGCGTGTCAATGGTGTTTTGGCGAGAAGGTTGGTTCTGGCTGTCGGCACGGCCAGCAGCGGCGGGCGGTGCCGCTTCCACACATAGCGGTCCGGTGCACACAAACTCAGGCGCTGCAGCACTCCTGGGTTATGCTCAATGCCACGAAGTAACCTAACCAGATACGAAACAAGCGTGAATTCCCGTCGTACCCTTAGTTGGTTGTACCCGACCATACCGAGCACAAACAGAGTGGGGTATGTTGCCAAAATGTTACACAATCGTAATGAAAACTTGGACTACTACGTCAGTTATTTGCGCGGAAACCGAAAACACCAGTTCACCATGCCGACTGTTCTTGATCTGGCCTACGTGAAGGAACATGATATAAAATTTATGCTGCCCAAGCCAAAGGTCGGGGGTAGCACATTGCGCCAGCAGTCGTACTATTACTTTGACACAGACTTTACCCAAATTGATATTCGTTAAAAAATTACCTACCCAGTTGGTAATGTAATATTTTGTAACTTGTATTCTTGTTATTTGATATTATTTAATTATGCTACGAGTAATTACCGTAAATGTTTGATCTCAGATATGTTCCTGATTCGAGACTGATTATTATAACATAAAAGTAATAAAAAAATTCGATAAGTAATACTTGTACTTTTGTTTTATTCACTGTGTACCCTCTGATTCACTGTGTACATGTACCACGTTTCACTGTGTACCCATGTAAGTACACAGTGGATCATTTCCCATTAAAAAAAAAATCAGTATCATCAAAATGGTTAAAGATAGGTAGCTGCCGTCTTACAAAAATGTAGACCAGGGGGCTTACTATGAACTCTTATAGCAGGTCAATTTTAGACGAAAAATAAACTGTCGTGCTAGTTCGTACCATGAGCGCGCTAATTAGCAGGCGAGCCAGCGATCACGTGGCCTAAGCCGGTGAGTGACTACGTCACAGCATTTCAGCACTGACCTGCGACTTATCCTACCATCAAGTATTTTTTGACATTTAAACATCCAACAATTGAACTGCCCTGCTGTCATAATTTGCAGCCTTGGGGCCTACTATGAACTCTTAAAGCAGGTCAATTTTAGACGAAAAATAAACTGTCGTGCTAGTTCGTACCATGAGCGCACCAATTAGCAGGGGAGCCAGCGATCACGTGACCTAAGCCGGTGAGTGATTACGTCACAGCATTTCAGCAGACTGACCTGCGACTTATCCTACCATTAAGTATTTTTGACATTTAAACATCCAACAATTGAACTGCCCCGCCGTCATAATTTGCAGCCTTGTGAAACTAACTTAAATTGACCTGTTTCAATTAAAAATTACAACAAAAACGTAAGTAATTGTAAAAATGTGCATAAAATATATTTCGGACGTTATTTCAAAGTATTGTTAAACATAGAAAATCCTCTATAAGCAGCTGTGTTATCCTTTATTTTAGATGTGTGATGAAGATGAAATTTTTGAGTTTCTCGAGGCAGATAATTGTTTCAATATTGTTAAACAAAACGCTAAAATTCAAAGAAACCTTATAGGAAACTCGATAAAACCATTTGCATGTCCTTTTGTTAAACGATATAGGCTCACTAAAGAGCTTGCACTTGAGCTCTGTAACGAGCTACGAGCTTTCATGCCACGCCCTACGAAATCAACAGATTTGTCGATTGAAGTCAAGGTTGGTACATACTAATTTATTCTATTTATCCGGCTAATCATCGTAATCATATGTACCTAATTGATTCTGTTGCTATGTTTCAGGTTTTATTAGCATTATCTTTTTACGCGAATGGTTCGTATCAAAGACCAACAGGTGATATCGCTGCACATTCTGTTGCACAGCAAACAGTATCAACTGCAATCGCACAAATAACAGAATGCCTGAATCTACCACATTTTCGCCGAAAATATATAAAATTCCCAGCTAGTCCTAGTGAACGGCGAGTAAATGTGGGTAAATCCTGTAAAATTCTTTTGATTTTATAACTTTGTTTTACTTATTTCAGATTTTTAAACAAGTTTGGTATGCCTGGAGTTTTAGGTTGCATTGATGGATGTAGCAATAAAACAGCCAACACACCATGAAGAACGTTTTTACTGTAGAAAACAATATCATTCTTTAAATGTGCATGTGGTAGGTATCTTTATTAAGTAATTAGAATAATGTACATTGCAATCATTTTTTAATGTAACACACAGAGTAGACCAAAAACAAAATAGATTAAAAAAGCATGACTATATATTACAGCCAATTTACACAACAATGATTTATATTTTATACTTTAAAGGTCTACTAACGGTACAGTGGCGCCCTCATTGAATAAAAAATCGTAGCATAACACAGAAAATAAATATTAAAGAATCCAACGTCACGTTTGTTACAAATAGGATAAGTATTTTTACGTTGTTAAAACAGGTCTCAGAATGTTTCGTATCCAAAGTAGTAGGCAAAAGTGCCAGAAACGGCTGTTTTTGGTCACTGGATCGTTAGCAGGGCCTTAACACTAAATACTTGATTCTCAACAAAACCAGTTCAAAATGATTGTCTTGAATTTCTATTTAAAATTGTATAAACATATTATTATATGTCAATATAAAAACGATCATCCTATTTGACTATAAGACTACTACTAAGTAATAATAATATACATATTATATGTAGGTACACAAATGAAATGATATCAAACAGTTTTTCTTGTTTGATATAAATATATAAGATAGATTATTATAAGATAAAGTTATTATCCTAGTTAGTGATATTGTGTAAATTAAAAAAATGACTACAATTCTAGATTTGCAACTCAGACATGGAAATTATTAGCGTAGATGCCAGCAATGGAGGAGCAACCCGATCATTCATATGGACCATCCATCCATTAAAAGTACAAATGGAGGAGTTTATGTGGCTTTTAGGTATGTAAAAACAAAAAAATACAAAGATTGTCTGAAAACATCTGAGTCTATAATAAAATAAAGTAATGTTTAGATCACCAATTTGTTTATTTTTTCTAGGTGATTCTGGATATCCGTTAAGGAAGACCATGATGACTCCTATTATAGATGCTTCTCTAGTTTCACCTGAGGCTTACTACACTGGATTGCATGTGAGAACTCGTAATGTGATAGAACGAACAATTGGACTTCTTAAAGCACGCTTTAGATGCCTACTAGTACATAGGGTTCTACATTATGAACCTCAAGTAGCGGCATCTATTGTAAATGCATGTGTTGTACTGCACAACATTTGCAATAGGGCCAATGTTCCTGTGCAGGAGATCGATTCTGAAGAAGTTTTAGAAGAAGCGCAATTGCAACCTTCTACTCAAAATATGACAAACAGCACTTCAGAGACGTTCAGACATTCTTCCAGGAGGGCCCAAAATCTTGAACTGCAATATGGCCTCTACTAGAAGAGAGCTTATTGCACATTTGTGGGAGCGCCGACATGTAACCTAGAATGTTAAAATAATTTAAGTACATACATAGCTAACACCTGTAAACAAGCAATTCTTGTTTAAATACATATAATGTGAATCTCAGACAAGGCTCGAACGATTTAATGAAATTTAGTATGCTAAAGTTTCGATCTAGCTAGGTTTCATTTTTATAAAACGTCGTTTTATCCATGTAAAAACCGAGCAAAGCTCGGTCATGCAGGTACTATATTTTTAAATCAGTTATATAATTATTATTAGGAGATTACTAAGTTAATATAATATTTGTCGTCATTAGTAAATTTATGTTTTAAAGTGTATTGTAAGTCAGGAACTAATTACCTATTGTTTATGCTGTCTAATGTAGCTGCTATATGAGAAAGTACATTGCAAATATTTCTTAGGCCTGTGCTTATTTTTTGTGTTGCCTCTTCTCGCACTTGGCTTGATTGGACGAGAGCTCTTCTTGCCATCTCTTGAGACATAGGTGCTGACCGACACCGCCGTCTCCGGGACTGAGTAGACGTCATAGCTTCTGCTGGCTGAGTGAGTTGGGTTGACGTGTTGCCTTGTTGATGCACAAGATCTTCTTGAGACGACTGTTGGACGTGTGGTTCTTGGAAGGACGGTCCAACAAAAATGTTTTCCCCCACAACTTCATCAGGCATTAACAAAATAGATGGGGAGGGTACATTTTGAGAAGCACTTAATGTTGATGCCTGAAATTAATTAATACAAAACTTAGTGACTCTATTATATAACAAGACTAAGAAGTTAGTACCTATGTCATTCTAAATAATAGATAATTAAGTTGATAGACTGAAAATGAAGTCTCAAAAAATTCACTCTTTACCTTTAGGTTTTGCAAATAAATATTTGATTTGATAGAGTGAATTTTAATTATATTTAGTATGCTTTTAACTCTATGTCTAATAAGGATATTATAGTTAATTCTCTTACATATTGAGTGTCAAAACAAAAGTTCATGGCTACAAATTTTGAGTACTTTTAATTCTAATTTCTTCAACAAATTGGAGTACCTAATTACACCATTGCTATTTTAATAAAGTTGGAAATGTAAATCTATTTTTATTTACAAAAATTCTACTTACATGAGTGCTTTCTGTGTGAAATGGGTCCACTTGGATTCCTGGAAGACCCGCACCATAATCCTCACCAAGAATTGACAGATATTTTTTTTCTATATCTGTAAAAGCTGCCGGTTCATTCTGTTATCAGCTCACCGTGAAAACTTAGGTGGAGTGAGCGTTAAGTGAACTGTCATTCCACCTTGATTGTATGGACTGACAGCCCACTTCACATTTACTTCACCCAAGTTTGCACGGTGAGATTTTACAGAATAGCACTGCAGGTATATAACATGGTCCCCCACCAGTGTGTAATTGGGACGTTCGGATAGTGGCACATTTTCTTTTTAATTTTCCCTTGTAATCTATCCAATACTGCAAAAACAAAATAGTACATGTAAAACCTATCTATTTAAGTAGTAAGTCAAAGGTTGATTAATAATTAACATAATTTTATTCATGTAATTAATAATTTAAATAATTGTAAAACTTACAGCCCAAGTTTTCCAATCCTTGTTAGCACCACCAACAACCGAATTTAGCTTTTCTGCCACCTCAGTCCACATTCTTCGGGACATTTCCCGAGCTTGAGCACATTTATTGTAGCCCATAGATTATACACTTATACTGGTATTGTAGCCCATAGCGATCAATAGCGATGTCTTTGTGAGCATTCAAAAAATCCCACAAAGTTTCTAATTGTTCGTAAGAAACTCTTCTTGAAGGCATGATCACAAACACTTGCCTGCCACTTACAGACACGGCCGCAAAACTAATTTCTATTCTACTTTCAGTTAATAATCTAAAGTTAAACTTGAAACAACAAAAACTAATGAAACTAACTTACTAACTTACACCTAAATGCTCGTAATTTTTTTTTATTTACCCTGAAGGGAAGGCTCAAGTCTTATGATCATATTGCCTAGTCTTACGTAGTGTATTTTTACTTTTTTTCCATGATGCAGATGTAACACATTCTAATGTTTTTTGCAGTCTTTGGCAACAAATGTGTTGAGTCAGCCTTCTCGGCAAACTTCGCTGAGGTAGTCGATACTACAATAAAATTCTCAGCTCCAATTTACCGACATCGCGCCTGTTTCAATGATTCCACATATTGTTCGATTGCGTATACACTTGAGACACAAAACTACACCAATTCGCTCTCACAAATAATGTCAAATTCCTTTTTTTGCCACGAAACAATGTTTCCTTCATCACTCTTTTTAACTGTTATCTTAGACACCTAATTAATTTGTATTAAAACCGTAAAACCGCTTATGTATTTTAGAACGTTTAATTTTTATTAATCTTACTTAATCTGTGCTGCCAGCTTACTGAGCCGCATGTAGCAGGCCAACAGTTGACCTGCTGCAGGTCAAATATTGGCTTGCTGCAGGTCAGTGGGAAATGCTCATGGTACAAACACAAAACCTGTCAGGTTAACATGCTGTGTTGAACTGCCCTGCACTTGGCAAATATTTTTAAAGTTTATGGTAGGCCCCCTGTAATCTACTTATCTAGCTATACAATTATGAAAGTCGAGAGTAATATAGTGATTTAGCTACGATGTTTTGAAAAGATACTGATCCACTGTTCCCACAACGATCCTATACTAAAATCTAAATAATTAAATGATCTTTAAAATAATAAAGGGTTCATAAAAATATGTTTTATAGTTTTTGCGTGATGTTATAAAATTATAATTTCAAATATTCACTTAACAAATTACGAAGGAAATTGTCTAGAGTAACATATATTTTCTTTTAAAGAACTATGACAAGTCTTTTAGACGTTTCAATTAAAAAAAACTTTTTACAAAAAAAAATACAACCGACTTCCATAAATAAAACTAAAAAATGCAAAATAACTTTAATTTCGGAAGTCGGTGTTTCTAGTTTGGTTTCTTCGTTATTTGACACCGACTTCCGAAATTAAAGTTATTTTGCATTTTTTAGTTTTATTTATGGAAGTCGGTTGTATTTTTTTTTGTAAAAAGTTTTTTATTTTTCACTTTTTAGTTGTTGTACCCCATTCTAAAACTAAATTAATAGTAAAGTTATGCCCGAATTGATAGCCCCAAAATTACGGAATTTGAACATAGTTGGTGAAATTAGGGTGTATCAGGGTGAACTGTACAAATCTGTATACCCCTTTAGAGCGTATCAGCGTGATGTAATGTTGTGAAGTGGTGAAAACAATATACAGACAAGCGATTGCAGCAATTCTGGAAGGTTTGCTATCATTTATTGAAGAGTTCCATTGTGTATCTCCGAAGTTCTTTATCAGATCTTCACTAAATTAAAATGGGACCACATGTAAAGCAACAGCTTTCAAATAAAAAAAAATCTTCAAAATCGGTTCACGTAGTGAAAAGTTATGAGGTACGAACCCGGTAAGAACCCAGGCCTGAGGGCCTGGGTTCGATTCCCGGGTCAGCCAAAGTGTAATTTTGGTTTTTTCCATCTGGAATTTATCAGTAACTGTCAAATAAACTCAACAAAACACACAATAACTGTAAAGTGAATGTTTGTCCTGTTCTCAATATGAGGTGTACAAACTATACTATTAATATTGTTACGAGCTGGGTATGGGATAAATTATTTTACACCAATTAATTAACCAAATATTCTTTATTAACTCAACAACTTTTTTACACAAACACTAATTCGCTAATAATCACAATTCTCTTCGTAATCGCTTGTATTCGCTTCCGTTCGCATCCGTAGTCGAAAACAGACTGACTCACTCGCCCGCCGTCCGGCCTATTTATACAGTCATGGAAGTTTCTAGAACATTGTCGAACTATTCTATACTGAAATATTCTAGAAACATCTATGAACTTCTACACAGTACCACAATGGAATGTTCTCGAATGTAGTGGAAACTTCTGGAAACTTCGACTACATTCTCGAACGTTCCAGTGTAATACGTTCGACGTAACAATATTATAAATTATATGGGTTATATCCGTTTTACCTACTGATGTATCACACTCTGTTTGTCCGTTGGCTATAATCAACTGCATGCCCGACGGGAGTTAACGCTGGTCGCCTACTTGGTGATAGGCGTGGGCAAAGTGTATCATTTTTGCGATTGGAACATTTGCATCTGGATCACTGAAATGATCCGAATCACTGATATGTTTCATTTGGATCATTTGGATCATCGGTTCAAATGATATAAAATACAGAATGAAACAAATGATATGAAATACAGAGCGTTTACTACTGAGTCAGAATTATATGTAAACAATGCCGAATGTTGCATTGTATTTTTTTTAAGTGTACAATATGTACTAAGGAAGAATTAAGATTATAAATAAAATCGATCTTCCTTCATACTGTAACCAGGCTTAGGACTGGCGGCTATTCGATAATTTATGGCCAGCTGGCTAATACGCTTGTTAGTGCAAACATTAAAAATAAGCAAATAACAATCATATAGTATTTGATATGTAAGCGCCATAGTGGTAATTTTTACGTGCATGGATAACAACAACGAAAAACTGTGAAAGTATGAGTGATACACATGTCATTTGGTATCTCTTTCTGACTTGTATAGATTGTATTATGTCACCCGCTCACTCGCGAGTCGCGGTCCAGTAGTAAAGTAAATCAGTGTGTCTCAGTCTCCCTCTCTCGCTCACTTTTCAGCGCCGCGTCGCGCGGAAAGAGCACGGAGCAAAGTAATGATTCAGATCCAAATGATGCGTTTGAAACGTAGTTACTGAACCAATCTTTTGAATCACTTCAAAGATTCGGATCAGTGAGTCGGTTCCGTAAAGAGTTACACACCTCTACTTGGTGAAGGTGCTTCGTGGAGTGGAGAGTAACCCGAGAATATTGCAGCGCTTGAGTCTGTGTGTGCCGAACCGCTACGTGTGGAGGCGGCGCAGTCCGCCACTGCTACTGGTACCTGCAGCCAGAACTGACCTGCTAGCCAAGGCACCCCTTACCAGAGCTATGGATGGTCTCCGAAACCCATCATCAGATCTTTTTGAAATTTAAATGGGACCATTTCGGAATAAACCCCTTTCGAATAAAAAAAGAATTTTGCAAATCCGTCAATATATGACGGAGTTATGCCCGAACATACATAAAAAAAAAAAAAAAAAATACAAACATCCGAATTGATAACCTGCTCCTTTTTCGAAGTCGGTTAAAAATACGTCTAACGCAGATAAAATATTGAGAATCACGCAAAAACTATAAAGTGTATTTTTATGAAACCTTCACCATTTTAAAGGTAATTTAATTATTTATAATTTGTCTCAGTGTTTCATTTAAAAACCTGTTCTTTTATGTGTAATAAATTAATAATGCGTCTAATTTCGGATGGCGCTCCTCGATGGGCGAGTCCTATTACTGGGTGGACGTACGACGCGTTACGTGAGCTCGGCACAGAACACGCAAGCTAACCACTCAAGGTCATTGACACCTAATAGCGCCTTAAGCTACAAGCGAAATAATGCTTAAGATGTAAGAACCATGTTAATGCAAGTTATTATGTTATGCTATTTTGTGTTTTTAATGGTGTAATAATTTAATAATGGTGTTAATTTAATTTTTTCTAATTTGGTTATTGTAAGTAAGTTTAATATAGTTTATGTTAGATATTAATTTAACTTCTTAACTGTCGCATTAGGGTAAACCCTGTAATGATAGTTTAAGCTGTTATAAATAAATAAATAAAGAGGTAAAGTGAGTTTGTTTGTAGGAAGTAATCTCTGGATCTACTGAACCGATTTTGAAAATTCTTTTACTTATAGAAAGCTACATTATTCGTGAGTACATTATTCCCAATATAGTTTTTTACTGTAATTAAGGACGCTAGATGGCGCTGCGAGCCTTTCAAATCATTTGGCTGCCCGTGTCACTATAGTAAAGTACATAATAACAATAACAATTAAAGATCTTCCAATGACAGCCGTGACAAACAGCTTTGTCCCTCCAGAATATGAAAAAAATAAAACAAACAAAAACTAGAAAAACGAAAAACTATATTAAAACAACTTATCCTAGTATAAGAGAGAGACATCATCTCCTCACATAACTGACAACAAACGTTCTAATCTCTTGCGGTTTTAACTCAATCCCTTCATTAAAGAAGAACACAGGCGTCGGTTTAGTAAAGCCTCCTTGGTCGGGACTAAACTCTATAGTACTGTTGTTACCATAGACCTCATTAAAACTCTTCACAAACTTATCTGTCCTCCACGTCAAAGGCAAACGGTCCTGCAGCCAAATATTGGCTGATAGTGTAGTCTCCTTTGCTCCAGTTATCCTAAAATCTTTAAACAGTTCTTGAATAAAAACTCTCTTAAACCCACTGCGAACGACATCAGATTTTTCTAAATAATTTTCCAGTCTCAGCAAAAGTTTGTCATGCCATTTTTCTAATGTCAAAATATGGACTCCAACTGGCAGTTTAGTTCTCAAACCGGAGTACTCATTGATTTTCGTAAACCATTTGTCATAACTAATGTTATAATAGGATTGGTGTAGAGATGTTAAAACTGTTGGTGCCAACTCTAGTTCTTTCGCGAATTTCTTTTCAAAAACTTTGTTGGGCCGGTAATCTGCTTTTGAGATATACAAGTGGTGCTTTCCTCTGACTATAACCCCCTTATCGTACTCAGTTTCGTTCAGCCAAGCTCTGATGCCGGTGTCATCCGTGAAGATTCGCCTATGCAGCATCATGTCGACGGCTCCGTCAACTAGAGAGGTCCCTCCTTGGGCTCTGTCTATGAAAATTGACAGGCGAATGTTCTTTTGTAGATCTTCTATGTAGAATTTTGATGTTACGGGATAGATGTTACCTGAAAGTCGATGGAAATTATTTTCTTTCATTGCTTTATGTTGTAGCTGGCGGAAATTGAAATTATACTAAACATCTCTGCTTATCCCCTCGGGAATATAAACGCTATGCTGTTTTTTTTATGTAGACTTTTTATACAACTCCCTAACCATATACAGTGGAGCCTCTTTAGGGGCTTAAGGTTACAAATTTCGAGTTATCGAAAACGAGAGCCAGAGAGCCGAGAGACGCGACGCGACGAGGGCACTTACACACTCGTCGTACTCGGCCTGTCTCGTGGTGTCTCACAGAGCGTGTACAGCCGGCTTTACTGTTACAAACTTAACAGACGAATGTGTTGCAACACTTTTACACGTCAAGATTTTTTTTTTAGCTAGATGAGACCGGTGTTTCCTAGCTGACTACCCTGAGAAGAAACACCGAAACAAACTCAGAGGTTAAAGTCTCTTTTAAAGTGTTCAAATCCATACAATATGTACTGGTTAAATCATATGAGAACCATGCACGTTTATGTCTGGGATGAGCTACTTACTTCTCCCCAGTTAAAACACGAGGAAGTGGTGACGGGGGGTCCTTTTGGGGGACTAAATTTATGTTGAACTTTGACCTTCAAAAAAGTACAGGGAATATGCAAGTTATTGAAAACTTTTTTATTTTTTAAATATACTTTTCCTTATTTAAAATGTTGCCCCCACACTAGGAATTATTCCTGTATCGTGAGTGCGTTCACAAACATGTAAACTCACATACATAACACACCCAGACCCGGAACAACTATCTTTAAATGGCTCTTACCTCTAACTTACGACGAGACAGAAAATATACTAACAATACATTTATAAGCTTAATCTCCTTTGAATTAATGCTAAGCACTCATCCTTACTCACACATTTACACTCCTCACACACACCTTACTCATAGTTCACCTTTCAGACACCCAATTACAAACACTCACTTCACTTGCTGTTGACTTCACTGTAATGTATATAATTATGTAACTGAAATGTCACGGTTGTATTTTATCATATAAAATGGAAGCCGAAAAATGTCCGACTCCTAAGTTACAGGTCTACGTACCTAGTTTAGGGGCCGGATATCTGTCAATAATGTTCGACTCGATTGTACAACATATTGTCTGCATGTGTAATGTACCTACTTGTTTCCTTTTTTGTACAAATAAACATATTATTATTATTATTCTTATTAATACCAGTCGAACGCTCGACCACTGCGCCAACCGTGCCGTCAAACAAGAACTCGCGAGCCACTGATACCGCTACGCGATTGGCTACGAGAGTGCTAGTGCTACGGCACTCCTATAGGATCGCGAGGCGCGTTGGGCATTTTTGTTCAACTTTTCACTTCTGTCGGTACTCCCAGAGTGCCCTTGTTTTTTCTTTCACAGTTAGTTACCGTTAAAGCTATAAGCGTGTTAAATACATACTTGCAATCCCAGACTCCGCCGTATCCAACACCGGCACGTACGTAGCTCTGTTATCCCTAATCCTTTTAATAGTCTGTCTCCCGTTGCTATCAGTAAAGAAAACTCCATTATTCTGGAGATCCGTCAAATATCTGACGAACATATCCTTTCCCAAACCATCAGCATCAGGTATTGGACCTACGATCCAGTCCACCTCTATGGTAGGGAACCCTTTATAGAGTTTAAAAGAAATGCCCGCGTAATTCGAAAATCTTATTTGTAATTCTTCCACGATATCTGTTTTGAGGACTTTAGCATCGTAGAATTCTGAGATCAAGACTGGATAGGGGTCCATAGGTCTGAATATATAGGCCCCAGGTTTCTTTTTGTCTGTTTCTAGTTTTTCAGGATCATCAGATACGTAGTAACACATTTGAACGTCGAAGTTAATGGTGACACCGTTTGAGAGGACTATGTTTTGTAGCTTGCGGTTGGAGTCGAAGTTTATTTGGATATACTGAAACAATAATGGAAAGTTGGATAATCTTATGTGGCATGTATTTAACGCGGTGACAAATTAATCTAAATTTGGGATTAAAACATAATTAAAACAGGTGGCAAAAAATAATTTAACGCGGCGACAAATTAATCTAAATTTGGGATTAAAAAATAATTAAAGCAGGTGGCAAATCATAATTTAACGCGGCGACAAATTAATCTGAATTACGGATTAAAAAATATTTAAAGTAGGTAGCAAAAATAGTAAGTTGGCAGCTACAACGAAGGCATCGAGTTTTTGTTTTGGTAACTGTTATAAACACAAAATAAAAACAAAATGCTTTTTCACTGAAATGTGCTAACGACAGTTGCAAGTAAGATAGGTTGACGGAGGCACAGCGGGGCTCCTATTTCTGTCTACAGGGTTTAAAGGAACCTAACATGAAGGGGACAACAGGGGCTGCGTTCGATCGCTTTGCTCGTTCACTGTAGCCCCCGTCATCCCCTGCGAACCTAACCTGTCCGTATCGGGGTGCCTCAAGTCCCCGAGTTTGTTTCGCTTGCTCTTGGACAACGTACGTCGCAATGGTAAACTTTCTGGTTAATTTGATGTGTCAAATGATAATAAAACAATGTTTGTTATCCCTCTGTTAATATCAGTCGCCATGTTATTATTTATAGTACCTCGCCTACGATTTTTAGTAGCAAATAGTTAGTCTCCCTGTAAGTTGTTAGTCGCCTGGAATATTATAAGCCATTTTATGACCAAGTTTTCTTTACAAAAAATTACCACACCAGTGGGCCACGAAAGTGACAGGTCTTTAAAATTTGTGTAGTTTTGTATCTAATGTGTCAACACGGCATAATACGTGGCATCATTGAAACAGGCGCGATCTCGGTAAAAAAGAGCTAAAAATTTTATTGTAAGATGACTATAGCTTAGCGAAGCTTGCCGAGAAGGCTGACTCGTTACATTTGCTGTCAAATACTGCAAAAACATTAGAATGTATAACATCCGCGTTCTAAAGAAAAACAAAGTGACTGTATTCTGTATCAAAAAATTAAATACTTTACTAAACATAATACTGGCTAAATGCGCAGCCTGTGTGAAGCGAAAAAAAAACACTAAGTGACTTTTCTTTAAAAAAGGCATTATTATGTTCAATAGTTTAAACAAAACTAAAACACACTTTATTTTTCGTGTCCTTCTCAAAGAAAAGAAGGAAAAGATTTTTTTGTAAATAAAACAATAAAAAAAGAAAAAGCTGGGGGAAAACATGCGTCACATCCACGAAAACGGCCATCGCTCAGCATAATGCTGCGACCCTATACGAGACAGAGCCCCAGCGCTGGTTTACAGCGACAGCCGACGCTGATGTAATGACGTCGACACTACTACTAATAGCTTAATACATATTAATATTTAAGTGGCAACATTCCGTTCCCTGCAACATGACGCACGCTTCTCAGCAAACCCTTTCATTTATTTATTTATTGCATTCGATACCCATATCATGGAAATGCATAAAAAATAACTATACCACCATCTTTGGCAGTCCGCCATATTGAATTTAGAATGACGTTTCTTAGCTAACCATGCATTGTCATCCAAACTAAAAGTGTAAAATTATGGCTGCTGGATAAACGATTTTACTCTATAAATGAATTTATAAATTGTAATAGTCTTAAATAATAATCTGTTTTAATTAATGTGACGATAATTAATATTTAATGTATTTTAAATTTAATGAATAATTGAATTGTATGAATAATAGAGCATTAACAAACTTAACAAACATTACATTGTAACACTTTGCATTTCAAATGTCTGATTATGTATTAGGAACTTAATTATTAACTTAAGACCAACACTGTACCAATACTTATTGCAAATAAATGATTATGATTATGATTATGTACTCAAAATTTCAGTTTTATCGGAAACCAGAAAAAGGATCAAATTTAACTTCTAAGATTTCTTTACAACAAGTGAAAAGTGTGTTAATAATAATAAAGACATCTGCAAAAACAAACAAACTCACTTCATTTTTAATAAAATTATCACTAGACTGCGTGCTATGGTACCCAGAGAGTTCCATTCTCCTGTAGAACTTCTTAAAGTCGAAGTGAGGCGTGGTACTGACGGGGTCAGAGTCATCATAATAATATTCTATGTAAGTCGCTGGTTTGGACTTCTTCGTGGAGTTGACTTTCTGTGTGGAAGCCGTTGTGGGGCGGGTAGTTGACGTGGTGCGAGTTGGTATTGACGTGGGCGGGCTGAAGAATATAAAAAAATCTGAGAAATATAATTTTCAACACAGTTACTCGAAAACTCGCTCATATCCCTACTGCTTTAAGGGTGCGTTTCCACTGAAACGGAGCTGAGTGCAGCTGAGCGGATCTGAGCGGAGCTGAGGGGAGCGGAGCTGAGTGGAGCGGAGCGGGGACATGCAGGAATCGTCCAATCACAGACGAGACGAGTGATGCGATGAGGATTTCAACCATTGCGGTTGGTCGATTCTTGCACGTCTCCACTCCACTCCACTTCAGTGGAAACTAACCCTTCGCTCGCAATGTATTGTACCTATTTCACACTAGTGCTATTGTGAAAATAAAGGAATCGAGGAGGCGATTCCAAAAATATGACTTACTAAAATGTAAAAAATAAAAATATTTTCAATAAATCCGTCTGTAAAAACAACTAAAAAGTTCCAAACAAGTCACTTTTCAAGCAGTCTGATGCAGTTGGTGGCATGCAATCAATAATTGAACTAAAATAACTGCGACCAACTGCATCAGATTGCTTGAAAAGTACTTGTTTGGAACTCTTTGAAGATAAACTTCTTTTGGCGCGTTAGGGAAAAATGATGAGAGTAAATTTTTACGATGCGCGCGCACACCGTCACAAAAAACCGACACCTTGAAGTTAGCTAGAACCGAAACCCTGAAGTTAGCTATAGTCTATGGTTCATGAAGAATGATTGTTTTCCTTTTGTAAACTTTGTGACAGTTTGGGTTTTTATCTTGTTACGACAAAGAAGTATAACTTCTTACGTGCGTACATAAGTACACACACACTTTTTTTTAGTTGTATTTTTTAAATATTCAATATTTTTTTTTAAATTAAGAGCACTGACCTAGCTGTAGTAGTAGTAGTTGTAGTTGTAGTAGTTGTAGAAGAAGAAGTAGTAGCCGACCAAATCTCCTGCGCCATCCCCATCCCATCTTCTGTAGTCAAACTTCTGACCGGCGGCAATGCCACCATATAGTCGTTATACAAATTCAATTCCTTGGCTTTGCTTACGTTTAGAAGCACTTTGATAGGACTCTCTGTGGCATCTTCGAAGTATTCATACTCAGGGATATCATCTAGTAGTGATTTATCGTCGATTTTTAAGTTATTCGTTTGCCTGGAATAGAAAATGATAGAAATTAGTATTGCTTCAGTTTTAAGACAGTAATCCATCAATCTGCCCGCGCCTTTTCCCAACTATCTTGGGGTCGGTTTCCAGTCTAACAGTATGCAGCTGAACCAGTATTTTACATGGAGCGACTGCCTATCTGACCTCCACAACCCAGTTACTGGGTAATACGATACCCCTTGGTAAGACTGGTTGTCAGACTCGGGTTTTTGTCGACCCGTAACGACTGTCAAAGATCCACGATTGACAGCCGGGACCAACGGCTTTTTGAGGCACGGAGGAGTCTCGGTATGTAAAGATGGTCACCCATCCATGGACCAACAGCGTAGCTTAACCTGATAGATCGACCCGTGTGGCTTTTATTACTTGAGCCACGAGCTATTCAGTTTTAAGACAGTAATATACGAGCTAAAAATAATTCTTTTGGGGTTATATTAAGTTGCCACGGCCTGTCATGTAGCCGAAGTGCGGGTCGCATAGCTCGACACGCGAATATTAACGACATCATCAGACGTCCTCTTGTCAACGTCGGCGTTCCGACTGCATTTAGAACCCCATGGACTGGCACGCAACAATGAAAAGAGACCCGACGGCATGTCTTTATATCCGTGGAAGATGGGTAAGTCTTGAGTGTAGGACGCTACACGCTATCTGTCCATTTCATCTTCGCCGTGCGGTGCTTGCGTTGCCTCTGCGGCTGTGGAAAACCTCAAGCGGCGGTAATATGTATAACAACCTCGTCTGTTGTTACATTTTAGAGCCGTTTGAGGTTGAAACTCTTGGGCCGAATGGCGAATGGCTTTGGTTGAAAATAAGGCTCTCTCTGGTTACTTGTAAAGTCGATTAACTGCTTGCCGATGTCTCAAAAAATTCCAATATTTGCATTAAGTGTAAAAAATAAACAGGTGATTTGTTACCAGTTATCTACCGGGTTTTAAGCACAAAAATTGTGTTCGAACCCGTCTCTAGTCCGTCATAGGTGGGCAGTCAAAACAACCGAATTCGAAAGGTGTTAAATTTACAAAAAAAAATTGTAACTTCTGTAAGCCAGAAGGCTTACAGAAGTTACACCTTCACACCTTCTTTTGACATGAATACTTGTATAGTATTGCATTATATTTTTTATTTTATTTTTTTATTGACATTTTATTATTATTATTATTTTTTTTGACTTGAATACTTTGTTAAGTATTATATTTATTTTTATTTTTTGATTGACATATTATGATTACTATTTTGTTTGACACAAATATTTACTTTGTAAAGTATTATATTTTTATTTTTTTTTGATTACTTAATTATTGTAAATGTGAGGACTATGTGGGTTATTATTATTATTTTCTCCTCCTTTTTACAGTAATTTTCAACGTTGTCTGACAGTTTGAGTACTTTTGCGGCCTACCCAAATGTCTTTTCTTTGGTATTGTTCGTCATGTCATTGAGCTCCTTAGTGGTTTTTAAGTTGAGCTATTCGACTATTGACAAATGCTTGCACTGACTGGACAGGTCCACTCAAATATGTTTGGTTCTTTCTTCAAAAGACCACTACAGACACTAAGCTGCATGGTCCTCATATAGAATAATGTGAATGCGAGAACTATGTATGTCGTTATATTCATGTAGATTTTATGATTGTCTGGCAGTTTGAGTATTTTTTGCGGCCTACTCAAATGTCCTTACTTTGGTATTGTTCGTCGGTTCGTTGAGCACCTCAGAGTTCTGAGTTGAGCTTCGCGATGACTGACAAATGCTTGCACTGTCTGGACAGGTCCACTCGAATTCGTGTGTTGCTTTCTTCATAAAGCTCATCCCAGACATAAACGTACATGGTTCTCATAGGATCTAACCAGTCCACATTGTATGGATTTGAACACTAAAAGAGACTTTGACCTCTGAGTTTGTTTCGGTGTTTCTTCTCAGGGTAGTCAGCTAGGAAACACCGGCCTCATCTAGCTTAAACTGACAAAAAAACATTGACGTGTAAAAGTGTTCCTTGTAACCTATTTACTGAATAAACATCATTTATCATTTATCATTTACAGTTACAGTTACGGAACAGAAATTACGGTTTGTTGTTAGTGTTAGTTAGTGTTTCAACAGTGGCGACCACCAGATAAAACACCGAGGCAATGAAGCTCGATGAGTCCCAGAGAAACGATTAAACTGTCTTGGGTCCCGCAACGAAATTAATCAGAAAAAACAGAAATCGAAGAAACTATTCTCATACATTTTATATGTAAAATTTTACGATTGAATGGACGAATGTCAATTTTCTTGCTAACTGTAATTTTTTTTGAAAATCTATGTATGGGGATAAGGATAGTCTCCTTAGACCTTTTACGTGTAGCTGCAACGGTTAAGGTAGTTTCCCTTACAGCCCCGCTGAAAGTTTCCACACTGTATAGTATAATTTGATGAATGAAACATATTTTTGTTATCTTTAATATAGAAGCCGCTAATCAGTCTTTAAACTAAGCATAATGTTAGCTAGTTTTATAACGTCCCCATAGAGTGAAAACCTCATATATGCAAAAGAGGCAACTCTGCAGGCGGAATATTAAACTGGGCCCTGTAAAACTTGCCTTAGAGTAAAAACCTCGTAAATACGCAAGATGTAGTAAAATATAGCATAGTATAGGGACTCCGTTGTCCGCACTTAGACTCCCATTTGGTCCGTTGTGCGTGGGGGGTCCTGGCTAACATAGCCAGCCTATCTCCGCCCAGAAGCACAGAAGCGGTGACCTCACTGTTCCGAGGATTTGTGCACGTTGGGTAGCCACGGCCTCACATTCCAGGATGACGTGAGTGACTGATTCTTCAGCGTCAAAGCAGCCTCTGCAAAGAGGACTGTCCGTGACGCCTAGGTTGAAAAGATGTTTGTTCAAGAGGCAATGACCCGTAATTGTCCCTATTATTATTCTGAGGTTGGTTCTGCTCAGACTGAGCAGTTTTTCGGCGAGTCGTAGGTGTAGGCTCGACATGGCCATTCTTGATCTGTCTGCCGTCTGTTGCCTAAACGCGCTAGAGGTAACATTATAGGAAGAAGTAAAAGCGCCCGTGTTTAATTTTATCACCACAGCTAATTCAAATGTGTATTTTAGTTTTCAATTTTGATACGTTTTACAGATGCATATAGCAGTTTAAAGCAGGCGCGGATCCAGCCCTCAAAAAATGTTGTGGTCACAGCCACCCAAAATCGGCCAAGTGCGAGTCGGAGTATGAACTCGCTCATGATTGATTAGTGCATTCCTACAACAAAGATGACACAAAAGATATGTTAACAAAATATTGTCGCCCTGACCAAGATTTTGAACAGTGTAGAGTTCCACGTAAGCAGAGCCGTTTTTTTTTTTGGGGGGGTTTGGAAATCATCCAATGACTTCCCCCGCTCTGGGTGCAGCGGGAGGGCGTGTCAGACTTACTGACTAAAACCCACCCCTGTTCCTTCCCTGCCTGAGTGCCCAGGGGTGCGGTAACTCATTTTCAGAATTTATCCGCTACCCCTAGGCATAGGGGCGAACACTAGTAAATGAATAAACCTGTTAAATGTGTTTGTTCGCTCAAAATTACAAAAGTAAACGTGAGTTTGTTTGCACATCAGTGTCACATTTAGACTAAACTACTAAACCGATTTTGATGAAATTATTACAACTTAAAAAAACATGCAACAACAACAAACATACAATGGCAACAGAAGCTGGAGAAAGTTGGCTTGAAAATCAGCAGAACCAAAACTGAATACATGTTCTGCGATTTCGGCGGTCTCTCCAGTTCTGAAGCTGTAGTGCTAGATGGCGCGCTTCTCCCAGTCTGCTCCGATTTTCGGTATCTCGGTTCACTCGTGCAAAGCGATGGCGGAATAGATCGGACTGTTAAGCACAGAATTAACACTGGATGGATGAAATGGCGGCAGGTCACCGGGACTATCTGTGATTCCCGCATTCCCCTAAATCTTAAGGGGAAGATTTATAAAACAATGGTCAGACCTGCTGTCTTGTATGGTTCAGAATGTTGGGCCACAAAAGGGATGAATGAAAAGCAATTGCATGTAGCTGAGATGAGAATGCTAAGAGCGATGTGTGGTGTTACGCGCATGGATAGAATTAGGAATGAGTATATAAGAGGAAGTCTGAAAGTGGCACCGCTGACTGAAAAGTTGTGTGGAAATCGGTTGTCGTGGTATGGGCATGTGATGCGGAGGAATGAAGAAAATGTCGTGAGGAAAGTCTTGTGTATGGATGTGGATGGCTATAAGAGTAGGGGAAGGCCAAAGAAACGATGGTTGGACTGTGTGAAAGAGGATATGGGTAAAAAAGGGGTGACTACAGAGATGACGACTAATAGAGGAGTATGGAAGAAAAAGACATGTTGCGCCGACCCCAAATAAATTGGGATAAGGGCAGGAGAATGATGAACAACAAACATACAATACATTTTACATTAAATTATTTTATTTAAGTACTTACTTAAATTACAAATTCAAGCTTACGTTTTTTTTTCGCGAAAACGTTGATAATCTTTGTCTATATCTATGAGAGCTAGCCCGAATAATTTTTCCTGTGCCATTGAGGCACGTAAGAAAAGAAAAAAGATAAGAAGAAGAAGGTAGGGAGGGGGGAGGGAGGGGAAGGGGGGGGGTAGAAGGGAAGTAAGATTTTACTCTGCGACGAGTAGAAAACCATCTCTTTGGGGCAAATAGTAAGCGTCTATATGGGCGTTCAACCTGACAGCTCGCAACATTACAATACTGAGAAGACCACAGAGAGCAAATGGCCGTCAGGGTGATAAAAAGATACCGTACGATCTCCTTTGAGGCGGCGAGCCTCTTGGCCAGCTCACCACGCCACCTGGGATCTTGACGCGATGGCGCCGGGACGCGCTGGAGTCCCCACTCCATTGCAGTGCGTCCCGCCTTGTGCCCGCCTTGAGCCTTGCGCGCGAGCACCTAATGCCTCGTCATGTCCGCCAGACCTAGTGGTGGAGCGGGAGCAGCAACTTGCGGCCACTATAACGGCGGTAAGAGCTGTTGTGAGGGAGTGGCTAGAGAAACGGCATGACACGACACAGACAACGGCTGACAGAGATACTCTCCGCACATGTGTGCTTCGGTAAGTACCAGTGCTGCATAGGCCGGGAACCGGTACCCAGTTGCCATCACTACAATTGCCTCGACGACACTGTGCAATACACTGTTAAAGAATGCCCAGCTTAGGCAGTGCAGCGCTGTGGTCCAGTCCATGGCCGGAAGCGAGAGCGCGTGGGACGCCGTCGCCTTCTTTTGCGAGGAAGTGATCGCGAATGAGGCGGCGGAAAGAGACAGGGAGGATACATCCTCCCTTCCAATCCGTAGCAGCCGCACCGGGCGCCGGAGGGCGCGGAATGATCACCGGCCGCCTTAGGGTGAGGAATGCAGGCCTTGGCAACTTGGGGACTTTGTTGCCTGAATAGTTACAGACTTGAGACGGCGGCGCGCCGTGTTCCATGTACGCCTCTTTCTAGAGGAATTGCGGCCGTATACAACCGCTGAGGGTGACAGAGTCCGCATGAATTTCTGCGAGCCAACACCCAGCCGGAGGAGCGTGACGAAAAGCTCTTACCAAGGTAGCAGCAGAACACTGTGTAGTTTTGGTCAGGAAGAGTCTGACAGACCCCACCCCAGCCCATGTTGGAGGACATCCATGAGGATTTCCACAAGATAAACAAGAGGGTACAAATCTTGGGTTGGGGGCTAGATGAGCTACCGATAGCTACAGTCGGTAGGTATAAATTTATAACAGTGGGTTCATTATCGTCAATGAATAGCTGCTACACCTGGATCACTTTTCTCACTTTCTCGATATCGATATCCTAGTCCCTCAGCACGTACTTACATTTAGTTTAGGTAGAAAAACGCCCAACTGAAATAGGTCGAGTACCACCAGAAACAATCTCTGCTCTAAATCATTAATAACGGAATCTAATAGAGGTTTTGTAAATTGATTTCCGAAAGTATAGTCCAGTCATTATAGTAAGTTCACCTCGGAATTCGAGATACACAGCTATAAGTCTGTAAATACTTGTATATTGACACCCTAAAAGTGGTCTCAAAATCTACATATGGTAGGGTGTACGCAACTATTGAATTTCAAGGTCAAAGGTCACAAAATCGTTTTTTTGCGCTTTTTTTGTAAATATCTCATTTCCTATGGGTTTTTTGCTATTTGTATCTATAAATCAATATTGTAGAATACAAAATTCTCTACAAATTTTGTCTACAAATTTTTTTTATACGGTGAACCGTTTTCAAGATAGAGGGCGGAGAGCGCGATTCATCATGTGTGTGTTGTGTCGTGTGTCATCATGTGTGTGTTTGTCATGTTAGTACTGTATTTATAATTATGTTTATTGTTACTGTGTCTCTGTGTGTACATAAATTATTAAATAAATAAGTTATTAATATTAATTAGGTTAAAATTCAAATATAATTCCTATATTTTCATTAACAATTCTGCAATTACATGGGCAGGTAAGTGTTGTTAAATAAATTAATACTGAATAAAAAGTGGATAGGTCAGGAAAAAAATGATAAAATATAATAACGAAAAAAATGATAAAATATAATAAAGAAAGAGAAAGAAAGAAAAATAATTTATTCTGCACAGATATAACGCACATTACAGAAAAATGGAAAATAACATAAACATACAAGAATGCTAAAAGCCTCGTATTCAATCAATGTAAGTCTTCTGCGATACTGGAAAATGACAACAAACAGACCATCAAAATGAAACAGAAAAAAGAAACAGTTGGTGAAAGTGGAAAAACAACTAGACTAATCTTTTAAAAAACACTAACAAATTGAGTTGTGCGTCGCATCCGTGCAAGAACAGGTCGTTGCTCAGCAAAATACTGCGACTTCAGGCGAACTTATCGTCAACAGCGCTGGTTTTCAGCAAAGTACCTTCCACGCGAATGACGTAATGACGCCACCCTGTGACGTATTTTATTGTAAGCATGTAACCATAATCTCTCACGGAGTACAACATACCATGAACAAAGCATGGAAGTACACATTAATAGATATATATATTTATAGTGTTCCTATATAATTCAACTATTACTTTATTATTTTAGTGGGTCGAATGGATAAAGGATCCTTCAATGTACGAAGGAGTAAGATCCCCCAACATCCAAAGAATGCAAAAATATATAATATAATAGTTAATAAAAATTGACAAATATTTATAATCATTGATTTATCGATAGTTCATCAACTATATATGGCGCGTTTTCGACCGGAGGCACCGGTTGACCTGAAGTGATGCTGTGACCGCGCGCTCTCCGCCCTCTATCTCGAAAACGGTTCACCATATAAAATTTTTTTTTAAACAAAATTTGTAGATAATTTTGTATTCTACAATATTAAAAATAAATACAGATAGCAAAAAACCCATAGGAAATGAGATATTAACAAAAAAAACGCAAAAAACCGATTTTTGTGACCTTTGACCTTGAAATTTAATAGTTGCGTACACCCTACCATATGTAAGTTTTGAGACAACTTTTAGGGTGTCAATATACAAGTATTTACAGACTTACAGCTGGGTATCTCGAATTCCGAGATTCTTACCTAATTTAAGCTTAAATGACTGGACTTAGTACTCTTCTGCCAATTTCGCCTGATAATTGGACCTGTTTGTTGTTAACCTTGCAACTGTACGTGGAGATTTTAATGTAACAACCAACTGTTTAGCTTGCTCTAACGCCTCTGAAAATATTTGCTTGAATACAGGCTCAGCGTTTTGGCGTTTAGCCTATCAACCTCAACAGACTGTGAAAGTGTGACGTAACAAGTCTATTAGGGTTGTGGACATGCCCATCGTGCCCATAACGGTGGATCCGCGCTTGACAATAGACCGTGAAAATGTGGCGTCACAAGACTATTAAGGTTGTGGGCATGCCCATCGTGCCCACAACGGTGGATCCGCGCTTGGTTTAAAGACGTTACAGCATAAAATGGTACTTATGTATGTATGTATGTCGGGCTGGTTTCCGCAACTCCACGCCCAAGGCGCGTATTTTGCGTACAGGTGGGACTGCATTGTCATTCGATCCACCCCAGCTCCTCGAGGAAGGCCAGCAGCACCCTGGTGTTACTGACCATCTCGCTTAGGTTACCTAGATGTCCGAAGTGTTTTGCCCTGTATGCAGCAACTACTGGGCAGCTTAGCAGCAGATGGGCCGCTGTCTCGTCCTCCCTCCATGCAGGCTCTGCAGAGTGGACTGTCTGTGACTCCTATGACAGAGAGATGCTTATTAAAAGACCCATGGCCAGTTGCAACGGCCGTGACTTTCCGCAACTGAAGTTTGGTCAGTCGTAGGGCTTGCTTTGTGAAGCGGTCATTAATGGAGGGAAGTGGGAAGTTCAGGCCATAGCTTGTTGTGTTGATCTCTGGTGCGTTTCCTTAACAGATTGCGTAAGTCGGGAATCGCTGTGTCCTTTAATCCATTGAATGGTTACTTTGTTGTGTTTACCTACCTGATTTAGGCATTGGTGACACTCGTATATCAGCCCAGAGTTAACTGTTTGGCTGTTTAGCGCTTGTAGGACTGCCAAGCTGTCCGAGAGTATGTAACGTACCGAGTGGTCCTTAACATCCCTAGCTAGGATGGCTGAGGCTGCCAGGGAAATTCCCAAGCACTCTGCTTGGAAGACTGTGTTATGGACCCCCAGTGGTGTGGCTATATGGATGTTGAGGTCCTCCGAGAAGATCCCCGTACCCGTGCCAGTACCTGTTTTGGATCCATCAGTGAAGATCCGCAGTTCTGCGGGGCACAGCCCCTCACAGCGGTGGTCCTCATGCAATTGGATCTTGTATTTTTTGTGAAAGACAAATTGCTTGGGTATCCGATCGTTGATTGCTCTAGTTATTGGGAGATCGTTGTTTAGTCCCATGAGCAGAGCGGTGTGTTGAGTTTCTCTCTTACTCCAGAGATCCAGTGTTTTAAGGCGTATTGCGGCCATCGTCGCCTCCTGCTGAATAAACAGATGAAGCGGCGGGAGGCAAAGCATGGCTTCAAGCGCTGCCGTTGGAGTGGTCCTCATGCAGCCTGTGGTTGCCATGCAGGCCAGCCTTTGCATGTGTTGTAGTTTGTTGACGGCTGTGACTAGCTTGGTGCGGGGCCACCACACCACGGCACCATAGGCGATCATGGGCCTTACGAGCTTTTCGTAGACACTTGCGAGGATTTACGAGGTTATCATTCACCATCATAGCTGGCGTTACAGGTTCTTGTTATTTTTTTCTGTGAAGTTAGGACGTGCGCCCCGAGGTTTTCTTGCCAAAAATTTAATAAAATAAAAAATGACAAAAATTGCATAGCCGAGGTTTTCACTCTAAGGCAACACATAAATAAGTCTGTGTAATGTATTTACCTCGTCAAAAATTTGTTCAGGTTCTTGAAAGACCTCTTATACCTCGTCCGAATCTGAACGCGGTCTACATAGTAAGATCTGTACCCCATTGGTGGGAGGTTCTGCGCGATGAAGACCAGCTCGTCTTCTGTTTGGAACTCGCCTCGGCCGGGCATCATCTGAACTAAGTCTGGTATGGACACTATTGAGTGGTTCTGTTTTACACCTGGAATAGGAAATAATAAATGATTTTATTTTTGTAAGAAAAAAAAGCTAAAAAAAATATGGACATGTAAACACTTTTTTTTTTAGCTAGATGAGGCTGCTGTTTCCTAGCTGACTACCCTGAGAAGAAACACCGAAACAAACTCAGAGGTCAAAGTCTCTTTTAAAGTGTTCAAATCCAAACAATATGTACTGGTCAAATCATATGATAACCATGTACGTTTATGTCTGCGATAAGCTTTTGAGGAAAGCAATACACAAATTCGAGTGGACCTGTCCAGACAGTGCAAGAATTTGTCAGTTATTGTGAAGCTCAACTCAGAACTTTGAGGAGCTCAACGAACCGACAAACAATACCAAAGTAAGGACATTTGTGTAGGCCGCAAAAATACTCAAACTGCCAGACAATCATAAAATCTACATGAATATAACGACATATATAGTTTTCGCATTCACATTATGCTATATGAATATTATTAGGACTAGAGACCCCCTGCCCAGGGGTCATGGATAAATTCGGAACAGAGTTACCGCGCCCCTGGGCACTCAGGGCAGGGAAGAAACAGGGGTGGGTTTTAGTCAGTAAGAGTCCGACACTTTCCCGCTCCACCCCGACAAAAACTAGCGCACCCAACACCACAAAAAAAAGACTAGCGACACGCCCAAATTTTTTAAGTATACATTTTAAATTATACACTTAAACCTTCCTCATGAATCACTCTGTCTCTTGGAGAAAACCGCATGAAAATACGTTCAGTAGTTTTTGAGTTTATCGCGAACAGATAGACGGACAGACGCGGTTCCCAACACGTTTCGTGCGTGTGGGTGGGATGTCTCTCCAGCCGTCACCAGACGTACGGTGATATATTGGGCTTGGCGGAATTAAACTATGCAATGTGAATATTATAGGTACAAGTCTGTCTAACCCCTCGGGGACACAAGCGTGATGATGTGTAAGTGTATTACGTACCTTTTGGATCATATACGGTGTATATTCCTCTAGCCACCGGCAATCTCACTGGGATGGTCACCGGCCATGCTAACGGATTGTATATCACGGTCTGAAACAAAAATATTGTGGTAAATAAGTAGCTGAGTCCATGACTTAAAGGCGTGACATGACCTAAAGCGACCGAAAGCGATGCACGACGACACAGTGCTTGCAATTTATTGCAAAATATGAAGCTTTTTATCGATTTACACAAAACTTAGGGCGGATTTCACCATTCGCTCTATAAACTAAGTTTTACTGAACTAAGCTTAGCGTAAAAAATGAAAACCATAAAAAAGACTATAGTGAGTTTACCTTAAAAGATAGAGATATATGCTGTCGCAGATTTTTTTTTAGAACTTTAAAAGGAGAACAATTCCGTCATACATAATTTTTGTGTAACTTTAACCGTTTACGCAGCGCACGCAACTGAAGCTCTCAAAAGGATTTTTTTTTTCCGTTTTTGCCACATTTTTCATTGAAGCTTAGCTCCTGTTGATCGCAGCGTGATGTTATATAGCCTTCCTCGATAAATACGGGTTAATAATACGGTTTTTTTTTAAAGGACGATCATTTCTATCGAGGATTTTATTTTTAAACGTTTTTCCGGATCAACCAAGTTCTCAGAAATATTGTCAAGATGAACATATACTTTGTCCTGCAGCTTTACACGAAAAAGACTTGGCTCATTTTTTGACGTGACAACGTCTAATAAATCGATGAACGCCGGCTGCATGCACGAAAAAGTGTTCCGTTACGCTCATTGTACGCTTGCGCCGCATCTATATTTCATCAATGTTTTGTTATGACGTTGTGACGTTAAACTATCGTCCGTAAACCAACTTTACAGACAACCAATTTTTTTTTTCAGAAAGCGTAGATTGGAGGAAGTTTCCTTCATAAGGGTGCTGGTTGCAACACCTGCCTGACTTTCTTATTTTAAATGTAATGTAATCTAAAAACTATTTAATTTTATAATAACACTGTAGTTTTATTGGCTAAATTAATTTATTATTATTATAATTTATTACTATAGGGGGATTTTGGCACTTACAAAGAAGCGATCTCCCTGTATATTCCAGCAGGACGACATGTTGAACTGGCACGCGTAGTAAATCATCTTATTCGAGGAGACGCGGAGGTTGCTGCGGAAGAGAATATAATAATTATCCTATTAAATCAAATCACCAGTTTCTAATGTTTTAGCTGGGAAAAAAAAGTGGGCAACATACTACCCAGTTATAAGTCGAGAAGAGTACATTTATCCATTTAAATGAAATAGACTTAAAATACTTAACTAACTATAACTATACAGGCCTATGATCGTTTACAGACCTTGTAATTTTTGAGCGCGCAATGTATTGTAAATAATGCGATCTGCACTACTACTTACCTACACTCG
Source organism: Polia nebulosa (assembly GCA_951329385.1). Lineage (NCBI taxonomy): Eukaryota > Metazoa > Arthropoda > Insecta > Lepidoptera > Noctuidae > Polia > Polia nebulosa. The sequence goes on from OX589608.1 coordinate 24,084,006, forward strand.
CACCCGAGCGAACGCGCCGCGCGCCGTAGGTATGTCGGTATTAGGCCGGCGACGTGAATGAACTCTAGCGAAACAACTGTACGTATTTTATTTACATTGCTGTTTTTAGTGTTAATTGCAATTTAATTACTTTTTAATCAAAATTCTCATTGGGTTAGTAGGAATAACGATTTTGAACAGTCTAAAGTAAAAAAAACAGCAGAAAAATTAAAAAATTGGGGAAAAGGCCGACGAAAAATACCAACGCCAGGTCGGGTCCAGAATCATGTACTGAAACACTGGTACACGTATGTGCGTTTATGTGCCTTACACAGTGTATGTAACAAAAAATAAAAACTTATAACTTACTAAAACTAAAAATAATCTAAAAAATGGCGCCGAAAAATTCTTCCACATCACTGTCGACTGGTAATGTACCCAAAAGACTGGCGGCATTGCCACCTTGTATGGCAATGCTTATATATCCTGCTGTGGTTATCCTCTGTTCAAGATAAAGCTATCCCTTGGGCCAAGCGAAGTGTCAACAAGTCGTTTAGACAGATCTTTAAACAAGAAGTCGAGAAGTAATTAACATTAGAAAACAAAAAAACTACAAAAATATTTTTTTCATTTATTCCGGCAGAACACTTTTTCGGCACTCTAAGTCCTTGTGAACGGAGATTCCTTCAAGCGACAGTCACAAATAAAAATTATTAACAGTCAATTTCATTGAAGGAGACTGATTTGAGGTTGAGTCGAATAGAGTTGTCTCTCTAAAAATAAATAAAAAGTTTTTTATTATAGTTTGTTATATTCCCCAGTCTCCCAGTCTGCTCTGATTTTCGGTATCTCGGTTCACTCGTGCAAAGCGAAGGCGAAATAGATCGGACTGTTAAGCACAGAATTAACACTGGATGGATGAAATGGCGGCAGGTCACCCTCCCGCATTCCCCTAAAACTTAAGGGGAAGATTTATAAAACAATGGTCAGACCTGCTGTCTTGTATGGTTCAGAATGTTGGGCCACAAAAGGGATGAATGAAAAGCAATTGCATGTAGCTGAGATGAGAATGCTAAGAGCGATGTGTGGTGTTACGCGCATGGATAGAATTAGGAATGAGTATATAAGAGGAAGTCTGAAAGTGGCACCGCTGACTGAAAAGTTGTGTGGAAATCGGTTGTCGTGGTATGGGCATGTGATGCGGAGCAATGAAGAAAATTTCGTGAGGAAAGTCTTGTGTATGGCTATAAGAGTAGGGGAAGGCCAAAGAAACGATGGTTGGACTGTGTGAAAGAGGATATGGGTAAAAAGGGGGTGACTACAGAGATGACGACTAATAGAGGAAAATAGAAGAAAAAGACATGTTGCGCCGACCCCAAATAAATTGGTATAAGGGCAGGATGATGATGATATTTAATGGAAAATGCTCATGATAACGAAACATACTAGCCAAAATTCAACTGTCCTACCATTTGCCATTCCAGTCCCGGCACCATCATCAGACCAGCTCGATGGTATCATAACATTGCATTGTCACTGGACTTACATAAGTACGCCAAATTTCAGCTCTATCGTACACCAACAACTGGTCGAAAAATGGTTTGCAAATTTTAAAGCGGACAACTTACATACTTTAAAAGGTTGTAAAAACGAACTTACTTGAAACCCTGCCGATAAATCTGCAATAACATCAGCTTGGCGAGTGCGAACTTTTTGGCATAGTACTCGATGACGTGGGCCCTGCTCTCCCCCGAGATGATGGTGTGGTCTTGTAGTACTCCTGAAAGTTATAAATCTTTTTCAGCACACTTGCTCGAAACTCCGCTCCTAGCTACCAATTTTAGGCTCACAATGTAGTGTTTTTTTGATGTGTAACATCTTTCTCTCGCTTTCCTGCAATCTGTGGGAGTGATTTCGTGAAATGGGACGGAAGCGAGTAACAGGAAGCCAAGGAAGCGCGCGCTATTTGATTTGACCAATGACCGCGCGCGGTCAGAGTTGGCTGTCAGATGGTAGAGCGCGCGCACGTTATATCTGCGCGCGGTCGAAATCGGAACTAAATGTTTTAATTTTATTTTTCAGGATAGAATGTTAATGTTGCTCATTACCAATGTGAGATGTCAATTGTTACACATCATATGCGACTACTGTCAGACTCAGATTGTATACACAAAAAAAAGGTTTTTTTATTTTATTATTTTTATTGTTGATAGGCACGCGTTTGACCACTATCTCACCAGATGGTAAGCGACGATGTGGTCGAAGATGGAGCACGCTTGCCTAGAAGTAACCTATTCACTCTTGACTTAAAGACTCCCAGGTTGTAGCTATCAGGAAACACAGACTCCGGTAGGGAATTCCACTCCCTAGCTGTACGCACAATGAATGTTTTCTCTAAAACCTTTGTGCTTATGGATGGGATGTCCAGCATGTTCAATTCAGAGTCTAGGTTAGATGTGATGGTGAAGGGTTTTTAGTTAAAACCGTTATTATGTTATAACACGATTAAAAACCGGTCAAGTGCATGTCGGACTTCGTACACTTAGGGTTCCGTACCAAATGTATTTTTGACTATTAGAAGATGCTAATGCAATCGTTTTACACGTGCAGCCTGTGGGTAAGGTATACGCAGAAGGCTTACAACGCTCTGCGCGTTCAGTATAACAATGCGTTGAGGATATTGTTGGGGCTACCTCGGTTTTGTAGTGCGTCTGGCATGTTCGCTGAAGCGAGATTAGATGATTTTTATGCCGTTATGCGCAAGCGATGTGCGAGTATGCTGAAGCGATTCAGGGGTAGCCCCAACAACACTAGGCTACACTGGCGGACAAAATTGATGGGCCTTTCATTAGGCACTCGGCAGCTAGGCATGTGCGTACTGGCGTACATGTCGCCAATTAATTTAAGCTTTTTATGTACTAACAATAGGTTAAGATTTTACTAACACTATATGGATCAATGGTCTGAATTAAATAAATTATTATTATTATTAATACTGTGAAAATTTGAAGACTATTCCAACCGTTTGGCTGTAAAACCTGTGTGACAGACAGACGGACAAACTGAAAGACGGACAGACCGACACGTGAGTGACAGCAATAGGTTCCGTTTGGACCCTTCGGATACGGAACCCTAAAAATAGTTATTACGAAATATGTTTGGTAGGTAAAATAAAAATAAAAAATAAAATAAATAAATTTATTGACACAAAATACCTTTGAATACAATATCAATGCATTTCACATAGGTTGTACATTGGATTTCGGGCAAAGGCTGCACAAATATTGAAAAACCCTGCCTCCTAAACTAGGGTCTCCCCTTGTGTCTCAGGAGTCAGTGTTCTACTGTAACTTCGTGTACAAAATAAACCTTTATTTATGTGTGTTTAAATCTATAATGTCAAAATCAAAGAAAATCAATAAAAAAAAAAAAACAATTATCTAAGGAGGTCGCATGAGAAACGAACCTTGAGAGAAGACAGGCTGGTCAGTCAATATACTTTTGAAGTGTTGAGCAAATTTAGTTTTATTTAAATCAGATTAGAAAAGAATTTAATTGTTTCCATTGAGCCCACGCCCTCAGGCACTACCAAACAGCAGTACACAGGATCACTACTAAACTGTTTTTTAAGGTGTATATATTCCTCAATGGCCTTGAGCCGTAGGGCGGAGCTAAGCTCACTCGCCGCATGATTCACGCACACATGGAAATGCTTATCGCGCGCGGACAGTGTTCAAAGAATATGCGTGGACGCAAAGATGCGACTAGCAGGTGGCATTCTTGCCTACGATTCCGTAAATAAATATTTACGTATATTTTAAGTTTTTGATCAACATTTTTTATCATATTAGGAATATAGGTAGGTCAAGTACAACAAAATAGCGTAGATTAAAATCTACTTACGTACCTACAGGTTTTTTTTAAAAATGTAAACAGTACAGAAAAATCACAAAATTGTTAAAATCTACCTTAAGACACACACAACAACAACAACAACAACACAACACACCAACACATCAAAAACACCAACACAACAACAACAACAACTGTTTAGCATTTTCAGACATTGGAGAAGTGAGTATTGATTGTGTTATGTTTTAAGTTATTATATTCGTTTATAAATACTAAGTAGGTAATTAATAAATAAATAATTACTTAAAAAAAAAACTCAAACTGGAATGATAGCAATATAGCATAAATTCAAATCCAGTTATCTAGTCTCTTTCGAATTTAACTAAGATTGATTCAGCTTTTTAGAGTTACATTCATATCCCACCCTCAAAACTTTATAAATGATTTGTAACATTTTCTTTAGAATAGAAAAGTACGTTACATTACATTACATTTGCATAGACTATAAGTAGGTACCTACATAAAAATCGACAAAGTGCGAGTTGGACACGCGCGCCTTGGGTTCCGTATAAACATATTTTATTCAAGACAATTGGTTGTTAGTATGATTTTCGGTTACAACCCCAAGGATAACTTTGATTTTCACAATTTTATCTTGAGATTCAATGAAATAAAAACTAAATATGTAAGTTTGTATTTCATTAAATTTCTCGATTGTGATTGATAAAAACAATAATGTGCATGCATAAATACCTATGCATCCTAATTACGGAACTCTTCACTTCGTGATCGGTTTTACGAATTTTGTCGATACTACATATAAGTTGTATCGTACTTTAGACGGTTTTTGCAACGGTACTGGTAACAGTTTACTACTCAATACTCTCTTTATAATGTTACAAATAAAACACAGCTTATTCTAAAAATTAGTAAATTTTAATACTCTTTCACAGTTTTGCTCTGCTAAAACTTGTATTTCTTTTTTATCAGTTTTCTGGTTTTTGGTGCGAGTACTTGTATTGAAGTCTGAGCAAGCAAAGGATTCTAGGATTGAACCGATAACCGAAGCGAGTGGTTCAAATGTAGAATCACCGGACAGATGGACAGACGGACAGACGGATAGACGAACAGACGGACAGTCGCACAGACGGACTGACGGACAGACAGACAGTCGCACAGACGGACTGACGGACAGACGGACAGAAAAAAAGGACGAACAGACGAGCAGAAGGACAGACGGAATGACGGACAGAACAGTCACAACTTTTTGTCCCGAAGAATTTTTTAACTTCTCATTGACCTATGAACTTGGAATTTGGTGATAATGTTTATTGTTACGTATATTTTACTAAAAATACCAATATATTGATAAATCAGATGTTTTCTTTGATAATTCCCTCATTTGGTAAGTCGCATGGAAAGTTTATACAGTTGAGAAAAATCCATTGCGTGGTTTAGAAGAAGTTAGCGGAGAAACAGACATGTCAACAGACGCGGACAGCGACTTTATTTTATACTTACTACTAGCTTCTACCAGCGGCTACGCCCGCATGGTAAAAGGTTGCCTATGTTATCCAGGTTATAATCTATCTGTGTGCAAAATTTCATTCAAATCCCTTCAGCCGTTTTTGCGTGATTGAAACACAAACAACCAGACTTTCGCATTTATAATATTGTTAGTAGTATTTAGAAATATGAATGAAACAAGTGACTATTTACCGGCTGCTATCGTGTTGTATCTACCTACTATTAGTATACTACAATGATTTACCAGAATAGAACTATCAACATTTTCTGCAGATGTAGTCGGATCGTGGTCTTCGTGTTTCGATTCTGATGATTCTATGATCTAGATTTCCTGGAACCGTTTCGTAATAACTTATTAAAATCAATTGTGAACAAAAAAAGGAAAAACATTAAAATAAATTAATATTTAAATGTAAGTCGTCGAGATGTGTAACTATTTTGATGTAAAATAAAGTATATTCTTTTCAACATCAGATAATAACAAAAACTAAAGACGTACATACACCCTATTCGCTGAGGAAAAAATCTTTTTGTAAACAAACAAACGTCAGACGGTTATAATCAGACTAATTTTAACACCTTACAATGCAAAATGGTTACTTTTGTAGCTCTCTTTAATTTGTTATCATAATACCTAGTTATGAACTTTCGAGATGCTTTTGAATGTCGACTATTGGTTTTGGTTTTAATAATACCTTTTTTGTTTAAACATTAAATATATTGATATTATTGTAAAATACAGGAAAATAATAGTTCAAATGTTTGAAATATGTGTATTTGGTTGTTCAATGAAATAAACATCTTCTCATGATATTTTACTTTTTATGGTTTGTTTATCTTTCATTTTCTCTCTCAGTGAATAGAGTGGGTATAGATATTATTTAGGTATAATAAGTAGGTAGGTACTAACAAAACCAGATGCATTTTATTAGCCTTTAGCATTGCAGCTGCATTTTTTCTTGATTTAGTTGGTCTTGACATTATTATTTATTTACACAATGCACAATATAAGTAAACAAAAGTATTTACAAATTAAAAAAGAAAGTAGTCTACAAATCTAAAGCGTCCACGCGCACGATCACGCTGGGTCCTCTGCGGCGAGCTAGTCTCTGAGCGCACACTAAAACAAAAACTTAGTAAATATTTGCACTAACACATACGTATTCGCTTAGTCGGACGATAGCACGGCGGAGCAGCGAGCGACACAGCCATCCCGTCTCAATGTTAGCGCGCGACTGACTCCGCCCCCATAGTGAGCCAGAATATATACTTTAAACGGATTAGACCTTACTTTGTAAGACTTTCTTTGAAAAATATTGATTGATTTAGATAAGCTATGTACCATCAAAAGAACATCTAACGATCAATTAGTCTGTGTAAAAATAGTTTTAAATATCATAGCCGTTTATGAGGAGTAGGCAAAATAGCAAATAGAGTAGCATGTTGTTAAATATTTTTTTAAGCCAAAACTATTAGTTACATTGAAAAACCGTAATGTTACAAATAAAGTACATGAATCAATGCTAAATATATATTTTATTCAAAACCATTACCCTAGCCGTTACCAAGGAGTAGGCTTTAGAAAGTACCCGTTTTATGGCACTTTACTGGAGGTAGGCCCTTAAGAGCCACAAGAAAAAACCTTCGAATCTAATAGCTTTCTAAGTAACTGTTAGTAATTTTAGCTTATTGATAGCAGATTTGTTTGTGAGTGAGTCTGAGTTTGTTTCGGTGTTTCTTCTCAGGGTAGTCAGCTAGGAAACACCGGCCTCATCTAGCTTAAACTGACAAAACCATTGACGTGTAAAAGTGTTCCTTGTAACCTATTTACTGAATAAACATCATTTATCATTTATCAGTCAGAAGTGGTTTTGACCGATTTTCAGTTTTTCGTGTAGCAGTAAAACCTTATTTGGCCTTTGGGCACGGAATCCTGATAATAAACCTCTCGACCGAATTTCGATCACAGTGGCTAATCTAAACGGAGATTAGCCAAGTGCGCAGGCGATATTATAGTGGGCATGCGTGTGCGCAAATATAGGTGTAGAGTCTCTTTTCCTTCACTCTCATAGTTCTCAGGGAGGCAATCCAACACTCGCGGGGAGAGATCAAACGCTGGTCCACCGGGTGGCATAGCGGTATCACACAACTAACTTCCAAATATCGAGCGTTTAGAGAGTAATTTGTAATAGAAAAACCCAATAGCAATTTTTGCCCGACCCGGGAATTGAACCCAGAATCTTACTCTCAGCAGTCGCGCTTTCAACCCTGATATTATGGTTTTGTTTGTATTATTTGTGTCACCATCTCAGCCTTTTAATGTCCCCACTGCTGGGGCACAGGCCTCCTCTTTGTGAGAGGGTGTGGGCCGTAATACACCACGCGGGCCCAATGCGGATTAATGGATGTCACATGTCTTCGAATTTTTGGTTCTAGGACATGCCAGTTTCCTCACGATGTTTTTGTTCACCGTTTTGAGAGCAGTGGTGATGAAATAATTTACACAAAGTAAAGCGCCTGCCTGGGTTTGAACTCACGACCTACAACTTGTAAGTCACGGCCAATACCACTGGGCTACCACTGCTCACATTATTTGTGTGCCGGACTATAAAAGGAATATCTTATACTAACCTTGAATCCACATGATTTCTTCAAACTTCGCGTCATTATTTCCAAGTTTCGCAAATACTTGTAAATGCTTTGCTATCTGTAAACACGAGAATTTTTGAATTTTAGAAGAAATTTCAGGTGACACGTTGATGAGGAGCTCGTGGTTAAAGTTATAACAGCGGCACGGGTCGATTCATCAGGTTAAGCTACGCTTGCCGGGGTTGGTCCATGGATAGGTAACACTCTTTACATAAGGAGACTCCTCCGTGCCTCGGAAACCACGTTGAGCAGTTGCTCGAGGCTCTCAATCGTGGATCTTTGACAGTCGTTACGGGTCGTCGGAAGCCCGAAAGTCTGACAAGCAGTCTTATCAAGGGGTATCGTATTACCCAGTAACTGGGTTGAGGTCAGATAGGCAATCGCTCCATGTTATTCAGCTGCATCCGGTTAGACTGCAAGCCGACCCCAAGATAGTTGGGAAAATGCCGACGTTGACAGCCACGTAGGTCACCTCCAAAAAAAAAAAACAAAAAAAAAACACGTTTCTAGAAACGTGTTTTGTTTTGGGTTGTGACCGCCACTTTGGTCACCGGTGACCTCGAACAATAGATTTTCTATTGTGTCTGTTGCCTGGCAGTCAACGTGATAATGAATAAACTAAAAATATTTACACACTAAAAAAAGTTAACCTAAGAACTAATAAAACTGCCTAAGGCACAGAAGGCTGTCCAACTTAAATGGAACCGGGCTGGACATGTCTGCCGCATGTCGAACGGGCGGTGAGACGGAGAACTCAAGATTGATGCCCTGAAACCGCAAGCCGGGGCTGCAGCTGACCATGAAGGAGATGGCAGGATGACTTAAATGTCTTTCTTACACAACCGAAAACAGTGGAAGGAATGGAGGGAGGCCTTAGCCTAGCCACCTAGCAGTGGGAGAGTATAGGCTAGATATCTAATATAATAATAATATTCCACAACTATCACACAACGCCATCTAGTCCCAAGCTAAGCAGAGCTTGTGTTATGGGTACTAGACAACTGATAAACATACTTATATATTTCTAAATACATACATATTATAGATAAATTACACCCAGACACAGAACAAATGATCGTGCTCATTACACAAACATTTGTCCTGGGTGGGAATCGAACCCACGACCTCCGGCATAGCAGTCAGGGTCACCAACCACTAGACCAACAGGCCAGTCAAAAGTCATCTGTAGACAAGGTGTAAAAAGACACATCACAAAGCCGTCAACTACGTATACTGTACGTCTAACAGAGTAGCTTTGCGCAAAAATTATTGCTGGGAAACGACTTTTATTTTTAGGTATGAAAAAAAATAAAAATTCTATTGGCCCACCCAGGCAAGTGCAGTTAAACCCCGCCCCTTGGTTCTAAGCCACGTAGGTACTTGTCGGATACGTTTGATATTCATTGCGTTTTTGTAACTGCAAATGCGTAAATTCGAAAATTCAGGTAATGTTTGTTTAGAAAAAAGTTTAGTAATAACACTTGGAATTAATTTTTGTAAAAAAAAATTACGACTTTGACCTTCAATATCTCCAGAACCAGTGGATTCCCAGGTATGGTCTAGTGGAAATAAATGATCCAAATAATGGGTAGAATATGTGGCTTACGGCTTCGGAAACTGTCTTTTTATGCATATAGATCGATGATGAAATTCACACTGCTCTCAAAACTGCTGTCGACAGGTAATTTCCCCAAAAGAATGACAGCATTGCCATTTGCCATGTTGTATGCCAAAACTTGATTTATTGTCCCATTTGATAATTATTTCGAATTCTTTATTCAAATATCATTTACAAAAGCTTTTAGGATTTGAACACAGTCGAAAGAAAGTTGAAGATAAAGACAGCGAAAAGAAAAACAAGTGGGTGAACAAATTTATCACTAGCAATGGCTATGGCGTAGCAAGCATTGGCTACGCCGTAGCAAGCATTGGCTACGCCATAGCAAGCATTGGTTACGACGTAGGAAGCATTGGTTACGACGTAGGAAGCATTGGTTACGACGTAGCACACATTGGTTACGACGTAGCACGTAATGGCTACGCCGTAGCAAGCATTGGCTATGCCATAGCAAGCATTGGTTACGACGTAGCACGTGTTAGATTTAATGAAATATATATTTTGATTTGCCAAAAATATTGTTCGTTGCATTTTAAACATTGGTCACATTTATGAACCTTGGAACAAATGTAGACGTACCTACCTAAGTAAATCTTATTGTGTGTACAGATATAAAAATCTTAACTTCTAAAAAACTGAATTGATGATACTCCTATAAATTATTACGCATTTTTTAATGATCGTTGTGTTGTATCTTGGATTTTATATTGCTACTTTAATGAATTAAGTTGTTTGAAACGATTGGGACAATACTGTCAGATAGTGTTGATATTCTTCGAATATCAACTAAGAATTAAAGATCCAGTGTTATTAAATTGCTTAATACAATCTTACTATGTTTTAAAACAATTGGACTACACAATAATTGATTATTATCACATCTATTATTAGTTTATTCATGACAATCTGTGATTGGTAGAAAATGGCGGGATATTATATGTGACGTTTAAGAAAAGTATCTACTCACAACTTACTGTAAGCAATTATTAAATAAGTCATAAAATCTCAACATAAATGAAAGTAAATAAAGACATTTAAAGGTTTTATGAGTACGCAATTTGACTAGTAATGGTAATTTGGTTCGATAAAATATTGAAAGTTTGATTAAATGTTATGATCTGTTTGAATACATCAAAATTAGTTTAAAAAACGTGTACAATATATTTATGATGAATTTAAAATAGTCTTAATTTATTAATTAGTTAATGTCCATCTATTGACTTGAAATTCGCGCGCTCTTCCCCACTTTTTTGTTACGTGGGCACTGAGCTATCAACAAATCAAATACGAGAGGCCAGGTCAGTTTTTGGTTGGCGGTTGAACTGTGAGGTGAAAACTGAATGTACATGTACAAGTGTTGCTGAAATAAAAGTATTTGGAAAAAGCTGCTGTGTTTTGCTTTCAGTTCAGAAGTGGGATAAATTCACGTAAGTGTTATTGTTTTATATTGCTTTTAAGAAACGATATTACAGTGAATCTCACGTCTTAAAATAGTACGTAACTTTATATTGTGCATTTCAAAAACCAAAAAGAAATAGTGTTTATACTTAAGAACTAGGGCGACTTATTAGAGCCGTTTGCTAGTCCAGAATTTGAAAAGAGTTTTGCTTAAATTTATTACTGCGAATTAGGAATTGGTCTAGCATATTATGTTTTTTTTTTTGTAATTTCGTGAGACCAACGGTCTTTGTAATTTGAAATATAAGTATGAGAACATCACACTGTACCTTCATTATCAATTAAATTATAGTTCAGTGTGTTGATTAAAGCATTCAATAATCGTCCTAGTAGGTACCTTCATGAACTGTTGTGGTACTTATAATGATGCCAATAGTAGCATACTTTCTTAAGTTTGTATAGGTGTTAAAGAATAGCTATGTCTGTATATTATTTTTGTTGACCAGGCCTACAAATGGAAAACAATGGTGATCAAGGGTTGGCTCAACCTCTGCAAGTTCCATCGCCTGTGCGTGACAGGCAGAGCCAAAGGCGGAGCCGTAAGCCAAGCCGCAAGCGAAGCCGGAAGCAGAGCCGCGGCCAGGACAGCAGGCAGAGCTACAAGGGCAGCCGCAAGCGCAGTCGCGAGCGCAGTTGCGAGCGCAGCCGCGAGCGCAGCCGCGAGCGCAGCTGCGAGCGCAGCTGCGAGCGCAGCCGCGAGCGCAGCCGCGAGCGCATCCGCGAGCGCAGCCGGGAGCGCAGCCGCGAGTGCAGCCGGGTGCGCAGCCGCGAGTGCAGCCGGGAGCGCAGCCGCGAGCGCAGCCGCGTATGGAGTCCTGGGCACCGAATTCGACGGCTCAAGACACCGCCACCGGCTGCAATTCATCGGAGCCCTGCCAGGGATCAAGGGAAGCGGCATGACTGCGGAACGCAGTCGAGGTGCAGCAGGAGCAACACCCGGCCTCGCCAGCGAGGTGGGCATTCACGTCATAGACGCGACGCCTGTTCGCCAATCAAGGGTACCAGCTCACGTGAGTCACTTCCGGTTGCTGATATGTTTTCTAAATTTACCGATATTCTTGACAAAATTTCGACTAGAGGTCACGAGCGTATTAGTAATTTCAATGTCGTCCCAGAGTTTGATCCTTCTTCTAAAAATCAGAACATAGATAATTGGATTTATAAAGTAAATGAAATAGCGAGCATTTATAGTTGGACAGACCGGCAAATCATACATAATACAATACCTAAACTTGCGGGCAATGCAAAACGTTGGTACGAGGGTCTAACAACTGTTAGTTACAGCTGGATCGAATGGCAAGGAAAGCTCAAAGCAGCTTTTCCATCTGATGAAAATTACGGCCAAATGCTTTCGGATATGTTAGAAAAAAGAGCGAAGTTCGGAGAATCTTTAGAGGACTATTATTACGATAAAATGGCTTTACTCAATAGGTGTGAAATTATGGGGAAAAGGGCAGTAGAATGCGTGATATTTGGCATAGATGATAGGGCCATTAGAATAGGAGCAGAGGCAGCTCAGTTTGATAACCCTGACAAACTTTTGGCATACTTGCGAAACGCAAAAAGTATAAGTAAAAGAAATGATGTGCAGAGAATTTCAACTAGAAAATTTCCAACTAAGGATAAACTATCTGCCAATAATAAATCAATAACAATCAGGTGCTATAATTGTAAGGAGGAGGGACATATCATGAATAAGTGTACTAAACCGTTAAAGAAGTGTACCAACTGTTCAATAGTTGGTCATGAGTCTAGTGAGTGTTATCGAAAGAAGGAAGAAGCAAAATCTGTCTTAGAAATTTCAATTACCGAACCTAAAAATAATAAGTATGTACAAACTGTCTTGATCAACGGTCGTGAAAAAGTGGGTTATTTAGATTCAGGAAGCGAATGTACGCTTATTAGAAATGATGATGCTGTCGAAATATTAGGCGAATGGGATAGGACTTATGCAGTGGCCATGACTGGTTTTGGTGGAGCAGTAGTACATGCAATCGGTCGGTGTCCGGTAACATTAGAAATTCAAGGTGTTACTGTGCAATTAGATGTTATTGTCGTGCCAGACCATTTCTTAAAATACCCTTTATTAGTTGGTCAGTCGTTTACCGAAGCACCGGGGGTTAAAATCTTAAAAACTGATAACGAGTTAATAATTTCCCGGGAGTTTCCAGAAACTATTGGCGTAGTTAAACTGTACTCAAAACAGCATTGTTCAATTCTACCCGGATGTTCCTATGTAGAGGTTTACTCTTCTCAAAATATAACGGGGGCCATATTGGTATATGGTAGTTATAGATCTATCCCTAATTTAGAACATAACATAGAAGAAGGTGTCTACTCAATTGAAAATGGCAAGGGTGTTCTATTAATTGATAATATTTCATCTAATGAAATAACTTATAGCAAAGATCAATTAATAGCTAGAGGGCAATTTTTGCGAATTCAAATTATGAATTGTTCTAATATTAATAAGATAGATATTGTTGGGAATCCTTTAGAACCTTTTAACTTAAACGATTTGTGCTTAGACGATAGCTTAAATCAGAGTCAGAAATTGCAACTTTTGGCTCTTGTAAATCGTTATCGAACTTGTTTCGCTACTAAACTAACAGAGTTAGGTTGTACCAACGTAGAGACAATGAATATAGATTTAACAGACTCCCAACCTGTAGTTTACAGACCTTATAGGTTGTCTCATAAAGAAAAACAAGAGGTTAGGGGTATGACCGATGAGTTATTACAATGTGGTATTATAAGAGAATCTTGTTCCCCGTTTGCAAGTCCAATAATTTTAGTACGGAAGAAGAACGGCGAAAAGCGCCTGTGTATAGATTACAGGGCTTTAAATAGAAAGACTGTAAAACAACATTACCCTTTACCTAGGATAGAGGATCAGATGGATAGGTTAGCAGGATATAATCTATATACGACTTTAGACTTAGCATCAGGCTATTATCAGATAGAGTTAGCTGAACGTGATAAAGAAAAAACTGCTTTCGTCACGCCAGAAGGGCAATTCGAATTTAATAGGATGCCCTTTGGGCTGACAAATGCACCAGCGGTATTTCAGAGAACTATTAATAAAGTCCTTGACAATTTGAGATTTGATGCCGTTGTCATCTACATGGATGACGTCCTTGTCCCCTCGATTTCATTTGATGATGGGCTTAAAAAACTAGAATCCGTATTTGATAAAATTAGGAATGCAGGTCTTACATTGAAGCTCTCGAAATGCAACTTTTTTAATTCTAAAATAGAATTCCTGGGTTTCGAAGTCTCGGGAAACGGTATAAAGCCTGGACAGTGTAAAATAGATGCGGTTGATAAATTTCCTACCCCTAAAGATGCCCATAATGTTAGGCAGTTCTTAGGCCTGGCCAGTTTTTTTAGGCGATTTATTAAAAATTTTGCGATAATAGCCCGACCATTGACAAACTTGCTTAAAAAGAATGTCTTATGGACCTGGGGCAAAGATGAAGAGACTGCGTTCACTCAGTTAAAAGCCCAACTAGTCTCTCGACCTATCTTAACGTTGTACAATCCTAATGCAGATACAGAATTACATACGGATGCGAGTAAACATGGTGTAGGTGGAATGATATTACAAAAACAAGATAATGAGCTTATGAAACCAGTCGCTTATTTTAGTAGGCGTACTTCACCAGAAGAGCAGCATTTTTCATCATACGAGTTGGAAACCCTAGCGGTTGTAAATAGTTTGACTAAATTTAGATGTTACTTAATAGGGTTAAAATTCACTATTGTGACCGATTGTAACTCTTTGCGAGCCACTTTTACTAAAAGGGATATGATTCCACGTGTTGCTCGCTGGTGGAGTATGATCCAAGAATTTGATTTTAATATAATTTATAAACCAGGGACTTCTATGATGCACGTAGATGCATTAAGTAGGAACCCTTTGCAAGAAAATACTTCCAGTACCGACCCCGTTGAATTACAAGTTTTCCATATTTCTGTAGATTGGTTAGCCACGGTTCAAATGAATGACGATGAAACACAAAGGATTAAACGGATGTTAGAGGATTTAAATTCAAATAAAATTAAATATATTAAACAAAATTTTACTTTGAAGCGTGGCTTAGTTTATAAAATAACGGATGAAGGACTTAGATGGTATGTGCCAAAAGATGTTAGATGGCAAGTTTTACGTGCTTGTCATGACGATATTGGTCACTTTTCATATGAGAAGACCTTAGACAAAGTTAAAACAACTTACTGGTTCCCAAAAGTAAATAAAGTAGTTAAAAAGTACTGCCAGGCATGCATTCAATGTGCTCATGGAAAAATACCGGCTGGAAAGAGGTCCGGCTTTTTACATCCAATACCAAAGGTACCTGAACCTTTCCACACCATACATGCCGACCACCTGGGTCCTTTCAATGAGAGCAAAAGAAAGAATAAATATATTTTAGCCATTATTGATGCTTTCACAAAATTTATTATTCTTAAACCAGTCAAAAATACGAAGACTCTAACGACTATTTCCGTTTTTAGTGAATATTTTAGTTTATTTGGTGTACCTTCTCGAGTAATAACGGACAGAGGTACTACTTTTACCAGCTCGAAGTTCAAAGAGTTTTTGTCTGGAAAAAGTGTGAAACACATTTTAAATGCGGTTGCTACTCCTCGCGCTAACGGTCAAGTAGAGCGCTACAATAGGTCGGTATTAGATTCGTTAACGACTATGATTTACGGAAAGGATGAAAAATTATGGGATGATTATTTGCAACAAGTACAATGGGGTTTAAATAATACCATCAACAAAGCAGTAGGTAAAACCCCAGCGCAAGTGTTATTTGGGTTAAGACTGAAGGGACTGACTGAGAGTGCACTGGCTTTACCAGCGCAGGAAAACGTTGTTACAAACACAAGTGGTGTAGAAGAAATTAGAAAAGAAGCATTAGATAAAATAGAACGTACTCAGAAAAAGCAAAAGAAAATGTTTGATAAGGCAAGAATTCCTCCACGTCAGTTTAATATAGGACAACTGGTTAGGGTAGAAAGAGAAGTAGGTCAGAAAGGAAAGAGTAAGAAGTTAGTGCCGAAATGTCTAGGCCCGTATCGCATTACCAAAGTATTACAGAATGACAGATATGAAGTAGAAGATACGCCTATCACAAAAAAAAAGGGGAAACAAAAATATGTTGGTGTTTTCCCGGTAGATAAAATTCACCCCTGGCTAGTGTATCAGTCGGTGGATGAGAGTAATGATGATGATGATAATGAGACTAATGATGACGATAATGAGAGTAATGACGATGACAATAAAGTATCGGATGTGGATATGGATCACTAAATTGTGAATATATTGTAACATGTTGTATATTGAAGTTGTGTCACCTGAAAACACATGAGCCTAAGCGGTTCAATAAATAGAGATTCGTATCACCAGTTTCGTTCTTATTAGCTTCGAATAGTATAGCTTTTTCAATTAAATAGTATGGTAGTATTGGTAAACGCCTCTAACAGGCTAGAATCTGAGATGGCTAGTATGGTAGTAAGGTAGTATGGTAGTATGGTAGTATGGTAGTATGGTAGTATGGTAGTATGGTAGTATGGTAGTATGGCAGTATGGTAGTATGGCAGGATCAGTGTAATGCAGTAAGGAAAAACGTAAAGTGTAAAGTGAAGTGTAGTGATTAAAGTGAAGTGTGAATTAAGATTGTCAGAAAGAAATAATTTGTTTATAAATAAAGAAAAATAATATTGTTGATGTACACGTGTCATTGAGTTTGATACATTTATTGATGTATTGATTATGAGTTATTGATACTAATGTTAAATTATCTATGTGATATCATGACACTAAAATTCCCTGATTTAGTTACCCGAATATCGATGGAAAGTGTATTAAATGTTGATTTGTTGTAAGCTAATCATTTAGTGATGAAATGTACACTGTTATGTAAATTTTATGTATTTTTTTTTTTTTTTGCAATTGTTGTATTATTATTTCGTTTATTTTTGTTAATTAATAATCGCGAGGGCGCGACTTAATGGTCAGGATGGACGAATGTAAGCAATTATTAAATAAGTCATAAAATCTCAACATAAATGAAAGTAAATAAAGACATTTAAAGGTTTTATGAGTACGCAATTTGACTAGTAATGGTAATTTGGTTCGATAAAATATTGAAAGTTTGATTAAATGTTATGATCTGTTTGAATACATCAAAATTAGTTTAAAAAACGTGTACAATATATTTATGATGAATTTAAAATAGTCTTAATTTATTAATTAGTTAATGTCCATCTATTGACTTGAAATTCGCGCGCTCTTCCCCACTTTTTTGTTACGTGGGCACTGAGCTATCAACAAATCAAATACGAGAGGCCAGGTCAGTTTTTGGTTGGCGGTTGAACTGTGAGGTGAAAACTGAATGTACATGTACAAGTGTTGCTGAAATAAAAGTATTTGGAAAAAGCTGCTGTGTTTTGCTTTCATTACTATAAAAGATGTGTTACTAGTTACTCTTATTCATTATTAAGTTGCTGAAAGTGTAGTATATACAACCTCATGGAGAAGAAGCTCTGTTCTAATAACTGTTAATATACTTGATGTGAAAGATTGATTACAAAGGCTCACGTAAGTTATTTGATGTTATATCTTGATTGTTGCTAATGATTGTGTTGATTCTGTGTATGTGCTATGTTAAGGCTCTTGTTTCTAATTATATTAAATGGTATTAAGGAATATCTTTTCATGTTCTTTGCCTTGTCACTGTTATTGTTTCTAAATGGCAAGACATTTCACGTTGTAAATTGGCACAAGCGATAGATCGTAGAGTTGGATTTATTGTGATAAACGTTTATTTATGATGTGTGGGTATAATACCATAAGAGAGCTATCGTGGAGTTTCTTGGTTCGTTCTTCTCCACGAAGACCTAGTTCCCCCCCCCCCCCGCCCCGAACGTCGCGGAAAGCAGTCGTGTTTTTGTGTGCTCCTAAGTTTTTTTATTTTCAAAACAAGTCTAAAGCAAGTTTCCGAGCTTAAAACATATAAAATCGCATGGACAAATGTGTAAACGATAGACTAGTGTAAAGACAAACTTATACGTAAAGGTATTTTGTGTTAAAGGATAGAAACAGTTGAAAATCAAAAGTGTTGTGTTGTGCCGAATGACCTACAATTTGCAAAAGTGAAAGGAACTGTGACCGCTGCTCAAGGTTACCCGCTTTTGCACTTTGACAGCTGATATCAACTTACTGATTGACTATTTCACACACAACGTTAATAGCGCGTTTGGTCTAGTGGCAACGACTCCCGCTCTAGTTATCACGCGTTCGAATCAACCCGAGTTCGAACCCCAGCATACTTTAAATAATATATTTTTGCTTTTGGCTATATTTTTGTTGGCTTTTTGCCACTTTATATTTGTATATTTCTGCAACTTTATTGTGCTTGGTGTGAAGTAGCTCATACGTGAGTATAACGTACGATGCCCCGTATGCAGCGCTCACCTCCGACGAACACTTTGAAGGTGGTTCCAACCATGACCGACCCAGAAATCATCAGTAGTCCAAGTGGCTGTAATGTCAACTCCGCGACGCGATCTAATAAGCGACGGGCATGCTTCTCGCCGGGTACTGAACTTCAAGATTTTAAAACAGAAATTCATGAAAGGAGATCTTGGAAGGAGGACCAGCAAGCCAACCTTACCAAATTCTGCGATAGTCAAACTTCTTGTTTGAATAAGTTGGTGTCGGAGGTGGCTGAGATCAAGCGTCAAAACTTGGAAATAGAGAAGCATAGTGTTGAATTTGAAAAATCTCTTAGTTTTATTAGCCAGCAATACGACGACATGATAAAGCGAGTTGATACGCTGCAGAAAGAGAAACAAACGTTAAGAGAAATTATACAAACCATGGAAACAAAAATTCTTGATCTGCAGCGTCAATCCCGGCCCTCTAGCATTGAAATCCGGAATATACCTGCCAAGGAAAACGAAGCAGCTTCTGATCTTCACACGATTATTGACAAGGTTGGCTCAACAGTGGATGTTACGCTCAATAATACATATTTGCGTGCCATATACCGGCTCCCGGGAAAATTGGGCACCGTCAGACCGATCGTAGTCGAGTTCTCGAGTGTCTCGATTAAAAACGAAGTACTGGCCGCAGTCCGTAATTACAACAAAAAGCACCCAAACGATGGTCGCCTCAGTACACAGAGCATTGGCTTGGCCGGCGAACGTCGACCAATCTATATATCGGAGCACCTTCCTGCCACCTCAAAAAAGCTCTTCTTTGCTGCTAAGGAATTTGCGAAAAACAAGGGATACGTTTTTTGTTGGATTACAAATGGAAACATATTCTTAAAAAAAATCGCAGGGGCCAAACAAATCCTCGTTAAATCGGAGCAAACTCTTTTTGAACTACAGGAGGAGGAGACTCAATGACTGTATTTCTTAATCGTGTATCTATTGCAATATCTTTTAATGTGGCATCCCCGGATTGTGGAAACGAACTATTTTTCTACTATTAAATTGTATAAAATATGTAATATTTTAGTTTATGCGTTTAGCCGACTTCAAAATGAAAAAGTAATTTATGTAACTCAATCAAACAGCGAAGACCCCTTAGGGTGTTATGTAACCAAAATATACCACACCATACACTATCATTGGACTGAACATTCTGCAACTTACAAGGCGACATATCCAAAATCATTAACATTATGCTTCAGCAAAACATTTGGAGCGAACTACTTCATGGTATTATGCTGCTGCGAGATGCCAATTGGCTCTTCTAATATAATCCCCTACGATTTTATAAACTTTCATTTTCGAGCGTTTTTTGTGATTTTTTACGTTACATTATTTAATTTTTGGCAAACAGCGTTTAAGTACTTGTTTCACTTTCAAGAATGAATAATTTAATAGAAATAGCTAATGACCTTGACGAATTGTCTGTCGCAGTATCATCCTATGGTACGGTTGACTCTTTTTGTAATAAAAATCCGAATCTAAACTCATTCAAAATTGTCTGTCAGAATATAAGAAGTATTGGTCGTAATTTGCCCGGTTTCATGACACTAATGGAAAGATCACAAACAGACTGGGACCTAATCGTTCTAACAGAATGTTGGCTTTCCCGTACTCATTCTATTCCTCAACTACAGGGCTACGAATACCTTAACACGCTAAATAACCTGACACAGAACGAGGGAGTGGTTGTTTACCACAAGCCAACAATGCGATTAAAGTCAACCGAACCTACTGTTATGGACGCAAATTGTCTTGTGTTAGAAATTAAGGAAAATACCATTATTCTTGCTATCTACAGGCCAGCTGGTTTTAGAAATACAACTAGATTTATCGAATCCCTAAATACACTTTTAATCAAATATTCCGCCTATTCAAATATCATACTAGTAGGTGATATTAATATCAACATTACACCCCATAATACTGACTCCAATTCATCTTCTTACTTAAACATGTTAGCCTGCCATGGTATGTTACCAGCACATACAAATCCTACGCATAACTTAACTTGCCTAGACCATGTCATGCTTAAGACAAACCTATCTGCTTATTGTTACGTGGCGGAAAGCTCTATAACAGATCATGATTCCTTGTTCTTCACAATTGAACTGAACCCTCGAAATAGTAAGGCTTGTTCCAAAACATTAAAAAAAATAAACTATGATACTTTGGACAGTGATATGAGCGCAGTTGACTTTACATTAGTGTTCAGCGACAGTGATGTAAACTCAGCCACAAATAATTTTATATCTATCTTGAATCGGGCAATTGCAAATAATACTGCTACGAATAAGACACCAAATAGGAAAATTATTAAAAAACCTTGGATTACCAGAGGTTTGTTGAAATGTGTGAGGAATCGTGACGGTATGCATCAGAGACTTAGGAAACTTAGAAAACAAGACCTTCACAACGAAGTGCTGGAAATAACTTACAAAAGATATAGAAACTTCTGCAATAATCTTCTGAAAAAAATGAAAATAGAATATGAGAGATCGGAAATCAGTAATGCTGCCTCTGTTAGCAATAAAAAGCTCTGGGAAACAATTAAGACAGTTACAAACACAAAAAAAAACAAAAATGTGCCTACTGAACTTTTATTCAAAAGCAATCCACAGAAAGACATAAACGATATCAATTTATTTTTTGCAAACATGGGTAAAAGTCTTGCTGAGAAGATACTGCCCAGCAATAACCATTTCCTTAGATCAAACCCAAAACCCTCATTTATAAAATCATTTGTCCTGCTTCCTACTGATGTATCTGAGGTTGAACAAGTCATCCTAGGCCTTAGAAATGACAGTGCAATAGGACGCGACCACATCCCTGCCATTTTATTAAAACGTTACAGAGAGACTATACTTCCACCTCTGACTTATATATGTAATGTCGCCTTTACAACTGGTGTTTTCCCAAACTCTCTTAAGCTCGCTGAGATTTACCCAATATATAAGGGAGGGGACAGGGGCTGTGTCAATAACTTCAGACCTATATCCATCTTGCCCACGGTCTCTAAGATACTGTAAAGGTTGATAAACAAACGACTAACTAAATACCTCGAGACCAACGAGCTATTGTCACCTTCTCAGTTTGGTTTCCGTTCCGGTAGGTCTACTAGTGATGCCGTCCAGGAACTTGTGAATTTTGTATCTATTAATCTTGATGGTAAACAAAAGGTGCTGGCAATTTTTCTGGACTTAGCAAAAGCTTTTGACACGGTCTCTACCCCGCTTCTTTTAGAGAAACTGGAAAAAATTGGAGTGAGAGGCACGCAGCTAAAGTTATTCTCTGACTATCTCACAAATCGCGTTCAGCGAGTAAAGATAGGTGATAGGTGCAGTGATGATGTTGCCATCACGTATGGGGTGCCGCAGGGCAGTACCCTTGGTCCGACATTATTTTTGACATACATTAACGACCTCTGCAACCTCAAACTGCGTGGTGGCAGGATCGTCACTTTTGCGGATGATACGGCTCTGCTTTTTCACGCAGATTCTTGGGCGGAAGTTTATGCAAATGCTCAGCTTGGTTTTGACATGATTGCAGAGTGGTTAAAAAATAACAAACTAACCCTTAATGTGTTTAAAACTATGTATATTCCATTCTCTATGAAAAATGATTCGACCCTTTGCAATACAAATCATACACTAACTTCTCACACTTGCTCCTTGCCAGCAGACAATACTTGCTCATGCCCGACTCTTAAAAAAACAGATGTTATAAAGTATTTGGGTATTCAGATTAACAGTGGACTTACGTTTCAGCCGCATGTAGACGCACTTGCAGCCAGAACACGAAAATTAATATTCGTCTTCAAAAACTTACGCCATGTTGCAGACACTAAGACTATTGACGCAGTTTACTTTGCATTGGTTCAATCAATTCTGTCATATTGTATAACGGCTTGGGGCGGAGCCCCAAAAACTACTCTGCTTAAGTTGGAGAGAGCTCAGAGGGCTATCTTAAAGGTTAGCCGTAAGCTTTCTTTTCTCTTCCCAACAAAAGACCTTTATCAACAGTGCAGGGTTCTGACTGTTCGCCAATTGTTCATTTTAAACACAATCTTAAGGAAGCACACTCGTCTCCCATACAATCCTGTCAACATCCTGAACAAGAGACGCAAACACACCGTCTGTAAGTCTACATCATTCAAAACCAGGTTCAGCCGTAGATTCTTTTGCTTCCTGGGTGATAACCTCTACAACAAAATCCATAAGGCCATTTCTATCTATTCTTCAACTAAATTACAATGTAAAACAAAGGTCCAAGATTGGCTTCAGTCGCTCGATTATGAAGCAACAGAGAGACTGTTGGAGGTTATCTCGTAGCAGTTTATTATTACCTGCTCACACAAACACCCACACATACCTTTTACACCCACATTCTTTACTCGGACTAACACGCACTTATTATTAGTTATAATTAGTTCTATGTCATTGCTTTATTAAATTGTTTATTTATTTTCCATCAAATCATGATATTACCGCTCCTCGTTTGAACAACTGTAACTTATCAGGGTAGTTGGAGGCCTGGAGCCCTGTGGAGTTGCCCAAGCGTGTAAATAGCCGTGGGTCTCTGCGGATGTAGAACAGAAGTACGACCAAGCACTTGGAGGGAATGCTGGCCCAAAATTGCCTATATTTGTCTGTATAACTTCAAGTTAGGAGTGGTCGGCAGCAGTCGGCGAATGTGGCCCTACTTACAATTTGTAAAACAAGTGGTACCTTACTTTCCGGGCTGTTCTCGATGGTTGCACGTCGAATTGTCGAGTGGCCACTCGTTCTCTTCACACCAACACTCCTGATTATGCTTGTTCAGTAGTTAACGGACGCGGTAAATATGGGTTATTTATTATTCCCGGAGGATCCCCAACGTTTACGGGATTTACTCGGGATTTTAGCGTATTTGCGGGGACGATATTATTTTAAGACGTTAGTCTGCGGTGAGATGCGCGCTGTGCCTCGCGGCGTTAGACACACACACACTGACGTCAAACTGACGTGACGTCGATTGTTGCATTTTAAATTGTCTATACCTCGCGTAAAGCCGGCCACTCACGTCTGTCTGACAAATTAAAGCGAGACACACGCAGAGTGGCGGCAACTCGCCACACCATGCTCCCCGCCTTGAAAGGTCCAGGAGCTTCCAAAAGCTGCCAATCTATGCGGAGCGAGTGAGGTTCAAGAAGCGGTGATGATATGTAAGCATTAACTTGTTGAAGAGCTTTGAGGGAAATCCAAGCAGCAGTCCGAAACACCATCGCATTGATATAATGCTCGGGAAAAATAATTATCAGTGTCCTAAGAATGAATTGCGGTTCGACTCGACTATGGTAAGTCGAATAAACCAAATTACAACTATGCAATGGCGTACCATTGGAACGTATAATATGAACCCTAAACTAAATTAAACTAAATTACGTAGTAATAATAATCCATTGAGTTGGCAAAGGATACAACTCAGCGACAGGACGCTTATACGTGCCTGACGCGGTTCTTATTGAAGCGACTCGAATTACACCATCCGATCCCGGAAAAACTTCCTCTATGATACCTAATGGCCAAGTCAATGGAGGTACGTTATCTTGACCCAAGAGAACGACAGTACCCATCTCTATAGGGCGATCGGGAGTACACCACTTCTGGCGAACTTGCAGCGCGTGCAAGCACTCAATTCGCCATTCATTCCAGTAGGATAACACAAGTTGATCCAAGAGCCTTTTGCGGTTGTTTAGGTTTATGTTTTCTTCTGCCAATTCAGAAGAAGGCAAATACGTGAGTGGACTGGACATTAAAAAATGCGCGGGTGTGAGTACCTCCGGATGTGGGTCTGACGAAATGACACTAAGTGGTCGAGAGTTCAAAAGGCACTCAATTTGCACCAATACGGTCGAGAGTTCCTCGTAAGTGAGAAGTTGTTTACCTACGACTCTAAACAAGTGAGTTTTAACACTCTTAATATTCGACTCCCAAATACCTCCGAAGTGTGGAGCTCGCGGCGGTATTCTTGTCCACTCGATGCGTGATTTAAGAAGCTCATTTTTAATATCCGTTTGAACAGTTGAATTTAATAAAAAAGAATAAATATCATCCAATTGCGCCTTAGCGCCAACAAAATTGGTACCATTGTCTGAGTACATAACAGACACTGGACCGCGGCGAGAAATGAATCTCTTAAATGCGGATAGGAAAGCCTCAGATGTGAGATCCGAAACAAGCTCGATATGTATGGCTTTAGTCACCATGCATACGAACAAACATAAGTAAAGTTTCTGCGAACGTTGACCTCTACGTCGAATAGGTATATAAGCAAGCGGCCCGGCGAAATCTACACCGGTGTGTACAAAGGCTTTAGCATCACGGACGCGGTATCCAGGAAGTTCAGCCATTTTGGGTACTGGATGCTTAGGATTTAGACGGAAACAAGTATTACATTTCCGACAACGAGAACGTATAACCGTTCGGCCATCCAATATCCAAAACCGCTGCCTTATAATGGACATCAATAACCCTGGGCCCGTATGGCAGTACGTATTGTGATAGTGATCGATAATTAGATCGACTACGCGGTCGCGTTTAGGTAAAGCGCGGGATGCTTGGCTTCATACGGTAAGTCAGATTTAGACAATCTGCCCCCAATACGTAAGATTCCGAAGCTATCAATGAAGACAGATAAACAGCGCAACTTCTTAGCTGGAAGTTCACCTGCTTTAATTAAATTTAAATCGCTCGCAAAATGTAAACTTTGAACTAATCGAACAATGAAATTTTCGGCGGTTTGAATGTTTTCAACAGAACTATGACTATGTAGTCTGTTTGTAAATTTAATGATGAGCAAACACGGTCAGCTATAGTATCTAAAATACGCGGTTCAGTATTCGAAGTTTCTACAAGAAAAACCTTTGATTTAAACTCCGGCAATGTTTCACATTGAGCAGGAGAGAACTTTAAAGGCCACTCGCTCATGGGCTGATGGAGCCATGTGGGGCCGTTCCACCACAACGAGTGTCTTATTAAATCCGACGGCAGCATGCCGCGAGACAGACAATCGCTAGGATTCTCTTTCCCGGACACGTGACGGAAACAAGCGGCAGGTAAGTTTTCCTGTATTTGAGCAATGCGGTTGCTGACAAAAATAGACCATCTATGGGGAGATGAGTGGATCCACGAGAGAGCTATGGTGGAGTCCGAGAAAGCGTGGACACCTGTAATAGGTACACGAGCGGAAAGTTTTTCCTTGACTACGCGAACAAGTTTAGATAGAAGTAAAGCGGCGACAAGTTCTAATCGCGCTAGCGTTGTTATTTTAGCGGGGGAGACTTTGGACTTTGCACATAAGAGTCGGACAGTGATATCACCAGTAGGGTTGGTAATGTGTAAATAAATACAACAGCCATAACCAGTAAAGCTGGCGTCGCAAAAGGCTACGATGTTCACTACAGCTTCTCTAAAGACGCCAATGTGGCGAGGAACCTTTAGAGAAGAGAGTGAAGGAAAATCGCGCGTAAAAGCGGCAAACCGATTTGTGATAGATTCCGGTGGAACCTCATCCCATCCTACTTTAGCTAACCAAAGTTCCTTAATTAATACCTTCGCGTACAGCACAACGGGTCCTACAAGGCCCAGTACGTCGAACAAGCGGGCAACTAGCGATAGAATCGCGCGCTTCGTGCATTTATCATCCACGGCGATTGTTGTCAAAGAAAAATAATCATCAGCGGGTTCCCAGGTTAATCCAAGGATTTTGAAATTATGGACATCATTATCCATGCCAGAAAAATTAACTGGTAAGCGGTGAGACTCTGGGAGAATCTCTAATAAAGCGGGTGAATTGGTAGCCCATTTGACTAAGTCAAAGGAACCTACCTTCATTAAATCAATTAAATCGCGGGATAGACGCATAGCTGTCTGTTCGTCCGAAACAGAGTAGACGTAGTCGTCCATGTAAAACTGAGTTTCTACCAATTTAGAAGCCTCAGGAAAGCGGTCGCTTTGCTCACACGCCAAGTTACGCAATGTGCGCATCGCTAAATAAGGACTAGGTTTTAGTCCGAAGGGAACGCGGTTAAAATGAAAGGTGCGAATAGGCTCACCTTTGCTAAAACGATACAAGATTCGTAAATATTTGCGGTGGTGCTCTCTTACACCGATACGCAAGAACATTTGTTTTATATCCGCTGTCATCGCGACAGGGAATGTACGAAAATCAAGCAATAACAAAAACAAGTCTGCTTGCAAATTAGGTCCGACATGCAAAATGTCATTGAGCGACAACCTCGAGTGAGTCATATAATCCGCGATAGTTTTATTATTATTCTCGCGTAGGGTCGTTAACGCAAACTTACGCTCAAGCGCAAGTGAGCGCCCAGGGGCGTAACCGTGCGAGCTACCTAGCCCGCCGGGTGAGCGCGCAAAAGGCAGATCGACAAAGTATCTGCCGTTTTCAAATAAGACTGAAGAATTAAAATTATTTTCACACTCTAATTCGTGCGGACCAATAACGGAACGCGGCGCGGCGCGGCGCGGCGCGGCGGTGGCGGCGGGTGGAATTTCCTCTAGCTCAAAAAACTTATGTAAATTTGACTCGACTTCAATGTCGGCCTGCATGGTAAACGAAGATGCAATGTGTGTCACATCACTACTACAACAATCAATATCACCCATAAGTACATAACCGAAGCTAGTCAGTACAGCAGGGGGTGCGCGGGTACCTGTTTCGACCCTGTCTCCCAGGTAAATAAAGGGGAACAATTGTGCTCCAAGCACGACGTCTACCGTGCCCGGCACGTTCCAAAGCGGATCAGCGAGCTGCAAGTTACTTAAGTATGACATGTTATCATTGTTATGTAATCTAATTAATTTCGCGGGAAGTCTATCTGTAATACAATCAACAACCAACGCTTGTATCGAAAACTTCGTATGAGAATCAAACCGAGATTCTATGTTGAGATGAATAAAACCGTGTATTGGTTTCGATGACATTCCAACACCTTGTAAAAATGAATTGCGTAATTTAATTATGGGTAAGTTCAAACGTTTACAACAGTCCACAGTAATTAAATTATTTTGCGATCCGTTATCTAGTAGGCACCGAACCACCTCCTTATCTCTGATGTCGCTATAGTATGCATATAACTGCGCGGTCGCTAGCAAAATGGTTGACCCAGTTTTAACAGCTGTAGTGAGCGAAACAGATGTATCCTTAGTAGGCGCTTGCGGCTCGGGCGATAATGACTCATGTTTTTCTCGGAAATGTAAGAGAGAATGGTGGTTCTTCTTACAAATTTTACAAACGTTACGTGACTTACATTTAACCAAAGAATGGGATAGACTTAAACAGCTTATACAGCCACGTTTTGCTTTTATAAATTCAAAACGTGCAAGCGGTGTACTAATATTTTTAAACTGCGGGCAATCGAACAGCTGATGTTGTACGTCATCCTTATCGCAAAGCGTACATTTGCCATTCGAAACCGGTTCATTACGCGATACGAATGACTTAGCGGTGTTATTTTTTGTTTGATGATTAACTGAACTAGACTTAGCGCGCGGTTCCGTCTGTAAATTATTACCGTATGAGCGTTGTAGTACCTTAACATATTCTTGCATGAATGTTATAAACTCCGCATAGGAAGGTAATTCTTTTTCACTCACACGTGATTCAAACTGTAAGACAGTTTGCGCGTCAACCTTTCTTAAACCACAGTGTAATAAAACAAAATCCAGTAAGTCTGAAATGTCTAACTGCTTCAAGGCTGCGACGGACGCTGAATATCGTTCCACAAAAGTATTGAGGCTCGCGGCATTTCCGGCGCATTGTTTAATGTCCAGTATATTATTGAGATAATGAATCCCTAAACTACGCTTATCTTGATACCTTTTTACGAGACTGTTCCACATAACGTTGTATGTATCACCTGTAGGAACAATGCCCGCGGTCAGCTTCAAGGCATCATGAGTCAATTTACTGATCAAGTACTGGACACGCTGCGAGTCAACCAGATCGGTATTTAAATGAACATTGCTTCGAAACATTTCATAAAATATGGGCCAATTTTCCGCTTTACCATCAAACGTTGGCAAATCTATGGGCGGTAATTTTATCCGAGTACCCACTTTGTGTTCCGATGTTTCGTTTTTCGAAAGTATGAGATTACGTTTATATTTAATATTAGAATATAAGTCTTCAATAGAATATAGACTCGAATAGTCAGGTGCGGTTTGGTCAATCTCGAATTGCAATTCATTCATTTGTTCTACTATTTCCTCAAATTTGTTATATTGCTCAGTAATTGTTTCTGACTGCGCTAAGAATGTCTCATTTGAACGTGAATCATAGTTCGAGATGTTTCTGGAATCATTATATATGCGATTAACTCGCTCGAAAATCATTTGTTTTTTAGCGGTAAGCTGAGCCAATTTAGCTTCTTGCTTGCGGGACGCCATTTTGGGGGCACTAATAAAGTTATGTGCCTACCGTAATGACTTGTACTTAATTTGTACTGAATTTTACTGATGCCTATCCAGGCTCGAAAGGACCATCGTATGGAGTTGCCCAAGCGTGTAAATAGCCGTGGGTCTCTGCGGATGTAGAACAGAAGTACGACCAAGCACTTGGAGGGAATGCTGGCCCAAAATTGCCTATATTTGTCTGTATAACTTCAAGTTAGGAGTGGTCGGCAGCAGTCGGCGAATGTGGCCCTACTTACAATTTGTAAAACAAGTGGTACCTTACTTTCCGGGCTGTTCTCGATGGTTGCACGTCGAATTGTCGAGTGACCACTCGTTCTCTTCACACCAACACTCCTGATTATGCTTGTTCAGTAGTTAACGGACGCGGTAAATATGGGTTATTTATTATTCCCGGAGGATCCCCAACGTTTACGGGATTTACTCGGGATTTTAGCGTATTTGCGGGGACGATATTATTTTAAGACGTTAGTCTGCGGTGAGATGCGCGCTGTGCCTCGCGGCGTTAGACACACACACTGACGTCAAACTGACGTGACGTCGATTGTTGCATTTTAAATTGTCTATACCTCGCGTAAAGCCGGCCACTCACGTCTGTCTGACAAATTAAAGCGAGACACACACGCGACGTGATACCAACCCCACCCAACCTGCAGAGTGGCGGCAACTCGCCACACCACCCTGTAACACAGGTATTCCTAGTACAGGCTCCAGTCTCCACAACATAAATGTGAATATTATAAATTACCAATTCTAACAATGTGTATTCTATGAATTTGTCATTTTTGCATTATGTGGTGGAGAAAAATAAACGCTATATATTATATTATTATTCCGTTTATTCATTTTTTAAACATATTAATTACATTTTTAAATATTTAAATGTAAAGGATAAAAAAAAACATTTAAAAATATAAAAAATAGTATCCCACCGGTATCGGGAATAGGGTCCAAGCTACCGGCGGTCAGGGCTCCAGAGAGAGGAACCGCCTGACAATGCGAGCCGTGTCCAGAAGTACTGCTTTCTGAATCAAGCCCTTGATCCAGCCGCCTAACGAGAGCCTCCTGAGGTGTTGGTCGAGGCTCGTGGCTATTAAGCCATTGGCTGACACGACTATCGGTACAATGATCGCTGAGTCCACATCCCACATGTCGACAACCTCGCGAGCCAAGTCAATATACTTGATTTGTTTATCTTTCTCGGCTTTCACGAGGTTCTCGTCATGTGGGACGGTAATATCAACAATCATTGCACGCCTCTCGATTCGGTCCACCACCACTATATCAGGCTTATTGGCTACAATAGTCCTGTCAGTGATGATGGACCGATCCCAGTACAATGAGATATGACCATTATCGAGAACTGGGTCGGGCGCATATCTGTAGTACGGCACTTCCGATTCCACAAGAGAGTACTTCAGAGCAAGTTGCTGATGGATAATCCTGGCTACAAGGTTGTGCCTGTGCAAGTACTCACCGTTAGCTAGACGAGAACAACCAGAGATTATGTGGCGGATTGATTCTCCCGGACGATGACATGCCCGACATATGTCAACCGTGCCGTCCTTCACAATAAATCTGCGGTAGTTTTTCGTCATGATAACTTCGTCCATAATTGCACAGACAAAACCTTCGGTTTCCCCAAAGAGGTCACCGACACGCAACCAGGTTACGGACGCTAGTTGGTCTACATCGGACCCATGTAGGGCCCGGAAAAAGCGTCCGTGAAGTGCCTTACTCTGCCATATTTCCCTGCGACCGTTAGTGTCAAGCACTAGAGGTTTGCGCCAGTTCTCGTTAGCCAAGGAGAGTGGGATAAGGCCCTTGTCCACCGCCACTACATCTCGATGCATACCCACGTCAGCAGCTAGGAAATATTCCCTCAGACTGCATACCTCGCGGTTGTGTAGGGTCTTAGCATTTAAAAAGCCTCGGCCTCCACACTTCCGCGGAATATACAGTCTCATCACTGACGAACGTGGGTGATGCATTCGGTATGCAGTTAGTAGTGTACGGACCCGCCTATCCAGGGTGTCAAGTTCTGTTTGAGTCCATTTGAGTACACCGAAAGAGTACATCAATACTGGCATGACCCAACCGTTGAAGGCGCGCACCTTGTTTCCGCCCGATAGAAGGCTATTAAATACCTTCTTCAGGCGGCCAAAGAAGCGCTCCCTCAACGATTGCTTCATGTCAGCAACATTGATACCTAACGCTTCCGACATACCCAAATACTTATAGGTTTCGGTTGGAGAGAGGGATCTCAGGTTTATGGAATCCGAGAGTTGTGTTCCCACGGATTCCACAATCTCCCCTCGCTTTACATGCATGACTGCACATTTGTCCACACCAAACTCCATCCTGATGGCACTACTGAAGGTTTCAGTTACCTTCAGTAGCTCCATCAGTTGCAGATTGTTGGGGGCAAAAAGTTTCAGGTCATCCATGTAAAGGAGGTGAGATATTACCTGACCACCTCTCTTCAACCGATAGCCTAGCCCTGAAGCCTCCAGCAGTGTGCTTAGAGGGTTCAAGGCTAGGCAAAACCAAAGCGGACTCAAACTGTCACTCTGGAATATACCCCGCTCGATCCTTACCGGTACGCTATTCCTCTGGATATTTCGACATCCTGGATAGCGAAGGACCGTCCTCCATTGCCTCATACACGACATCAAGAAGGTGCGTAGCATTGCATCAACTTTATACAATTCCAGCACCCTCATGAGCCATGTATGAGGAACTGAGTCATAGGCCTTCTTATAGTCTATCCAACATGTCGACAGATCCTTTCGGGAACGCCGAACCTGTTGGCTAATGGTCATATCTATGAGGAGAAGCTCCTTAGTACCGCGGGACCCATTCCTACATCCATTTTGAGAGGCAGACATGATACAGTTACTATCAATATGTGTGTTAATCTTAGCTCTCAAAATGGATGTAAGAACCTTATAGACCGTCGGTAAGCACGTGATCGGTCTATAATTTTTAGGTTCCGCAGTACTACCTGTTTTATGGAGCAGGTGGGTTATTGCAGTTGTAAGGAACTCGGGTAGCGAACCAGACTCCAAGGCTGCCTGGTATTGAGATGCCAAGCGAGCGTGCGACCTTTGTAGCCACTTTATCCAAAAATTGTGCAGCCCGTCCGGCCCTGGAGATTTCCAATTAGGCAACGGACGGACTGCACGGGCTACATCTTGGGGGCTGATAGTGATTGCCCCCATTTCTGTTATTGGATCGCACGCTCGCTCGATCTCCCGAGTCCAGTCGCCTTCGGTGTGACTGACAGGCACCGACCAGATGTTGCGCCAGAATGAACTCATGGCGTCATCATCCGGCAGACACGTGTCAGTCACACCT
This sequence comes from Polia nebulosa, assembly GCA_951329385.1. NCBI lineage: Eukaryota > Metazoa > Arthropoda > Insecta > Lepidoptera > Noctuidae > Polia > Polia nebulosa. Next base: position 24,116,424 of record OX589608.1, read on the forward strand.
TGTTCCGGTCGCTCCCAAGTCCTATATACCCACCTTTCATTACTCCGGAATGTGCGATTCTGGGTGTATCGCTCCACCCGCCGCTTATACCTACGGATGCGGTTTGCCCATGCATACACCTTCTGCTTCAGGAAGTCGATGCGCTCTGTGACACGGGACATATAGTCTCGGGAGCTGACTTCAGTCCCCGAAAAAGCCCGTCTCACAAAGCGCATCACTCTTGGGCGAGTGTTACCCTCCCTGAAGCAGATTAGTTTGCCGATGAGTGCTCTGGCCCCACCAATACGACACTCGATCCTGCGCTGCCAAGCCGGCACGGCTGGTTTTGGTCGTGTAGCTCTGTCATTAGGGAATTTGACGTGAGCTACACGACATGCCGCTACAGCCGCGCAGTACATTATCGAGTGTGTGTCGGTGAGGTCTTCGCAGTTATCAAAATAATTTAATAACTGCGAATCCAGAGCAGCCACCAGCGCCTTATTCCTATTATGCATGGGCAAACGAGGCAAGCGTGGCCTAAGTTCGGGTGGCATGTTGCGATATTCCCGAATAGCACACTCCAAAGCACTCCTCAATTCGTCATTGCAATGGGTACTTACGTTTGTAACCATGTCACAACACTCCTCGTCAGCATGGCTAGGAGCATGGTTAGACGGTGGTACCAACACTGGTACCACAGTCTGCGACGGAGGGGCAATGACATGGCTACCCATTTCAGTTCGGAGGCGATCAAGTACAGTATCATCCAACATATGATTACGCTGGATGACCCGCACCTGATCCGACAGTCGTTGGGCCGAAACGTTGATGGCTGGCTCAAGCACCTGAAACAAAGAGAGCATCCGAACACGGTACGCGATCAGGTTGTTACCTCCCTCTGTAGCCCCATAGTATGAGCGCATGACATTCTCGTTGATGGCTTGTGTCCATCGCATGCGCTTCACACTTCCGCCGGGAGCTGGGACCCTATCAGAGGCCGGTGGGCCTCGAGGTCCGAAGCTGCTCGGCGGCCGGCGTCCTCCCCGTCGACGCGCTGGTGGTGGTGTCGTCGGCGGCGAGAAGAACTCGTCGCTGGAGCTCGACGCAACTGCCGCGGCCGGTGTCACAACGCTCACGGAGAGGCTGGATTCCGGCGGCAGCGAGGCGGAGCTGAGCGACGAGGCCGGAGGTGGTGGGCGTGCTTTTTGTGCTGCGGCTCTCGTCAACATTTTTCTTTTCTCACTGGTCTATTCGTCGTCATTATTAACTGTTACTTCTCATTTTCACTATTGTTTTTTATTATTTATATGTTGTAGGTACTATAGTAGTTTTTGTACGGTCTTGCATGCATTTTTAAATGTTTAAAATATGATAATTTGTTGATGAAATTAATAAAATTTGCAGAGAATTTTTTTTCTGTCAGTGCAGTTGACAGTCGAACCACAGATATTATTATTATTATTATTAGTTTTGCGAACGGGCCATTAGATTTTAGATTCATGACAAGCCTGTTGGAAATATAAATACTTTGTCTTGTCTTTCTGTGATTTACTTAATAAACTCTTTCCCTACACACCACATTAATAGGAACTTACATACCTATAGGTACAGTAAATAACTAATACATCAAAGCTTGATAGGTAGGTAGATATAAATATCTACTCTTAGTTACCTCCATCCTGCTGACACACGCATTGGCTACGACGTAGCAAGCATTGGTTACGACGTAGCATGCATTGGCTACGACGTAGCAAGCATTGGCTACGACGTAGCACATAATATCGACTACGACGTAGCACACTTAGACTTGACTACGGTGGCCATAATATTGCCGACGGTTTTTTTTTTTACTTTTTTTAATCTTTTAGCTTGTGGAGGTCAGATAAGCAATCGCTGCATGAACAATACTGGGGGAGCTGCATCCAGGTAGACTGCAAGCTGACCCCTAACTCTGAAAAAGGCAGGCTGATAATGAGAGGGAACAGGGCCTGCAAGGAATTTACAAAATAGGTATTTGAAGAAACTATTGCCGTCGTGCTCCCTCAAGCCTGCCCCAAAGAGTGCGATAGGGACAGCTGCAACTCAGACCGATTTTATATCACAAAATTTTTGACTTCTTGAGAATTTTTGAGACGTTTCGTACTCCCTGTTTTTCTCCTCGAGAACTGAGCCGATTCAATTATTTTTGGCACCAAATTTTTAAGAAAGAGTATGTATAGGTCCTTATTAAATGTTTTATGTTAAAACTTTTCTAATTTGTCTGGTAGTCTTCTAAGAACGGCGGTAAAAATAGGGCAATTAGGGTCATAGTTTCTTTACTTATTAGTTGCTGAAAAAAAGGAAATAACAGGGACATGTCTACAGCAGACCTTGACTTAATGAAAAACTGCCAAGCACGTGTCGGATTTCGCACTTTAAGGGTTCCGTACCAAATATTGGTATTTCTTAGTAAAGTATACGTAATAATAAACATTATCACCAAATTTCAAGTTCATAGGTCAATGGGAAGTTAAAAAATTCTTCGGAACAAAATTTTGTGACAGACGACGGACGGACAGACAGACGGACACGTGAGTGACAACAATAGGTCTGCGTTTGTACCCTTCGAGTACGGAAGCCTAAAAAACTGATTGCTCTAGAGGCATTATTCAGGAAGGAAAAAGGGGAATACATTTGTATGGAGAATCACAGCCCCTGTTCCCTCTTAACTTACCTGAGTAAATAAGTGTATCTCCCTTGCGAGGTACTTTATGACGGGTCTTGAAGTAAAAGCACCGGAGCCATGGGTGTCCTTATCGTAAGAAAATGGGTAGAAATCATCCTGTTTTGTGGCTAGTTTTGGTCTGAAAATGACATAAAATAAACATAATATTAATAGGATATACTAACATAGCTATAAGTATCTACCTACTAACATAATATGGACCTGTATCAATTACTGTGTGCTTGGTCTGAAATAAATATTTTCAATTTCAATTTCAATTTTTTTCAATTACACCCATTTTTTCAATTATCTCAATTGGATTCTATAGTGCTAATAAACCAATAAATAAAACACAAAATTTTTATTCAATCAATTGCCATAAAAATGCATTTAGAAAGAAAAGAAAGAAAAAGAATTTATTTGCCACAAATTAACGACATACACAACAATATGATTTTGCTAAATGACGATGTTGTTGTGTGTTGTTGTTGTGTTGGTGTTTGTTTGTTTTTTGTTCGTTGTTTGTTTGTTTGTTTGTGTGTTTGATGTTTTGATTTTTTGTTTTGTTTTGTTTTTGTTTTGTTTTTTTTTGTTGTTTTTGTTAAATGTTTCATTTTCAAATGTCGCGTGTAATTTCACGAAAACGCTGGACGCAGTGGACGCCATATTGCTTTGTGGTCATGACGTCAGTTGGCTATGTAAATAAAAGTACAAAGTATAGATACGCTGATCAGTTGACAGTTGACACTTTATAGTTTACATAGCCGTTTGACGTATAACATGGCGGCTACTATTCCATGGTGTTAAATAACAGATTAAAAAAACTGAAAACTTTGAATTGAATTTTAAAATTTATTTTGTTATTTTATGAACTAAAACTAACATTTTCCGACTGCTTTTTGCCTAAGTTATCTCAATAATAATTATATTTTTAGTTTTTTTCTCATATAGAGAAAAAACCCTATTCAGGCCTGTATTCCCAAAGAGATTATAACAACAGCCGCACGGGTCGATCCATCAGGTTAAGCTACGCTTGCCGGGGTTGGTCCATGGATGGGTGACCATCTTTACAAACCGAGACTCTTCCGTGCCACGGAAAGCACGTTAACCCGTTGGTCCCCTGCCCGGGGGTTGAGGATAAATTGGAAAGAGTTACCTCGCCCCCGGGCACGTAGGGCAGGGAGGAACAGGGGTGGGTTTTAGTCAGTAAGAGTCTGACACGCCCTTCCGCTCCACCCTAGAGCGGAAGAAGTCATAAGATGATTTCCCACGCCCCAAAAAAAAAAAAAAAAACCCGTTGGTCCCGGCTGGCAATGACCAGCGGTAGATACTCGTAGATCTCGACAGATCTAATAACTCCATTAACATGGAACGTGGAATTTAAATATACTCGTAATTGGAGAAAACAAAAACGTCATCTATGTATATGTATTTGTTAAGTTTCTCAAAAAGCGCTGAAGCAATTCAGATAAAATTTATATGGGACCACCTCGGGAGTATATGCTTTCGGATAAAAAAAGATTTTTGAAAATCGGTCCACAACTGACGGAGAAATCGCCGGACATACAGAAAAAAAAAACATACAGTCGAACATAGTACCTCCTCCTTTTTCGAAAGTCGGTTAAAATCATTAACTGCGCCTTAAAAGCTTGTAATAAAGACTTACCCTGCTTCATGCACTGCTCTCAAATAACACGCCGGAGTAGAATAGAATAAATACACTTTTTTTTTGTGGTCTCTCTGTTTCGCGTTGACTTTCCTGAAACATGTAATAAAAAACATTACCTTTGTTTGTTCCACAAAAACAAAAAAAAAAAAAACGGGATGTTGCCGAGATACTGGGTTGTGTAGGTCAGATAAGCAGTTGGTGTAAAAGACAGGTGCTGAGCCCATAACATATAAGGTGTTAAAAATAACCCTCAGGACTTCAAGGGCCATCGAACTGAATAACTTTTTAACCGACTTCAAAAAGAAGGAGGTTATCAATTCGGATGTTTGCGTTTTTTTTTTTTATTGTTGATAGTCACGTGTTTGACCACCATCTCACCTGATGGTAAGCGATGATGTGGTCGAAGATGGTTCACGCTTGCGTAGAAGTAACCTATTCACTCTTGACTTAAAGACTCCCAGGTTGTAGCTATCAGGAAACACAGACTCCGGCAGGGAATTCCACTCCCTAGCTGTACGCACAGTGAATGTGTTCTCAAAACGCTTTGTGCGTATGGATGGGATGTCCACCATGAACCGGTGGCACTTCGCCGTACGTCTTGTGGTCCGTTGATGAAACGGGCTTGGCGGAATCAAATTATGCAATTCCGTCGCAAACTCCCCAAAATGTAACCGATAGAAAATCGGCGTCTATGTTCTAGACTTTGGAGTTTTTTATGTATGTTCGTGCATAACTCCGTCATAATTATATTGACGGATTTGCAAAATTCTTTTTTGTTCGAAAGGACTTTATTTCGAAATGGTCCCATTTAAATTTCATATAGGTCTGATACTGAGTTTTGGAGACAGATAACGGTACTCTGTAAAAAATGACAGCAAATCCACGATTGCTGCGATCGTATGTCTATGTAGTGTTAACACTATTTAATGGAGAACCACAACTAAAAACTGAAAAATAAAAACTTTTTTACAAAAAAAAATAGAACCGACTTCCAAAAAAAGTGCAAAAATTAAATAACTTTAATTTCGGAAGTCGGTGTTCCTGTTTTGTGTCTTCGTTTTTTGACACCGACTTCCGAAATTAAAGTTATTTTGCACTTTTTTTGGAAGTCGGTTCTATTTTTTTATAAAAAAGTTTTTTATTTTTCACTTTTTAGTTGTGGTTCCCCATTAAACTGTGTTAACAATTCTTGTACATACGATAGCAGCAATCGCGGTTGATTTGCTGTCAATTTTTGAAGAGTTCCGTTGTCTGTCTCCGAAACCCATCATCAGATCTTTTTGAAATTTAAATGGGACCATTTCGGAATAAACCTCTTTCGAACAAAAAAAGAATTTTGCAAATCCGTCAATATATGACGGAGTTATGCCCGAACATACATAAAAAAAAAAATAATAAAAAAAAAATACAAACATCCCAATTGATAACCTCCTCCTTTTTCGAAGTCGGTTAAAAACGAAGACAAAAAAACCAGAAACACCGACTTCCGAAATTATAGTTATTTTGCACTTTTTTTGGAAGTTGGTTCTATTTTTTTTTTGTAAAAAAGTTTTTTTGCTATGGGACCAACTTTGAAATCGCGAAAAAACAAATCAGCTGTGGCCTACATTAATGTTCGCAAAAGGTGTGTCCAAACATAAAGCGGAAATAGCGCGCTGCGGCCGCGCACGGTCTGCCGCGCTATGATTGGACAACAGCCGGCGAGCGAACGCTTTTGTACAGTATGTCTCCCTGTCACTACATGGTACCCAAATCTAACGCAACGGACCCCATTAATAAGACTCCGCTGTCCGTCTGTCTGTCAGGGGGCTGTATCGCATGATCCGTAATAGGTAGACAGTTGAAATTTTCACAGAATGTGTTATTATGTTGCCACTATAACAACAAATAATAATAAATTAAAAATCACGTTTCAGGCAAGTACTCCCTCTCCCACAAAGTGCACATCAACAATATACGAGGTCTGCACTCAAATCTCGCCGCAGTCCACCACCACCAGAGACTGAGAAACCAGCTCTCTTGTTCCTTTCGGAGACGCAGATCGGATGTCCGTCAGACGTGGCGTACCTATCTTACCCAGGGTTTACCCTGGAGCACAATTTTAAGCCACGCGCTGGTATATGCATGTACGCCCGGGACGACATCTGCTATCGGCGTCTCCGTAGCCTTGAGGACTCCAGGTTCTCAACTCTTTGGGTCCTAGTGGACACAGGCCTAGATAAAATTGTCTACGCCTGTGTCTACCATTCGCACAGCGGTGATTTGGAGACAACTAGGCTCACACAACACCTCAGTGAGGCGGCGGATGTGGCTCAGCAGCGGTACCCTTCTGCCCAATTGGTGTTACTGGGGGACTTCAACGCCCACCATCAGGAGTGGCTCTTCCCATCGGCACAGACCACGCTGGACAAGAGACGCATAAGCTAGCGCTAGCGTTGGGGAGGGGCTGCCCTACTAGAAACGTGATTTTTTGGCTTTTTTTGATCGATCTTAATAATGGCAACATAGACGCGTATAGTCTTGTACGATGATACGGAACCCTACATGCGCGAGCCCGGCTCGCACTTGACCGGTTTTTAGTAAACATTCGTTAGTAATTGTGTTTTGACGTATTTCTGCGTATCAAAATGCACAACGAAACATCGATTTCTTTGATCGAAATGTATGGATCTTTTAATGTGTTACGGGATCCTCGACAAAAAGAATACCATAATAGAAAGCAACGTAAAGACTTATGGGATGAAATAGCCAACAATTTAGATTTTCCCAAGAAGTAATTAAAGTCTAAAATGAAAAGTCTCTTAAGTTCTTATCGACGAGAAAAAAGCAATGGAGAATTTAACAAGTTATACAACTGGTTCAGGTTAGTTTTGCTCGAAGTCATAGTAATAAAAATCGGTACTACGAGTATAAATCGGCAGGCAATATATCGGGTGTAAAAAGACAGTTTCCGAAGCCGAAAGCCACATATTCTACCCATTATTTGGATATTTTTTTTCACTAAACCATACCAGGGAATCCACTGGTTCTGGAGATATTGAAAGTCAAAGTCGCAATTATTTTTTTTACTTTTTTACGAAAATGAATTCCAATTGTTATTACCTAAACTCTTTTCCAAACAAAATTACCTGAATTTTCGTTTTTTTTTTCTTCGAAATTACGCATTTACAGTTACAAAAACGCAGTGAATATGAAACGTATCCGACAAGAACCTACGTGGCTTAGAGCGAAGGGGCGGGGTTTAACTCCACTTGTCTCCGTTCGCGTTACATTGCGCGCAATCAAAAATAGTTTTTTTTTCACACCTAAAAATAAAAGTCGTTCCCAGCAATAATTTTTGCGCAAAGCTGCTTTGTTAGATGTACAGTATGCGTAGTTGACGGCTATGTGATGAGTATTTTTACAGCCTATATTATTTATAACATAACTAAAACGGTAAACCATAACTAAGTCGGGTTTTTTGAAAATATTTATTTATTATATACTTTATAGTACACAAAAAAAAATACACACACATTAAGGAAAACTTATACTATAAAACATACAATTGGCGGCCTTATCGCATTCCGCGATCTCTTCCAGGCAACCTGGAATAGACAGAGATTGCCTGGACACAAAATGGGGCTGCACTTGCAAATTCAAATTGTTTTTAACATCTTTTTATATGCGGTTCCACCAGGCTATGTAAATATTCAAACTTTTCCAAGGATAGTCTCATAAACTGTGATGTTCGGTAATTAATTCCGTAATTTATTCATTCAAAATTCTGTAACCTCCGCGTATAAAGTGGTTTCATCCAGCATTTCCTTATTTTAATATGTTTTTAGGGTTCCGAACATCCGAATGTAAAAACGGAACCCTTATAGGATCACTCGTGTGTGTATCTGTCTGTCTGTCCGTCCGTCTGTCACAGCCAATTTACTCCGAATCTACTCGACCGATTGAGTTGAATCTTGATACACACATGAATATCCGTGACTCAAATACAAACGTGTAACGTAAATAAATGAATGTGGAATACGGGGGTCACTTTGGGGTGCAAATCAGAAAACTAAAAAAAAAAGGTTTTTATATATAATGCTACATGTCAAATGAAAGGTCTTATTGTGAGGATTTCGAATATATTTTTTTCATAATTCCAAAATGTATAGTTTTTAAGTTATTAGAGAAAATAGATGAAACATGACCACTTTATCTTCGAAACCACTAGGCCAAAAATGTTGAAAAAAAAATACAAAATGTAGTTCTTTACTTATAAATTACAGGAAAACCTATAAAGAGTACCTATATGTAGTTTAAACCTGAAAAAATATGATTTGTTCGGAACCCTTTGCGCGCCAGTCCGACTCGCTCTTGGCCAGTTTTTCTTAGTCCTTCTTCGTAATTTTCGAATAATAAGCAGAGAGCACACACTCAACAGCTTTAATTTAAATTCTGATGCCAACTGAAGAGCGCGGCGTGTCTCGGATTTGCCACGCAGTACTACCGTTTAAACATGTGTCGGTTTAGTCCTAACTAGACCGCGGCATAAATATGTGTCCTACAAACGCCGCGTGTTGCTGCCGCGCTCTTGGCGCTTAATGTTTGGACACACTTCAACTCGTCAAAATGTGATTTTCGTTTCGTTCACGATTTAAAAGTTGCTCCCACAGTAAAAGTTATTCAGTTCGATGGTCTAAAGCACTCCTTAAATTTTCGAGGGTTAATTTTTTAACACCTTATACAGAGTGTAACGGAAAGGTGTGGTCATATTTTAATAACCGGTTCTACCCATGGAAATGAACTACTATCTCTAAAAAAAAATTAAAAATTCCCTAAAAAAAATTGTACTTTCCATACAAAGTTATCATCAGCTGATCAATATTTTGTTTGGGACATAAAACTTTTTTTTTGAGAATTTACTCAGCTTTTCTTGAAGAAATTTGTTCATATCGGTGGGCAGATGCAGTTTTTATAAAATATGACCACAGCTTTCCGTTACACCCTGTATAGTTGGAAAGAGACTAAGCAGATTATGTTGGAAAAAAGAAAATTATTTCCTAAAGGAGATGTCCGCTTTTTGTATGGACGTTGGCTTTTTATTCCGAGTAAAATCTAAACAGCACCAAACCATACCTAAATAAGAGTGGCAAAAATATGGAGCTTGGAACAACTGAAAAATTTTTTAGTGAAATAAAAAAAATATATATATAGAGTGAGTTATATTTTTTTAACCGACTTCGAAAAAGGAGGAGGTTATCAATTCGGATGTTTGTATTTTTTTTTATTTTATTTTTTTATGTATGTTTGGGCATAACTCCGTCATATATTGACGGATTTGCAAAATTCTTTTTTTGTTTGAAAGAGGTTTATTCCGAAATGGTCCCATTTAAATTTCAAAAAGATCTGATGATGGGTTTCGGAGACAGACAACGGAACTCTTCAAAAATTGACAGCAAATCAACCGCGATTGCTGCTATCGTATGTCTATGAATTGTTAACACAGTTTAATGGGGAGCTACTACTAAAAAAGTAAAAATAAAAAACTTTTTTACAAAAAAATTGAACCGACTTCCAAAAAAAGTGCAAAATAACTTTAATTTCGGAAGTCGGTGTCAAAAAACAAAGACACAAAACAGGAACACCGACTTCCGAAATTAAAGTTATTTTGCACTTTTTTTGGAAGTCGGTTCAATTTTTTTGTAAAAAAGTTTTTTATGGATCGCCTCTTCGAGCTCTTTATACGGCACATGACCATGTGGTTCTAAACTTACCTAATGGCGGACGCCATTTAGTTTTCTTTCATAATTGATAACTCATTTATTTTAAAAAATCCAGCCGTGTATGCTACAGGGCGTGCCAAATAAATAGACATGCAAACATACATTCGTTCACACTCTTGAAAAACATTACAGGAGGGTTATGTTCAGGTAACTTGGGGACTTGAGAAGTCTGTTACCAGAACAGTGAAAGGACCGAGACGGCGGCGCGCAGTGCACCGCGCGCGCCTCTCTAGAGGAATTGCGCCCACAGAGGGTGCTGCAGGGTCCGCAGAAATGACCAGGGGCCAATACCTAGACGGGGCAGCATGACGAGATGCGCAAGCACTCCAGCGCCCCCGTCAAAGGTAGCAGCAGAACACCCTATGGTTTTAGTCAGTAATAGTCTGACAGACCCCTCTGCCCGCCCCGGGGTGTAAGGATATCCATGAGGATTTCCAAAAAAAAAAAAAAACTTTTTTACAAAAAAAAACAACCGACTTCCAAAAAAAAAAATACACTAAAAATTAAAAAATAACTTTAATTTCGGAAGTTGGTGTTTGTATTTTACTTCTGCGTTATTTGACACCGACTTCCGAAATTAAAGTTATTTTTTAATTTTTAGTGTATTTTTTTTTTTTGGAAGTCGGTTGTTTTTTTTGTAAAAAAGTTTTTTATTTTTCACTTTTTAGTTGTTATACCCCAGAACTAAAAACCCCAATACCATGGAACGTGGAATTTAAACATTTGGAGAACACCAATACGTCATCGAGGTATACATATTTTTCGTTTTTGTTCAGTTTCTCAAAAAGCGCTGGAGCAATTGCAATAAAATTTAAATGGGACCAACTTGGGAGTATATTCTTTCGGATAAAAAAAGAATTTTGAAAATCGGTCCACAACTGACGGAGAAATCGGCGAACATAAATAAAAAAAATAAAAAAAAAAAAACACATACATACAGTCGAACATAGAACCTCCTCCTTTTTCAAAAGTCGGTTAAAAATGGTGTAAAGGCTCTGCAGATGATGACTTACATGATAAGCTCGTCGATGTTCCCGTACCAGCCCGCCGCGTCGAAGTACCCGTATCGCTGGCCCATCATCACCATGACGTTTTTCGTCGTGTAGTACGGACTCTAAGGCTCGGCAGAAGATGACTTACATTAAAAGCTTGTCGATGTTCCCGTACCAGCCCGCCGCGTCGAAGTACCCGTATCGCTGGCCCATCATCACCATGACGTTCGTCGTCGTGTAGTACGGACTCTGCCTCTTCAACATCTGCTGCATGAACGTCTCCACCTGTGGGGTAGAGTTTGGGTCAGCGCAGATCAAACTAAAAACAAACTCAAAGCATTATTATTTCAATAGAGTATTTGACTCAATTTTTTATTATATGTATCAAAAAATAACTATCCAAAATCGAAAGTAGAAAGAATTTTCAAGTCCGATGGACGGGGAAACTGTCAATTAACAGAAAAAGGGTTCACACACTGACATAGGACGTCGTAAAACCAGAACAAAAGAGATGGCTAAACGACTGCCCCCAACATGACTAGCACAAATAGGAACCTCACACTAACCAGTAATATTTAAATATTAATTCATGAATTACTTAGTTTTTAATAATTTCTTATAACTTTCGTGAACTAATAAACATAAAAAAGTTTCTTAATTGTATTTATGCTTTGTTTTGGTTTGACATGACAAGGTCAAGGAATACTGACAGCTAGGGAAGAGACATATTGCATTACCAAAATGCCAAATCGAATAAGTTGAACTTTTAAATCGATATTTAACAACAGTTATCAAAACGATTTATTTTCTGAAACTACTTAATTGATTAATTGTATCTGGATAAGCATATTACTAACACTTCAGGCGCACAATCTTAATACATATTTTCTGTCCGTCGAGGTCAACAAAAACAATTTCTTTTTCTGTCAGTCCATTCGATTATTTTATCGATTTAACTCAGATTCCATCTCTACTCTATGAAAAAAAAACGTCGGACGTCGTTTGAACGCTTTTAAGAGGCCGAATAAAATCAAGGCATATCGGTCAAAAAATATACTATGTGTATATTTTATATGAAAGCGAACCCACAAACAACACTTTAGATGACATACTGTCATATTACTGCAGCTGTATTGTGGGTAACAGAACTCTAGGCTGTTGTTGTCATGTCATGGCAGTGATCTGGTATCTCGGGTGGGCAAGACATCAGAACACATTATCATCTCCAGCTTCTTTTTTAGATAATGTCCTAATAAGACTTACCGAATAAATAAATCGCATTATTGTTGTTTTATTTCAATATCTTATATGTACTCAGTGCGTTTATTATTTAATTTAGGCAGAATTGTTTACCTACCTACCTCAATACAGAAATCTACAAATATTTGGGTCAGTAAAGCTAGAACTACACTGTGCACACGTCGTGTGCCACACGCCGATCTGGGCGCGTCGATCTCCTTCATTTTATATGGAAACTAGACTTGTAGAGCTACACTTGATCCACGCCACGCAACGTCTACGTACAAATCAGGCGTGTTAAACGTGTGCGTCGGTCTAATGTAGTTCTAGCTTTAATCTAAGATCTTTTTCAAATACGTTCATCATTTCAGCCATAATATTATTTACATTGTCTGTGAATACTGTCTTTATTTCAACTCATTTGGATAAGTAGTTTAGGTTTTACAACAGAATACTTATATTATTTTGATTTTTGCTGGAGAGCTGGGGATTATATACCGAAAGTTCGTTGTATCAAGTTTTTTTTTGCTGCAATTACCCCTATGTAGATATTTACTTCAAGTACCTTAGTGCAAAATCGCCAGTCAAAAACACAATTATCAATAAAAATCGTCGCAGACACATTAAAACGCCTAGATAAAAGTTTATAGCAATGTCATTGTTTGAAGTTTTTGTACCTTTGTCGTAGGAGTTGCGCGATTTTGTTTTTAGGATTGTGCAAATATTAAAAGTTCCTGAACCTTTTTAAATTACAAAATACTAATTTCAGCAATTTAGCATTACATATTGCTAAGTACCATGTTTATACATGCGTTTTCATTGCGGGGGCAGTCGTCCATACTTCAATTTAGCCATGTCCTTTCCGTGCGTTCAAGCGTTTTTGCCATACCTATTATTGGAATCAAATCAGCTTGCAATTTTAGAACCCATTAATATTAGTGTTTTTAACCAGTGGTGCTTGGCAACTGGGTTTACCCCAGTTGTAATCCCTTTTGTGCCTAATGGCCTAGCTTTGTTCTGTCTCCCGCTTGATTAGGAGGGCAGTGGCAATTATGTTTTTCTTACTCCTCCGCTGTCTTTTCTGATTAATTTCGTTGCGGGACCCAAGACAGTTTAATCGTTTGTCTGTGGCTCGTCGAGCTTCATCGCCTGGGCGTTTTTTCTGGTGGTCGCCACTGTTGATTCTGGCTTACTGAAGTTGCAGTGGTTTGGGAATAGTGTGGCGGGCTTGTCCCAAATGACATATGACGTCATCGCTATTTGGTTACTCGCGTACAAAAGAGATAAGCGAGATGTCCCCACCACGCCACCACTCTTCCTTATATTAATAGGTATTTGAAATGCTAATCACTACTTCACTTAATAATCAATTATGATGCTGTTTTGACTTCGAAAAAGGAGGAGGTTCTATGTTCGACTGTTTTTTTTTATGTATTTCCACCGATTTCTCTGTCAGTTGTGGGCCGATTTTCAAAATTCTTTTTTATCCGAAAGAATTTGGTTCCATATAAATTTTATCGAAATTGCTTCAGCGTTTTTTGAAACACTGAAGAAATACGAAAAATACGTAAACATAGATAACGTTTTGGTTTTCTCCAATTACGAGTGTTATGTTGGCACTGAAACTCACCGGTGAGTTTGACAAATAAAAAATTATTTAAGTGAAAAAAAAAAAATCGGCTGTCGTCGGGATTCAATTTGACAACCCGGGTTTGTCCGCTGGGGCTGAAGGGTTAAATTTCACGTTCCATGTTATTGGGGTTTTTAGTTCTGGGGTATATAACTTTAATTTCGGAAGTCGGTTTACTTAATTATATCAATAAAACTACTCAAGGAGTTTGCAGTTGTGTCTACGTTGGCCCTCAGACGGTTTTCTAAAGTAAATTATTAAAAAAAATATATATAAAACACCCGACTGGCATAAAACAACCAAACAACGCACTGCATGCAGTTGGTGGTTATTTTCAAGCCACCAACTGCATCAGACTGCTTGAAAAGTATTTTTTTTAGTATCTACATCAGGCGTGTCAAACATGGGGCCCATGGGCCGCATGCGGTACTTTGCACGTTTGCCTGCCGCCCGGTCCAATTTTAAGAATAAATGGATGTTATTGAAATTCAATCCTATTTAAAACAAAAATACGACAGTGTTGGTTGGTGCCGTCGACTTTTACAAGTATTTACCTGTTCAGTACAAAGAGATACGTCAATTCGCTAGCAGAATAATATCAATGTTTGGAAGCACCTACAAGAGTGTGAACCATTATTTTCACTAATGAAAGGAAACAAATCTCCCGCGAGATCGTGATTGACCGACGCACGCTTGGATGCAGTTTTAAAATTAATAAGCGCAGATGGAATTACGCTTTTTTTTTTTTTTTTGGGGGGTGGGAAGTCATCCAATGACTTCTCTCGCTCTAGGGTGGAGCGGAAGGGCGTGTCAGACTCTTACTGACTAAAACCCACCCCTGTTCCTTCCCTGCCCTGAGTGCTCAGGGACGCGGTAACTCTGTTTCAAATTTATCCACAACCCCCGGGCAGGCATCGGCCATGACGGGCCCGTCCTGTTTGCTGACAACTCTTTGAGGCGCGCGTGGAACACTACGCGCCGGCGACTCTCGGGCCTGGTGCTGATCGGACGGCGAGTTACCCACTACTCGCCGTCCGCAAGCCCGGGTCTACGGTGGCCGGAGATCGTCTCGCGACGTCCTCCGCCCAGGGCGTCTCCTGCGGCGGCTGCTGCTGAGGGCGTGAGGGCGAGTCTGTTGTTGTAGCCTCTCCCTCACCCGTTCCGCCTCCTCCTTCGCGAGAATTACTGCTTCGCAGAAGGAGGAGACTGCTTCCCATTCCCTCTTGCTCCGTACCATGGCCTGGACCAGGGCCGGGCGCGAGAGGTCGCTGCCACCGATCGCCTCCACGAGGACACGGCAGGGCTCTGCCCAAGCGGGGCAGACCTCCACCGTGTGCTCCAACGTGTCCTCTGAGCGATCCTCACAGTGGGGACACCCAGGCGTTTCCCTCCGATGGAATTACCCCTCAAATAGAGATTTTAGTAAAAGACAAAAGATGTCAAATTTCTGGGAAAAGATTGTAATTAATTACTTAAAAAATTTTCTTTTAATTACTAAATAAAAGTTTACCGTCCGCTACCTATGCAATGAGTTTTATTCTTCTTTCTGGTTGGGTTTTGCGGCCCACTGATTTTATGATTTTTAAGCATTTGGCCCATCAATGATATTGAGTTTGACATGCCTGATCTACATTTTAGTGAGTTTTGACCCCACATGACCATGCCACCAAAAAATACGACCTTACTAACCTAATGGCGCCCGCCATTTTATTTTTTGGTTTTTCAAAATTCTTTTCTACAACTCATTCAACAAACACAAAATATTATTTAAGTAAATGGCTTCTCATTTAAAGAATTACAAAACTGGACATCGGATTTTATGCATTTGCATACCTATCTGCATACCAATGCAAATGCATATAACTCTCTAATTACGGCGTTAATTGCCTACCTCCTTATATTTGAAACCAGGTTTTCTAACGATATTTCTTAAGGGCCTACAACTACTACTACTTTGATGATTAAGGGTCTACTACCGGCTAAGTGGCGCCCTCATTGAATTAAAAATCGTAGCATAGCACGACTTCCGAAATTAAAGTTATATACCCCAGAACTAAAAACCCCAATAACATGGAACGTGGAATTTAACCCTTCAGCCCCAGCGGACAAACCCGGGTTGTCAAATTGAATCCCGACGACAGCCGATTTTTTTTTTCACTTAAATAATTTTTTATTTGTCAAACTCACCGGTGAGTTTCAGTGCCAACATAACACTCGTAATTGGAGAAAACCAAAACATCAGACATCGGATTTTATGCATTTGCATACCTATCTGCATACCAATGCAAATGCATATAACTCTCTAATTACGGCGTTAATTGCCTACCTCCTTATATTTGAAACCAGGTTTTCTAACGATATTTCTTAAGGGCCTACCTCCGCTTTAGTGGCGCCCTCATTGAATAAAAAATCGTATCTTCGCATAGAAAATAAAGATTAAAGAATCCTATGTTGCGTTTGTTACAAAGAGGATAAGGTATTTTTACGTGGTTAAAACAGGACTCAAAATGTTTCGTATCCAAAGTAGTAAGCAAAAGTGTCATAAACGGCCGTTTTTGGTACTTTTGCTTACTACTTTGATGATTAAGGGTCTACTACCGGCTAAGTGGCGCCCTCATTGAATTAAAAATCGTAGCATAGCATAGAGACCAAAAACGGCCGTTTCTGACACTTTTGCCTACTACTTTGTATATGAAAAATTTTGAGTCCTGGTTTAACAACGTAAAAATACCATATCCTCTTTGTAACAAATGCAACATAGGATTCTTTAATCTTTATTTTCTACGCTTTGCTACGATTTTTTATTCAATGAGGGCGCCACTTGGCGGATATGTACGCCATAGTGTATTTTAGCCCTTTTTCCCATTCGTGCATATTACGTTTAGTAGCGGCAAGTACGTTTATGGAGCTAGGTGACGATGACGTGTACGGCGCCATTTCCAAAGTTACCTGATGCCATAGAAAAATTGGAAACAAAAACCTTCTTCTATTTAAATCAATAGAAATACAGGAAACAATGATCGAACTCGCCAACACCCTTCCTAATTCAATATCAGAAATGATTCGTAAAAAGCTAGTCGCTATTTTGCTTAAAAACCCGAGTCTTGAAGACATGAAAAACATTGATGCCTACATCTCTACCTAAACAGGTATCTTCAGAAATAGCGCCAGATTTAAAATTTTGTCCAATGACGTCAGTTGACGAAGAGATGTTGTTTTCGGCGTACAAATTAATACTGAGTGGCAAACGTCACAAATTTGCAGTCGAAAATTTGGAAAAATATTTTATTGTATAATGTCACAAAAACTATGCATAATTTTAAGAATATTTCGCTGTTTTTGTACCGCCTTAAAATAAATAAAAATAAAAATGATTATTTGATTTTACATTGTGCATATATTAGGCATATCAAGAGTTTTTAGTGCATATTTAGGCCTTTTTCAGTGCATATTTGCATGCATAATTTGGTACTTTGTTAGTTCATATAATCATAATCATTTATTTGCAATAAGTATTGGTACAGTGTTGGTCTTAAGTTAATAATTAAGTTCCTAATACATAATCAGACATTTGACATGCAAAGTGTTACAATCTAATGTTTGTTAAGTTTGTTAATGCTCTATTATTCGTACAATTCCATTATTCATTAAGTTTAAAATACATTAAATATTAATTATCGTCACATTAATTTAAAACAAATTATTATTTAAGACTTACAATTTATAAATTCATTTATAGAGTAAAATCGTTTATCCAGCAGCCATAATTTTAGCTTTATAAAAAATAAATTATTAGGTAACTCTTTAAAGTTCTTTGGTATTTTATTGTAGATAAGTCCACTCATACTAAAACAATTTTTTTTATACAGAGAAGTCCTTGGTGCCCTAGGCAGAACTATTCTATCTGGATCTCTTACTTTTCTAGGGAAACGGTCTTGAGCCTTTTTAAGCAGGTCCAAGTGCTGTCGGACAAATTTAGCACATTCTAAAATATACATACTGGGTATAATGTCAGGAGTTTTAATTTTAGAAATAATGGTTTACAAGATTCCCATGGTGGAAAGCTACAAATGGCTCGAATGCATTTTTTTTGTATCCTAAAGGCTTTATCCGCGTCTGTTGAATTACCCCATACTATAAGACCGTATTGTAGAGTAGATGCAACGCAGCCATGATAAGCAGTCAATATCGTACTCTGCGACGAGGTCTTTCGCAGTGTGTAGAGAACATAAACGAATTTGTTTAATTTGTTGCATACTTTTTCTACGTGTTGCTTCCAGGAGAAGTAGTCGTCCAATACAACTCCCAGAAAAGCAGTACCCTCTGCCTCTAATAGAGGTTGTCCATTATAATTAATTTTAAGTTTTTCTCGCTTACGACCATATGTCATAAATTGAACAATTTTTGTTTTATTTATATTTACATGTAAATTATTAAATCTTAACCAAGAAATTGTTGATTCAATTGTATTATTAATGTCATTTCTGTAATTATTTATGTCAGTATTAATTGGTGAAGTCATTATAATCGAAATGTCATCCGCAAATAATGTGCATGGATTGGGTGTGTGTTCAGGAAGATCATTTATATATAATAAGAACAAAGGGGGACCCAAAACGCTTCCCTGTGGTACACCCGAGTTGTTGCATTTTGAAAGAGACCTAATTCCAACCAGTTCTTTATTCTCAGTCATACTTAAAATTTCAACACATTTTCTACCTACTAGGTAGGTTTCAAGCCAATTAAGGGCCGGACCTCGAATACCATATCGTTCCAACTTTGATAGTAGCAATTTATGAGACACAAAATCAAAAGCTTTCGACATGTCGAAGAAGATAACAGCGACCCGGTTTCCTATGTCTACTTCATCAATGATATTCTTTACAAGATTGAAGCAAGCAAGAGTGGTCGATTTCCTTTTTTGAAATCCGTATTGTTCTTTCTTAAGAATCTGAATATATAATCCGATGTCTACATAAAGGTAACCTATCACATTTTACACAACATACCACCGGCCCAAGATAGTAGCCTAGGTATGTGTACGTACAAAGTACATACATATACGACTTTTAATGATTTTTAATTGAACATCATGTCTAAACGACTAGTCTTATGTCTTTAAAAAAAATATATGTTATTTTTTTAGACAATTTCCGTCGTAATTTGATCCGAGAATATATGAAATTATATTTTTATAACATAGTGTAATTAATTTGTAAAGTTATGTCTAACGCGGCTAAAAAAAAGAGAATCACGCAAAAACTATAAAGCGTATTTTTATGAAACCATTATAAAGATCATTTAATTATTTATAATTTAGTCTAAGTGTTTTAGTTTAATACCTGTTGTTTTATGTGTAATAAATTAATAATGCGTATAATTTCGGACAGCGCTCCTTGATGGGCGAGTCCTATTACTGGACGGACGTATGACGCGTTACGTGAGCTCAGCACAGAACACGCAAGCTAATCACTCAAGGACATTGGCAGTTAATACCACCTTAATCAGACAGTTTTTGTTAGTCAGAATATAAGATGTCTGGTGGCTGGATCTCACTCTTTATTGGACCAACCCCACATTTTGTAAATAATGTTTTGTAAGTGTGAGTTCGAATCTTGCAAACACAAACATTTCTTTTTGGCATTTCTTTGCTTGCATTATCGGATTTCCACTTTCTATTAAGTTGCTTATTGAATACTGCTAATTTATTATTGAATATTCCTTTTTCCAACTTTCTCTTTTAATTTTTGTCTGCTTTTATGTAATTCATAATTGTCTTAAAATAAATGTCACATTTAATTATTTTTTTTGGCTTCGCAAGGTTTGTGCATTTAGCCAGTATCAAGTTAAGAAAGTATTTTATTTTAGATACAGAATACTGTCAATTGTTTCCCATTAGAATGCAGATGTGACATATTCTTATGTTTTTGCAGTATTTGGCAGCAAATGAGTCGAGTCAGCCTTCTCGTCAAGCTTCGCTGAGGTAATCAATACTACGACAAAATTCTCAGTTTTATTTTACCGAGATCGCGTTTGTTTCAATGATTCACACCAATTTTACATCACAATATCCACTAGGAATCAATTTGCGAATAATAAAACAGCCACGGAACTTCACTCGAAAAAAGCCCGCCAAAAACTCCCTATAAATATTTTATCGATTCTTTTTTCATATGTTTGTAGAATACCTATTTGAAATGTTTAAAAAAAGTTTAATTTTCGATTTCATTTAACAAAAAGTAGTTTTAAACAGCAAAAGGAGGTCAAATTTGCTACTACCGTGGTTTTGGGAGTCATTCTCCCGTGATTGTTTTCATCCTGACTTGAAATAATAATTATTAATCATATTATTGGCAGCTGGATGGACATCAGCCTAATTATATTCTGAATTCAGGACTTAGATCGGCTCCTGAAACACCGATTTACGGAGTAGCAACGGACCTCCCAACATACAATTTCGAAATTTTCTTCACTAGAAAACTGGCAGGAAAACTTCGCTTGCGCGATGTAGGATTTCAACTTTAGGATTAAATTTCTCTTAACTCGCTATACTTTTGTTCTAGCAATTTTATTTTAAATGAAAGCTATGTCAACTAAGAATAATCACGTATTTTTTGTTTGTTCATAAAGTTTTTAATTTTGATTTTATTAAAAGGTGTTTTTTTCTATAGTCTTTTACGGTTTTTCCTGTAGGAGCGAAAAGGTAGAGAGATTTCCCTCAACAGTAGTTTAGATCGTTCTTATTGGGTCCTCAATTCATCTGTCAACGTTACTAGGTCCCGTGACGCCCATTTAACGATTAAAAGACAAGAAAAGTAATTCGATTTTGCAAGCATTTGAAAAGGATGGATGTATTTTCTCAACTCTCACCTCTAAAGAGCTTTTTCGGAGTTTTTCGACTATATTTCGCAAATTACAAATAAAACTACATTAAATTCTTGTTATTTACTAAAAATAGGACAAATAAAATAATTAAAAAGATAGGCTGAATTAATGAGGAATCATAATGTCTTTGCCTGTTAACTGTCAAATGTGAGATTTGCGCATGCGGGGTGGATTCATTTTCGGGACGCCATGTTTGGGAACGATTTTTGAATTTGCTATAAGCGAGGCATTATCCGTGTTAGTATTTTTAAAGAACGTTCACGTTCTAAAATCAGCCTCAATATGTCAAAAATATCTTTTACTTCATTTTGACATATTTTTGACTTTAATTCTCGCTGAGATGAGATAGCTACTTGAATTTTTATGTTTGGTGGTTTCTGATTTTTCTGCCTGTACATTTCACCTTGAATGACAAATGCTCCCAGAGTAATTTTGGAGTCCTTGTGGCGCCATCTACCTTCAATTTGTAGGTCATTCTTTGACTACGTAGTACTACATGTAGCTTTATAGATGTTTAGCGGCCTTTCATTTATGGTTCCCAAGCATGACATCACTACGCATGCGCCAATCTGACGTTTGAAAGTTGATGGAAAAAGCATAATGACACTCTGGTCATTCAGCCTACCTATTTCATATATTATTGTATTACTGAATTAATTAAAATTTTCACTTATAATACCACAAGAGCTTCAAAATTATCGGGTATTTCCGTTCGTTGCAAACAAATGAAGGAGTCAAGTTGACGATTTTATTTGTTTGCAGGGAACCTATCGGGAAATACCAGATAATTTTGAAGCTCGTGTGGTATTCGGGGGATTATTTTATATATAGCAACTACCAGAGAAAATTTTCAAAAAATTATCAGTATAATACCATGTAGGTTGTACCACGTGACGTCGAATGGTGCAATTCTATTGGTCGATATTTGGGTCGGAAAAATAATCATTTATATTTACAATATAAAGTCGAGAAAACTCTGAAAAACTCTCAGAGACAAGAGTTGAGAAAATTTTTCTTGCTTTTTTGTTGTTCGCAAAATTCTGTTACTGTCTCTATCTTTAAATGGGCGTCACAGTAGAGATAGTTGAACCAGTAATTTAAGGCGCAGTTATACGACTTTTAATGGTTTTTACTTGAACATCACGTCTAAACGACTAGTTTTATTTCTTTAAAAAAAATTTATGTTACTCTAGACAATTTTCGTCGTAATTTGATCTGAGAATATTTGATATTATATTTTTATAACATAGTGTAATTTTCTTTTATACTATAATACAATAGAAATAACTTAAAAGATATATATACAAACTAACAATAATACCTAACATGTACAAATGCGTATGAAAAAACAACTCACTGGGCATCAAAAAATTCATCCACATCGCTGTCAATGGAAAAAGTGCCCAGAACGCTAGCAGCATTGCCACGTTGAATAGCAATGCTGATTCGTTGGCCAAAGAAAAGCCCAGCCCTCTGGTCACGTGAAGAGTCGACTAACAGCTTGCTGATATGCCGGAAAACTCGATGAGCACTCGGACCCCATGGCCCTAGTGTTTCAACCCCAAACGGCTCAAACATGTAACTCCCAATAAGGTTGTTATATTTGCGCCGTTTGAGGTTTTCTGCACCTGCAGCAGCCGCCCCAGCACAGCCTGCCGTGCTAAGAAGATGGGATGGCGCAAGGGTGTCGACACATGTTGCATCCCACACCAAAAGCCTATCCAACTTCCAAGGCATTATGGTCATTCCGTCTGGCCTCTTCCCATCGTCACGTGCCAAGCCATTGGGTTCTAAAACAGCTGGCAACCCGCGGTGACAAGAGCCCGACGGATGATGTCATTAATGCTGGCGTGCCGTGCTATCCGACCAGCACTCCTACCGCAGGATAGGCCATGGTGTCCGAGGCGGTCGACTGCTTCACCGCATTGACAACGATGTGGAGCTCCACTCGGAGCACCCAGCATTACATAGTGTAATTAATTTGTAAAGTTATGTCTAACGCGGATAAAAAATTTAGAATCACGCAAAAACTATAAAGCGTATTTTTATGAAACCTTCACCATTTGAAAGATAATTTAATTATTTATAATTTAGTCTCAGTGTTTTATTTTAATACCTGTTGTTATAAGTGTAATAAATTAATAATCCGTTTAATTTCGGACAGCGCTCCTTGATGGGCGAGTCCTATTACTGGGTGGACGTACGACGCGTTACGGGAGCTCAGCAAAGAACACGCAAGCTAACCACTCAAGGTCATTGGCAGTTAATAGCGCCTTAACTAAGTAGTAACAGCCTAGATACCACTTCGACTGTCAAGCATGTGCTTGACAGTCAAAGTGGTATCTAGGCTGTATGAATATTGAAAAAAATTAAACAAATTGGCGGCACCATTAGGTATCTAAGTGTGGTCGTATTTTTGAAGTGAAAACTTCTTTAGGCGCGTTTGGCATTTTTGAGATGGGAAAAAACAATTAAACTTGCGCGCGCATTTTTGTTGAAGTTTTTTGTTCTTCTGACGGTACTCCTTGAGTGCCAGGTTTTTGTAACATGACATGATCATGTGGGAAACCTACTAAAATAAAAGTCTTGAGGTGATTTCAAAAATGTATCTTACTAAAATGTAGGAAAAAGAAAACAAATAATCAATCTGCCCGCGCCTTTTCCCAACTACCTCGTGGTCGGCTTCCAGTCTAAGCGGATGAATTTGAATACCAGTATTTTACATGGAGCGACTGCCTATCTGACCTCCACAACCCAGTTACTGGGTAATACGATACCCATTCGAAAGACGGGTTGTCAGACTTTCGGGCTTCTGACGACCCGTAACGACTGTCAAAAATCCACGATTGACAGCCGGGACCAACGGCTTAACGTGCTTTCCGAGGCTCAGAGGAGTCTCGGTATGTAAAGATGGTCACCCATCCATGGACCAACCCCGGCAAGCGTAGCTGAACCTGATAGATTGAACCGTGCGGCTGTTATTACCTTAGCCAGGAGCTCCTAAAAAAAAAAACTTCTGTAAAAAGCAACTAAATAGTTCCAAACAAGTTTCTTTTGAAGCAGTGTGATGCGGTTCGCATGAAATCTGCAATTAAACTAAAAACTAATAATTACTACGTTTTTAAGGGTTCTATACTTTTTCTTTCATAATTATTAATGTATATATTTACGAGTATCTATTATATATTTATTGTATATATTATTTTAAATATGTTGGCCCGTAGGTTTGCAAGATGTACGAGACCGGTCAAGATCACCCTTTTCAAGGCTTATTGTCAGTCTTTTTACACATGCAGCCTGTGGGTCAAGCATACGCAGAGGGCCTACAACGCTCTTCGGGTCCAGTACAACAACGCCTTCCGGGTGTTGTTGGGGCTACCGCGATTCTGTAGCGCGTCAGCCATGTTTGCTGAATCTACTACAGATAGCTTTTCAGCAATCATGAGGAAAAGAACGGCATCATTGTTACGCAGGATTCGTGGGATTGCCAACGGCATACTGAAGGTGATCGGGGATAGGCTGGACGGCGTTTTCCTGGAGTATTGGACCCGTATGCACAGCTACGGGTCTGATACTGCAGGAAAATACATGAATTAAATTGTATCCTAGTGTAGATTTTATTTTGTTTGTTTTTAACTATAAGTAAGTACTAACATAGTTACGTAAGTTGTATCACTAACAAAATATGGAGCAAGTTTCCGAAATAAACGTTTTATTATTATTATTATTATAAATAGTACAAGTAAGACTACCTACAGTACTGTATTTCCTTTTCTCTTAAAAATCCATCCAAAGGTTAATAATAATAATAATATTCCACAACTATCACACAACGCCATCTAGTCCCAAGCTAAGCAGAGCTTGTGTTATGGGTACTAGACAACTGATAAACATACTTATATATTTCTAAATACATACATATTATAGATAAATTACACCCAGACACAGAACAAATGATCGTGCTCATTCAAAGGTTGTCTTAAAAAGATCGCTTTCAGCGAAAAGGCCGCCCATTCTGAAACCCTGTTTTTTTTTTGGGTTGGGAAATCCTAATCGTATGACTTCTCGCGCTCTGAGTGGAGCGGGAGGGCGTGTCAGACTCTTACTGACTAAAACCCACCCCTGTTCCTTCCTTGCCTGAGTGCCCAGGGGAGCGGTAACTTGTTACGAATGTATCCGCTACCCCTTGGCATGCAGGCACCGGCCTTGATGGGCCCCGTCAGTAGTAGCTGACATTTGACTGGCCTGTTGGTCTAGTGGTTAGTGACCCTGACTGCTATGCCGGAGGTCGTGGGTTCGATTCCCACCCAGGACAAATGTTTGTGTAATGAGCACGATCATTTGTTCTGTGTCTGGGTGTTATTTATCTATAATATTTATTTATTTATTTATTTATGTACACAAAACACAAGAGCAAAAAAAAATAACAATTACAGAAACAATAGTACAAAGGTGCTGCTTATTTCTAAAGAAATTTCTTCCAGCAGACCTGCGACTGGAAAGTTGGATATGAAACGTAGACACAGTGTGTATAAACAAATAAAGACTATAAACCTAACTAATTCAGACATAAAAATAAAAATACAATAAAAGGAAATAAAAGAAATATATATATATGTAATAATAAATAAAATACATACCTATAATAAATATCACTATGGGATGATAGAGAGGTAATGCTCTTTGACCAGTTTTCTGAACTGATGTATGTTATTAGAGTCACGAATGTTAGGTGGAAGTGAGTTCCACAATCGTACCGCATGAACAGAGAAGGAGTGGGAATAGGAATGGGTTTTATGGGATGGGAAATTAAGATGATGCTTAAGGTGGGATCTACATGGGGCATCGGCAGGGCGAGTGAACGAAAAACGATCACGCAGGTAGCCAGGGTACTTAGGGTTGAAAAGGATGTTGAACAGGAGACATAATATCCGGGTGTTCCTTCGAAGACGGATTGGGAGCCACTTGAGATCCTTGCGGAACTGAGAGACATGGTCGTATTTCCTCAGACCAAAAACAAACCGAATGCACAGATTTTGCAAGCGCTCAAGCTTATTTATGATTTATGTATTTAGAAATATATAAGTATGTTTATCAGTTGTCTAGTACCCATAACACAAGCTCTGCTTAGCTTGGGACTAGATGGCGTTGTGTGATAGTTGTGGAATATTATTATTATTCCAATTATTTAATCTTATATACGTATGTGTAATACTTACATATAAAAACATAAATAAATACAAAAACATTTAAAAATATAAAAAGTAGTAGCCCACCGGTATCGGGAATAGGGTCCAAGCTACCGGTGGTCAGGGCTCCTGAGAAAGGAATCTCCTAACAATACGAGCCGTGTCCAGGAGTACTGCTTTCTGGATCAAGCCCTTGATCCAACTGCCTAACGAGAGCCTCCTGAGATGTTGGTCGAGGCTCTTGGCAATTAAGCCATTGGCCGTCACAACTGTCTCCACCTCCCACATGTCGACAACCTCGCGAGCCAGATCAAGATACTTTGTTTTTTTATCTCTCTCAGCCTTCACGAGGTTCTCGTCATGAGGGACAGCTATATCAACAATCATTGTGCGACGCTCTTGTCGATCTATCACCACTATGTCAGGCTTATTGGCAACAATAGTCCTGTCAGTGATGATAGATCGATCCCAATATAACGTGATATTGCCATTTTCGAGAACTGGGTCGGGCTCATACCTTTAATACGGTACTTCAGATTCCACAAGATTGTATTTAAGAGCAAGTTGCTGGTGGATAATCCTGGCTACAAGGTTGTGTCTATGCAAATAGTCTCCGTTAGCTAGACGAGAACAACCAGAAATAATGTGTCGTATTGATTCTCCGGGCCGGTGGCATGCCCGACAGATGTCAACCGTACCGTCCTTCACAATATATTTCCGGTAGTTATTCGTCATAATAACTTCGTCCATAATCGCACAGACAAAACCTTCGGTTTCCCCGAAGAGGTCACCAAAGCGCAGCCAGGATACGGACGCTAAGATATCTACATCGGGCCCATGTAGGACCCGGTAAAAGCGCCCGTGAAGCTCCTTGCTCTGCCATACTTCCCTGCGGTCATTAGTATCCAGTACTGTAGGTTTGCGCCAGTTCTCTTTTGCCAAGGAGAGCGGGGTGAGGCCCTTGTCCACAGCGACCACATCTCGATGCATACCCACGTCAGCTTTGAGGAAGTACTCCCTAAGGCTGCATACCTCGCGGTTGTGTAGGGTCTTAGCATTTAAGAACCCACGACCCCCACACTTCCGCGGGATATACAGCCTCATCACCGATGATCGTGGTGATGATCCGATTTGCAGTCAGCAGTGTGCGGACCCTCCTATCCAGGGCGTCAAGTTCCTATTTAGTTATTATTATTATTATTATTATTATTTCTTTGAGGCGCGCGTGGAGCACTACACGCCGTCATCTCACGGGCCTTGTGCTGACCGGACGGCGAGCTACCCATTACTCGTCGTCCGCAGGCCCGCGTCTGCCGGAGATCGTCCTGCGACCGGCAGGCTGCAGGGGGTGTGAGGGCCACTCCGTTGAGCCTCCTTCACCCATTCCGCCTCCTCCTTCGCGAGCATTACTGCTTCTCAGAAGGAGGAGACTGCTTCCTATGCCCTCTCGCTCCGTACCATGGCCTGGACTAGGGCTGGACGCGAGAGGTCGCTGCCACCTATCGCATCCACGAGGACACGGCGGTGCTCCGCCCAAGCGGGGCAGACCTCCACCGTACGTTTCACCGTGTCCTCTGGGCGATCCGCGCAGTGGTGACATCCAGGCGTTTCCACCCTATGTAATGTTTTCTTCATTTATATTTTCTGTAATTTATATGGTGTACATAATAAAGAGTATTCTACTCCCAACTGCATCAGACTGCTTGAAAAATAATTTGATTTGCACTTTTTAGTTTCTTTTTTGCAGTCGGGATTTCTGAAAATATGCAATTTTGAGGGACTAACAAAGTTTTAAGACCAATGAATATTGTTCAACAATATTTTCACCAATGTCCAAATTCAAAATTCAAATTCAAATTCTCTAGGAGAGGGGAAGACCACCTTAATATTATCCTTTTTAATTTATGTCCATGACAAATTATTATTGTGAAGTTGGATTTCAACTTGTTAAAATATAATTTTTAACCCCCAACACATAAAGAGGGGGATAAGTTTGACCACTATGTATGTCTCTGTCTGTGGCACCGTAGCTCTTAAACTGATGATCCGATTTTTATATTTGAAACCAGGTTTTCTAACAATTTTTCTTAAAGGCCTACCTCTGCTTTAGTGGCTCCCTGCCTACTACTTTTGATACGAAACATTCTGAGACCTGTTTTAGCAACGTAAAAATACTTTATCCTCTTTGTAACAAACGTGACGTTGGATTTTTTAATATTTATTTTCTATGTTAGGCTACGATTTTTTATTCAATGAGGGCGCCACTTGGCTGGTAGTAGGGCCTTAAGATAAGTCCACTGATGTATTTCAACAACGATAAAAGTATACGTACTTTATTTATTTTTCCGGTAAGTAAGGTCAAAGAAAGATCTCAAAAATGTTACGTGTTACCGATTTTTTTTTATACGGAACAGAATCATTTAAAGTACTACCTACGCAGTATGCATTCATTGGTATTAAATAACAACTCAAATAGCCATTCAGCAAAGTAAATAAAAAAGTAACAATTAGTACGTACGTACCGAATACTACTTCATTAGACAGTCAATACAGATCGACCCAAAGGGGTCAATCTCTTTCAAAGATTCAGTTTCGTATCTTAGATAAATTGGAACTACGCCCTGAAGCTTATAAGTGAGCCGTTGCAATGAAACCATAGCGCGATCTAACTCGCTCTCAACGCCATCTATCGAGCTTAGAGACAACTCTGACATCAAAGAGATTGCACCAAATGCTGCCCAGCCATGGCAGTACTACCAAATTACTTCTTACATCAATATACTTAAAAACTTTTTTTTTTTTAATACAATCGACTTTCAAAAAAATGCAAAATCACTTAAATTTCGGCAGTCGGTGTTTCTAGTTTAAAAAAAAAGTTTCTTCGTTATTTGACATCGACATTTTTTATTTTTCACTTTTTAGTTGTTGTAACCCATAACAATAAATGCACGAGTATGCCAATCACTATAAAGAATATTCCAATCGGATCACGTGTGCCTATAAAGTTTGAAGAGTTCCCTTGATTTCTCTAGGATGCAATCATCAGATCCTGACTGGACCACCGCGGCAGTATACCTCACTTTAAAAAAAAAGCAGAATTTTCCAAATCAGTCCTGGCGTCGAGTAATCGGGGAACATACTTTTATTTTTTATTTTAAAGCAAAAGATTCCGATGAATTGAAAACGTCCTCGTTTTTTGAAAAGTATTTGAAAACAAATGGTGTTAACGTCTCGACTCTTATTCTGCAGTCCTTAAGCTAAAGTGCCGTTATATGACATTTGGCGAGTTTTTAGGGTTCCGTACCAAAATGGTAAAAAGGAATCCTTGTGGTGCGACTTAGTCTGTCTGTCTGTAGATCCGTCTGTCACAGCTAGATATCTCAAGAACTACTAATGCTATCAACTTGAAATTTGGAATAGTTGTAGATGACGTTTGCCCAACTATTTTGCAAATAAGATTTTTTTTTTTTGCAACAGACTGAAAGTGTGTCATTAAAATTGGAAGTGGGGATACTAGGGCATGTGGGGTAAATATGAAAGAGCGCTGTTTGCACAATCTCAAACATTTTTTCTTAGGCTGCATGGTTTTCGACTTTTGATGAAAAATGTAAAAAAATACCGTCCTCCCCGTTTTCACCGAAGTTTGCATAGAGAAAAATCTGAAGTAATTATATGTAATAGAAGTTTATGTAAAGATTACAGAAAAAATAAAACGATGTTTCTGAATAGCACACTTTTTCAGAAATCATCAACAAAAATTACATTAGTTCCACTATCGATCAAGAGATGGCGCTAACCTAAAACTGCAACTGTACGTAAAGTAACACATCCAAAATATTTAATATAATGATACGGAACCCTCGGTGCCCAAGTCTAACTCGCTCTTGACCGGATTTTTTTTCTGCCACAGTAATCTTCAAATCAGCCTAAAGTTCCCTATCGATTTGTCCAGGCAGTATTTTTCTGCTATCAATACTTTTCGAGAAAAAAAACTTTTCTACAAAAAAAAAAACAACCGACTTCCAAAACAGAAAATACACTAAAAATAACTTTAATTTCGGAAGTCAGTGTTTTTATTTTATTTCTTCGTTATGAAGTCGGTTGTTTTTTTTTTGTAAAAAAGTTTTTTTTGTTCACTTTTTAGTTGTTATACCCCAGAACTCAAAACTCCAATAACATGGAACGTGGAATTTAAACATACTCGTAATTGGAGAAATCCAAAACGTCATCTAGGTATACGTATTTTTCGTTTTTGTTCAGTTTTTCAAAAAACGCTAAAGCAATTTCGATAAATTTTATATAAGACGACCTCGGGAATATATTCTTTCGGATAAAAAAAGAATTTTGAAAATTGGTCCACAAATAATAGAGAAATCGATGGACATACATCACACAAGTCACCGTTATGTTCCCTTGATTTCTATGTAGGTACGTCAACGTTGCTTTTTTGTGCGAAACTCAAACTCTGACTTTTTATTATTATACGCTCGCGCTGGACCACTATTTCACCTGATGGTATTTGTCGACGATAGAGCACGATTGCCTAGAAGTAACCTATTTATTTCCTAGCCAAGAGGATCATCGGCAATGATAGGCTCGTCGAGTCAAAGCTCCAATGTCTTGAGCATAGACGCTGAGTTGCTAGCCTGTCGGTTTTCTATCGGTTACATTTTGGGGAGTGTGCGACGGAATTGCGTAATTTAATTCCGCCAAGCCCGTTCCATCAACGGACCACAAGACGTACGGCGATGTGCCACCGGTTCATGGTGGACATCCCATCCACACACACAAAACGTTTTAAGAACACATTCATTGTGCGTACAGCTAGGGAGTGGAATTCCCTGCCGGAGTCTGTGTTTCCTGATAGCTACAACCTGGGAGTCTTTAAGTCAAGAGTGAATAGGTTACTTCTAGACAAGCGTGCTCCATCGTCGACCACATCATCGCTTACCATCAGGTGAGATAGTGGTCAAACGCGTGCCTATCAATAATAAAAAACAATAATGCTCTTGGCTTAAAGACCCCCAGGTTGTACTTTGTCGACGATGGTGGTGTGGATGGTTTAATATAGGGCTGCCATCACCTAAATTGCCGACCCCGGACAAACACTTCAAAAACCCCGGACATTTGGATGAAATTCAGTATTTATCCCGGACATCCCAGAAAAAAAAATAACAATAAAAATAAAATGTATTCATTTAAACAGCTTGTTTGCTAGTTATTTAACAATGTTTGACACAATCAACTTAAACTAATGTTTAACAAATAAAATAGTCAACATTTTACACTCTTCTATTTATGAGGTATTTAAAAAATATATAATTATAATTTTTGGTTTTTTAACTATCAAATAAACTACATACATATGTCTCAACAAATTTTATGTCATATATTATGTAGTTCCGTTGGGTAGGTTAAGTACCTATCCAAACCCTAAGGTATTCATAAATTCTAAATTAAAAATTAGTAACAAGTTAAAATTATAACGAGATCAAAATCAACACAAAAAAAAATAAAAAAATATTTTTTTTTACATATTTTGGTATTTTTCAGACTTTCCAATTTTCTTTAAAATATCTTTCTTTTCCAACAAGAATTTGTAAAAGTCGGAGCAACTTAGGTCCTTAAAATTATATTTAATTTTGATCAGAGAAGAAACCGTGTGTGTGTTTAGCGAGTTTCTCTCCTTCGTCCATTGCTGCGAGATTAGTGAAAAGACTCTCTACGTTCGCATTGTGAGCTGGTATACAAAAATAATATTGTGCAATTTTAAGAAGTTCAGAATATAAATGGGCATTAGGCGTTTTAAAAAAATTCAGCCATAGCTGGTTTGCGCTTAACAGTTTATCTCCGTCACTAAGGCTCAAGCTAAAAGCTTTTAAATTTACCCATTCGTCAATTAACTTCGTGTCATCGATTTTATTACGAATGAATTTTTAACTAAGATTTGTTTAGATTTATCGCTTATCTTTTAATTAATTGGGAATCCCCTGACACTAAAAGTGTCCGGGTTTCACCCGGACACATTTTGCCGGCCCCGCCCGGACGCTCCCCGGACGCCCTCTAAACTAGGACAAATCCGGGGAAACCCGGACGGATGGCAGCCCTAGTTTAATAGCATATGAATGAACAAACCCTCTCTTCCACGTTGCTGAACGTGGAGTCCGACGTGATGATGAGAGGATCGTTGCAGAACCCTCCGAAGCAGAACCCCGGAGGAGACCAGTACCCGTCGAACAGCTTATGCGTGTAGATATCTGTGCTGGAACCTGGAATATTCATCATTGCGTTATTTATAAGGATACCAAATTCCGTTACAGGATTTATTTATTTATTAAGGCAAACCAACAGTATTTGCGTAGAACACATCTTAGGTATTTTTTTTTTATTATCGTGGGTGCGTTCACAAACATGTAAACTTACATACACAAGACAACCAGACCCGGAACAACTATCCGTAATCAAATCAAATCAAATCAAATCAAAATATTTATTTGCAAGAAATACATTTTTTTTTTACAAAGGAAGATCTTATGTCCTATTAAGTAATTATATTCTGCCTGCAAGCAAGCGTGCAAATTATTTTTATCAATGTCACACATCATGCGATAAGTTTCTTATTATCATATATACAATTTTCAATCATTCAATTAACTTCATTACTAAATAAAAATTTACCGTCATACATTCATTAACTAATTAAATTATTAACATTATTATTATTTCTTAACTGCATAAATTCTCTAACGCTATAGAAACAGTTCTTTTGTAGCCATTCTGTCAATTTTGTCTTAAAAATATTACCCTGTAAAAGTTTATATTCATTTGGAATGTTATTATAAATCATTACACACATATTGTACACGTTTTTCTTATAAATATCTTTATGACTTGGTGGTTGATATAATAGGTTTTGAAATTTTGCCCTTTTTTGCCTTGGTAGAACCTCACTACGTTGCCTGAAGTAATACATGTGGCTTTTTACAAAAATGCAGATATCTTTTATATATATACAGGGCAGTGGAAGAATTTTATTCCTTTGAAATAGAGGTTTACAGCTATCTAAGAACCATGCCTTGTTTATAACCCGGATGAAACGTTTCTGAAGTTTGAAAACTCTGTCGACATCAGTCGAATTTCCCCACATTATTAGTCCATAGCTTAATACAGATGACACATAACCATGGTAAGCCGAAAGAGCAGCTTCTACGGAAACATTTTGTCTTAGCTTTTTTAATGCAAACACAAACCTATCAAGTTTCTGACAAATATGTTCCACATGACTTTTCCAATTTAGATGTTTATCTACTATAAGTCCTAAAAATTTTAATTCATCCACTCGTTGTACCTTTTCATCTTTATAAATTATATCCAAAGCTAATTGTTTGGAATTATAGGATTGAAATTGTATTAATTTTGTCTTACTAATATTTATTTTTAAATTATTACTTTCCATCCAACTTATTATGTCGTATAAGGTCTTTTCGATAACCGATTTGTAATTGTTTTCATCCTGACATTTTATAACAACTGTAGTATCATCAGCGAAAAGGATACATTTCTGCATAGTGGCCTCTGGAAGGTCATTTATGTAAAGCAAGAAAAGTAGAGGGCCGAGAATGCTACCTTGAGGCACTCCACACTTATTTACTAGTGCTATTGAAGTGAATTTATCTTTAGAATACATTATGTTATTCGTCTTTACAACTTTACGAATTTCTGTACGCTGTTTTCTGTCACTTAGATAGCTAGATAGCCATTCATATGCTTTTCCTCTTATGCCGTAGAATTCCAACTTCTTTAAGAGCTTAGAATGGTTTACAAAATCAAAGGCCTTAGTCATATCTAAAAATAGAGACACCACTGGATCGCCATTATTTAGGTTTTCTGTCACAAGCTTCATCAAGTTAAAAATCGCAAGAGCGGTTGACCTACCTTTACGGAAACCAAATTGCTCTTTGCATAATATATCATGCGTACAGAGAAAATGATTTAGCCTGGTAAGCATAGCCTTCTCCAAAATTTTAGACATAGTGGGTAGTATGGTGATAGGCCGATAGTTATTAGGGTCTGACTTATTTCCCTTTTTAAATAGTGGTTTCACAATAGCCATTTTGAGCTGGTCAGGAAATACACCTTCCAAAAACGATAAGTTTATAACATGTACTAGTGGATAACATATCCAACTAGCACAAGCCTTCAAAACTTGTGTGGCGACGTCGTCATATCCACTAGTTTTGCCATTATTTAGGGACATTATGATTTTATATACTTCCATTGCATCTACAGGATTCAGGAAAATAGTATTTTGATTTTTATTATTTTGATTAAGCTTAGTATCATTAGAATTTACTGGCTGATTAGATGTCAAATTAATAAAATAGTCATTAAATATATTACAAATGTCTAATGGATTATTATATGTCACATTATTAAAATTTATTTCGTCAATGTCATTTTTATACAAGTCATTATTATTTATTGTTGAGGAGATAGCATTCCAAGTAGCTTTACATTTGTTTTTATGCTTTTTTATACGTCTTGTAATCAGAAGTTTCTGAGCTCTCTGCGTACATCGTTTAAACAAACGAGTATAAAGTTTGTAATGTTTCTCATTCTGTTTTTTATTAATTTTACTAGTTTTGAATTTTAGGTACAGGTGACGTTTTGTTTTGCTAGACTTCATAATGCCTTTTGTTATCCAATTTTGTGTGACTGGTCTATTATTTACTTTAACTTTAATCACGGGAAAGCACAGATTGTAATATAATGTAAATGTTTCATAAAACTGATTAAAGGCTTCTGTTAGAGTGTCTGAATTAAAGCAAGAAAAGTAGGCCATACAAGTATTTGTTCCGTGCGGGAATCAAACCCGCGACACGCAGCGCATCAGCTAATCGCTAACCAACTATTGACCGTAGTCATACATAGTCGCCAATTACAGGTAAACCAGCATTCACGGAAAAATAAAAGAGATAACACAACAAAATAAAAAAAAACAGCCAAGTGCGTGACACTTAGGGTTCCGTGACGAATATTGATATTTGTTAGTAAAGTATACGTAATAATAAACATTATCAGCAAAGAAGGATGGCGTGTTTGGCCCCACATTATTTATAAATTAACAAAGAGCCATTCACTTGTAAGTGTATATTTATTATAAATGAGTGTTTATAAGAGGATTATATAAAAAGTATTGAGTCACTAGAAGATGGGAATCAAAAGTTAGAAAAGATTTTTATTTACTTAAAAATGAGTCACTAAACGCACGGTAACGCACCATGTTATTGTGTGGCAGTTACTAAACGCACCATGTTTCGAATTACATTCCAACCTTCTCATAATATGATTTATGTTGTTACTATTGTCAACGTTTAATTAGATAAATCTTATAATTAGATAATCTTAATAATCTGAGATAATCTTTTAATTAGATAAATAATATATTAAAGATTATCTAGGAACAAACAGTAACAAGATAAAACAAATATACTATTACTGTATCAGTATTTATTACAATCATCATCCTCCTGCCCTTATCCTATTTTTTATCCACAACCTGTATTTTAAAATCTCAAGCAAAATATAAGATTTTTGTATGTAAATATTATTTTATTCAACAAACCTTTTGTTTAAAAATCCAAGTCCTTAATCTATACTAATTAAAAAAAAAGTAATATTATAAAGAGGAAAGATTTGTTTGTTTTTAATGGATAAACTCTAAAACTATCCAACCGATTTCAAAATTCTTTTACCCATATAAAGCTACGTTATCATAGAGTAATCATATTCTATGCTAATATTATAAAGCTGAAGAGTTTCATTGTTGTACGCGCTAATCTCAGAAACTACTGTTCGAATTGATAAAATATTATTGTGTTGGATAGCCCATTTATCGAGGAAGGCTTTAGTTAATATATCATCATGCTGCGATCTACGGGAGCGGAGTAGTAACTAAAGATGCGGGTGAAACCACGAGGGACAGCTAGTATAGGTTATATAACATCGCGCTATGTCCTACGAGAGCAAAGCAATAACCAATTTCAAAACATAACGCAGGTGAAACCACGAGGAACCAGTCTTTAGAAGGGATCTTGGTCGCAACTAGACACGTTGAGTCAATTAAACTTAAATCTACATAAATTCTAACTAAGCTGAGACATCGTCTCATCTAGAGACTATGTCTCAGCTTAGTTTTTAGCCAATAATTATTATAGTTTCATTCGTTCTTCAAATTAGTCAACCTATGCTATATTCTAACTTTAGTTCCTAGCTCCCAGACGTATTTTTTATTTTAAGTAGGCAAGTCTAGATAGGTACCTCCTACCTATATATTCTCCAGTCAGATGCAGTAACCACTATAGTGTATTTCTATTCCGATTGAACACCTTTTTGATACTAATAAGCGTTATTTGATTAGTTTTAGGTTATAACGCTTTAGCTTGCGTATCTTTTTTCTCCCATCTTCTACAACTTACTGCCCATTGGCTTTTTTGCTAGTTTTATAAAGTTCTATCACTAGTTATAAGTTTCCATACTGCACGTTACTCCTAACAGTGGGTCCAATTCTACATACATTCTCGCCAGCCTCCTTTCAGGTTCATAGGTCAATGGGAAGTTAAAAAGTTCTTCGTAACAAAATTTTGTGACAGACGAATGACGGACAGACAGATGGACACGTGAGTGACAATAATAGGACTCCGTTTGGACCCTACGGGTACGGAACCCTTAAACCCAGCCAAGTGCGTGTCGGACTTCACACATTGAGGGTTCCGTATCATATGAGGGAATTCAATTTTTGGTATTTGTTCTAGTAAAATATACGTATTATTAAAATCACCAAATTTCAAGTTCATAGGTCAATTCCCCCCCTTATTTCCGAAACCACCAGGCCCAAAACTTTGACAAAAATACAGAATGTAGTTCTTTACTTATGAATTACAGGAAAATCCATAAGAAGTACCTACAGGGTGTAACGGAAAGGTGTGGTTATATTTTGGGAACTGTGTCTGCCCATCGATATGAACAACTTTCTCTAAGAAAAAATAGAAAACTCCCAAAAAAAAAATAATTGGACTTTCCATACAAAGTTATCATCAGCTGATCAATATTTGTATGGGAGGTAAAAAAATTTTTGAGAATTTCCTCGAATTGTCTTGAACAAAGTTGTTCATATCGATGGGCAGATGCAGTCCTTAAAATATGACCACACCTTTCCGTTACACCCTGTATATGTAGCTTAAACCTGAAAAAATATGATTTGTCCGGAACCCTTTGCACGCGAGTCCGACTGGCTCTTGGCCGTTTTTCTGTTCTAACGGGAACAGAAATACACATTCTGTGAAAATTCCAAATGTCTACTTATTACGGATCATGAGATACAGAAAGCTGACAAACAGACGGACAGCGAAGGCTTAGTAATAGGGTCTCGTTGATTACCCTTCGGATACGGAACCCTAAAAAGGGCGGTAGTCAGGCCGATAGGCGGATGTTTATTGGGTATAAAAATAGTAATTCTATTTAGTCCGTAAGTTAGCTTATCAAAAAATATTAGACACGTATTATTTGCTTTACCACACCAATAAAAAGTGACAAAGATAAAACGCATCAAAGTTCAGGAGTGGGGCTTGTTACGTCACTAAACGGTACAAAGTGTATCGAGGTGTGACGTCACGCGAAATTGTATCGCACTGTATCGTCCTCATAATTAGCCTCATATGTAAAAGTAATTGAATAGGAATAAATTAAGATTTATTCCTATAAATATACGTTTATAAATGAACGGCTTATTAGTGAGTAGACCTAAGGGTCTACTCACTAATAAGCCGTTCATTTATGTACCTACCTTACCCCAGTCTTTATAATATTTAACTTACCCAAATCATCGCTTCCCCGCCAGACAAACTCTAAAGACCTAGATTGCATTCTGGTCAGCTCGTCATCGAAACTGATCGGATTGATGAAGTGTCCATCGAAGCCCATCTGAGCCATTAGAGAAGCAAACTCCTTGGAATGCCCGAACACGTCAGCCTGCCAGGTTACTAATGGCCGTCCACATTCTAGGAACGTAGAATTCATTTTTCTGAAAATATAAAATAAAAAATAATAAACTCAAACAATAAACTTTTACATAAAAAATGTATTTTTATTCGTGCGAGTGTTTGAAAGAGTCATCCCGACCCTGGAACGCACGGGAAACTGAAGGAACAGGGGTGGGTTTTAGTCAGCTAAAGTCTGATACGTCCTCCCGCTCCACCCAGAGCGGGAGAAGTCATTAGATGATTTCATAAAAAAAAACTGGCCATGCGCGTGTCGGATTTTGCACATTAAGGGTTCCGTATCAAATATTGGTACTTTCTTAATTCTTAATTCTTTATTGTACACCAAAAATTTCACATAGTATTTAGTGGTTACACAATGCATGTACAAAGGCGAGCTTAACTCAATGTTGAGTTTTCTCCCAGCAAACCTTTGAGTGATAGAGAAAGATCACATTTGAGGGTAGGATCCAGTGCACAAAACATATAAACCTACATAAATAATTCCAAATATATATTATACCTACATACTAATAAATACCAATATATACTAATATTATGTCAATTTGAAAGGAAGTGTTCTTTGATTTTCTTCTTGAAGACATCTAGTGAAGGACTGTCGCGTAGTGAGTGTGGGAGAGAGTTCCAGAGACGCACTGCAGTAACAGAAAAGGAGCCATTATAGCGGCTGGAAGTGTGACGTGGAGTACGAAGGAGAAGAGAATTGACAGTGCGACAGGATTTACCCCTCGGGATGAAGTACTCAAACCGTTCACGAAGGTATTGAGGAGAAGAAGGATTGTGCAGGATAGTATAGAGAAGAGATAGGGTATGGGTATCTCGCCGACGCCGAATCGTCAGCCACCTCAATTTGGTCCGAAACTCCGACACATGGTCGTATTTGCGGAGGCCAAAAATGAAGCGGATGCACAAGTTCTGCAGTCGCTCGAGTTTATTTAGGAGTACCTCCGTAGCATCTAGAAAACAGACATCCGCATAGTCGATAAGCGGTAGGAGAAGAGATTGAGCAAGAGTGACCTTAGTGTGAAATGGTAAGAATTTTTGGAGACGTTTAAGAGACTGAAAAGAGTAGAAGACCCTCTTACTAACATCTGCAATATGTACTTCCCAAGAGAGGTTAGTGTCCATATGGACGCCTAGATTTTTAGCGCTTTTCGAGTACAATATGGGCATCGAATCATACACTACCGGCGGGAGAGACTGGTGATCTAATTTTACCCGACTACTTTTTACTTTTTACCCGACTGCGCGATACAAGGGAGGGTAATGTGTTTATGAGCCTTTTTTTTGTATGTATGTATGTTTGTGCCTTTGTGGCACTATAGAAACTAAACGCGTGAGCCGATTTTGATAATTCTTACGTCAATTAGACGCTTTTTTTTTTTTTTTTTTTTGTGGGGTGGGAAATCATCCTATGACTTCTCCCGCTCTGGGTGGAGCGGGAGGGCGTGTCAGACTCTTACTGACTAAAACCCACCCCTGTTCCTTCCTGCCTTTGAGTGCCCAGGGGCGAGGTAACTCTGTTTCGAATTTATCCTCAACCCCCGGGCAGGCATCGGCCCTGACGGGCCCCGTCTCTTGCTGACAACTCTTTGAGGCGCGCGTGGAACACTACGCGCCGTCGACTCTCGGGCCTGGTGCTGATCGGACGGCGAGTTACCCACTACTCGCCGTCCGCAGGCCCGGGTCTACGGTGGCCGGAGATCGTCTCGCGGCGCCGGAAGGCCCCGGCGTCTCCTGAGGCGGCTGCTGCTGAGGGCGTGAGGGCGACGCCGTTGTTGGTGCTCTCTCACGCGTCCCGCCTCCGCCTTCGCGAGCATTACTGCTTCGCAGAAGGAGGAGACGGCTTCCCATTCCCTCTCGCTCCGTACCATGGCCTGAACCAGGGCAGGGCGCGAGAGGTCGCTGCCGCCTATCGCATCCACGAGGACACGGCGTTGCTCCGCCCAAGCGGGGCAGACCTCCACCGTATGCTCCACCGTGTCCTCGGGGCGATCCGTGCAATGGAAACACCCGGGCGTCACCTCCCGCTTGATCCGAAACAGGAACCTCCCGAAACAACCGTGTCCGGTGAGGACCTGCGTCAGGCGGAAGGTGAGGGCGCCGTGAGGTCTCTCCAGCCAAGCCTCAAAGAGGGGCACTACCGCCGCAATGGTGGCGTGCCCAGCGCGGGGTTGTGACAATCGCTGTCTCCACGTCGCCATGAGATCCTGCCGGAGCTCTGTCCGCCGAGCCGCGAGTTGTCGCGGCAGCGGAGTTTCGCCCCGGCGTTTCGCCTCCTCGCGCTCCTCGTAGAGGTACGCGAGGATTTGTCAATTAGACGCTAACGCGTTAATTAACGCGCTAATTTAACGCGTTATTTATTCGTCGTCCTAATCTTGCGAGTTCTACTAACATGACAGTAATCAAAATACAATATGACGACAACCAGATGCCATATTGTAAAAATATATTTTTGGAATTGCCTACTAAAATGTAGAAAATAAAAAATAAAGATATTTTTTAAAAACCCGACTGTAAGAAACAACTAAAAAGTTCCAAACAATAAGTCAAAGTGACTTATTGTTTGGAACTTTTTAGTTGTTTCTTACAGTCGGGTTTTTTGAAAATGTGCATTTTTTTTAGTAAAGTATACGTAATAAAAAATATTATTACCAAATTTCAAGTTCATAGGTCAATGGGAAGTCAAAAATTCATCGAAATAAAATTTTGTGACAGACGACGGACGGACAGACGCACGGACACGTGAGTATGACAACAATAGGACTCCGTTTTGACCCTTCGGATACGGAACCCTGAAAAGAACCCCACCTTCAGCAGTCGAGGTTGTGACTCAAACCTCAAACTGTAAGTGAAATAGTTGGTGATAGCGAGGTAGCAAACAGGTGGCCTCACCACAAAAAACAACCTATACCGATGTAGAAGCTGGTATTCTTCTTCTCCTGACATTGTCATACGAAGGTACAACTCTAATAGATTAAGACTTCAAGAGAAGAGAAGCAGCTCCATTGTTATCATCATCATCATCAGCCACTGCTGAGACACAGGGTCTCTGTGAGAGGGTGTGGGCCGTGATCCACCACGCGGGCCCAATGCGGATTGGTGGATGTCACATGTCTTCGAATTTTTGGTTCTAGGACATGCCGGTTTCTTCACGACGTTTTCCTTCACCGTTTTGAGAGCAGTGGTGATGAAATAATTTGCACAAAGTAAAGCGCCTGCCTGGGTTTGTACTTACGACATACAACTTTTTTTTTTGGGCCTCCAATGCTCCATTGTTATAAATATTAAGAAAAAAACTTGTCTCTGCTGCTATTTGGGAGATGTTTATTCATTTTATTTATTTATTGATAAGGTACTTCAACGACTTACTCACTTTAACACACAGAAACAAAAATTACGAACAGTTTTGGGTCTAGTGAATTTGTCACTTTCTGTAAGTGACAAATTCACTAGACCCAAAACTGTTCGTACACAGCACGATCAGAGAACTTTTTATTCTTATCATATATATTGTTTTCTTTTTTTTATTGTTTAAATTAGTTAATTAACCTATTGGGTACCTTTTGCATGGAGCATCGTTTCATTCTGTATCTGGAGAAGGGCGTTGTTAGCTGCGCACAGTTTGCGAACTATTGCAGCTATCATTGTTTTACTTGTTGTACTTAGTCTTTTGTAATTATTACTTAATGATTAAAATTAAAACTTACCAGGTATAAAAAAAAATAAAGTGAAAAGAGCTATGTTCACAATACCAGGGGAAGTACATACATTTTTTACTGAATGCCAAGAGAAAGCAAAATTATTTAAAAAAACAAAAAATATGGAAATGGGAGTTCACACAATTATATTATTAGATATGTGTCTTCTCTTCCCAAAGAGGTATTTCTCCCGAAAATGAAAGAATGCAATTTATTGAGGTGGACCCAGATGGTTTTTAAGGAGGCTTGAGCCCCTTAGCCCCCTTCCCCCTTTTTTCTGATGTGGGAAATCATCAGATAACTTTTGACACTTAATGACAGGGTTGCGGGAACCCTGGCAGAGCTTCCGCAAGCCTGGCAGGGTTCCCGCAACCCTAGCAGAGCTGCCGCAACCCTGGCAGGGCTCCCACAACCCTGGCAGGGTTCCCGCAACCCTAGCAGAGCTGCCGCAACCCTGGCAGGGCTCCCGCAACCCTGGAAGGGCTCCCGCAACCCTGGCAGGGTTCCCGCAACCCTAGCAGAGCTGCCGCAACCCTGGCAGGGCTCCCGCAACCCTGGCAGGGTTCCCGCAACCCTAGCAGAGCTGCCGCAACCCTGGCAGGGCTCCCGCAACCCTGGCAGGGTTCCCGCAACCCTAGCAGAGCTGCCGCAACCCTGGCAGGGCTCCCGCAACCCTGGCAGGGTTCCCGCAACCCTAGCAGAGCTGCCGCAACCCTGGCAGGGCTCCCGCAACCCTGGCAGGATTCCCGCAACCCTAGCAGAGCTGCCGCAACCCTGGCAGGGCTCCCGCAACCCTGGCAGGGCTCCCGCAACCCTGGCAGGGCTCCCGCAACCCTGGCAGGGTTCCCGCAACCCTGGCAGGGCTCCCGCAACCCTAGCAGGGTTCCCGCAACCCTGGCAGGGCTCCCGTAACACTGGAAGGGCTCCCGCAACCTGGTAGGAGCCTCCTTCCCCCTGGATCCCCAACTGTCAGTCTACAAACCTCAAGTTGTAAGTGAAGTGGTCGATGATGGCGTGGTAGCTGGTGGTGGCCTCGTCACTCATGCTCCATCCCCCACCCACGAAGAACAGCCGACCTTGACGGAGCAGCTGGTACACCATGCGCTTCACTGGAACACGGAGAATATAAGATAAGCGGTGAGAGAGCGATATGAAGAGACTGAGAGGAGAAGAAGAGAGGAAAAGTAGGATAAGGATAAGTAGTTGGTACTTATATAATAATTACAAACATCTATCTAGATGAATTTTTTTCACAGTGATAGATTTTAGTCT
The DNA here is from genome assembly GCA_951329385.1 of Polia nebulosa. Lineage (NCBI taxonomy): Eukaryota > Metazoa > Arthropoda > Insecta > Lepidoptera > Noctuidae > Polia > Polia nebulosa. The sequence goes on from OX589608.1 coordinate 24,159,505, forward strand.
GGAATAGCACATACCAATCTCAACAGAGATAGCTAAGTACTCAGGAGATATTACAGCATGTAACAAAAACCCTGTCCGATCCTGAAGGGTATTACTTGGTATCGTACTGCGTACACATATACGTAATCATTTAATGGATACGAGATAATTATTTTTCTCCAATGAAAATAATTAATTTAAAAAGAAAAACTTATCAGATGCAACACTGAACGCTCGACAAAGTTCACCTACAGTTTTATGTCTAAGTAATAATAATAATCTTTATTTAATCAGACTACTATGTGGTCTATAGTGTTAGTAACAAAATAGCTTATCCTATGTTAGTACTTAATAACTAAAACCGATCGGGTCCTATTTGTTAGTGCCCACCCTAGCGGGCTGTCTACCCGGGCAACTATCGATTGCAGGATAGTGTTGGGACTGCCACGTAGCCTGCGGAGTAGCGAAGCAGATTTCTTACGCCACAGTGCATCAAAGCCGTCAGTACGTGCGTCTGTAAACATTGCCGAGGCACTACAGAAGCGCGGCAGTCGCAGCAATACCCTGAATGCGTTATTATATTGGATACGCAGAGCATTGTAAGCCTTTTGGGTATATGTGAACCACAGGGCCCCCGAGTACAATGCTGTGCAGTATGCCTTAAAAAGGGTTATTTTAATTGCGTCTGTACATCGGGAAAATCTGCGGGCCAGCATATTCGCCCTAACTGACAATGCTCTGCGCTCCCGCTCTAGATCCATGTCATCTTTTAGGTCAGCAGTAACCAGATGGCCCAAGTATTTAAATTTATGTACCCTGTTTATCGGGTGACCGTTCAAAACGAGAGGCGGGACAGTAGTGGGTAAGTGCCTACAGCGCGGCTAGTGCAGGGCGGTATCGTTTGAAATAAAAACTTTTTTACAAAAAAAAAAGAACCGACTTCCAAAAAAAGTGTAAAATAACTTTAATTTCGGAAGTCGGTGTTCCTGTTTTGTGTCTTTGTTTTTTGACACCGACTTCCGAAATTAAAGTTATTTTACACTTTTTTTGGAAGTCGGTTCTTTTTTTTCTGTAAAAAAGTTTTTTATTTTTCACTTTGTAGTTGTGGTTCCCCATTAAACTGTATTAACAATTCATAAACATACGATAGCAGCAATTGCGGTTGATTTGCTGTCAATTTTTGAAGAGTTCCGTTGTCTGTCTCCGAAACCCATCTTCAGATCTTTTTGAAATTTAAATGGGACCATTTCGGAATAAACCCCTTTCGAACAAAAAAAGAATTTTGCAAATCCGTCAACATATGACGGAGTTATGCCCGAACATACATAAAAAAAAAAAAAAAAAAAAATACAAACATCCGAATTGATAACCTCCTCCTTTTTCGAAGTCGGTTCAAAAATAGGGAAATATGAAAAGATTTCGCCGGCCGGTGGAGTGTTGTCAACTTATGAAAATTTGCCATATTTATTTTATAAAAAAAACTTTTTTACAAAAAAACAGAACCGACTTCCAAAAAAAAGTGCAAAATAACTTTAATTTCGGAAGTCGGTGTTCCTGTTTTGTGTCTTCGTTTTTTGACACCGACTTCCGAAATTAAAGTTATTTTGCACTTTTTTTTGGAAGTCGGTTCTGTTTTTTTGTAAAAAAGTTTTTTATTTTTCACTTTTTAGTTGTGGTTTTCCATTAAACTGTATTAACAATTCATAGACATACGATAGCAGCAATCGCGGTTGATTTGCTGTCAATTTTTGAAGAGTTCCGTTGTCTGTCTCCGAAACCCATCATCAGATCTTTTTGAAATTTAAATGGGACCATTTCGGAATAAACCCCTTTCGAACAAAAAAAGAATTTTGCAAATCCGTCAATATATGACAGAGTTATGCCCGAACATACATAAAAAAAAAAAAAAAAAAAAATAACAAAAAAAAATACAAACATCCGAATTGATAACCTCCTCCTTTTTCGAAATCGGTTAAAAAATAGGGAAATATGAAAAGATTTCGCCGGCCGGTGGAGTGTTGTCAACTTATGAAAATTTGCCATATTTATTTTACAAAAATAAAAAATCTATAACTTTTGGTTTTCAGAAGTTACATTTATTTTACCATTTTTTCTAGTTCGTATGTTAAACCAGGAATACGCCTTTATTGGATCGGACAGGGTGTGTGTCGGTGTGTGTAAAAATAAGTGCACTCTCTGTTCTTTCACTCTCATAGTCCGAGGGGACGGTAATCCGACACGACCGGGGAGAGATCAGGCGCAGGACCTGAACTGCTTTACGTGCTTTCCGAGGCACGAGGGTGTATCACCACCAACTTACAAACTCCAGGCGGCTACAGAGTAATTCCTAATAAAGAAAAACCCAATAGCACTTTTTGCCCGACCCGGGCGTTGAACCCAGGATCTCACGCTCAGCAATCGCACTTGCGACCACGAGACCAATGAGGCAAATAAAACTAATAATAAAAGATATATTGCGTCCTTACATATGAAATTGGCCTTTTTTTCTCACAAGTAGAGAACCTCGTCACTTACTAATGAATTCAAATTTCATCCATTGCTTGATATTCTATCGAATAATGACCGTCATAGACAACTGCCAATAGTAAAAAAACCTTATTACTTATAGTTTTATAAACAAAAAAAAATACCTTGAAAATTACTCCTTTTTTGTTAGCAGAAATGAAACCACGATTTGTTTTAACTTAGCCAAAACTTATTTTTGTTGCTTAATCTAAGTGGCATACGTTATCTTAGTTTTTAAACATTATTGCATAAAAGTTTCAAAACATTAGTGTTCATAGTTGTTAAATAAATTAAGAAAAACTTAGTATGAAAAATGAAAATTCTTTAAAATTCTCCATAGAAAACGCTGATTTCATACCTAATATATGCTACGCCGTAGCACAAGTTACTCTACGGGTGCTACGGCGTAGCACAGGGCTGGATTCGTCGTAGATAAAGACGAGGAGATGACTCCTACATTTTGTGAATGACGCGTTTTCATAACAACAATTCATCATGTTGTTGATGTGTAGTTGTTGTATTGTTGTTCTGTTTTTTACCTGTTAAATCCCTGTTCTTCCACCAATGAAAAAAATACGGCATATCTGAGTAAGTGAACCTGAAACAGTAGACATCAGGTTGAAATTAAGTTTCGTGTCGTGGAGAATCTTAAGGTAGGCTTAACCGGATGCAGCTGAATACCAGTATTTTACATGGAGCGACTGTCTATCTGACCTCCACAACCCAGTTACTGGGTAATACGATACCCCTTGGTAAGACTGGTTGTCAGACTTTCGGGCTTCTGACGACCCGTAACGACTGTCAAAGATCCAAGATTGACAGAAGGTACCAACGGCTTAACGTGCTTTCCGAGGCACGTAGGAGTCTCGGTATGTAAAGATGGTCACCCATCCATGGACCAACCCCGGTAAGCGTAGTTTAATCTGATAGATCGACCCGTGCGGCTGTTATTACTTTAGCCACGAGCTTAAGGTAATAGGAGTAAATAATGAAAATAAATTTAGCGATGATTTGGGAGGGAACTAAACGCCTTGTTTGGTTTTTCAAATATGATCTACACATATGTATCAAAAAAAACTTAAGAGGTGTCAAGGGACACCCGGATGGAACGAAGTTCCTTTCGATTAATTAGTGAAGTAATAATCTACTTAGCTTACTATAGCAAAAAGTGTCGTGACAACTTTTCGTAAGAATTTTTTCCGTCTTGACGGAAAAATAATAATAAAAATAATAATAAAATTAATAATAAAAATAATAATAAAAAATAAAATAAAAATAATAATAATAAAAATAATATCTGGCTTGCTTTCTATAAGAGAGAGAGAGACAGACAGAGAAACATGCGACGCCGCACAGCTTACAATAGCTTACTATAGCAAAAAGTGTCGTGACAACTTTTCGTAAGAATTTTTTCCGTCTAGCCCCCTTTCACAACGCGCGATAAGGAACTTCGTTCCAACAATTTGCTGTCGTCTCAATCGAACAGGTTCGAAATAAATACTAACACTGCTAAATCCCACAAATTTTGTTAATCTGAACAAAAGTCTGGCGGCTCTTACTCAAAGATTAGGAATTATTTCCAGGGTAAAAAAAAACTTTTTTACAAGAAAAACAACCGACTTCAAAAATAAAAAATACACTAGAAATTAAAAAAATTACTTTAATTACTATAATGCCTTGGAAGATGGGTAGGCCTTTGGTGTGGGATGCAACATGTGTCGACACCCTTGCGCCATCTCATCTTCTTAGCACGGCGGGCTGTGCTGGGGCGGCTGCTACAGGTGCAGAAAACCTCAAACGGCGCAAATATAACAACCTTATTGGGAGTTGTATGTTTGAGCCGTTTGGGGTTGAAACACTAGGGTCCGAGTGCTCATCGAGTTTTCCGTGACATCGGCAAACATTTAGTCGACTCTTCACGTGACCAGAGGGCTGGCCTTTTTTTCGGCCAACGAATCAGCATTGCCATTCAACGTGGCAATGCTGCCAGCGTTCTGGGCACTTTTCCCATTGACAGCGTTGTGGACGAATTGTTTGATGCCCAATGAGCTTTACTCCTACCGGATCTTTTATGCCTCTTGTACATATTTTATTTATTAAGTTATTTATTAGTTTAGTATAATATGTATTGTAGTTATAGTCTGTTAAAACAAATAAACACTTTAATTTCTGAAGTCACTGTTTGTATTTTATTTCTTCGTTATTTGAAACCGACTTCCGAAATTAAAGTTATTTTTTTAATTTTTAGTGTATTTTTTTTTGGAAGTCGGTTTTTTTTTGTTAATATTTTTTTTTCACTTTTTAGTTGTTATACCCTATAGAACTAAAAACCCCAATAACATGGAACGTGGAATTTAAACATAGTCGTAATTGGAGAACACCAAAACGTCATCTAGTCGTTTTTGTTCAGTTCTTCAAAAAGCACTGAAGCAATTTTAATAAAATTGATATGGGACCACCTCGGGAGTATATTCTATCGGATAAAAACAGAATCTTGAAAATCGGTCTTAAATTGACAGAAAAATCGGTGGACATACATTAAAAAAAAAATATTTTTTTTAAAACATACATACAGTCGAAAATATAACCTCCTCCTTTTTCGAAGTCGGTTAAAAATAATGATTCTATTAACCTTTATAGTCCCGATGACAACCCGGGCTGTCCCGAGCTTCTTCAACAACCAAAAATATTGGTATACCTGGGCATATTTTAAAATGGCTCTATTCTTTTTAAAAAAATAGAACTATATTTGTTAATATAATAATAAATTACATGGACATAAGACTGTTAACAAAGGCACAATGCAAGGGGCAACTTTGTGTCCTTTACTTTATAACTTGTATACTTCTGAAATATTAAAATATGTAGATGCACCAGGTGTAAATATCCTGCAATTTGCAGATGACTTGCTTTTGTACAGCATAAATCAAAACATAGGTATAGCAATGTTTAATATGAAGAAAATTCATTTTCTCATACATTTTGTATGGAACTTAAAGTTATTTCAAAGAGGGTGAAAGGAAACGATTTCGTGGTCGACAACGCTTGGATTGTTCCGTATTCGCCACTACTTACCAAATCTTTCAAAGCACATCGCAAAGTGTTTTTTTTTTTTTTTTTTTTGGGGGGTGGGAAATCATCTTATGACTCTTTCCGCTCTGGGGTGGAGCGGAAGGGCGTGTCAGACTCTTACTGACTAAAACCCACCCCTGTTCCTCCCTGCCCTACGCGCCCGGGGGCGAGGTAACTCTTTCGAATTTATCCTCCACCCCCGGGCAGGCACCGGCCGTGGCAGGCCCCGTCCTTTGCTGACAACTCTTTGAGGCGCGCGTGGAACACTACGCGCCGTCGACTCTCGGGCCTGGTGCTGATCGGACGGCGAGTTACCCGCTACTCGCCGTCCGCAGGCCCGGGTCTACGGTGGCCGGAGATCGTCTCGCAGCCCCCGGCGTCTCCTGCGACGGCTGCTGCTGGGGGCGCTAGGGCGACTCGGTCTCTGTTGAGTCTCCCTAACGTGTGCCGCCTCCCTCTTCGCGAGCATTACTGCTTCGCAGAAGTTGGAGACGGCCCCCCATTCCCTCTCACTCCGTACCATGGCCTGAACCAGGGCACGGCGCGAGAGGTCGCTGCCGCCTATCGCATCCACGAGGACACGGCGGTGTTCTGCCCAGGCGGGGCAAACCTCCACCGTATGCTCCACCGTGTCCACGGGGCGATCTCATCGCAAAGTGTAGTATTGCAATTCAGTGAAATCCATCAAAAGCATTTGCAAAAAAAAAATATATGTCACGAAAGGTGCTCAGATTTCTAATACTAACGATGAAATCACAAACTATCAAGTTGGTCAATATGTGAGCAGTAATGAGGCGATTTGGCGTATATTCTCATTCCCAATTCATGAACGTCCTCCCACTGTTAAGTACATTTGGCGGTGCATCTGGAGAATGGTCAAAGCACCACATTGACCAGTGTATTTTTTCGATTGGCCAAAGCAATCCGTTTACATGAACGTTGCTCTACTTTGAGATGCTACATTATTACACTTGGAACGTTTCAGCGCCGAGATTTCAACGTCAGTAGCAAGGCGATGCGTTTCCGGATCATCCGGATGTGCTGCCACATTGACTGCCAGACAACAGACACAATTGAAAATCTATTGTTTGGGGGTCACTGTGTCCCCCCCTATGGCAGTCAATGACTTAAAACTGTACTCATTGGGACATAACAATCGCTGAAGCAATTGTTTCTGCATCTCCAAGTCAAATACGTTCTCAGGCGGTACGAAGTTCGCCACGGTCAGATAGTTAATTAATAAATCGATGATTAAAATGATTACATACATAGACGCACGACACAGTCAGTTTATAGACCTCTGATAATAAACAACTTTCCCAAAGAAGCATTTTTACAAACTTAACTTGCAATGTATGTCTCTAACTATGTTTGTTCGGGTGAAATCTTGCTACTCAAATTATACCCAATTCCCGATGTCCGATTGGACTCAAATTTGGTGTACTTATGTATCTTTGGTGACAATACGACTATTTCGTGAATATGAGATGGAAGCCGTGGTTATGTACGGAGTCACGCATGTGCGGGACCTAGGAGTGGAGATGGTTCCGGAATTAATATTTCGTGAACACATCTTAGACATATGCGGCAAGCCCTTCCGAAATCTCGGATTCATACTCAGACAGTGCAAAGACTTTCAGAATACGGCAGTGGTTAAAATCATGTACAATGCACTGGTACGGAGCCGTCTTGAAACGAGCGCTATTGTTTGGAACCCCCATGAGGCTAAATACAGTATCATGGTGGAGAGAATTCAAAACAAATTCACTAGTTTTTTGTTTTTTAAGCTGTACGGTGTCTATCCCTTCTTCCCACTCATGTACCCGAGTCTCTTCGTAATAGGGATGGTAGGGCAGGCTGGCGGTGCGGAGGGAAATCGCTCTGTGTAGCTTCGTGTTTCGGGTGCTGCGTGGCTGGCTTCACCACCCTGACCTGTTAGCGGAGCTGGGACAGCGCGCGCCGCCCGGCTGCGGCCAACGCTGCAGGAGCCACCGTCTAGGACTAACCTGAACAAGGTTGCCCCTTGTCACGCGCCATAAGATTGTTAAATATTGTCTCAAATGAGGTGGATATATTTCACAACAGCCTGATGAAATTCACAGGAGTAGCACTGAACTGCATTGAAAATGTTGAGAAGTGATTTTAACTGTACTAGAATTGTATTATTATTCGCATTTTTAATTTAATTTTGAATTGTATTTTGAATTGTAATATTTATTGTTAATTGTTTTTTCATTGGTATTTCTAATTGTATTTTGTGGTAGTAACATTGCTTTGGCTTTATAAGGTGTTATTTACGTGACTTTGAATAAATAAAAAAATAATACTAATAAAAAATAATAAAATAAATACCATAATATGGTACCATGGAGCTGGTCTGATGATGGAGACGGAAGATGGCCATAGGAACATTTAAACTAAATAAGATAAACCCATCGAGTCTGAGCTCGATTGATTCGTCTTGAGGAGCATTTTACGCCTAGATGATATTCAGGGTCTGACGATGAAACTGGAAGGTGACCACGGCATCTCTGTGATAAAACAACATAACCCCACCGAGTTTGGGCTCGACTGGTTTGTCTCTCTTCAATGCTCAACAACAACACGGAAAATAACCTTTGTGTACGTATTTAATTGAGATAGCTGGTATAAAAGCTTGTTTAAAAAAAAGTATGTGTGTACTTGTGTACGCACGTAAGAAGTTATACTTCTTTGGCGTAACAAGATAAAAAACCAAACTGTCACAAAATTTACAAAAGGAAAAGAATGATTCTTCATGAATCACAGACCATAGCTAACTTCAGGGTGGATCGGTTCTAGCTAACTTCAACCTGTGAATTTTATATGACAATGATGCGCGCGCATCTTAAAATTTCACTCTCATCATTTTTTCATAACGCGCTTAAAGAAGTATAACTTCAAAAATGTTTTTTAACTGGAAACTTATTATTTTTATAATCATTCACATTATCAAAACAGCCGTTTGAAATTCGCGCGCGCGCGTCTGTGACCTATCAGCTGTTAGCCGCGCGACGCCGTTCTGTCTCATTAAATGTTTCTTTGGGAAAGTTGTTTGTTATCATGAGAACTATCACGTGTTTAAGTATCGGTCACTAATTAATAGTAACCCTTTAAATAGATTTATCACTTACTTTCTCTGTTCATTCGTCCAGAGAGCAGTGATGATATTGTCTAAAATGTTCTTCATGTTCACAACGCTGTGGTCGAAACCGGGCTCATCTGGAATGAAAGTATTAAACACGGTTTATACATCATTTATTTCTTAAACATTAACATATAATCGCTTAACTAGAAACATAATTTTAATAATAAGTACGGCGATGCGCCGCATGGTGGACATCCGACCCACACGCACTAAACGTTTTGGCACAGATTCAATGTGCGTACAGCTTTTTTTATCATCAAGTAACTTCTCCAGCTCTGGGTGGAGCGGTACCCTCCTGTATTCCTTCAATTGCCTGTTTCAGTGCCAAAACGTTTTGGAAACACATTCATTGTGCTTACAGCTAAAGAGTGGAATTCTGTGTTATCTATTAGCAAGAAACCCCTAGGTTGTTGCTAACAGAAAACAATTTAGATCTTCCCAAGAAGTAATTAAAGTCTAAAATGAAAAGTCTTTAAAGTGATAGCTCCAGGGTAGCCCGCGAAATCAAAATTTTCTTACGTTTTTTGCAATTTGCAGGTCAGTATCAGGTTGTATGTTGGTCAAAATATGATTCGCGACCGTAGCAAGTATGTATTTACATAACAGTAATCATTATAAGCATCAATACAAGTCTCTCAGTTAGAATTGATGGCAAATGTCATGATTTTATGAAATACTTACATATGACATCAATTCTAACTGAAAGAGTTGTATTGATGATTTTAATGATTGTAATTCTATAAATACATACTTGATACGGCTGCGAGTCAAATTTAGACCAAGATACAACCTGATACTGACCTGCAAATTGCGAAAAACGTAAGAAAATTTGAATTTCGCGGGCTACCTTGGCGCATCCACCTTAAGACAAGACTGAATAGGTTACTTCTTGGCAAGCGCGCTCCATCGTCGACCACATCATCGCTTACCATCAGGTAAAATAGTGGTCAAGCGTGAGCCTACCAATGTTTAAAAGACAATTAAGACAGTCCGTTTAATTTTTGGTTAATTTTTATTTTTTTAAAACCTTGCCCAACACTACTCTTTATCGTGGGTGCATTCACAAACATGTTCACATACACAAGATACCCAGACAAGGCATAACTATCTGTAGGCCATACAAACATTTCTTCCGTGCGGGAATCGAACCCGCGAAAAGCAGCGCAGCAGCCGGACGCTCAACCACTGTGGCAAACCGAGCGACAGTTATTTAGTCACGAATTCCTTCTCCACAATTTATACTCATCATCATCATCATCATTTCAGCCGAAAGACGTCCACTGCTGGGCATAAGCCTCCCCCAAATGTCGCCACAATGATCGGTCCTGTGCGTCTCGCATCCATCGGCTACCCGCGACCCTTACCAGGTCATCGGTCCACTTTGTGGGAGGCCTTTCAATGCTGCGTCTTGCGGTACGCGGTCGTCACTCCAGATTTTCTCGGTCCCGTCGACTATTTGTTCTGCGAGCAGTATCACGTCCTGCCCACTTTTTTTTTCTCTTCAATTTACATATACTCACTTTTCTCGGGGTAGCCTCACTCCCTAGGGAACGCGTCCCCAGGTGGCGGATAGGGGAAAGTCCGGCGGTTTGGCAAACTCCAAATTGGAGTGCGGCAAACTAATGGGCAGGAGGGAAATAAAATACCTCCCGCGGACCACAAGGCCGAAGAAGGACACTTCGTAAAAAAACCTCGCCAGTGGGCTGCTCTGGCATACCTAGAGTTAAGGCCACTGGTGCACTGGGGTTTCGGGTTGGAGAACTCAGTAGGGATGGCGGCGGATGAACCAATGGTCAACGGCGGCACCCGGGCCCTCCAGGAGGGTCACAACCTTGGCGTCAGGCGGCAGCCGGCCGTAAAAACACATAGCCAAAAAACCTATATTTATCATGAAAAGGCAACATAAAATAAAGGATATGAGGAATACTAGGGCGTCCCCCTTAAGCGACGTTGGAGATGGAACTGCGAAACATACTAGGGCGTCCCCCCAAAGCGACGGCGGATCTAAACAACAAAACATTGTAACAATGTCCGAACTACGCGTCGCTAGTTGGAACATTGGCACAATGACAGGACGCAGTGCCGAACTAAGCGCTATCTTAGAACGACGTCGCATTAACATCTGCTGTTTGCAAGAAACAAAATGGAAGGGTTCTAAATCACGACAAATTGGGAAGGGTTTTAAATTTATATATTATGGCATAAAGAGTGGAAAGAATGGGGTTGGGATTGTATTGGATCAATATTTGAGTCGGAAGGTAGTAGAGATAAATAGAACGAGTGACCGTATTATGTCTGTTAAACTAGCATTGGAAAACCAACCCTGCCTCAACATTGTGTGTGTCTACGCTCCGCAGGTGGGATGTCCTGAAACGGATAAACAAGAGTTCTGGGAAGAATTGTGCTCACAAATGAATGCACTACCCGTAAACGAACAAAGACTTATCTGTGGAGACCTTAACGGACATGTGGGCAGTGACTTGAGCGGGTATGAGAGCCATCACGGGGGTTTTGGTTATGGAACACAAAATAAAGAAGGCACCACAATATTGGAATTTGCAGCATCTCTGAATTTAGTTGTTGTGAACACATTTTTTCAAAAGAAGGATGAACACCTCATTACTTATAAAAGTGGGAAATCCAAAACACAAGTTGATTACATAATGACAGATAGAAGGAACCTAAAACAAGTTAAAGACTGCAAAGTTATTCCGGGCGAACCACTAACGTCACAGCATAGACTTTTGTTGGCAGCTATAAAACTCTCACGTCAAATTAAGTATAAAATACCAAGATTAGAGCGAATAAAATGGCGAGAACTTGTCTCAGAAAAAGGGTGCGACTTTGAAAATTCAATAAGTGATTATTTGGATAACAACTCTACATCAAGCGAATCCCCCGGTATTGCCTGGTCAAAATTTCAAAAATTCTGTATCACCCAAGCTAAGACTATCCTGGGTGTCTCTAAGGGTCCCCTGCATAACGATAAAGATGCCAAATGGTGGAACGACAAAACTAAAAACACCGTGTCCGAAAAGAAACGCCTGTTCAAAAAATGGCAAGAAACTTGCTCAGAGGAAGACAAACTAGAGTACAAAGAGGCGAAAAAGAAAGCTAGAAGATCAGTTGCAATCGAGAAGGAAACTTCGGAGTTAGATTTATATCAGCAGCTGGAACTAGCCACGGATACAGAGATCTATAAAGTAGCTAGACACAGGCATAATAACACGAAGGATTTTAAGACTACAAAGTACATCAAGGACAGTAAAGGCACATTACTCACTTCGGATAAAGATATTTGCAAAAGGTGGTATGAGTACTACTATAGACTCCTAAATGAGGAATTCCCTAGACAGGCTGAAGTCGAAGAACCCAGGACGCAAGGACCCGTAAATCAAATCACCACCACAGAAGTCAAAAAGGCTATTCTGAAAATGAAAAAACACAAAGCCTGCGGGCCGGATGACATACCAACCGAACTCTGGAAGTCTCTGAAAACAAGTGGGGAACTCTGGCTGACAAACTTGTTTAACAACATCTTAACGAGCGAATTAATGCCAGATGCCTGGAGGAAAAGTATACTTGTTCCATTTTACAAAAATAAGGGAGACGTTAGAGAGTGCGGGAACTTCCGGGGCATAAAACTCACCTCACACACCCTTAAAATCTGGGAAAGAGTGCTCAGCGAACGCCTAACATCTATAATCTCGCTAACGGAAAACCAGTTTGGTTTTGCACCGGGAAAGGGAACCATGGACGCAATTCATGCCGTAAGACTGGTTATGGAAAAAGCGAAAGAAAACGATCAAAACCTGTGGATGGTATTTATAGACCTGGAAAAAGCCTTTGACCGTGTACCGAGGGCAGTGATATGGCAGGCGCTCAGAGCGCACAGCGTACCTGAATGCTACATTCGCATAATTAAAGACATGTACAACGATGTTCAAACTAGCGTTAGAAGCCCAGCCGGTCTATCTGACAGCTTTAACATAAAAGTTGGCGTCCATCAAGGTAGTGCACTAAGTCCTTTGTTATTTAACGTGGTCATGAATTACCTAACGCGAAAAATCCAAAAACCAACTCCATGGAATCTTTTGTATGCGGACGACGTAGTCCTTATATCCGATAATATGCAAGAGCTGCAGAAAGACCTGGAAAGATGGAGAGAGTCGCTGGAACAAAATGGCCTACGTATTAGCAGGACAAAAACGGAATTCATGTTCTGCAACTTCAATTCCCATGCTCCATTAAATCCTGTCATCACGCTCAATGGCACGGCTCTCCCTAGGGTTAAGACCTTTAAGTACCTGGGATCAGTTCTCTCCGAGGATGGCTCTATAGAAGCAGACATAATACAGAGAACGACGTCTGGATGGATGAAGTGGCGTACTCTAACGGGGGTGCTATGCGACTCGAAGATGCCAGTAAGAACAAAAGGCAAGGTGTACAAAACAGCAGTAAGACCAGCACTGTTGTACGGTAGTGAAGTTTGGGCAGTCAAAAAAACTCATGAACAAAAGCTTCACACCACTGAAATGCGTATGCTGAGATGGGCGGGTGGAGTGACACTCAAGGACAGAGTACGCAATGAACACATTAGGGGAAGTTTTAAAGTTGCACCTATCACTGACAAGATGTCCGAATCAAGGCTAAGATGGTATGGGCACGTGATGCGAAGGCCTGATGATTATGTTGTGAAGAAGTGTCTTTCCATGGCTACTAAAAAAAGGGGTAGGGGAAGACCGCAAACCACGTGGATGACAAATGTCCAAAAGGACATGAGAAGCCTCAATGTCAGCATTGAAGACACCAAACAAAGAACAACATGGCGCCGCATGATAAAGAAAGCCGACCCCGTGTAACGGGATAAGGCGAGGCTAAAGAAGAAGAATTTACATATACTCACATCCAGTATAATGCTCGTAGAAGGTACGCGTGTATCCCAACTCGGCGTGAGTGGCTGGTACTATGTGGACGTTGAGAACATTCCGACCCATTACTGGACAGCTCTGAAAGAAAATGCGTCGTTTTAAACATTTATCTATAGGGTGACAGGTAATTAGTGACCGATACTTAAACACGTGATTGTACTCATGATTACAAACAACTTTCCCAAAGAAACTTTTTTTGTACTCATTCACTTTTAACACAATAACACAACAGCCGTCTGAAATTCGCGCGCGCGCGACTTTAACCTATCAGCTGTTAGTTGCGTAACGCCGTTCTGTCTCACTATATGTTTCTTTGGGAAAGTTGTTTGTTATCATGAGTACAATCACGTGTTTAAGTATCGTTCACTAATTACCATTCACCCTATATACTGCAGACCAAAAAAATACAAAAATGTTTATTTTATCTCAAACATTGTGTCATACATAAACTGAGGCAGCCCCAGTAAGTTAAAATAATACTTGTGTCGGAGCTGTCTCACTCTTCTCCTAAGTGGTATCTTAACACTGAAAATACTGAAACTAATGAACAGAAAAAGAAAAGAAATTAAATAACAAATAAGCAGCTCTCAATGTGTGAGGAGTGCACGTATTTTTATGTGCGTATGTGTGTGTTTGTTTGTGCGTGCGTGTGACGGTGTGTGTGTGCGTGTGCGTGGCACGGTCCTCATTTGATTGATCTGACCAGCACTGTGCCCGGACTGGACAGGTTTATCTCCGAATAGGTAAAAAAACGAGTGAGCCTTACAGTAGTCTCATATGATGTGTGACATCTCACCATCGTAATAAGCAACATTAACATTATATCCTGAAAAATAAAACGCTTCCTGTTACACACTTCCATCCCATTTCACGAAATCACTCCCAGATTCAGGATGGAATGGAAATGAGTAGTCCTTTTAAATGAAGAACTTTCCTCAAAAATCGGCCAAGTGCATGTCAAACTTCACACATTTAGGGTTCCGTACCAGATGTATTTTTAATAATTTGTATGGCTTTGTGTGAACAAATTTTTTTAATGTGACAATTTGAAGACTCTGAAGCTCCAGCTGTTTGGCTGTAAAACCTGTGTGACAGGCGACGGACAGACAGATAGACAGACGGACAGATGGACACGTGAGTGACAGCAATAGGGCTCCGTTTGGACCCTTCGGGTACGGAAATCTAAAAATACAAGATGGTACGGAAATGAGTATAGTCCTTATTCCTCAAAAAATTCATAGACGATTTCAAAAAAAACCTCGATCTTCCATACTAATTATGATCAGCTGATGATAACTTTATACGGCGCTACAGTCTTCGAATTTTCACAGTATAAGCATCTTGTTGACCCAAAGCTACACAAACCGTCAAAAATTGGTACGGAACCCTAAATATCCGACATGCACTTGACTGGTTTTTAATGTAGTGTAAAAGTGTTATTATAAACCGATTTACTTTGTTGAGTAAAAACTGGACCACTTTAAAATTAATTTCTCCAGATTGAAATGCCGCGTAAGTAGCGGTCTTATGGGTAGCTCGGGTGTTAACGGGTGACACGGTGGAGCATACGGTGGAGGTCTGCCCCGCTTGGGCAGAGCACTGCCGTGTCCTCGTGGATGCGATAGGCGGCAGTGACCTCTTGCGCCCGGCCCTGGTTCAGGCCATGGTACGGGGTGAGAGGGAATGGGAAGCAGTCTCCTCCTTCTGCAAAGCAGTAATAATCGCGAAGGAGGAGGCGGAACGGGTGAGGGAGACTCTACGGAGTCGCCCTTACGCTCCCAGCCGTAGCCACCGCAGTAGATGCTCTGGACGTCGGAGGTCGCAGGATGATCTCCGGCCACCGTAGACGCCGGCGGATGGCAAGTAATACGAGTAGGTAGCTCGCCGTCCGATCAGCACCAGGCTCGTGAGACATCGGCGCGTAGTGTTGCACGCGCGCCTCAAAGAGAATGTCAGCCACCACTGACGGGCTCCATCATGGCCGGTGCCTGCATGCCAAGGGGTAGCGGATAAATTCGTAACAGAGTTACCGCTCCCCTGGGCCCTCAGGCAAGGATGGAACAGTGGTGGCTTTTAGTCAGTAAAAGTCTGACACGCCCTCCCGCTCCACTCAGAGCGGAATAAATCATAGGATGATTTCCCACCCCCAAAAAAATAAAAAATACTTTTGGGAACACATTCATTGTCCGTATACAACTAGGGAGTGGAATTCCCTGCCGGAGTCTGTGTTTCCTGATAGCTACAACCTGGGAGTCTTTAAGTCAAGAGTAAATAGGTTACTTCTAGGCAAGCGTGCTCCATCTTCGACCACATCATCGCTTACCATCAGGTGAGATAGTGGTCAAACGCGTGCCTATCAACAATAAAATAAAATAAACTTTTCCAGATGAAAGGAAACCCTTACAGAAGCTCTGAAAAGAAGACTCCAATTTCCAAAAAAAAAACCATATAATACTTACCAAATAACCACATCCCTCGCCATATTCCTTGATGGGTGTCAACAAATCCTTCGTTACGTCAGACATCGCCAGCACGGTGGCCAGGCCCAGGAGTTGCACTAATATTGTGAGCTTAATCATTCTTCTTTACACTGCACATAAACACAATACATGAACAATTATCGAGTCTTCTCAGTTGATTGAGATTTGACAATTAAGGTGAAAGCTCCAAGGTAGTCCACGAAATTCTCATTTCTCAGTTAGAATTGATTACAAATGTAAGTATTTCATGAAATCATGACATTTGGCATCAATTCTAACTAACAGATATGTATTGATCATTTTAATGATTATAATTCTATGAATACATACTTGCTACGGCCGCGAATTAAATGTTGACCAAGATACAACCTGACACTGACCTGTAAATTGCAAAAAACGTAAGAAAATTTGAACTTCGCGGGCTACCCTGGCGCATTCACCTTAGTAAGCATTACATAACCTAATAAGATAATAGTAAAAAAAAAGTAGGTACGTGTGTACTTATGTACGCACGTAAGAAGTTATACTTCTTTGGCGTAGCAAGATAAAAAACCAAACTGTCACAAAGTTTACAAAAGGAAAACAATCATTCTTCATGAACCACAGACCATAGCTAACTTCAGGCTGTAGGTTTTTTGTGACGGTGTGCGCGCATCGTAAAAATTTACTTTCATCATTTTTCCCTAACGCGCCAAAAGAAGTATAACTTCAAAAAAAACATATTTAGGGTTCCGTACCCGAAGAGTAACCAACGGGACCTTATTACTATGCCTCCGCTGTCCGTCCGTCTGTCGGCGGGCTGTATTTCACGATCCATAATAGCTACACAGTTGAAATTTTCACAGAATGTCTATTTCTGTTGCCGCTAAGTAGTCGGTGTTTGTATTTTTACTTTTTGTTATTTGACACCGACTTCCGAAATTAAAGTTATTTACAAATTTTTAGTGTAGGTATTTTATTTTTGGAAGCCGGTTGTTTTTTTTTGTAAAAAAGTTTTTTATTTTTCACTTTTTAGTTGTTATACCCCAGAACTAAAAACCCCAATATAATGGAACGTGGAATTTAAACATTTGGAGAACACCAAAACGTCATCGAGGTACACGTATTTTCCGTTTTTGTTCAGTTTCTCAAAAAGCGCTGAAGCAATTTCGATAAAATTTATATGGGACCACCTTGGGAGTATATTCTTTCAGATGAAAAAATAATTTTGAAAATTGGTTCACAACTGACGGAGAAATCGGGTAACATACATACAAAAAAAAAAAAAAACATACAGACGAATTGAGAACCTCCTCTTTTTGGAAGTCGTTTAAAAATATATATGATAATGATATACACGGTGTGTGAACATTTAAACTGTCTACCTATTACGTCTCAGATAGAGAGAGATACAGCCCAAAAAAAAACCAAAAAATATATAATAAACGTTTATAAAAACGTGTACATTTACGTTTTTTTTTCAGTTTATGTTACGGAACCGGTAAAAGTAAGTTGAAGGCTTGGTTATTCACTTTGAATTTGAACTATACTGATACATAGTCACTTCTAATATAATATTCCACATCTGTACACACGCACGCACACAAACACAAACACACTCTCTCGCACTCACATACGCACACACATACTATGCAAGTTGATGATGAATGGCAATCTATCTATAAAATATTAAACATATTTTTAATTTTAGTTTGTTTTTAAACCTTTTCTGTTTTTGTTTACTTTTAAATTTTGAACTTATTTTTTCTTTTAAGTTCACGCCGTCTTACACGGGCTAGTATAGGTACGTTCTTTGGTTTAGTAAAGATACTGCAAAAGATACAGGTTTTTGCTTAGTTTAACAGTTCTGTTAAATGAACTGTTCCTTGTTTTAGCTCATCATCACCTGCCCGCGCCTTTTCCCAACTATCTTGGGGTCGGCTTCTAGTCTAACCGGATGCAGCTGAATACCAGTATTTTACATGGAGCGACTGCCTATCTGACCTCCACAACCCAGTTACTGGGTAATACGATACCCCTCCTTTTTACCTTTCCTTCCTTCCTTCCTTTTTCTAGTTATTAATGTAATTAATTTATGGTTGTGTTCCAAATAAATGTTATTATTATTATTATTTGGGAAAAACATGGACTGTTTCTTAGCACTTTGGCTAGTTTTAAGCTACATTAACGGGCCATGCCAAGTCAATGTAGCGTGTGGTGAGTACACTAAGCTGTAGAGTGTATGTTCTGAGGAGAAATTTCATTTTCCTCTATAAAATACTGGTATTCAGCTGCATCTGGTTAGACTGGAAGTCGACCCCAAGATAGTTGGGAAAAGACTAGGCAGATTGATTGCTTGAAAAGTTACTTGTTTGGAACTTTTTAGTGGTTTTTTTTACAGTCGAGTTTTTAAAAAGTATTCAATTTTTGTCCTATAGACAGCTGAATGTAAATGAAGTGTAAATAACTTTAATTTCGGAAGTCGGTGTTTGTATTTTATTTTTAAATTTTTAGTGTATTTTCTTTTTCAGAAGTCGGTTGTTTTTCTTGTAAAAATGTTTTTTTTTTATTTTCATTTTTTAGTGGTTATACCCCAGAACTCAAAACCTCAATAACATGTAACGTGGAATTCAAACATACTCGTAATTTGATAAAACCAAAACGTCATCTAGGTATACATATTTTACGTTTTTGTTAATTTTTTCAAAACCCGCTGAAGCAATTTTTATAAAATTTATATGGGACCACCTCGGGAGTATATTCTTTCGGATAAAAAAGAATTGAAAATCGTTCCACTAATGACAGAGAAATCGGAGGACATACATAAAAAAAGAACATACATACAGTCGAACATAGAACCTCCTTCTCTTTCGAAGTCGGTTAAAAAGGGTTCAGTACCCGAAGGATCCAAACGGAGCCCTATTGCTGTCACTCACGTGTCCGTCCGTCCGTCTGTCCGTCAGTCCGTCTGTCTGTCTGTCCGTTATCTGTCACATAGGTCTTACAGCCAAACGGTTGGAGCTACAGTCTTAAAATTTTCTCAGTATAAGCATCTTGTTGACCCAAAGCCATACAAATAGTCAAAAATTCATTTGGTACGGAACCCTAAATGTGAGAAGTCCGACACGCATTGGCCGGTTTAGTTTTTATAAATAAAGGCCTTAAAAAGTTATTTATAACCTTACCTTAACCTTACCTTTTTCACAGATTCCGAAAAGGCTCGATAGAGAAACAAAATTTATCAGAAAATCACGAATCACACAAATAAAACTGGCTTTAAGAAGACTTGTTTAAAATCATACCTTGTGCAGTTACTATGAACACTTCACTGAACCAACTCGGACTGCCCAAAGCCACACGGATCTTAATATACTTCACAATAATATTTATTTGTTTTGTCATTCGAGCGACTTGTATCCATTGTAATATAAGTAATTGAAGTTCTGTTTGCTTCTCAATTGTTTATTTATTGATGTCAATGTTGTTTATGTTTGTAGTTCACATGATCTTCGATTGTTTGTTCATCTTAAATATGTCAGAGATTTAATTACACTTAATAAACAGGGTAAGTATTTAATGACAGCGTCAGCGGACGGAATTGTCGCGGCCGAACACTGGGTCGGTTGGTCCGAAGTGTTTTTACGAGGTATCGGCCGAATGTTCGGACATTTTTATGTGAACTGTTAAAGTGATTGTGCCATATCTAAAATTGTAGCGAATTGGCATTACGTATGTTTTTGATGGAAGAAGCTCTCAGAGAAGAGCTACAATTTTAGGTGTGGCACATTCACTGTAACACTTCACAAAAATATATCCGAAAATTCGGCCGATACTTCGTAAAAACACTTCGGAGTAGACCTCTAGGCAGGGGATTTAATTTAGTAAATAATAAAATTTATATTATTAATGCCATCTACATGAGAGCAGTGGTGGCCCAGTGGTAAAAGGTCGTGACTTACAAGTTGTAGATCATGAGTTCAAACCCAGGCAGGCGCTTTACTTTGTGTAAATTATTTCAACACCACTGCTCTCAAAACGGTGAAGGAAAACATCGTGAGGAAACCGGCATGTCCTAGAACCAAAAATTCGAAGATATGTGACATCCACCAACCCGCATTGGGCTCGCGTGGTGGTTTACGGCCCACACCCTCTCACAGAGAGGAGGCCTGTGCCCCAGCAGTGGGGACATTTAAAAAAAAGGCTGATGATGATGATGAATGCCATCGACACGCTCAGAAGAAGAAGATAGGTCAGTATATTCCTTTGCTTGTTATATGGTTCCCAATCATGGGTATTGTATTACCTTTTTTTTTGGGACGGTGGGAAATCATTCAATGACTTCTCCGGCTCTGGATGGAGCGGGAGGGCGTGTCAGACTTTTACTGACTAAAACCCACCCTTGTTCCTTCATTTGCCTGTGCCAAGGGCTGCGGTAACTCTCTTTCCAATTTATCCGCGACCCCGGGCAGGCATCGGCCCTAGTGGACCTCATCAGGTACTGCTGACATCTCTTTGAGCCCATTTGCACATTTAGACAAAATACTCTTCTCTCAGCGTTCACGCTAACGATTAGTACAAAATGTAAGGCAATGACATTACCTGCGGAGAGAATTGTGACGTGACTAACATCCAGGTAATGTCATTCCATTACATTTTTAACCGACTTGGTTTGATTTTTTTTTGTATGTTTGTTACGCGATATCTCCGCCATTTGTGAATAGATTTTGATGATTCTTTTTTTGTTTGGTAGGTCATACTTCAGAGGTACATACATTTTATCGAAATTGATTCAGCACTTGAAAAAATCAACATAAACAAAAAATATGTATGCACAGATGACGTTTTGGTTGTCTCCAAATGTTCAAATTCCATGTTTTTAACCGACTTCAAAAAGTAGGAGGTTCTCAATTCGTCTTTATGTTTTGGTTATCCATTTGGGCATAACTTTAATATTTAGTTTTACTTCTGTGGTACAACTAAATAGTGAAAAATAAAAAAGTTCGAAAAATTTCAAAATATTTTTTTTTCGGAAGTCGGTGTCAAATAACTAACCACCAAAATATAAGCCCGTTTTTTTGTGAACTGGTCATGTGGGATATCAAAATATCGAGCTCGAGGAGACGATTCCAAAAATATGACTCAATATAATTAGGAAATTAAAAAAATGAAAACATCAAAAATCATCATGGTGGCATCAAATCTGTGAATGAACTCAAATAAATTCCGCCAAACTGCATCAGACTGCTTGAAAAGTGACTTGTTTGGAACTTTTCAGTTGTTTTTTATCAGTCGGGTTTTTTGACTAACTGTAATAAGGCAGCCATTACACGTTCAATCCAGATCGCGATCAGTGATCGTGATCACTGATCGCGATCCAGATGGATTGCGTAACGTGTTCGATTCTAACACGTTATACAATCTATCTGGATCGCGATCAATGATCACGATTACGGATCGCGATCTGGATTGAACGTCACGTAATGGCTGCCTAACGTGTGACTGTAGGATAAGAGTAAATGTCTGCAGTTACGCAGTTGATAGGAATTGCTCACGCGCTCGGCTTGCACAGATTGCTTATGTTCTCGACTCGAAAGAAGCTGTAGTTGGTGTGCACACGCCATCGTTCTGTTTTCACACATTTATGATTTTTTACACGCTATTTATAAATTACACATATTCGTTTTTCACACACTATTATGACACCTTTTTGCACATTCATGGTTTTTTACACGCTATTTTATTTCTATATTATATACCTATTCGTTATTATCACACACTATTATGACACTATATTGTATTTTTTTTTTTATATTTTTTATTTAAGTATGCAACCCACTATCTTAAGACACTTTAAAACTGTTTTACGTCCGTGACACCTCAGGTCCTGTTGAAAACCAGCGTCAGGCACTAGTTGTCTGGCATCTAAGCTGAACTGGACCTATTTGGCGCAGCCGTGGGGCACACACTTCACTTCTTTGTTTTCCGTTGTTACTTTTAGTTTTTTTTAACCGACGAAAAAAAAAGGAGGAGGTTCTCAATTCGACCGTATATATGTTTTTTTTTTTTGTGTATGTTCAGCTCTCACTCCGTCATTTATGAACCGATTTTGATTATTCATTTTTTGTTAGATAGGGTACACCTCAAGGGTGGTCCCATGTCAAGGAAGTCAAGATCTGAAAGTGGAATCCTGATAAAATTGAGAGAAAACCTCGAAAATTGTGGGCACGTTTGTCACGGTACGGAGGGCGTGTCTCGTTGCGGGACCGGAGTGGTGGTGTGACACGTAGAGGAGGTCGTAGGGTAGGAGGACCGTAGATGAGGAGTTCAATGAATAACAACACACGACGAGTTAACACATTATATTTGTTATTTACAACAGTGGGCTTTATTATAATATTACGAACACATACACTGTGATTAGTTATGTAATTTAATTGTATTAATGCACAATTCTAGGAAACTGGTAACTGACACTTGAAGAGTCGAAAAATAATAATGAGGAGCTTCTACTAGCTCGGCTCCAGAATTTGAACTGATTTTTCAATATGAAAACAGAGACTTGACAGAGAAAACTAAGTAATTTTGAATTTGAATTTAAAAAAAGGTAGCAAAGAACGTAATTTTGGAATAGAGGTCAAAAAATAAACAAGGCTTTAACACTGCCTTGTTACACGTTTAGCGTTTCTGTATGTATGTTCGGCCCTCACTCCGTTATTTATGAACCGATTTTGATGATTTTTTTTTCTTAGATAGGGTATACCTCAAGGATTGTCCCATGTCAAGGAAATCAGGATCTGATCATGGGATCCTGAAAAAATTGAGAGAGAACCTCGAAAATTGGGCACGAATATTGTTTCTGTTTACTTTTCATAACTGAATCAGGTATTTGCATTTAGGAACCATCACATCATGAAACTGAGCTGATGATGGAAACCATATCTTTCCTAAACAATAGAAGTCAAATATAAAAACTGGTTTTAGTGACAAATACCACTTAATATACTTTGACGAAAAGACGTCTTTACAATATTGGAGGTAACCTCAACTGGTCAATATCCTGGGAACTTCATGGAAGGATTGTTATATCATCAGCTCAGTGGCAAGAGGAATGATGAAGAATTAGAAATTAGCCTCAGAGTGTTAAAAGATGATGCGAGCCACAAAAAATCATAAAATAAAAAACTTTTTAACAAAAAAATTAACCGACGAAAAAGAACTAAAAAGCAAAAAATAAATAAACCTTTTAAGTCTTGAGTAATGAGCTTATTTACCTACATAAAATATCAAATTTTATGTAAACTAATTTTGAGTCGGCGCCAATTAATAAAATGATTAATTACCTACTTACAGTCCTCTTCATTTGTAAGTACTTATAAAATTTAGATATTTAATAATCAGATTGTTGTTTGGCGCCGACTCAAAATTAGTTTATATAAAATTTGATATTTTATGTAGGTAAATAAGCTCATTACTCAAGACTTAAAAGGTTTATTTATTTTTTGCTTTTTAGTTCTTTTTCGTCGGTTAAATTTTTTGTTAAAAAGTTTTTTTATTTTAAGTAGGTAACTATCTTATATTATTTTTCTCTTTAGTTCTCAAATGACACTGTTTTTCTTTTTATTTTGTTTTCGTTTTTGTTGTGTGCCTCTAACTGTAGCCACTAAATGTATTTTCTTTCTTTCTTTCTTTCAATATATTTTTTTTGTTAATCCATCTTATTGCAATTACAGCTCATGCCCAAATAAACAATAGTTTCTTCTACTAACTACTAAATTCGAATCACCCTTCAAAAGTGTATCAAACTGACCAGCATGTCGAGGTAAGTTGATATTCTCATGCGACCTCCTCAGATGCCACAGTACTCACATCAAGAGCTAAACAAAAGATCAGAACAACACAACGAGCTATAGAGAGGAGTATATTTAGGAAAATTCTGAAAGTCAAAAGTGAAGAAATCAGACAAAGAACCAAGATAACTGATGTTACACAAGGTCTACAACAAAAATGGCAATGTGCCGGTCATCTAACACGCTATATAGACAGCAGGTGATGTCAATTAAAATCTATACTAAGGTCCACAATGGTCATATTTATGTAAAACGTATCACCTAAGTTCACATGTAGAAGCAATAAATATATTGAGTACTATATATCCACTTTGTCTGCATGGCTTTAAAAAATTTATAGCTCACGTCATCACTCAAAAATAACGTGGCTTTCTATTGGTAAAAGAATTTTCAAAATTGGTTCAGCAGATCCAGAGATTACCCCTTAGAACCTCACAAACTTTACCTCTTTATAATTATCAGTGTTGAAGTATAGATCGAGTACAGGTGAACGCCTAGAGTGGTATTAAATTAACCTATATCTTTGTCCAATGTGAGTTCGATTAAAGAAGTAGGACGACTTCATCAAATGTGTCAGCAACACCGTTATTTGATCAAAGACATATTTAAAATCAAAATGGCTGCAACTTATAGTTTGTCTTTCTATTAGTAGACGGTGATACTTTCATATCAATGTAATTGAGTGTTGAGTCATATAGACGCATAAAAAACGCATTTATGGATGTTTTTCCTCGACTTGTAATTATTTAATTATTTTGAATGCTTTTTTCTCTTCGCCTTTTGATCTATGGTTGGTTGTTGGTGATTGGTTGGTTGGTGGGGTCTTTTGGTTTGCTGTTGCACTTGAAGTCGCTCCACATTCCTCCATTTTCTCAGACTACGTAAAATCTTGGACAAAGATATTGGACAAGTGTAATGGCCAACCATCAAATAAATTTGATCAAATATAAGAAAAAGATATTGGATAAGTGACCCTTAGAGTAACACGGTGGAAATTACCAACAGGAAAAAGACGAGTAGGCAGGCCGAAAAGAATGTGGGCTGATGACACAGCAAGAAACAACTGGCAAACTATCGGTAGAGATAAAAATCGTGTATGGGTCGGACACCCAGATTTGAAAGACTGGTGCATTATCTCTCTCCTCACTCTTATAGCCAGATGGGACGACAATCCGACCAGGGAGAGATCAGGCACAGAAACGTGCTTTCCAAGACACAGAATTATTACGGTTCACTTCTAAACCCCACTGACACAGCGATATTCCTAATGGAAACTTAGTAAAACTTTGCCGTAAACGGAAATCGAACTCAAGGAACCCAAGTCCAGCACTCCAGCAGTCGTACCCCCGGGTGTTTCCATTGCGAGGATCGCCCAGAGGACACGGTGGAGCATACGGTGGAGGTTTGCCCTGCTTGGGCAGAGCACCGCCGTGTCCTCGTGGATGCGATAGGCGGCAGCGACCTCTCGCGCCGTGCCCTGGTTCAGGCCATGATACGGAGCGATAGGGAATGGGAGGCCGTCTCCTCCTTCTGCGAAGCAGTAATGCTCGCGAAGAGGGAGGCGGCATACGTGAGGGAGACTCAACAACGGCAGAGTCGCCCTCACGCCCTCAGCAGCAACCGACGCAGGAGACGCCAGGGGCTTCGGGCGCTGCGAGACGATCTCCGGCCACCGTAGACCCGGGCCTGCGGACGGCGAGTAGTGGGTAACTCGCCGCCCCATCAGCACCAGGCCCGAGAGTCGACGGCGCGTAGTGTTCAACGCGCGCCTCAAAGAGTGGTCAGCAAAGAGAAGGGGCCCGTCATGGCCGATGCCTGCCCGGGGGTTGAGGATAATTTCGAAAGAGTTACCTCGCCCCTGGGCATTCCCCACTGATTTCCCACACCCCAAAAAAAAAGGCTAAGGTGGAGCGGGAGGGCGTGTCAGACTCTTACTGACTAAAACCCACCCCTGTTCCTTCCCTGCCCTGAGTGCCCACGGGCGCGGTAACTCTGTTTCAAATTTATCCACAACCCCTGGGCAAGCAGTCGTGCTAGCGACCGCAACGCAACGGGGCAGTTAAAAGTACATACACACAAGCATTAAATAAAACAAAACTTATTATAAAATAAAACAAAAAAATAAGAGGTTTTATTATTTATTTATATACATTGTTGTACAGGTACACCAATAC
The DNA here is from genome assembly GCA_951329385.1 of Polia nebulosa. Classification (NCBI taxonomy): domain Eukaryota; kingdom Metazoa; phylum Arthropoda; class Insecta; order Lepidoptera; family Noctuidae; genus Polia; species Polia nebulosa. Next base: position 24,185,659 of record OX589608.1, read on the forward strand.
ACATAATAAAAGGTAATTTAATTAGAACAAATACACTGAAAGGCGTAATCGCATGCTTCAATCTTCCAGGCAACCTGGAATGGACAGTAATTCAAGAAGTACGATTATGTACCTAAGAGGTTCTCTATCTTTAACTCCTAGGATGAATCGCAAAGAAAAAACTATTTACATTGAAAAATATATCTAAACTTTTTAATCACGCCCTCTGTGCTAAGTTTACTTAAGTTCTATCTTAACCCTGGAAATGTCCAGCCACTAAAACTTTCAAAAACACTCCGATTCACGCATGCGCGTATCTGATGTTTTGACAGATAATAGGCAAAGAAAACATGATTCCGCCTATGTATTTTATAATTTCTTATCAATTATATTTTAGCGTAGTAAGCTTAGTTAAGTTTGTTTTATATTATAAATATCTATTTGCAAATAAATGTAGAGAAAACTCTTTAAATGTTACAAGAAAGCAAGAGTTGATGAAATGTTCTATCTCTTTCGACTGTTCTGAAAAGTCAGTTGCTATCTTCTTCTTTAAATCTATAAAAGGGCGTTTCAATAACACTAGTCAAACCACACGTGAAGTCAAGACCCAATGAGATCTGTCTAAATTACTGTGGAGGGAAATCTTCTCACCTTTTCACGCTCACAGTGAAAATCATAAAAGCATTTCTGAAAATTCACCCTTGCATAAAACAAAAAATAAAAGCTCTATCTAAAAACAAAAAATACGGGAAGAAAGTTTAGTACTGTAGCTTTTATTTAAAACCAAATTCCTAGAAGAAAAGTATCAAGATTTACGAGAAAATAAATCCGAAAGTTAAAATCCTGCATCGCGCAAGCAAAGTTTTCCGTCAGTTGTGTTGTGAAGATAATTTCGAACCTTAACGTCGGGAGGTCCGTTGCTTCTCCGTAAATTGGTGTGCTAGAAGCCAATCTAAGTTCTAGCTGTATCGTAAGATCTAGACCTCAATAAATGGACCTATGTCAGAATGATAAAACAGAGTGCTGCGTCACTCAACCCCTCGGTAGAAGCAGATTTGACCTCCTTTTGGTTTTTTGAGTTTTGAATAACCTGTTTTTAACCTGCGACGCAAAAAGAGAGGTGTTATAAGTTTGACCGCTATGTGGTTTTTGGCGGGCTTTTCTCTGGCTGTTTTAATCATTCGTTTATTGATTCCTAGTGGATATTGTGATGTAAAATTGGTGTAGTTTTGTTTCTCAATCATCTGGAAACATTGAAACAGGCGCGATCTCGGTAAAATGGAGCTGAGTATTTTATTGTAGTATTGACTACCTCAGCGAAGTTTGCCGAGAAGGCTGACTCGACGCGTTTGTTGCCAAATACTGCAAAAAACATTAGAATGTGTTACATCTGCATTCTAATGGAAAAAAAAATAAAAATAAACTACGTAAGACTAGGCTATATGGTCTATAACCTTCCCTTCGGAGCAAATAAAAAAAATTGACCTCTATGTGTGTGTGTCTGTCTGTGACTCCGTAGCTTTTAAACGGGTGAACCGATTTGTATGCGGTGTTTTTATTTGAAAGCAGGTTTTCTAGACAGTAGTAGTGACACAGTAGCAGTAGATAGTGTTAGTTCTTAGACATGTTTTATCAAAATCGGTTTAGAAGTTCCAAAGTCATCAGCTGTTTTGTGTTTGTAGATGTTCGCTTTTCTTTTTTTTAAATATTTAATTTAATTGGTATCTTGTGTGACGTTTTATTGAATAAACATTATAACTAACATATAATCAATGCCCAACACAAAAAAAAACTTTCGAAAAGCCCGACTGACCAAAAACAACTAAAAAGTTCCAAATAAGTCACTTTTCAAGCAGTCTGATTTTTTACATGATGCGACAGCATATCTTATTTTTTTATTTATGCATACACAAAAACACATACAAGAGAAAAATGAACAAATACAGATAGAAGAGCACAAAGGTGCTGCTTATTACAAAAGAAATTTCTTCCAGCAGACCTGCGACTGGAAAGTTAGTTGAGAGATGTAGAAATAGATATAGAAAGATAAAATAGACTAGAATACATAAATAACTCATACATAAAATATACCTAACTTTACAATAAACCATAGTAACTACATAATTAAATATAAAATAAATATCAATAATTAATAATCACGGAATGGTGGAGAGGTAATGGCTCTTTGACTTGTTTCTTGAATTGGTAGACAGTTTTAGAATCACGGATATTAGGTGGAAGTGAGTCCATAATCGTAATCGTATCTTCTGACTTTGAAAACCCAGTTACTTACTAGATACAAAGAGGCTAGCTCCCTGTAATTTAGTTAAATATGTCGTATGAATAAGCTAAAACGAAACAAAATAATAAATCATAAACTTCCAAACGAAACGAGAAATCCTAGGCTCGATTCCCACAACCATAAGTGTTTTTGTGTATTGCTCTATAACACTTTTAGTCTGGATTATGACCGGACAAATTTAATAAATTGCCTCGCTCTACATTTCTGCAACTCTACAAGCTATAAGAAATGATAACAATAGTAATATAAAATAATGTATCAATCACGCAGCAACTTTTTGAAAAATAATGTAGCTTGACGACCACGTGGCGCCACCTACAAGATTGTGCTTGACCACCATGTGGCGCCATCTACAAGATTATGATCACTCTCTATTTATATAGTATAGTAATTTACGGTGTTAATATAATTTGTAGTCTTTGATGGAGATCACTGGTAGCCGTATTTTTATAACCCGTATGAAGTTACTGCAATATTTATCACTGATAGGCTCACGCTTTTACTATCTATTGTAAGCTATGAAGTGGTTGGCGATGGAACACGCTTGTCTATAAGTAATTTATTTATTTATTAAACTTAATGCACAAGTAAAAATTACTGTACAATGGCGGACTTAATGCCTTAGGCATTTTCTACCAGTCGACCTTAGGGTGGTGCAGAGACGGAACGTGGCAGGTGCAACTTAAGGGAAAGAATAAACGGAAAATAAAAATACAATAATAAATATATACTTAAATAAAAATGTAATTGAGAAAAACGAAAACAACGAACGTTGTGACGATTTTTCGAACTCCTTGCGAATGTGTTCACGCGCCTTCAACTTAAAAGAGAACCGACTGGTTGCCGTCCTGATGTTCGGAGGGAGCGCATTCCATAGGGAGACCGCCTGGACACGAAAGGAAGAATGGACAAACCCAGAGCGGTGAGAGGGACATCGCAGAAGACGATTAGTGGTTGAACGAAGATTTTTAGCGTGAGTCGAGCACAGAAACTGAAAATGCGAAGTCAGATAAGAAGGAGAAGTGGGTTTATCGAGTAGAGAAAACAAAGTAGTCAAGACCCTTAGCGCTCTACGCTGACGAATGGGTAACCATTTTAAAATTAACCGATGGGCGGATACATGGTCATACTTACGCAGATTGAAGACAAACCGAATGCAGCTATTTAGAAGGCGGTCTAGTTTATTGAGAAGGTCTGCATTCAGGTCATAGTAGCACACATCGCCATAGTCGATTATGGGAAAGATTAGGGACTGTACAAGCATTGCCTTTATGTGAGCTGGTAGAAGGTTTTAAAGACCTCCAGGTTGTAGCTATCAGGAAACACAGAATCCGGCAGGGTAATCCACTCCTTAGCTGTACGCGCAAATAATGTGTTCCGAAAACGTTTAGTGCGTGTGGGTGGGATGCAGTGGCGTAGCGTGTCTTGTCGGGGCCCCGTATAAAAAATTTGCTTGGAGGCCCTTATATGGGGGTAAAGATTTTTCACAAAAGAAAAAAAGATGTAGAGTGTTGCCAACTTTTGAACGCACGCTTAAGGCGGGAAAAAAAGTAATTGCTTTATAGAATTTTGTCATTTGTAAAATAAAATAAATTAGAAAGTTTTTATTTTTTTTCCTTACACACTTTGGGGGCACCCGTGGCCCGGGGGCCCCGTATAATTGATACGGCAGATACGGCGGTAGCTACGCCCCTGGTGGGATGTCCACCATGTAGGTACCGGTAACGCATCGCCGTACGTCTAGTGGTCCGATGATGGAACGGGCTTGGCGGAATTAAACTATGCTACGTTTATTAAGGGCCTTCTCGCGGTCCAGTGGCGCCCTCATTGAATAAAAAATCGTAGCATAGCACAGAAAATAAATATTAAAAAATCCAACTTGACGTTTGTTACAAAGAGGATAAAGATTTTTTACGTTGTTAAAACAGGTCTCAAAATGTTTCGTATCCAAAGTAGTAGGCAAAAGTGTCTGAAACGGCCGTTTTTGGCATATTATATTTATTTTCTGTGCAATGCTACGATTTTTTATTCAATGAGGGCGCCACTGGACCGCGAGAGGGGCCTTAAGTTGGTTATTCTTCCATACAAACGTAGTATGGCGATTACTTTACTATTTAATGTTGTAATAACAAAACAAAAAATTATATAAATTTATTTCGCCATTATCTAGCCCTTATAGACAAAAAAGTAATAAAATAAAAAAATATTAGGTATTATTATTATTTTTTTACTTTTTTATACTTTACTACGTTTGTATGGAAGAATGACCGACTAGGGCACCCTTAAAGATCCCTTTCTCAGGGCAGAGAAAGGGATCTTTAAGGAATTAATTCTAAATTAATAGAGCTGTAACAAGGCAGTGTTAAAGCCTTGTTTATTTTTTTACCTCTATTCCAAAACTACGTTCTTTCCTACCTTTTTTAATTTAAAATTCAAAAATTAATGGTTTTTCTCTGTCAAGTCTCTGTTTTTATATTAAAGATCAGTTCTAATTCTGCAGCCGAGCTAGTAGAAGCTCCTCATTATCATTTTTCGACTCTTCAAGTGTCAGTTACCAGTTTCCTAGAATTGTGCATTAATACAATTTAATTACGTAACAAGTCACAGTGTATGTGTTCGTAATATTATAATAAAGCCCACTGTTGTAAATAACAAATATAATGTGTTAACTCGTCGTGTGTTATTATTCATTGAACTCCTCATCTACGGTCCTCCTACTCTACGTCCTCCTATGCGTGTCACTCCTACGTCCTCCTCTACGAGTCACCAATACCTCTGCAACGTGACTTCACTTCCGTACCGTGACAGAGCTATGTCCCAAGCATTTTTTGGTCAGTTTCCAGTCTATCCAGAAGCAGTTGAATACCAGTATGTTACATGGAGCGACTGCTTATCTGAGCACCGCAACACTCGTCATCACGACAGACAGGTACAACGGCTATAGAAGAATAAGGCACAGAGTGAAAAAAAATACAAACAGAAGGTCTCAATTTGAGGTACTTTGCCCTCCTTTTTCTCCGAACAGAGAGGTGTTGACAGACATCTTCATGCACCTAAACGTGTCTTTACCAACTATGTCGCTGTCGGCTTCGGTTTCCTATCCATTCGCATAAAATTTTAAGACATAATATAACATGGCATACTTTTTTTAAGCATAATAATGTTTACGCATAACAGCTACGCATAATTTCTTATAAGCATAATTTCTCTAAGCATAAAAATGTTTACGCATAACATTCTAAAGCATAATAATAATAATTAAGCCTTTTTATTTCCTTAATAAAAAATAAAAATATTTTTACAAAGACATAGAAAATCATGCAATTAACGTATTAATTAATTTAAATTTAGAATATTCAATTCAATTTTATTTCATCATTATATTTTTTTTTTGACTTATTTATTAAGGACCTCTCTATAGAGTAAAGGCTTACTCCATTTTTCTCCACATATTTCTATCACTCGCTTTATTATTTTACTTAGAAATTGACCTTTGATGTCTATACGAGTACTTTTGTTTTTCCACTTTAGCTTATTCGTGATGTTTTGCAAAACAGTAATAAAAATTCTGGGAGAAAGGGGGTCCTGTTTTGTCTAATATTACTCTAATTGTGCTTTTCTTATAGATGTCTTGTATAAGCATTATAGTTTCTCATGGTACATCACATTCCTGTAAGGCTCTCCACACGCCGATATGGGATATAGAGTCGAATGCTTTAGCGTAGTCGATGCTAGACGCTGATGGGTAGAGCGGGCGTTTCATTTCTTCGTATTTTTCTATTATTAAGTTCTAATGAGTGAATGTGGTCTATAGTTGAATACGTACTTCTCAATCCTGCTTGCTCCACTGGCTGGTGCTCTTCGGTGTATATCGCAAAGCGTTTCTCAAGGCATGAAGCAAGTAGCTTGTAGAGATTTGACTGTAGACTGATTGGTCGATAATTACTTATGTCAGTAGGGTTTCCTTTCTTGTAAAGCAGCACTATATCTGATTTCGCCCATTCAGTAGGAATTTTTCTATCGTCAAGTATTTTATTGAACAGGGTGATTAAAGGTTGTACTAGGAGAGCTTTTCCTGTTGAAATGGCTTCGTCGATATGCCATCTGGACCGCTGCTTTTTTCTTTCTTTAAATACTTTATTTTTGTAAAAATTTCTTGAGCAGAAAATGTTTGCAACATAGTGTAATTTTCCTGTAGAGGTAGTAGAGTCTCTATACCTACTCGATGGTATTTTGCAAGCATAGAGATCTTTATAAAATTGAGTGGCAGCTTTTACTATTCCCGATCTGGAGAATATTTCCTTGTTACAGGTAGAGTTCCTCTTCAAGCAAGGAATCCATTTTTTATGTTGTTAATTCTTTAAAACTTTTTTTCAAACTTCCTGACTTCTTTAGATATTTTTCAATAATTGTTAATCTGTAGTCTTGATATTCTTTTCTGATAAATTTGTGAATGTTTTTAAACAAATAACATTTCTCATTTTTCTCTTCTAATGTTAATTGTTTTTTTATAGTGTCGTTTTGTATTTGTGTTAATATGACGTAAAGACTTTAAGCTTTTATCAATTACTTGCTTAATTTTCTCGTAGTAAGTCTCTACGTCATCATTCTCTTCTAGTTTTGTATTTGAAATATTCAACTTCAAATCTTCAATGTATTTCTCTTGCTCATATTTAGTTTTTAGTAAAGATGTGTTAGTTTTATATGTGGCTCTAGATTTTTTGGTGTTGGTTAACAATAGAGTACTTCTCACAAGTCGGTGATCGCTCGGGAACGATAGATTGCTTATCACTTCAAGGTTAGTAATTTTATTTTTTATGTTTGACAGTATATAATCTATCTGGCTTTTATTCTTATACGGCGAAAGCCATGTCCAAATGTTCTTGTGTTTCTTTTTGAATAGGCTATTGATAACGAAAAAATTTTTATTCTAAAGCAGACCTACATTTATTTACGCATAGTGACATTAAAACATTATTTTTAGGCATAACAAATACGGATAATTATTCCTAAAAATATTAGACACTAATACAACTTAGAGAAAAGGTAAGTTTTGTAAATTTTTTATTCATTATGTATGTAAAACATACTGGCTTAAGGGTGGCCCAACTGCCCAGGGGTCGTGGATAAATTCGAAACAGAGTTACCGCACCCCTGGGCACTCAGGGCAGGGAGGGGTGGGTTTTAGATAGTAAGAGTCTGACACGCCCTTCCGCTCCACCCAGAGCGGGAGATGTCCTAAGATGATTTCCCACCCAAAAAAAAAGGGGTGGCCCAAGGGCCGCCCTCGCCCTCCTTAACCTATTGATACACTCCGCATGACTTATTTTTTATACCTTAAATACTATTATGCTAATAGTCATTATGCCAAGTAATATTATGCGAATTAAAATTATGCCAAAACCAATTAGCCTACAAGATAAATATGCCAACAAAAACAGTATGCCAAAACTAATTATGACAAAGCATTTTTATACTAAAAATAATTATGCGAAAAGAGATAGGCCAAAGTTATATATTAGGGGGAAAATTAGGCGAAAAGAAGCGATCCCGTCGGCTTCCAGACCATTCAGATACAGCTCCACCCAGTATGTTTTATGGAGCACCTACCTGTTACAAGTCCCCTTGGCAAGTCTCGTTGTCTGAATCCATTACAAAAGCGAATCCAGCTTCCAAGTCAGGAGGGGTCACACAGTCGAGGTCTAGTCGGACTAGTTTCAATTCGATTACAATATCGAGGCCCAACGGGATGACCATAATGCCTAGGAAGATGGGTAGGCCTTTGGTGTGGGATGCAACATGTGTCGACACCCTTGCGCCATCTCATCTTCTTAGCACGGCGGGCTGTGCTGGGGCGGCTGTTACAGGTACAGAAAACCTCAAACGGCGCAAATATAACAACGTTATTGGGAGTTATGTTTGAACTGTTTCGGGTTGAAACACTAGGGCCATGGGGTCCGAGTGCTCGAGTTTTCCGTGACATCAGCAAACATTTAGTCGACTCTTCACGTGACCTTTTTTTCGGCTGGCCTTTTTTCGGCCAAACAATCAGCATTGCCATTCAACGTGGCAATGCTGCCTGCGTTCTGGGCACTTTTCCCATTGACAGCGATGTGGACGAATTTTTCGATACCCAATGAGCTGTACTCCTCCCGGATCTTTTATACCGCTTGTACAAATTTTATTTATTAAGTTATTTATTAGTTTAGTTATTTTTAATATGTATCTATATTGTAATCAAATAATAATAAAAAAAAATTACAATAATAATATCTCATCAAAAAGAAATAGAACCTATTATTTATTTTCCAAGTCAAAATAATATTAATCAAATAAATTCAATTCTTCTCTCGAGCGAAGCCAGCTAAAAATTTTTTTACACTCTGCCTCGGATAGGTTTTAATCTTTTGACAGACAAGATAAATTGGCGGCAGACTAGAAGAGAATAGAAGTGCTTGTCTCGAGATAATATCGCAGGTACGTCGAATAATATACCCGGCCCAGGGTTAGGTCACCTGCCAGGGTCGCTGGTGCGTCTGAAGGGGTCATCTTGTAACAAGGCATTGTTAAAGCCTTGTTTATTTTTTGACCTCTATTCCAATATTACGTTCTTTCCTACCTTTTTTAATTTAAAATTCAAATACTACTTGTTTTCTCTGTCAATAGTCTCTGTTTTTTATTTTAAAAATCAGTTCACATTCTGCTGCCGAGCTAGACTAAGGTCCTATCTATCATTGTCAATTTCCTTCCCTTCAATAACTGAATGAACTTTTCTGATAGCTACAACCTGGGAGTCTAAGTCAAGAGTGAATAGGTTACTTCTAGGCAAGCGGTCTCCATCTTAGACCACATCATCGCTTACCAGCAGGTGAGATAGTGGTCAAACGCGTGCCTATCAACACTAAAAAAAAAACTGACAGTTACCAGTTTATGTACCTAATCACAGTGTATGGTGTACGTACGATCAATTAGTGTTTCATATAAAATCTAGCTGTCTGTGAATATTAAAATATACGTCTGAACTCGTCGTGTGTTTATCTTCATCCAAATCCTTATCTACGGTCACTCCTACTCTACGACCTCTTCTACGTGTCCCACCATCACCTGGTGCCCTCAACGTGATCGAACCCAGCCCATCCCATACCAGAGCCCAGCAGCCGCCTCATCGTGAACCCAGCTCATCAAATCAAATTAATATAATTATTATATTAATTTTAATTTCAACTGTAATTTTTATTTTAATTTTTCAATTGTTTTAATTTCCATTTCAATTTAATTTATTGTGTAAATTTTATCTAATTCAATGTATAGTATAAATTCACCTAATGTTTGGGAGAAGACACTGACTCCTGTAACACAGGTGTTCCCAACCTAGCACAGGAGTCAGGGCCTCACTGTACTTGTAGACACTTTTTTATGCCCATAAATAAATTCCCGTGACTCCCTCTGCATCCGCCCTAGTTTATTATCTACTTTCTGGGTGATACCATAGGAAGGGACCTAGCATTATCCCTACTATGTTGGGGATGCAGTTCCATCATAATTTACCACAGGAGCTGATGGTAATAAATAAAACAAGAAAATAACAAAATATAACAAATATATTTTTGTATAAATTGTAGTCTTAAATCTAGGCATGATTACACTGATTGTTCACAATTAATATGTTTCTTGTCCACAAATAATATATATTTATTGACACCCGACGAAAAGGAGGGGTCTTATAAGTCTGAAGTGTGTATCTGTGTGTCTGTGGCATGTAGCTCCTAAACGGAAGAACCGATTTTAGTCTTTTTTGAAAGAATCATGTCCAGTCTTGACCTGAAAATTCTGTAACGCGTCTAGTGATGTAAAATATCTAAAAAAATCGTTTTATTTGCTTGTTTCGAATCGCTTAACTGAATTTTCAAATAAAGGCTAGGAAAAATATATTTTACTATGTTTATCATACTCAATAGACTTTTGGGACTTTAAGACTTTAAAGAAAAATAAGTGTACAGTTGACAGATTACGCGTAAAACGAACTTCTTTTAACCGCAACGTTAAGTGAATGATGTGCTACATACATCTGCATTCTAATTAGGCAAAAAAATACGAACTAACTGATGCAGGTGCAGCATAGTCTTTGACCTTAGCCTGTTCCGCAAGGAACAAAAGAAAAAAAATGAGAAGCTGTCATTTGTTTGACGACAATTTATTTTAATCATCGTATAGTTTTTGAGATTATAAAAGCTGTCAAACCTTATCTGACAACTGTTTTGACCTCAAAAACTTATTTACCTAATAGCATTTTTCCCTGGCCTCTAGATGAAAAGGTGATAGGTTATTGTGTTAATATAAACAATAATTGTTTTTATAAAACACTAGTTGTAGGTAGAGACGACTTGTAAAACAAATCAAGTGACAGGTCAATCAATGTATGGAAAGTGGGCATGATTCTTTGACTTCATTTAGCTATGATTCAAGGAAATCTGTTCATCCATTTGAATATCATCAGCCATTTTTTCTAGTTTTAACATAAATTTTAATTCTTATACAAATTTGTGTATTTGCTGGTGACCAAACAAAGTTTTGAAAGTTGTACACTACGATAAGTTCCAGTAATTGGACTTATAAAAAGATAACCATGTGATTTGTTTGTTTTTTTTTTCGTTCAAGTATTACGTATGCAGATTTATTACAATTATTTACAATTAGTAAAATTTATAAAAAATATACTCATTAAAAATATCAGAAACTACAATTTGTTTCTACAGGCTGTAACGGAAAGGTGTGGTCATATTTGAAGAACCGGTTCTGCCCACGAAAACGAACAAATTTCTCTAAAAAAAAAATTAAAATGCCCAAAAAAAAATTGGACTTTCCATACAAAGTTATCATCAGCTGATCAATATTTGTATGGGGGGTAATTTTTTTTTGAGAATTTCCTCATTTTTTCTTGAATTAAGTTGTTTATCGATGGGCAGTGCAGTTCTTAAAATATGACCACACCTTTCCGTTACACCCTGTATAAGTACACACACACATTTCTTAGTCAGAACAGCACAGTTTATAAATGATTTCTGTTACAAAACTAAATTATAAAATATAAATAAATAAAAAGAAATACCCTTACACCGAATTCTTATTAGCAAAAAACTTAACATATCTGTTGCTTCAAAACACACTAAAATAATCTTAATAATCGTTCAAACTGCGCCTGCGCAACGCAGACACGACCGAAACGATTGAAAAAGGATGCTCACACGGACGTATGACGTTAGGCTACTCGCGTACAAAAGAGATAGCGAGATGTCCCCACCACGAACTCTTCTTTATGCCATTTTGATGATGATTTTTGAAAAAAAAGATTTATTTTTAGTGTTATTTGTTGAATTACGTAGCTCTACTATAGGAAGACCGCCGACGTTGCAGTGACCCCAATACCCCAATAAAATAATAATAATAATAATTTTTATTCAGACAACCATTGAACCATTGAATTACCGCACCCCTGGGCACTCAGGCATGGAAGTAACAGGGGTGGGTTTTAGTCAGTAAGAGTCTGACACGCCCTCCCGCTCCAACCAGAGCGGGAGAAGTCATTGGATGATTTGCCATCCCCCCAAAATAAAAAAATACCCCAATAATGGAAATGCGGAAAGATCTAATCGCCGATGTAGCATTGACGTCAGTAGTCGGTAAAACCTAATTTTAATCATTATTTCTGTAAGAACAGGAATTAGAGGGATTGTCAAGGTACAATGCCGAACTCGGCAGCACGCAGCAGTGCTGCCGCTGCACTACTGGTCCCCGTATATTCTCTATAGGTTTATATGACATTTTCCGAATCCGCCAGACAACCGTGACGTTGAGTGATTCTAGTTGAATTATTTATCGGCCTAGTCATTTAATTGAATGCCTGCGTTTAACGAATGGCCTAGGCGTCCAATAGGGAATATGCATAAAAAAAATGTTATCTAACCGGTTTATCGATGAATATACTAAAATAGAGTACGAACAGTGAAAGCAGAATCAAAATTGATCGAAAATTAAACGAGATATAACAATTTTAAACCAATATATCTGTCCCTCTCTCGAAAGAACTGTTTTCTATGGAAGTTATATGGGCGTCATGTCCTTTGACGTCAAAGAGCACGTCGGACTTCTCTTTCTAATTATCAACTTTAAAGCTTTATAACTTCGTCGCTGATGATGATATTTTTACAAATTCTTCATATTTGTTCACTATAGTTAATAAGTCTTCAATTGAACCAATAAAAAAAATATCATGCATATTCCCTATTGACTGGTGGATTCAACCAGATGGCTACGAGTGCTGCGACATATCCAACCCTTTACGATAGCCGTTAAACTAATTATCGTAACAATTTAAAATAACACAAAAATTTAATACCACGAACAGTGCAGCACTGCTGCCTTGCTCGGAATCAGCGCGGCAGGCAGCACTGCTGCGGCAGTATTGCTACGTGCTGCCGAGATCGGAATGATACCTTTAGAACAGGATTCACCTGATATAGTTTAATTATATTTTCTTTTAAAATAAATATATGTATAATATTATAATAATCTAATATATAATATTATAATAATATATTTATAATAATTAGTGTCCGACCGAAATTTCGGTTTCGGTTTCGGTTTCGGCCAGTTTCGGCCCGAGTTTCGGTTTCGGCCAAAAACGGCCGAACCCTTCGGCCGCGCCGAAACTTACAACATCGTACCTTCGGGTCGCGCTTATGCACCTTACATAATAAAAAAAAGGTTCGCTAAAATGATTACCAAAGGTGATCAATTTGATTATTTTGATTATCTAATTATATTTGAATTAGCCATTCGAGGCTAACTGATTGTGATATTTGTGAGTATAATTAAAATGTAAGTAACTGAAAATAAATAAACATAATATATGAGCATCATATTTTAATAATAAATTTGTTTTATTTTATACCACCATTAAAAAATCGCTAACTTTGTGTTACAAATAATGTATTTTTTTCACTTTATAGGGTAGTTAAATTTTCAAATAGAACCTCTGTAACTGTGCTGAAATTTCATTGTGATAAATCTTTGAAAGTAGAAACCTGTAATTATAGGTCGGCGAGATATTAATTTTAGAAAAAAACGGGCTAACATTTTTTCGAATTTTAAAGGACTTTTTTTTTATAAAAGGTTCGGTTTCGGCCGAAACTACAATCAAACCGAACCTTCGGTTTCGGTTTCGGCAAAATAACATGTTTCGGTCGGTCACTAATAATAATATATATGTACGTAGTTAGGTAAGTTTTTATTTTGGTTTTAGTATAGATATACGAGTAGTTAGTTAAGTATGTTATAAATATGTAAATCTAGTTTCCAAATAAATTAGTTTTAAAATCATTTCGGTTTTTTTTTCGCACCTCCGCCTGCAGTCTACGTAATTGTGGTTTCATATAAAAATATTATACAAAATAACAGACCACCGACCGGTGCCAACTAAATTATTGTCTAATTTTTAATAGTCTACTTATTACTTTTAGTCCAGCAACAGATATTCTCCAAGTACACCACATTATTACATTATGGGCCTTCTTTATAAAAAATTAACCATTTGATTAGTTTAATAGGGTAAAATTCTAGGGTAAAAAATATTATTATTATTTTTAGTCCGTAAGTTATACTATATAAAAATATTGGACTCGTACTTTCAGCTTTAACAAATAAATGAAAAATGACAAAGATACAACGCATCAAAGTTCAGGAGTGGAGCTTGTTATGTATTATACTTTTGAGTAAAAAGTGCTACAATTTTAACTCAAGTGTGACGTCATCACTTTAGGGTTCCGTATCCAAAGGGTCCAAACGGAACCCTATTCACTCACGTGTCCGCCTGTCTGTCCGTCCGTCGTCACAAAATTTTACTACGAAGAATTTTTTAACTTCCCATTTTTTTTTTTAAATGTTGCCCCACACTAGGAATAGTCCTGTATCGTGAGTGCGTTCACAAACATGTAAATTCACATACACAAGACACCCAGACCCGGAACAACTATCTGCAGGTCATACAAATATTTGTTCCGTGCGGGGATCGAACCCGCGACACGCAGCGCAGCAGCCGAACCCTCAACCACTGCGCCAACCGTGCCGTCATTGACCTATGAACTTGAAGTTTGGTGATAATGTTTATTATTACGAATACTTTACTAATAAAATACCAATATTCGGTACGGAACCCTTGATGTGCAAAATCCGACACGCACTTGGCCAGTTTTTAGGGTTCCGTACCCCAAGGGTCCAAACGGAGCCCTATTGTTGTCACTCACGTGTCCGTCTGTCTGTCGTCTGTCACAAAATTTTGTTTCGAAGAATTTTTTAATTTCCCATTGACCTATGAACTTGAAATTTGGTGATAATTTTTATTATTACGTATACTTTACTAATAAATACCAATATTCGGTACGGAACCCTTGATGTGCGAAATCCGACACTCATCCGGCCAGTTTTTTGTTTACGTGGCAAAAAAAAAACCCGTGTCCAATATTTTTTGGAAATCTAACAGATGGACTATTTCGACTTTTTTAGTCAACAATCAAATTAAACACTGATTAGTAGATTCTTATACACTGATTAGCAGATTCTTGTTTCAACACTTTTTAATCAGAAGAAGGGTAGATGTGGTAAAATGCTGACTTATGATTTTAAGGTTTTGTCATCCAATAAGAAAGACGGATGAAAAAAGATTGCATGTGGCGGAGATGAGAATGTTGAGATGGATGTGTGGAGTAACGAGAATGGATAGAGTGAGACATGAGTACATTAGAGGTAGTTTAAAAGTGGCGTCAGTCACAGAAAAGTTATCCAGGCCTGCGGACGGCTCGCAGTGGGTAGCTCGCCGTCCGATCAGCACCAGGCCCGAGAGTCGACGGCGCGTAGTGTTCCACGCGCGACGAACAAGAGTTGTCAGCATACATGACGGCGACCGTCATGGCCGATGCCTGTCCAGGGATTGAGAATAAATTCGAAAGAGTTACACTCTAGAGCGGAAGAAGTCATAAGATGATTTCCCACCCCACAAAAAAATTTAAAAAAAAAACACTTTCTAGCGAGGTGTAGAGGACGGGCCCGAACGAAGAACAAAAGTTACTTGTGCCAGACGAAAACCCGTAGTTATGGCGATACCGTTTCTTTGTATGGGATGAGGCATCTGTACGCTAGTATTATATTATCTGTGGTGATGAAACACATGTAACTAAAAGAGTAATGAATATAAATGTGGATGGATGGAGAGAGAGACCAAAGAAAAGATGGATTGAAATACACATTCTGTGAAAATTTCAACTGTTTACTTATTACGCATCATGAGATACAGCCCGCTGACCGACAGACGAACGGACGGACAGCGGAGGCTTAGTAACAGGGTTACGTTGGTGACCCTTCGGATACGAAACCCTAAAAAAGAAAGAATGTAATAGATGAGACGTATCGTCGCCCTAGTACTTATTTGTCATATCTACCATTGGGTACATTTTACAGTACAAGAGTTTACTGTCCTATTTTTTTTAAGCTTGAATTTCTAGGTTTGAAAGTCTATCACAAATACATGAGTTACATATGCATTGATTGTTATAATTTTCATCAAATTTTTACAATTAATTATACCTTATTTTACAGTTTTAATGTGGACATAGGACAAACATGCACAAATAAAATTACGAATGTGGACTTAGAACATAACCTCATTGCAGATAGGACAAAGTGACTTTAAGTGACTGTTTCATTTTTGCGTGCTTATTTGTACTATGTTCCAAATGAATATGGCGTCGTGGGCCGTGATTGGTCGATTGAGTGGACATGGAACACTCAAGCACTCAACGTATCCTACGAACAGGATATAAAACAAACACTGGACATAGAATAATTAAGCACAAAATTCTCATTACAGTGTCGTGTCACAAATAAAAGTTTTATGACTTTTTTAATTTTATAACAGAAAAAAGTTTTAAACCTTCCTTAACCAACAGGATTGAAATTTAAGTCTTAACAATACTACATTTAAAGTTCATTTTCGATCAATTTGGTCTTTAGGACACACAAGCACTGAGGCGACGGTAAGTTATCTTGAGTTTATAATCTACTAATCAGTGTCTGAACTAAGCATATGGTTCGTGATTTTTATAAATAAAGCTGCATAAGTTTTAACAACCATCTTGCTACTTATAATCTATCATAACATAGACATTACAGCATCTTCCGGATCATATAGTTGAGGATACCTCCGTTCTTGAAGTATGTGAGGTCGACTTCGGTGTCGAAGCGAACCTTCACTTGGAATGATTTTCCGTTGCTCACCTGTGGGCAAAGACACACACACGATTAGTACATAACATAATACTTAGCCTATAATCTTGGGGAGCTCGTGGGTAATGTAATAACAGCCGTACGAGTGACTCTTTCAACCACAAATAATCTGCCCGCGCCTTTTCCCAATTATATTGGGGTCAGCTTCCAGTCTAACCGATGTAGCTGAATACCAGTATTTTACATGGAGCGACTGCCTATCTGACCTCCACAACCCAGTAACTGGGTAATACGATACCCCTTGGTAAGACTGGATGTCAGACTTTCGGGCTTCTGACGACCCGTAACGACTGTCAGAGATCCACGATTGACAGCCGGGACCAACGGCTTAACGTGCTTTCCGAGGCACGGAGGAGTCTCGGTATGTAAAGATGGTCACTCATCCATGGACCAACCCCGGCAAGCGTAGCTTAACCTGATAAATCGACCCGTGCGGCTGTTATTACTTTAGCCACGAGTTCCTCTAACTGTTCTCTAAAGAATAAAAGAATGAAATAAAACTTTAAAACACGCTTTTGTGTGACATAATTTATTATTTTTCGAATTATTCTCAGTAAACCCTTCCACTTGATACCCATATCACGGCATTGCATAAAAAAACATCTTTGAGAGTCCGCCATACTGTATTTAGAATGACGTCACGTTTTTTTTCTCTTTTTTGGGGGTGGTAAAACATGCTATGACTTCTCCCGCTGTGGGTGGAGCTCGGGCGTGTCAGACTTTTACTGACTAAAACCCACCCCTGTTCCTTCCTGCCCTGAGTGCCCAGGGGCGAGGTAACTCTGTTTCGATTTTTTATCCTCAACCCCCGGGCAGGCATCGTCCATAACGGGCGCCGTCATGTTTGCTGACATCTCTTGTTCGTCGCGCGTGGAACACTACGCGCCGTCGACTCTCGGACCTGGTGCTGATCGGACGGCGAGCTACCCAACCATGCAATGTCGTCCAAACCAATATTGCAGCTCAATCGGAAACCGGGAAGAACTTCTAAGATTTTCTTTCATAGTTACAAGTGAAGTTAATTAAAACTGTAACAATAAAATCAACAACACCCGAGCGCTCGAGCCGCGGTACCACCACCACGTCATACTGAGCGTGGCCTCCCCGCAAGCGGCCGCCAGCGTGCGCCGCCGAGCTCTGCCGGCCTGTATACAACACGACCACCGGCGTGTGCGCAGCCAGAGATTCGCATTTGCTCTAACTCGCTCGCCGATGAAGCTTGTAGCCTACTGAATAGAATAAACATTTATTCGACACAGACACAACACAACAGCAACAAACAAAAGGTAAAGAAAATAACAGTAGTCGTGCCCATACCGAAAGGGTTACCATCTCAGCATTTGCTGGGCGTTGGACACCCAGCGCTGGTTTTCAGTTGGCACCCCGCAGTGACGCACGGACGAGGGTAAATAAAATAATAACTGAATTAAATATCAATGTTTATGTATATTATATTTACTGCTCGCCTTGTAGGTATATTACGCACGAACTACCCACGTCGGTGCCTCTTTTAATCGTCGCGAGTGCGGACTTTGGTCTGTACTTGCGACGGTACCTTGAGGTACCCTCAAACCGCCGCCCGGTTTGGAAAATTTCGGATTTTCAAACCGTAACGGTTGCGGGAGTTAGCTTAAAAACTCGGAGCTTGAAGATTGAAGACCGCCATCAACATGTTTTTTTTTTTTTTTTTTTGGGGGGTGGGAAATCATCCTATGACTTCTTCCGCTTTAGGGTGGAGCGGAAGGGCGTGTCAGACTCTTACTGACTAAAACTCACCCCTGTTCCTCCCTGCCCTACGCGCCCGGGGGCGAGGTAACTCTATTAAAAAAAAAAAAAAAAAAAAAACCATCGACATGTCTGGAAGGGATGGCGCACATCGCGTCAAGCCCACCGCCGACAAACCAGCCGAGGCCGCCGCTTAGCACCTCGTCACCCGGATGCCCCATCGCCGCGCGCCCTGCCGCCAGCACTGCGCCACATCTCCCCAGCCACCGCGCCCCCGAGCGCGCGAGCGTTCGCGTCGCGTTTCGCCGCCCATGCACGGCCATCACCACCTTCGGCCATGCAATCCCCGCCACCACCGAGGAACGCTGCCAAAGACTCCCCTGCCGCGATGTCGGCATGTTTCTCTCCGCAGGAGTCGGACATGTCGGCATCGGAGATCGACTCCGACGACGAGACCGACGACCAGGGGCGTAGCTACCCGCGCCCCCAGAGGAGACCTAGAAGCTCGGACGACGAGGACGCCCTGGAGGAGGCGAAGAGGCGCCCCCAGCAAAGCACCCCGCAGTCCGTAGCAAACGCAGCGGGTCACCCGCCCTCCGCGGCCGCCGCCACACCGGGCCTGAACACCGCAAACAAGAAGAAGCCCCGCTACCCTCCACTGGTGGTGGAGAGACTGCCGGACTGGCAGGTTCATTTCAAGGCCCTGCGCGACCTCCTGGGCCGCTCGCCGACTGCCCGCCCGTACCAGGCGGGGATTCGCTTCCTGCCCAGGGACGAGGGGGAGTATCGGGTGGTCCAGCGATACCTGTGCGGGCTGGAGAAAGAGACCGGCCTGTCCTGGTTTGCGTACTCGCTGCCAGCGGAGAAGAAGTTCAAGGTGGCCATACGAGGGCTACCTGTGGACACCGCCCCGGAGGCCATAATGGAGGAGCTCAAGAGGCTAGACTACGACCCTGAATACGTGCGGAGCATCAGGGGTCGTGAGGGTCGCCCGGGCTGCATATTCCACGCGGTCCTCAACTTCCAGAAGGACGTGAGGCGCGTATATGAAACCAACACCTTTTTAATGATGGGGGGAGTCCGAGTAGAGGCATGGAGGGGGAAGCGGGGGCTGGCACAATGCCACCGCTGCCAATTCCGGCACTCCTCCCATCAGTGCCATCGCCCGCTCGCTTGTGTGCGATGCGGACAGGGCCCCCCCCCCCCGCACGGAGCCGACAACATGCGCCAACTGCGGGAGGCCACACCCTGCGTCCCACCGCGAGTGCCCGGCCTTCAGAAGGGAGGCCATTAACAAGCGTGCGGGCACAGTCGCCTGCACCTCAAGCAGAGTAGCCCGGCCGGCCAACAACGTCAGGACCCAGGCCGTAAATGTAGAGGATCACGAGGCCCAAGGCACCACCCTGATGGCGGTGGCCAACGAGCCTAAGACCAGAGGAGCCGCCCCCGCAAGCAGCAAGAGCAGCAAGAGGAGAAAACGGAAGCGCGGCATTAGGAAGGGAAAGCAACCCCTCCCCCCCTCCCCTCCGCCACCGCCAACCAAGATGACACCGCTCAGGCGCCCGGACCCAGAGCCACACAACCCGCCCAGGCATGTGCTAAGAAGAGGACCGCAGCCCCAGCCGCGGCTGTCGCCGGCACCACGGCGCAGCGCAGACTGCAGCGCAGAAAGCTGGACGTCACCACCACAGAGACCAGGGCCACCGACCTGTTAATGGAGGCTGCAAGAGCCCTGACGCAGGGAGGTGAGCCGCGCAACATACAGAGAGTCATAAAAAGCGTCGTCCAGGCGCTTCTCCTGCTTCTGACACCCGAGTAGGTCGCTTACACCTACACGCGGCCTACTCATACAGTGACACTCACCACAGTACATACACTGTGACGCGGCGTGTGCTAAGTTAATATAGCCACGTCGCGGAACGCATGCAGACACGCACGGCTCCACACGCATGTGAACTCACGCACTATTGGGCGCGGCTAGCCCGAGTACAACAGTGCTTAAATGGATACCGTCCACACACACGCTGACGGCCCTGCGGCCCGGACCGCGATCTTGCGGGACGGGCGGGGTCCACACCCCATGCCGTGGGCTTGCTGTAAGCCGGCAGCTCAGTCGCTGGCGCCACCCGCTGGGCCTTCCACAGGGAACTGTGGGTCTCACCCGGTGGTGGTAGACCGCCTAGCTGCCGCGATTACCCCCGCGAGCCTGCGGCATTACACATAGCAAAACACAGGGCGATTGCTATGGGAATCTCGGCAGGCGTTACAACACAGCGCTAGCCTGGGAGGTTCTCGTAGTCAGTCGCCCACATTCTTCAAGCCGACTTAGGCACCCCAGTGAAGCGCCCGTTTTTGCGGGCGCCTACAGAACCCGCGGATAAGAGGGCTTAGCCCTGAAGCCGCCCGCCGCGTGCGTTCCCTTGCGGAAACGCAGCGACGTCCCACGACGGTGCGCAGCCAGTGTTCACTGCGCTCTCAGTCTGCTTCGACTTCCCTGTTCGTACAGCTCTGAGAACCAGTCTTACGCTAGCACACGCACGGGGTCCCGCTCCCTGTACTGTACT
Source organism: Polia nebulosa (assembly GCA_951329385.1). Taxonomy (NCBI): domain Eukaryota; kingdom Metazoa; phylum Arthropoda; class Insecta; order Lepidoptera; family Noctuidae; genus Polia; species Polia nebulosa. Next base: position 24,206,566 of record OX589608.1, read on the forward strand.
AGACTTTTAGATTGTTTACTTTGTGTTTTTTTTTTCAATAAACAACGTTCCGTTTTAACTTGTGTTTGCTCGTACAAACCTGCTACAAAACTGTAAAAATAAAAATGTGTCACCTTGACAGTGATAAGGTCTCCAGGCGCGACGGTGTCAGCTAGCTCGATGTCGTACGTCTCGCTGCCGGTGAGACCGAACGAGTCAGCGTTCTGTCCGTCCAGGAACTGCAGAGGAATGATGCCCATGCCCACCAGGTTGGAGCGGTGGATGCGCTCGAAGGACTCGGCGATCACAGCGCGTATGCCCTGCGGAGGACGTGTACAAGTTATGCGAGAGCAGAACTTAGCGATAGGGTAAATGACTAAGGGCCGATTTCACCAATTCTAAACGCGAGTTTGTTTGTTTGTTTGCTAATCTCAGAAACTACTGGATCGAATTGAAAAAATATTTTTGTGTTGAATAGTCTCCATTTATCGAGGAAGGCTAAAGGCTATATAGCATCACGCTGCGACCAATAAGAGCGGAGCATCAATGAAAAATGAGGCAAAAACGGGAAAAAAAAATCCTTTTGAGAGCTTCAGTTGCGTGCGCTGCGTAAACGGTTAAAGTTACGCAAAAATTATGTATGACGGAATTGTTCTCCTTTTAAAGTTCTAAAAAAAAGTCCGCGACAGTATATGTCTATCTTTTATGGTTAACTCACTATAATCTTTTTTATGGTTTTTGTTTTTTACGCTAAGCTTAGTTCAGTGAAATTTAGTTTATAGAGCGAATGGTGAAACCGGCCCTAAGGACCGATTTTTCAATAGTCAGTTAACTTTTAACTGAGGAATAACAATGGTGGTTTGACAGTCTTTATTAACCGACTTCAAAAACAAGGTTATCAATTCGGATGTTTGTATTTTTTTATGTATGAAGTTCGCGCATAACTCCGTCAAATATTGACGGATTTGCAAAATTCTTTTTTTGTTCGAAAGAGGTTTATTCCGAAATGGTCCCATTTAAATTTCATATAAATCTGATGATGGGTTTCGGAGACAGACAACGGAACTCTTCAAAAATTGACAGCAAATCAACCGCGATTGCTGCGATCGTATGTCTATGTATTGTTAACACTATTTAATGGGGAACCACAACTAAAAAGTGAAAAATAAACAACTTTTTTACAAAAAAATAGAACCGACTTCCAAAAAAAGTGCAAAATAACTTTAACTTCGGCAGTCGGTGTTTCTGGTTTTGTGTCTTTGTTTTTTGACAACGACTTCCGAAATAGGGTATTTTACTGTAAATGAGAAAAAAACTAAAAATATATTATTGAGATAACTTAGGCAAAAAGCAGTCGGAAAATGTTAGTTTTAGTTCATAAAATAACAAAATAAATTCAATTCAAAGTTTTCAATTTTTTTAATCTGTTTTTTTAACACCATGGAATAGTAGCCGCCATGTTATACGTCATACGGCTGTGTAAACTATAAAGTGTCAACTGTCAACTGATCAGCGTATCTATGCTTTATTTATTTATTTACACAGCCAACTGACGTCATGACCACAGATCAATATCTTAAGCTTAAGAACACATAGAATAACTCCTCTCAATAAAGATAAAAGCCCTACGATCAGAAGACGACCCAAACCAGTTTGTTCTAGAGTTTGTACTAATACGACCTTCGCGCGTCGGCATAACCGCTACTTAAGTGCACAAATTTACAATGAACTCCACAATAAACTGATAATACACAATTTGAACAAGTTCCAATGCAAATCCAAGGTAAAAGAATTTCTCCTTACCCTTAACTACGACGATACGGAAGAAATACTTTAACCACAACGCACACGCAACTCAAGGCGCACTCACATTCATTCATACATACACACAACACACCCGACACAAAAATATTCCCTTGCTCCTTAATTCCAATTTAGTTTTTTCCTTTCCCCCCAATCCCAAAATTGTACTAGTCTAGTTTATTTTTACTTGTTTCTTAAAGTCCACATTACTTATTAATATGTTTAAATTTTGTCAGTGAAATAATAGAAGGATGGATGACCCCTGTAACACAGGTTCTCCTAGCATGGGGGTCATTGACCATGTATTCTGTACCCTCGTCTACTGTACTCTAAAATATATATATATATATATGGCGTCCACTGCGTCCAGCGTTTTCGTTACATTACGCGCGAAATTAGAAAATGTAAAATTTAAATGCATTTTTAGGGCACTTAGTGATTAAATAAATATTTGGTGTTTTTTTTATTTGGCTTACTAGCACTATAGAATCTAATTGAGACACTTTTCAAAAATGGGTATAATACCCTATTAAAGTTATTTTCCACTTTTTTTTTGGAAGTCGGTTCTATTTTTTTGTAAAAAGGTTTTTTCTTTTTCACTTTTTAGTTGTGGTTCCCCATTAAACTGTGTTAACAATTCATAGACATACGATCGCAGCAATTGATAACCTCCTTCTTTTTGAAGTCGGTTAAAAATAGACTCGGGAACCGAACCTGGAACCTCACGCTCAGAAGCTGCACTTGTAACCAGCAGACCATTGAGGAAACTCTATGTAATACCGTTGTACTTACAAGTAGATAAGGTCCCTTAGCAGCCCAGTCGCGACTGGACCCAGACCCGTAGTCCTTGCCCACGATGGCTATCAGAGGAACCTTTTCAGACGCGTATCTGTTGAGGAGAGAAAAGTATGTAAGTTATATGCATCTTATTAATTTTACAAATATTTAATTGTTACGTCCGTCCTTTCGTCCGTCTGTTTGTCAGCGGAGTAGGTACACATTTTTCACAGAGTATATACAGGATGTAAAAAGACACATCACAGAGCCGTTAACTACGCATACTGTAATTCTAACAAAGTAGTTTTGCGCTAAAATTATTGCTGGGAAACGACTTTTATTTTTAGATTTGAAAAAAAAAAAAAAATATTGCGCGCAATGTAACGCGAACCCAGGCAAGTGGAGTTAAACCCCGCTCCTTCGCTCTAAGCCACGTAGGTTCTTGTCAGATACGTTTGATATTCATTGCGTTTTTATAACTGCAAATTCGGAATTTCGCAAAAAAAAAAAAAAACGAAAATTCAGGTAATGTTTGTTAGAAAAAAGTTTATTAATAAAACTTGGAATTCATCATCGTAAAAAAATAAAAAATAGCGACTTTGACCTTCAATATCTCCAGAACCAGTGGTTTCCCAGGTTTGGTCTAGTCCAGGTATGGTGGAAAAAAATTATCCAAATAATGGGTAGAATAGTGGCTCTCGGCTTCAGAAACTGTTTTTTTACACCCGTTATTTCTATTGACGCTATAATAACAATTATTAAAAACCGGCGAAGTGCGTGTCGGACTTCGCGCATTTAGGGTTCCGTACCAAATGTCTTTTTGACTATTTATTTATATGGCTTTGGGTCAACAGGATGAGGGAATAGTCATTTATCATCTATTTTCTTAACCCGTCAAGCCGGTTAAGCGTCGTTTTCATCTATTTTAGGTAAATAACTTCAAAATTGTATATTTTAAAATTATGAAAAAAATATATTCGAGACCCTCACAATGTGCCCTTTCATTTGATACGTCACACGACACAGTTTAAAAAACTTTGATTTTTAATTTTCCAACTTTCACCCCAATAGTGACCCCCATATTCCAAATTAATTTATTTAGGGTACACGTCCGTATTTGGATCACTGATATTCATGTGTGTATCAAATTTCAACTCTATCGGTCCAGCAGATTAGGAGCAAATTGGCTGTGACAGACGTACAGACAGACAGACACACGGGTGATACTATAAGGGTTCAGGTTTTTCATTCGGACTTTCGGAACCCTAAAAAAACAACATAATAAAAAATATAGCGAAGACCTTTGCGAGGCCAAAAAAGCACCTATCTCAGCATATGCTGCGACATTTATAAAATAAATATCACAGCGCTGGTATTCTGATAGGGCCTATGAAGCCACGGATACACTCGCAGAACACATACTTAAAAATAAAAGTGTGTGAAACATATCATCATTCTCCTGCCCTTATCCCAATTTATTTGTGGTCGGCGCAACATGTCTTTTTTTTCATACTCCTTTAGTCGTCATCTCTGTAGTCATCCCCTTTTTACCCATATCTTCTTTCACTCAGTGTTAATGAAACATATAATTAAGTATATTAAAATATTTGTGAATGTAAATAAATATAGAAATCAACCATAGGCCGACGCCCAACGCTCCGACAACATTTGTCAATGATTACGACCCATTCCCTCTCCTAGAGACCTGAATCTTAGCAGTGAAAACATCATAAGCCTAATTATGTTATGTGTGTTACGTACGGAACCCTTCGTATGCAAGCCAAACTCGCAATTGACCGGATTTTTTAATATGTCTCTTTACCTATACTCCATGCATCTGCCATCTGCCCGCGCCTTTTCCCAACTATCTTGGTGTCGGCTTCCAAGCTAACCGGATGCAGCTTAATACCAGTATTAAACATGGAGCGACTGCCTATCTGACCTCCACAACCCAGTTACTGGGTAATACGATACCCCTTGGTAAGACTGGTTGTCAGACTTTCGGGCTTCTGACGACCCGTAACGACTGTCAAAGATCCACGATTGAAAGCCGGGACTAACGGCTTAACGTGCTTTCCCAGGCACGGAGGAGTCTCGGTATGTAAAGATGGTCACCCATCCTTGAACAAACCCCGGCCAGCGTAGCTTAACCTGATAAATCGACCCGTGCGGCTGTTATTACTTTAGCCACGAGCTCCTCGTTACCTATATTAGAGGACTTATATTACCTATCAGCAGCATCAAAGATGTCCATGTTGTCTCCGCTGGGCTGGTGCGTGGTCTTGGGCCCGGCGGTGGCGGCCATCTTGTTCACCAGCCGGATGTTGGCGAAGGTTCCGCGGGACATCACATCGTCGTTACCTCGACGAGAACCGTACGAATTGAATTCTCGGGGAGTTAGCCTGGAAAAAGGAGAAAAATAATATTGTATTTCATCATTATCACCATACCCGGGCCTGCGGACGGCGAGCAGTGTTCCACGCGCGCCGAACAAGAGATGAGTGTCAGCCACCACTGACGGGGCCCATCGTGGCCGGTGCCTGCATGCCCAGTGGTTGCGGATAACATCGTAACAGAGCTACCGCACCCCTGGGTACTCAGGCAGGGAAGGAACAGGGGAGGGTTTCAGTCAGTAAGAGTCTGACACGCCCTCCCGCTCCACCCAGAGTGGGAGAAGTCATTGGATGATTTCGCACCCCACAAAAAAAAAAGAAAAACATCATCATCATCATTCTTTCAGACAAAAGATGCCCACTGCTGGACATAAGTCTCCCCTCGCGTGTCGCCACAATTACTAGTCCTGTGCGTCTTGCATCCATCGGCTACCCTCGACCCTCACTAGCAGATGTATTCGCTAACTCAGTTGACATCAATTTGATAGGCACTATGCAGTACATTGCTGCTTTGATGTATAGGAAAACACACTCTCCGTCACATACACACAACAGTAGCACATTACACCCCACACAAATATTCTACACACATACACTCAATACAAATATTACTGCTCAGTTACAAATACTAATTAAATAAATATAGGTATTTATATATAATTCCTACCTTTTAGTCTAAATCTGGTCTGTTATTATCCGAGTCTACTAGTACGCTCATAAATTTTGCTTGACCACTATATGTTGCGAAGACACTGCCTCCTAAGATATAAGATCCTCCTAGTTTAGGAGGCAGGGCTCAAATCTTGTATTGACTGTACCTACCTTACCCATCTTGAGCAAACTACTTTTCCTGTTTGATTTTATAATTACTTGTAATTTTGTGTACTCTAAAATATTGTGTCAAACGTGTATTTATGCTAATAAATTATTATTAAACAAAACTGTACTGCTTAGTGCCTATTATAATCGATTAGCGACCCGCCCCAGCTTCGCTCGAGTACAAATTATACATATAAACCTTCCTCTTCAATCACTCTATCTATTAAAAAAAACCGCATCAAAATCCGTTGCGTAGTTTTAAAGATTTAAGCATACATAGGGATATAGGGACAGAGAAAGTGACTTTGTTTTATACTATGTAGTGATGTCCATATTATACGAGTAATATAATACATATTATATTTATATATTATGTACTACAAAAAAAAAAAAAGACACACTAGAGTCACGTCATTTACCCGGGTCTGCGGACGGCGAGTAATGGGTAGCTCGCCGTCCGATCAGCACCAGGCCCGAGAGTCGACGGCGCGTAGTGTTCCACGCGCGACGAACAAGAGTTTTCAGCAATAACGACGGGGCCCGTCATGGCCGATGCCTGCCCGGGGGTTGAGGATAAATTCGAAACAGAGTTACCGCGCCCCTGGCATTCAGGGCAGGGCAGGAACACCCCGGTTTTAGTCAGTAAGAGTCTGACACGCCCTCCCGCTCCACCCTAGAAAGGGAGATGTCATTGGATGATTTCCCACCCCACAAAAAAAAAGGAGACGTCATTTAATTTTTTGTATTCTGCTCACCATACCCTATTATTTGATACCGATAATATATAATATAATAATTTATCATTTATTCTCTCTTCACAAAGCTGCCTTAAAGCTAAGTACCAAAAAAAAAAAATGTCTCAGCTGTAATTCCAACCTTGTGAGAGACTGGTGCCTGATATAAGTTTTTGGGAAAACCTGTGTTACAGGTTACGCGGCTAGAATTAGCTTTTACAGAGATACCGTGCAAGAGTCGAAGATAAATAATGTGCATAGCAAAAAAAAAAAATATAAAGAAGAGTAAAATAATATGCTTAAACAAACAAGAAAAATAAATAACAATAAAACACAATTTAAAAAAAAAACTTGAGAGGTGTCAAGGGACACCCGGATGGAACGAAGTAGCTTGCACCTACCCACCAAAAATACAAGAAGTTTTTATTAGATTTTTTTTCCAACACAATCTTTTTGTATGGACAGCCTCATTAGTGTCGTGACAACTTTTCGTAAGAATTTTTTTTATTAGATTGTTTTTCCAACACAATCTTTTTGGATGGACAGCCTCTTTGATGTCGTGACAACTTTTCGTAAGAATTTTTTCCGTCTAGCCCCCTTTCACAACGCGCGATAAGGAACTTCGTTCCAAAAATTAAAAAAAAAAATACCTACCTATAATTCTGCAGAAGTTTAGAGTCATGTTATGAGACGATGTGTGAGTGAGTGTTTATCTTGTGTGAAGTGTTAGACTGGTAGGAGATGTATGTGAGTAATTCAGATGAGCAGTGTGTGAGTGAAGGTGACTTTTGTGGAGTGAGTTGCAGCGAGAGGAGTACAAAGTACTCCAAAGTCTTGAACATAGACGCCGAGTTGCTAGCCTGTCGGTTTTCTATCGATTACATTTTGGGGAGTGTGCGACGGAATTGCATGATTTGATTCCGCCAAGCCCGTTTCATCTAAGGACCACAAGACGTACGTCGAAGTGCCACCGGTTCATGCTGGACATCCCATCAATACGCACAAAGCGTTTTGAGAAAACATTCATTGCGCGTACAGCTAGAGAGTGGAATTCTCTACCGGAGTCTGTGTTTCCTGTAAGATACAACCTGGGAGTCTTTAAGTCAAGAGTGAATAGGTTACTTCTAGGCAAGCGTGCTCCATCTTCGACCACATCATCGCTTACCATCAGGTGAGATAGTGGTCAAACGCGAGCCTATCAAACATAAAAAAAAAAAACAACCGATATTATGGCAATACATAAAAAAACGAATACGCCATCTTTGAGAGTTCGTAATATTGGATTCAGAATGACATCACTTAGCTCACCATGCATTGTCATAAACAAACATGTACGTAAAGTTTCAGCTCAATCGGAACCCGGGAAGTGGGTCAAATTTGACTTCTATAATTTTTTTACACTTATAAACGTGGATGGTTTTTATGCTGTCATGCGGAAGCGCTGTGCGTCTCTTATGAGGCGCATGCGGGCCAGCTCGAGCAGCCTTCTGAGTGTGTTCGTGGACCGCTGGGACTCGCCGAAGTGCCGGCACTGGATGAGACTTCACACTGAGGGTGGTCGCGTCCAGGGCTTGGCATAAACTGGCATTCCTGTGCGTTGCCACTTTTTGATATCTGTGTCTTTTTTGTTGTATGTACTAACAATAGCTTATAAGGTTTTTTGTGTTACTAACAGTATATGGACTACGTCTGAAATAAATGTCTTATTATTATTTGTAGAGGAAGCGCCATCACCCCAGTGTTGAGAAAGCGCCATCACCCTGGTCCAGTAAACTATAGATAGCGTAGTTTGATTTGTTATGTCGCATTATGTATGTCATTGTTATGATTGGCTAAAAAGTAAAGGTAAAAGTCTAATTAAAGTTCAAAGTTTACTAAAGTACCTTTACACTACAGCGCAGGTAGTGTATGGCGCAACGTTAAAGTTGTCCAATCAGAACAAAGCCAGTAGTTGGAATTCTTGCAAGCCAGCTATTGGTTACTTAATCTCATGTTTCCCATGTATTAGTGCAAGATACAGTGGAAAGTTTTTGAAACCCGCTATGTGTCTAAACATAGACCAATGTGAACCTTATATACCCGTAATGTATATATGTAAAATTTGGTTTGTTTTTATTGTCGATTACGGGTTTATATGTAAGTAAAATTAGAATCTAAATGGAAAATATAACATAGAATTAGATTCCCCATGTAATACATATTTTACTTTCTTTGAATATGTTAGTTTTGTTGTTTTGTAAAGAAGTAAATATGTATCAAGTAAATGTGCAGTCATTACCTAAACAATTAAAGTAGCGGTTCTAATTGGTGAACCAAAGAAAAATGTAGAGCCTGTGATTGGCCGGTCGAAATGTTGAAGTTCAAGCGTGAAATACGCGAAATGTATTGACTGTTTGGGTTGCATTTGCCGCACGACTTGACCCATAGTGTTTTGGTCATAAATATGGGTGCCCCAGGCAGTCAAAATCAGGAGGATCCGCCAGTTGCCACTACGAGCAGTCGTGCCAGCACGCTGCTCCTCCGTTCGGCCCGCTCACATCCACCGGTTCTCCCTGTGTGCTGTCGTAGGTGCTGGTTTCGGCCGGCGCTTGCAGGGGTGCGCAGGGGTAGCCACCCCGTTGCCACTCGGTGGGGTAACGGTCGCGGAGGCAACTCAGTTTTAATTCATCTCCCGTTTCGACATCTAAAACATGCCGCCGAAGGGGAGGTCCGGTGCCCGTCGCTCTCAGGAGCACGGTACCGGGCCGTCTCCCTCACCGCCGGACCGTCCGGTGACGGGCCGGACGCCGCCGCCCCCTGCAAGAGGGGGTGCGTCGCCCGGCGCACCACCGGCCGCACAATCCGCCGCTCCACCTTCCACCGTAAGAACGGCCGCCACCGGCCCGCCGACGTCATCAGCGACTGCGCGCGTTTCGCCGGCGCCTTCGTCGAGCCGGCAGCCGGCCGTCCCGGTCCGTCCTCCGGCCTTTCGTCCCGTGCCTACGCAGGCGTTGGCGAGTCGGCCGCGCGCCCCGGGCGCGACAGGGCCCCCCCCGAGCGAGGGGGCGCGCGCCGCGGTGCCGCCTGCTGGGCCCGCCCGCACGGAGCCCCGAGCAGCCACATCCTGCCCCAATATAGGGCCGCGGGACCCGCGCCTCGCTGCGCGGACCGCGGGCCCTACCGCGCCAGTGCAGCGCGGCTCGGCCCCTGTGCCGAGCGCGTCTGCGCCTGCGCCGCGCCCACGCACCACTACGCCCCTGGCGATGGAGGTAGTGTCGCCGCCTCCCTCGCCGGCGCCATCACCGTTGCCGCCACGAGCGCCGCCGCCGCTGACGCCGCATGTCATTGCGGTGAGTAGCGGCGCGCTGTCACCATCACCACCAAGGGTCTCCGCCCAGGATTCCCCGGCGGTGTCGGGGTGTTTTTCCCCTCGCGAGAGCGAGTGGTCGGACATGTCGGCATCGTCGGGCGAGTCTGACGTGGAGGAGGGCCACTCCCGGCTCCCACTGCCGCCGCCGCTGGGGCTGGAGCGCGAGCCCCCGCTCGCAGCTCGCCCGCAGCGGAGGCCTTAGGAGCCCCGACGAGGAAGAGGATACGGAGGAGGCGAAGCGGCACCAGCTGCAGCGCACACCGCGCAGGCGCAGCGGGGCTGACGCGCCGTCCTTCGCCTCCGCCGCAGGCGTCACGAGCGGCACGAGCCGCTCCCCACCTCAGCAGCAGCAGAGTTCCCACCCTACGGCTGCCACCGCCCAGGGCGGGGGCGCCAAGGGTGCTCCGAACAAGAAGTCACGCTACCCGCCGTTGGTAGTGGAGAGGCTGCCAGACTAGCAGACCCACTTCAGGGTCCTGCACGAGCAGCTGGGTCGCTCTCCAAGTGCCCGCCCTTACCAGGGCGACATTCGATTCCTTCCCGGTGACGAGAAGGAATACAGGGTGATCCAGCGCTATCTGTGCGACCTGAAGAGAGAGACCGGTCTGGTATGGTTCTCCTACTCGCTGCCGGCGGAGCGTGGCTTCAGGGTGGCCACCCGCGTTTTTCCGGTGGACACCGAGCCGGCCGCCATCGAGGAGGACCTGCGCGGGCTCGCTTTCGAGCCCGAGTACGTGCGGGCCATCAAGGCTCGCGAGGGACGTCCGGGCTGCATATACTATGCAGCCCTCAAGTACCAGCCGGACATCCGGCGCATCTACGACGTCACCACCATCTTACTGATGGGTGGCGTCGTAGTGGAGGGATGGCGCGGCAAGAGGGGGCCAGCCCAGTACCACCGCTGCCAGCGCTTCCGGCACTCATCCCACCAGTGCCACCGTCCGCTCGCCTGTGTGCGATGCGGGGGTGGGCACGTTGCACGCGATTGTCCCCGGCCCCGAGAGGAGCCGGCAACATGCGCCAACTGTGGCGGACCGCACCCTGCGTCGCGCCGCGAGTGCCCCGTCTTCCGGCGGGAGACCGCCAACAGGCGAGCGGGCACGGTGGCGCTGACGAGCACCGCACCCCGCCCGGCCGCAGCAGCGGTCCGGGCTGACAACGCCGAGGAAAACGAAGCCCGCAGCACATCTCTCATGGCGGCTGCAAACGGGCCCAGCACCAGAGCAGCCCCCCTGCCAAGCCGCAGGAGGAAGAGGAGGAGACGTGGGAGGAAGCCCCCTCCCCCCACCGACACCGTACAACCACAACCCCAACCCCTACACTCCTCACATGGTGTGAATCTGCCAGGGGCGGCCTCCGTAACAGAGGTCGTCCCTACGGTAAAGGTTCGCACCATGTGCCCCCGCAAACCGCAACAGGTGCCAGAGGGCGCCACTGCTGCCGCTTCCCAAGACGACGTCGCCGCCATGCGTTCACACTATGCGCCACTAGGCGCCAGTGTGGCCGCTACTTCACGACCGGAGCTCCATAAGCGGGCCACTGGCCTCCTGCTGGACTTGGGCCATCAGGAGGGGCCAGGACCCGCTTATCACCGTGCTGGAGGGCATGGTGGCCATCCTGGCCCTCTACCAGGGCGGGACCGCCGCCAGCAGCCAGCCAGCAGCATCTGACGCCGAGTAAGTCGTTTTCACCTACACGCGACTTGCTCAAACAAGAATACTACACAAGCAGTACATGCACTGTGCGCGACGTGTTCTAAGTTAATATAGGCACGTCGCGTATCGCAAGCCAGACACACATGACTCCACACACATTGTGTACTCACGCGCTGTATGTATATACAGCGCATACATGGGCGGCGTTACACATTCAATGCCGCCCACACATACACCTTCGGCCCTGCGGTCCGGACGGTAACCGGCTAGCTCTGGAAACCGGGCGGACGGGGGCCACTCACTAAATACTGTAGGCTCACTGTAAGCCGGCGGCCGTGAGCTGGTCGTCATCCGCTGGGCCTTCCACAGGGAACTGTGGGTCTCACCCGGCGGTGGCTGACCGCCTAGCTGCCGTGAACACATGTTTCGAGCCTGCAGTATCACACATGGGCGATTGCTGTGAGAGCATCGGCAGGTGTAGTTCCATCGCCTGCCTAGTAGGCTCTTATGGCAGTCACCCAAGGCATTCACACCGTTGTAGGTACCCAAATAAAGCACCCGTTTTTACGGGTGGCAACCAGCTACTACGCAAAAAGGCCATTGCCTATACGTCCGTCGCGCCCCTTACGGGGTAGCAGCGATTTCCCGGAGTCAAAATCAGTTACTCAGCGTCAGTGACTCAGTGAGCTCTAAAGTCCTCTGACTTCGCTCTATTGTCTTGTACTCGTGTACAGACTGTGTCTTGTGTGTCCACTATTGGGCCAGTAATTCTGCTTATCTAACTGTTTTAATTCTGTGTGTATCTACTGACTTTTAAATCTGTGCCATTTGTGACTTTTACCATTTACATTTTTACAATATACAAACTTTTTATGAAGAACTGTGTCATCAATCATTAAACCACTTGCTCCACTCATCACACGAGCGTGTCGCAAGACTCCAATACGCCGGCCGACACACAAATCCTCAACCCTCGCGCCTATCGCGAAAAACATCGTCAACATTATTATTATAAAAGTGTCAAAATAGTAAACGTCAGATCACTCACCCTCGGTCAGCTAGGAACCTGGCTGCAGGAGAGTTCCTGGCGATGGAGCCAGCTGGAGAGATGTGATCGGTGGTGACCGAGTCACCAAGGAGAAGCAGGCAACGAGCGTTCTTCAGACCGTGGATGGGTTTCAGCTCCTGGAACACAGGATATAGGGCTCAAAACTAATAAAAATTATAATTTTCACGATATGGATGTATTTGCCCTAACTAAACATAAATAAAAATTAAAAAAAAAAACAAATTACTAAGCGCCTTGCTCAAAATGTTTAATTGTTATGTTTAAGTATGTATTAATTTATTAGATTTTAAAATTCTGTGTTGAAGAGAGATTTTTGTAACGGAAAGGTGTGGTCATATTTTAAGAACTTTATCTGCCCATCGATATGAACAACTTTCTTCAAGAAAACCTGAGAAAATTCTCAAAAAAATGTTTTACCTCCCATACAAATATTGTTCAGCTGATGATAGCTTTGTATGGAAAGTAATTTTTTTTTTTTTGGGAATTTTCAAATTTTTCTTAGAGAACGTTGTTCATATCCATGGGCAGAACCGATTCTTAAAATATGACCACACCTTTCCGTTACACCCTGTATATTGATTTTATTTAATTTTACCTAAACTGTATCTAATATAAGCTGGTATTTTGTGGAAACGTAGGATTGAGAACAGTATCTAGACATAATATATTAGTTCCTCACCTATGAAATCAGCGTTATGTATGGAGAATTTTAAAGAAGTTGCATTTTTCATACTAACATTTTCTTAATTTATTTAACAACTATGAACACTAATGTTTTAAAACTTTTATGCAATAATGTTTATAAACTAAGATAACGTATGTCACTTAGATTAAGCAACAAAAATAAGTTTTGGCTAAGTTAAAACAAATATAGTGGTCATTTCTGCTAACATAATGAGGAGTAACTTTTAAGGTATTTTTTTTGTTTATAAAACTATAAGTAATAAGGTTTTTTTTTACTATTGGCAGTTGTCTATGACGATAATTATTCGATAGAATATCAAGCAATTGATGAACATTTTAATTCATAGAAGTGACGAGGTTCTCTATTTGTGAGAAAAAAACGCCAATTTCATATGTACGGACCCAATACAATGTACGATTGTTTGTTTTCCCAAATAAAAAAAATCTCAAATTGTTTATCATGCAATCCATAATATATTTAAAGTACAACTGTTTTCTTAGTGTCCCTCGGTAATCATCGCATTTCCGAATACAAACGAATGCTAATTTCCATGTCCATCAATTATTAGATTTGTCGTGTATAATAATTTGAACTAAGAACTAACTACTTTATTGTTGATTTGTTTTGATTTCCGTGTGAACTGTTTTTTTGTTTTTTTTTTTTTTTCTTATGGTACCTACCACTATTTGTCTCTGCATCACCTGCCTGAGGCATTAAGTCCGCCTCTGTACTTGTATGTGCATAAAGTGTTTAATAAATAAATAAATAATAATAATAATAAAAAAAAAAAAAAAAAAAAATGTGACAAATGTGCGGTCATGCATGTAAAGCGAGGGGAGATTGTGGAATCCGTGGGAACTCAACTCTCGGATTTCATAAACCTGAGATCCCTCTCTCCAACCGAAACCTATAAGTATTTGGGTATGTCGGAAGCGTTAGGTATCAATGTTGCTGACATGAAGCAATCGTTGAAGGAGCGCTTCTTTGGCCGCCTGAAGAAGGTATTTAATAGCCTTCTATCAGGCGGAAACAAGGTGCGCGCCTTCAACGGTTGGGTCATGCCGGTATTGATGTACTCTTTCGGCGTACTCAAATGGACTCAAACAGAACTTGACGCCCTGGATAGGCGTGTTCGTACACTGCTGACTGCATTTCGAATGCATCACCCACGTTCGTCGGTGATGAGACTGTATATCCCGCGGAAGTGTGGAGGCCGAGGCTTTTTTAATGCTAAGACCCTCCACAACCGCGAGGTATGCAGTCTAAGGGAATATTTCCTAGCTGCTGACGTGGGTATGCATCGAGATGTAGTGGCAGTGGACAAGGGCCTTACTCCACTCTCCTTGGCTAACGAGAACTGGCGCAAACCTCTAATGCTTGACACTAACGATCGCAGAGAAGTATGGCAGAGTAAGGAACTGCACGGACGCTTTTTCCGGGCCCTACATGGGCCCGATGTAGACCAACTAGCGTCCGTAGCCTGGCTGCGTGTCGGTGACCTCTTTGGGGAAACCGAAGGTTTTGTCTGTGCAATTATGGACGAAGTTATCATGACGAAAAACTACCGGAGATTTATTGTGAAGGACGGCACGGTTGACATATGTCGGGCATGTCATCGTCCGGGAGAATCAATCCGCCACATAATCTCTGGTTGTTCTCGTCTAGCTAACGGTGAATACTTGCATAGGCACAACCTTGTAGCCAGGATTATCCATCAGCAACTTGCTCTGAAGTACTCTCTTGTGGAATCGGAAGTGCCGTACTACAGATATGCGCCCGACCCAGTTCTCGATAATGGTCATATCTCATTGTACTGGGATCGGTCCATCATCACTGACAGGACTATTGTAGCCAATAAGCCTGATATAGTGGTGGTGGACCGAATCGAGAGGCGTGCAATGATTGTTGACATTACCGTCCCACATGACGAGAACCTCGTGAAAGCCGAGAAAGATAAACAAATCAAGTATATTGACTTGGCTCGCGAGGTTGTCGACATGTGGGATGTGGACTCAGCGATCATTGTACCGATAGTCGTGTCAGCCAATGGCTTAATAGCCACGAGCCTCGATCAACACCTCAGGAGGCTCTCGTTAGGCGGCTGGATCAAGGGCTTGATTCAGAAAGCAGTACTTCTGGACACGGCTCGCATTGTCAGGCGGTTCCTCTCTCTGGAGCCCTGACCGCCGGTAGCTTGGACCCTGTTCCCGATACCGGTGGGCTACTATTTTTTATATTTTTAAATGTTTTTTATATATTCTTTTTAAGAAATATTTAAAAATGTATTTAATATGTTTAAAAAATTAATAAACGAAATAATAATAATAAAATTTTTATTCATGTTGTCTGGTAAAACAGTAAATACATTTTTGCTTAAATCTATGTCAAGTTCACAAGTGTTATGTGCCTGAACTAGGACATCCTGTGTTTCAGGCGATATAAGGTAAAAATATTATGAAATAATCACGGTAATTATATAAAATAAAGTAAAATAGTCATTTTAGAGGTATGTAAAAAGGAGTAAATAGTATAAAAAACCTTAGTATACTAACTTAGCTAACTAATTAAAAACAAAATGAATAGAACAATACATTCTTTATTTCATTACAGCTAGTAACTTCTCTGTATCTTCATAAGACAAACTTTGAAGAGCTACCTTAAGAGTTTTCTTACAATTTCTATAATTTAGGGAATAAATATTTGCTTTTGCATTTAGTCTGTTATAGAGTAGTGGTCCAAGGAAAACATAAAATTTGGCTGTGAAAGCATGTTTTGTACTTTTTGTGGGGCAAACTATGTCTTTTCGTCTCTTGTTAGTAAATTCAGTGCTGTAGCGAAGAGCTGCGTGTTGTTTTAGTAAAATGCTCATTATGAATAATTGTCGAACTGTTAGTACTTCACAAGATTTATAGAGTAGGTTAGTGGGAAAGAGAAATGGGCGCCAAGTAGACACCTTGAGAATCGCTCTTTGAGCTCTTTCGATGGGCAGTAATAAAGTTTTACATGCTCCACCCCACGAGGTAATGCAGTACGTCAATATTGACTGACATAGAGCAAAGTAAACTTGCCTAATTATTATTGGGTCTGCAATATATCGTAGCTTTTTGAATACGAATATCAGCTTACGAATTCTGCTATTTAATGCTTCCATATGCTGTTTGAAGGTTAGAGTTTCATCAATTAAAACACCCAAATATTTTATTTTATTGGTCTTACTAATATTGGTACACACAAACGGGCAATCTGCAGGGACTGTACAACAATGAGCAAACAACGTTAAAGGAATATGAGAAGCTTGTTTGCGCATCGAAAACTTTATATAATTTGACTTATCCGCATTTAGAGTTAGTGAGTTATGCTGAAGCCATTTATTTACACTATTGAAGCCGTCTTGCGCGAGCTTGTAGACTTCATGTTCCGATACAGCCGAAAAAAGAAGAACAGTGTCATCAGCGTAAGATATTATTGTGCCATGCTTTAGTAAATAAACCTCATTCACCAACCAATTTTTGCCTTTATCTTCTAAAACATGATCTGTCTCGAAGAGCTTTAAGTCTTTCAACATATTTAGCATGGTGCTGCCCCCTATAGTTCCTGCTTGCTCCCTATGAGTTTTGCGTGTTTAGTTTTTTAATGTTACACCAGATGTCGCCACTGTGTATGAAAAAACGCTTGAACCCACTAAAAATTGTTTTAATTTCCACAAGGTCCGTGTAGTAGACAACTCTGGACGTAACCTGAACACTATTTCACATAATATTACGTTCTCTTTGACAAAAAGTACACTCCCCTAAGATGTGATGTGCGGATTAATCGTACAGACGTTTTTACGAACATTTTTTTTTTGTTGGTGTGGGAAATCATCCAATGACTTCTCCCGCTCAGGGTGGAGTGGGATCGAGGGCGTGTCAGACTCTTACTGACTAAAACCCACCCCTGTTCCTTTCTTGCCTGAATGCCCAGGGGCGCGGTAACTCTGTCACGAATTTATCCGCGACCCCTTGGCATGCAGCCATCGGCCATGATGGGCCCCGTCAGTAGTGGCTGACATCCCTTTGAGTCGCGCGTGGAACACTACGCGCCGTCGACTCTCGGGCCTGGTGCTGATCGGACGGCGAGCTACCCACTGCGAGCCGTCCGCTGGCCCGGGTATACGGTGGCCGGAGATCGTCTCGCGACCCCCGACGCCTAGGGCGTCTCCTGCGGCAGCTGCTGCTGGGAGCATGAGGGCGACTCTGTTGAGCCTTCCCAGGGCCGCGGTAACTTTGTTTCTAATTTATCCACGACTCCTGGGCAGAGGTGTAGAACATTGACAGAATGGCGAGGCTACAAAGCTTGAATGAAAATAATTTACCCTTTTTTTTTGGCGGGAAAAACAATTTACCCTTAAAGTTGCTAACCTATTACTGTAAATTTACGTTTAAAATAACTAGCGCTTACCCTGGTCATCCCTTCGAAGAAGGGCGGTCTCTTGATGTACGTGGAGCTGAGGTCCCAGCCGTACAGCTTGCCTTGAGGGACTGAGAGAGCCTGCCATGAGGGAGAGCCTTCCTCGATTTTGGCGTACACCTGTAAGTTTTAGATGAATGTCATGAGTTTAATGAGTCATCATCTTCTTCCTGCCTTTATCCCATGTTACTTGGGGTCGGCGCAACATGTTTTATTCTTCCATTCTGTCCTGTCAGCCGTCACGATATCACTAACTCCCTTTTCATTCATATCACTCCTCACACAATCCATCCATATTTTATTTGGCCTCTCTCTCCCACTCCATCCATCTACATTAATATTCATAACTCTTTTAGTTACATGTGTTTCATCCCTCCTCTTCACATGACTATACCAAGATAAGCGGTTCCCTTTCAACTTTTCTGTGACTGGCGCCACTTTTAAACTACCTCTAATGTACTCATTTCTCACTTTATCCATTCTCGTTACTCCACACATCCATCTCAACATTCTCATCTCCGCCACATGCAATCTTTTCTCATCCGTCTTTTTCACATGAGTTTAACGAGTTAAATAAATATATACCAGTATTTTTAAATGTAGTTGGTAAGTCTAATAAAGTTCTGGCGAGATTTATCCGAGTGAAGTTCAGTCGCTGTTTTAATTATTAGCAAATTGATTCAGCATTTAATCTATAACTGAATTAAAATAACTACATAGAACTTTCTCCTTTTTTAGGGTTCCGTACCCGAAGGGTCGAAACGGAGACCTATTGCTGTCACTCACGTGTCCGTCTGTCTGCCTATTCGTCATCTGCCACATAGGGTTTATAGCCAAACGGTTGGAGTTAGTCTTCAAATTTTCACAGTATAAGCATCTGGTTGACCCAAAGCCATACAAATATTCAAAAATGCATTTGGTACGAAACCCTAAAAGTGCAAAGTCCAACGCACTTAGCCGATCATCTTTGGGACGGATCTGCCAGATACCAGCTTGATGCCCTTGAGACAATTGAGAAACCAGCCAAGAGGATCATCGGCAATGATAGGCTCGTTGAGTCGAAGCTCCAAAGTTTTTCTATCGGTTACATTTTGGGGAGTGTGCGACGGAATTGCATAATTTGATTCCGCCAAGCCCGTTTCATCATCGGACCTCAAGACGTACGGCGAAGTGCCACCGGTACATGGTGAACATCCCATACACGCACAAAACGATTTGGGAACACATCCATTGTGCGTACAGCTAGGGAGTGGAATTCTCTACCGGAGTCTGTGTTTCCTGTAAGATACAACCTGGGAGTCTTTAAGTCAAGAGTGAATAGGTTACTTCTAGACAAGCGTGCTCCATCTTCGACCACATCATCGCTTACCATCAGGTGAGATAGTGGTCAAACGCGTGCCTATCAACAATAAAAAAAAAGTAGCCGATTTCTTTTACAAGGGAAGATTAGACTTATAGCCTAGAAGTCAGTGTATTCTGCCTGCAGGCAAGCGTGCAAATTATTTACAACTAGCTGCGCCCCGCGGTTTTACCCGCCTAGACCGGATAAAAGGTAGCCTATATGTTAACCCAGGCTATATCTACATACCAAATTTCATCCAAATCGGTCCAGCCGTTTGAGCGTGAGGAAGTAACAAACATACACACTCACAAACTTTCACATTTATAATATTAATAGAATGATACATAATTTGTTGAAATCCATTCAGGTATTTAGGTTACGGGGCGTACCAAGGAAATAGACATACATACAAAACCTCGGAAAACATAACCCTCCTTCTAGAGCAGTCGGGTAATAAGTTTGTCCCGATGAGAGAGAGAGAAGATCTACCTACCTCCTTAAACATCCCGGGAATAACATGTTTGTTCTCAACCTCCTGGATCTCAGCCCTGGTCGGCCAGATCTCACGCAGGTACACCGGAGTGCCGTCGGCTCTCGTGCCTGTAATAACATGCTTGACGAGTTAGTTATGTACTTTTAACATATTTAAAACAGAATATAACTACAATTACAGATAATATAATACTAGCGTACAGATGCCTCATCCCATACAAAGAAACGGTACCGCCGTAACTACGGGTTTTCGTCTGGCACAAGTAACTTTAGTTCTTCGTTTGAGCCCGTCCTCTACACCTCGCTAGATGGTGTTGAATTTACTTTTAAAGTCTTACCAATATTTTCTCACACATTGAGGAATTATTTTAAAGTATTTTTGGCACTACATAGCAGTTTTACTATATCAAAATGTGTCACTATTCAAATTTTAAAGAGGCGAATGGATAAACTCTAAAACTTCAAACAGCGCCATCTATTGGTGCAAGAAATATAGATGTCTAAGCATTTTTTTTTAAATTGTTGCCCCACACCAGGAATTACTCCTGTATCGCGGGTGCGTTCACAAACATTTAAACTCACATACACAAGACACCCAGACCCGGAACAACTATCTGTAGGTCATTTGTATGAACGAATGACGACACGGTTGGCGCAGTGGTTGAGCATTCGGCTGCTGCGCTGCGTGTCGCGGGTTCGATCCCCGCACGGAACAAATATTTGTATGGCCTACAGATAGTTGTTCCGGGTCTGCGTGTCTTGTGTTTGTGAGTTTACATGTTTGTGAACGCACCCACGATACAGGAATAATTCCTAGTGTGGGGCAACGTTATTATAAAAAAAAAAATTAAAAAAAAAAATCCTTAGGCATTTTCTACCAGTCGACCTTAGGGTGAAGCTCGAGAAGCTTTACATGACGACCCCTTTTTTCTGTGGGGGTTGGAAATCATCCTATGACTTCTCCAGCTCTGGGTGGAGCGGGAGGGCGTGTCAGACTTTCACTGACTAAAACCCACCCCTGTTCCTTCCCTGCCCTGAGTGCCCAGGGGCGCGGTAACTCTGTTTCGAATTTATCCGCGACCCCTGGGCAGATTGTACCGTTTTTTTTTTTATTGAACCGAAAAGTTCCTGCTTATAATTTTATAACTTGATTTGAGTGGACTTACCCAACGGCTGAGTCTCAAAGTCGATGTCGACAGTCCCCGCCAAGGCGTACGCGATGACTAGCAGGGGGGACGCCAGGTAGTTGGCCCGAGTGTTCGGGTGGATGCGGCCCTCGAAGTTCCTGTTGCCCGAGAGGACCCCGCAGCAGACCAGCTCGTTCTGAGGAATTGAGAAGAATCTATAAGTATTTTGTGACAATCCTTTGGTGATCACTTCAGAAGGTCATTGCTTTTTTTAGGGTTCTGAAAGTCCGAATGAAAAACGGAACCCTTAAGTTTGTGAGGATGGATGTACTTTTTTTTTTGTGGGTTGTGAAATCATCCAATGACTTCTCCCGCTCTGGGTGGAGCGGGAGGGCGTGTCAGACTCTTGTTGACTAAAACTCACCCCTGTTCCTACCCTTCCTGAGTGCCCAGGGGTGCGGTAACTCATTTTCAGAATTTATTCGCTACCCCTAGGCATGCAGGCACCGGCCACGATGGGCCCGTCAGTGGTGGCTGACATTCATCTCTTGTTCGTCGCGCGTGGAACACTACGCGCCGTCGACTCTCGGGCCTGGTGCTGATCGGACGGCGAAAATACTGAACGGATTTTCATGAAACTTTACAATAATATAGCTTATACATCAGAATAACTTAAAGACTATCTATACTATATAATGTACTAGTGACCCGCCCCACTTACCATCGTTCAAGATTAAACGCGTCAAGTTGTTGCCATTAATAAGAACGAGCAAAAAAAAAAGTAAAAAAAAAAAAAACGTTTCTGGTAGGTTTCATTTTTATTTATTTTTATTATTTGTTGTTATAGCGACAACAGAAAGACACATTCTGTGGAAATTTTATCTGTTTACCAATTACGGATCATGGGATAAAACCCACTGACAGACAGACGGACAGACGGACCGCGGAGGCTTAGTAATAGGGTCCCGTTGGTTACCCTTAATAAAGTATTTAGTTCTGAATTCAAATTATTACACATGATAAATCTAACAATTGATGGGCATGGAAATTAGCATTCAGCAGAGATATTAAGATAATAATTGTACTGTAAATGATTTGATTCAGGACTCTTTCAGTAGTCAGATAACTTCTACAATATGAGGAATAATAATTGCTTGGCACATCAACATTTCTGCTCATCCAATAATATAATGAGGTGATTTAGGTAATTACTGTCTAATTAAGTAATTAATGTCGACTGTGTAATTTAAGTAAGTCGGGTTGACGTTAAAATCATTAATAATTACTCATTTAGAACTATATTATGCAATTCAACGTGGCAATGCTGCCAGCGTTCTGGGCACTTTTTCCATTGACAGCGATGTGGATGAATTTTTTGATGCCCAGTGAGTTGTTTTTTCATACGCATTTGTACATGTTAGGTATTATTGTTAGTTTGTATATATATCTTTTAAGTTATTTCTATTGTATTATACTAAAAGTTCCCAATATATTGATAAATAATTTAGAACTTTCTTTGTAAAGTAATTCGGATGATTAGGGTCTATCTAGGAGATGTCATTGGATGATATCCCGCACAGCACAGCTCTATCGGAAACCAACAAGTGGTCGTAAAGTTTGCAAAATATGCAAATTTTGTAGCAAACAACTTACGTACGAACATTCATCATCTCCCTGCCCTTATCCCATGTTACTTGAGGTCGGCGCAACACGTTTTTTTCTTCCATTCTGTCCTGTCAGCCGTCACGCTATCACTAACTTCCTTTTCTTTCATATCACTCCTCACACAATCCATCCATACTTTCTTTGGCCTCCCTCTCCCTCTCATCCATCCACATTTATATTCATAACTCTTTTAGTTACATGTGTTTCATCCCTCCTCTTCACATGACCACGTACGTACGAACATTGCAAGTTAAATAATAACTTGTAAATAATTTTCTATACTTTAAAAAAAAACTAAAAATACGCTTTATTTTTAATTTTTCGTATTCTCCACAGCAAACTTTTAACTTAAAAGTTCACTGATCAGAAAAAGAACAAAGGCGAGAGACGCGGTCAAACAGAAAATGAAAAAAAAAAATGGTCAGGTCATATTCAGAGAGCTATGTATGAAAGATGGCCACAAACTATTTCAAATTGGTACCCAATGTATAAAATAAGAAGGAAGGGTAGACCCTCTAAAAGATGGAGTGACGACATCATACAGATAGCCGAAGCCTTATGGCCCAGATGGGCAAAGGATAGAGCCATCTGGATCGGTTTGGAGGAGGCTTTCACCACAAATGGCGGCCCTTACACCTAACAATACTAACCTTATTTAAGTACAAAACTAACAGCACTAACAAATAAATAAATAAGTATACCACAACACAAAATCTAAAATAAAGCTAATATATAAATAAATAAAAAAAACTTGAGAGGTGTCAAGGGACACCCGGATGGAACGAAGTTCCTTTCGATTAATTAGTGAAGGAATTGTAATATAATTTTATTTTTTTAAATTTATAATATTTTTTTATTATTAACTACGCACACACGCACGCACGTAAGAAGTTATACTTCATCATCTCATCTCATCTCATCTCATCGCAGCTCAGCTCAGCTCAGCTCAGATCAGCTAAGCTCAGCTCAGCTCAGCTCAGCTCAGCTCAGCTCAACTCTTTAGCAATATCTGGCTTGCTTTCTATAAGAGAGAGAGAGAGAGACAGACAGAGAAACATGCGACGCCGCACAGCTTACAATAGCTAACTATAGCAAAAAGTGTCGTGACAACTTTTTTCGTAAGAATTTTTTCCGTCTAGCCCCCGTTCACAACGCGCGATAAGGAACTTCGTTCCAAAAACATAAGAAGTTTTTATTAGATTGTTTTTCCAACACAATCTTTTTGGATGGACAGCCTCATTAGTGTCGTGACAACTTTTCGTAAGAATTTTTTCCGTCTAGCCCCCTTTCACAACGCGCGATAAGGAACTCCGTTCCAAAAATTATTCTCAGCAAATCATTTCATTTAATACCCATAACATGGAAATGCATAAAAAATAACAAGGCCGCCATCTTTGAAAGTCCGCCATATTGGATTTAGAATGACGTCACTTAGCTTACCTTGCATTGGTGCGGATTCTGTTGTGTAGAAACTAAACTTAATTTAGGCTATTCCTATCTTTTTCCCTCTAATAAAACAAGAAAGAGACGGACGTAAATTAGAGCTGTCAAATTTAGTTGAACTAATATTTCCATACATAATAAATTCCGTAAAAACATGTCGATTAAAAAAACGGCGAAGCGCAAGGCGTAAACTAGTTTGATATCTCTAACTTAGTTCATAGCTATAGCCGTCCTTTTCTCGCACTGCCTTTTAGTAAAAGATAGCGATTCTCTAATTTTAGTTTAGTTATTGAATAAGAGAATCCGCACCATTGTCATCCAAACTAATCATGTACGCAATATGCAAAATTTCAGCTCCATCGGAAACATATACATAGTTACAGTAGTTAAAAGTGTGTTAATAATAGAATAACATACCTTCTCAATAGTGTTGGCTATATTATCGTCGATGGGTCCAGAGTTTCCAATACATGTCATACATCCATAGCCAACGATGTCAAAACCTAGCTTCTCCAAGTATGGGACTACACCAGATTCCTGAAAATAAAAATTAAAGATTAGTTTAGCACTTTAAAATTACTTGGAAAAGATAGGGATGGACTCCTGGGTACACACATATATTTTTTATTTAATCCGTAAGTTGGTTTATCATACCCGGGCCTGCGGACGGCTCGCAGTGGGTAGCTCGCCGTCCGATCAGCACAAGGCCCGTGAGTCGAGAGTCGTGAGTAGTGTTCCACGCGCGACGAACAAGAGATTAGTGTCAGCCACCACTGACGAGGGACATCGTGGCCGGTGCCTTCATGCCTAGGGGTAGCGGATAAATGTAGTACTTGCTACGGCCGCGAATCAAATTTTGACCAAGATACAACCTGACACTGACCTACAAATTGCAAAAAAACGTAAGAAAATTTTAATTTCGCGTGCAACCCTGGAACTTCCACCTTAAGCTATGCTGTAGCCTTTCTACTGCTTGCCTGACCTTATGTTCAATAGTAGCGTTTGTGACCACTAAACGAATGTGGCAACAAAGTACATCAAACCTCTGCAATAACTTGACTTTCACAGCACCTTTATTCCATAGAAGCAAGGGCGGTTATTGTACTTCAAGTGTAAGGTGTAATTTATTGAATTTTCTTTAATAACATATTTAAAATCAGCTTATAATATTCTTACTGCTGGGACTCAGACCTTCTCTCTGTGAGAGAGAATTGGCCGTAAACCACCACGCGGGCAAAGGCGGGGTCGTGGATGTCACAATTGTCTTCGAATTTATGGTTCTAGGACATACCGGTTTCCTCACGATGACTCCCTTTTTGGGCCGATTTCAGCTGCTCTCAAAACGGTGAATTAACATAGCAAGTATAAAACGAAACGTACTCTCAGATAGTAGGTGACAACTCCAGATCCAGGAGACAGCGAAGTCTTGATATAAGGGAGAACACTCAGACCATTCTCCACAGCTTTCTTGGCAAGGAGACCTGGAAAGAAACACAGGGTTTATAAGAAATTGTTTTTTTTTATTAAGGTAAAATATACAGGGTCAATCTGCTCGCGCCTTTTCCCAACTATCTTGGGGTCGGCTTCCAAACTAACCGGATGCAGCTGAATACCAGTATTTTACATGGAGCGACTGCCTATCTGACCTCCACAACCCAGTAACTGGTTAATACGATACCCCTTAGTAAGACTGGTTGTCAGACTTTCGGGCTTCTGACGCCCCGTAACGACTGTCAAGGAACCACGATTGACAGACCGGGCTTAACTTACTTTCCGAGGCACGGAGGAGTCTCGGTAGGTAAAGATGGTCACCCATCCATGGACCAACCCCGGCAAGCGTAGCTAAACCTGATGGATAGACCCGTGCAGCTATTATTACTTTAACCACGAGCTCCTCAGTGAAATGTACAGGGCAGCCCGCGAAATATATATTTTCTCACGTTTTTTGCAATTTACAGGTCAGTGTCAGTTTGTATGTTTGTCAAAATATGATTCGCGGCCATAGCAAGTATGATATTTATAGAATTACTAGCTGCGCCCCGCAGTTTTACCCGCCTAGACCGGAATAAAAGGTAGCCTATATGTTGATCCAGGCTATAAGCTATCTACATACTGAATTTCATACAAATCGGTCCAGCTGTTTGAGCGTGAAGAAGTAACAAACATACACACTCACAAACTTTCACATTTATAATATTAGTAGGATAAAATTATAATCATCAATACAACTCTCTCAGTTAGAATTAATGTAAAATGTCATGATTTCATGAAATAGTCATTCCATTCATCAATATGAAATTAGAAGGTTATATAAATGAATACGTACTTGCTACAGCCGCGAATCATATTTTGTTCAACATACAACCTGTTACTGACCTACAAATTGCAAAAATTGAATTTCGTGGGCTACGCTGTGATTCCGTGGTGTGGATGAAACTCAGACTCATAGAACCGATCGAGTAAATAATTTGTGTAATGACTGAATTTTTTGGTCGTAAAAATTACTGTTTGTTACCCGACTGCGAAACGCAAGGGAGGGTAATGTGTTTATCAGCCTATGTATGTATGTAATATGTATGGTTGTTCCTTTGTGGCACTATAAAGACCAAACGCGTGGGCCGATTTCGATAATTCTTACGTCACGTGATTCGTCTTAATCTTGCAAGTGCTACTAAAGACATGACAGTAATCAAAATACAATATGGCGACAACCAGACGTCATATTGTGAAAAAGAAAAAAAGAAAAGTCGACGAACTATGTTAAGTGGGGTATCAAAACAATGGACTCGAGGAGGCGATTCCAATAATATAACTCACTAAACTGTAGAAAATAAAAAATAGAATATTTTCAAAAAACCCGACTGTAAAAAACAACTAAAAAGTGCCAATCAAGTCTCTTTTCAAGCAGTCTGATGCAATTGGTGGCACGAAATCAATAACTGAACTAAAATAACTGCCACCAATTGCATCAGACTGCTTGAAAAGAGACGTGTTTGGAACTTTTTAGTTGTTTTTTACAATCGGGTTTTTTGAAAATATTCTATTTTTTATTTGTATGTCTATTTCTTTGGCAGGCGCTGTATCCTAAACAGCTGGAGGGATTTTAACAAATGATTAAAGTGATGATTAGAGTGGTCATGACAGTTCAAGTAACATAGCCTAAAATAAATTTAGATTTGGGTTATAACAGGACAAACAAGATATCAGTTATTCCTGTTACTGTTACGCTATAATAACAGATGGCATTATCTGTTGGGTGAATCTCCAGGCGTTAGGCTGATAATAATGACAGACTGTTGCCGACAATGACGAATCGTGGGAAATTCAACTTTAATGCACTACTTTTAAAGTACGCTAGTAGTATTCATTGCCTAGCACTGTTAGTGTAATTTAATACTAGAGTATTAAAGTTGAATTTCCCACGATTCGTCATTGTCGGCAACAGTCTGTCATTATTATCAGCCTAACGCCTGAAGATTCACCCTGTTATTAAATAACAGCCTGTTATTTTTCTAAGCACGGTCTGTCAGTAAATAAATCACGTACAGTACACGTAGTAATGATAGCATTATTCTTGCAGTGTTTCCGAATTGAAAGTTAGGAGCAGATTACAGATAATACGACTAGAAATAGTTGTCACTTTTCAAGGATGATATCTTCTTGTAAGACTATATTTTGCTTTTCGGATAATAATACTAGGTAGGTGCTTCTTGTTTTAGCAAGATTCAATCAAGTGGGTGTGAGCGAGACAGATTAATACATACGAAGAAGAAATAACAGATAATAGGAACAGTTGTTATTGAGTACCTACTGAGACTAAAGAGTGTAGTGTAGATTGTGATTGAGTATTGTGAATAATGAATGATATTTTTTAACAGATATTATGATATCACAGGAACAACTGTTATCTAGTATCTACGAATACTTGTGATTTGTATCTGTTACGATAAATACCTCGGATCATACAGCCCGCTGACAGATAGACGGCCGGATGGACGAACGGACAGCGGAGATTTAGTAATAGGGTCCCGTTGGTTACCCTTCGGGTATGGAACTCTAAAAAGGATATGTTACTCACCGGCCCCAAGCATCACGCTAGGGTTAGAGGTATTGGTGCACGAGGTGATGGCCGCGATGATGACAGAACCGTGGGTGATGGAGTAGGTCTTGCCGTCACTGAAGCTGAAACTACCCGTCGTTGAGAGCTTTGCTGGTGGTACGCCGTATCCTTTGAAGCCAACCTGGGGAAGAAGAAGACAGTGATAAATTTAGAAATCTCTTCCACACACATTAAGAGTGCCCTTTTTTTTTTAATCGGTCATTCTTCCATACAAACGTAGTATGGCGATTACTTTACTATTTGTGGAGGCAAAAGAGTACAAAAAAAAAATGTGTGCAATTCACACGTGGTAGAAGTGAAACCTTCAAAAATGTTGGCTAAAACAAAACAAAACACTGTATAATGCTTCCTATCTCATTTTAAAACACAAAAACAAAACACTGTATAATGTTTCCGATCTCATTTTAAAATACAAAAACAAAACACTGTATAATGCTTCCTATATCATTTCAAAACACTTAAACAAAACACTGTATAATGCTTCCTATCTCATTTTAAAACACAAAAACAAAACACTGTATAATGCTTCCTATATCATTTTAAAATACAAAAACAAAACACTGTATAATGCTTCCTATCTCATTTTAAAACACAAAAACAAAACACTGTATAATGCTTCCTATCTCATTTTAAAATACAAAAACAAAACACTGTATAATGCTTCCTATCTCATTTTAAAATACAAAAACAAAACACTGTATAATGCTTCCTATATCATTTCAAAACACTTAAACAAAACACTGTATAATGCTTCCTATCTCATTTTCTCCCACGTTAAATCTTATGAATTTATGTGTCTGTCTCTTTTTACTGTCGCTTTTTCGTTTCATCGACTTTCAAATCACAACGATGTTAAAGAAGTTTTCACTTCAAAAATTCAAAATATTTTTTTTTTTAAATTCTCCAAACAGGGCTAGATAATGGCGAAATAAATTGATATATTATTTTGTTTTATTACTACACCATCAAATAGTAAAGTAATAGCCATACTACGTTTGTATGGAAGAATGATCAACTAGGACAGGTTTAAGAGATAGGTCTTCGTTGGAGATTTTTCACAAGAAGATTTAGAGAATATTTTTTCTACTTTGATAGGTTCACGCTTGAATATAATGTCACATGATGTTAAGCGATGATGTGGTCGACGATGGAGCATACTTGTCTAGAAGTAACCTATTCACTCTTGACTTACAGACCTCCAGGTTGTCATCAGGAAACCCAGACTCTGGTAGGGAATTTCACTCCGTAGCTGTACGCAAAATGTAGCGGATAAATTCGTAACAGAGTTACCGCTCCCCTGGGCACTCAAGCAGGAAAGGAACAGTGGTGGGTTTTAGTCAGTAAGAGTCTGACACGCCCTCCCGCTCCACCCAGAGCGGGAGAAGTCATTGGATGATCTCCCACAAAAAAAAAATACAGCTGTACGCACAATTAACGTGTTACCAAAACGTTTAGTCGTGTGGGCGAGCTGTCAACCGTGTAGGTTCGATAACGAAACAGGCTTGGCGGAATTTAATCATATAAATCGTAAGAAACCTTTCGTTTTCGAGCCAAACTTGGACTTGGCCCTATATACTACCGGCCAAGTGGCGCCCTCATTGAATAAAAAATCGTAGCATAGCATAGAAAATAAATCGATTTTTTATTCAATTTTTTTTTTATTTTTATGTTTGACTAGCTGTGCCCGCGACTTCGTTCGCGTGGTTGTCGAGAACAAAACAACGTCGTTTAGATAAGAGTATATCACCTTTTTGATGATTTAGATAAGAGTCCTGACTTTGGTATAGTTGATTACGTTAATGCTTCTCTATATACTATGTTAGCGGTGGAATTACCCGGAGCATATACAAAAAGGTTGTTTGGGTTGCTAACACGTGATAGAGAAACATAGAGTTGGCCGTGTGAAAAACAATCAAAAGTAAGGTCTACACCCGCAACGGATAACGTCTGGCCTTGGGCTTTATTAATAGTCATAGCGTAACAGAGGCTTACAGGAAATTGCACACGTTTGAAAGTAAACGGAAAATTATTGGGGATAATGGGTATCCTGGGAATGAAAACAACATCACCGGAGCCGCAACCTGTTAAGATTTCGGCTTCGATGACATTTCGTTGGAGATTTGTTACTCTCAACCGAGTTCCATTGCATAGTTTTGGTGGGCTTAAATTTCTGAGTAGAATGATTGGTACTCCGACTTTTAAATAAATTTTGTGTGCTGGAAGACCTGGTGTATTTAGAGAGTCTAAAAACTCTACTGGATAGTGGGTGGCATCTCCTTCTTCTAAAACCGTGTTAATAGATAAATATTCCCTACTTTCTCCAGAAACATGTACCAATATTTGAGAATTTATTGCTGCTGCTTGGTCGTTGCGAGGTGCCAAAATAGCTCGTTGGCATAGCCAAGCAGCGTCATGGTTCGAGATCTCTGATGGATCTCCGTATACAGAGGAAATGAGTTCCTGCTGTGAGGCAACAGAAGAACACAGGCTTTCGACTAAAGTTACTTTACCTCCTTCTTGAGTCGGGTATGTGCCGTTACCAATTTGAAGTAGTAAATTTGAGAAAACCTGCGCGTTTGCGTCACCTCCCAAATATGCTCGCATATTAAAGCTCAAATTAGTTAATATGACACTACGCCATAAAATAGAGCTCTTTAAACAGGCACCTATTTCATCGGCCCTCGTTCCTCTGGGTATTATAGGGAGTGTCTGCCTGAAGTCTCCACAGAATAGCACCGTTAAGCCTCCCATCGGTCGGTCATTTTGTCTTATATCTCGCAACGTTCTATCTACAGCTTCCACAGCTTTACGATTTGCCATCGTACACTCGTCCCAAACGATAAGGGCGCAATCGCGTAAAACCCTTGCTTTATCACTATTGCGAGACACGTTGCAAACAGGGTTTTCTGTGCGGTCCAAGTCGATTGGTATTTTAAATGTTGTATGTGCAGTTTTTCCTCCTGGTAATAAAGTGGCAGCTATTCCTGAGGAAGCGACGGCAAGGGCAATTTTGTTTTGGCTCCTTATTTGAGCCAAGATAACTTTAGTGAGGAAAGTTTTACCTGTTCCACCAGGTGCATCTAAAAACAGCATTTCTCCTAATGAATGTTCTACACTACAGCATACTCTATCAAAGATTTGACGTTGTTCTGTCGTCAAATTTGAACAGCCATTTCGCAATATTTCTGCTAACTCTTCGGGGTTGTAATTTATTTCAGATGTATACTCCCTATTAATTCGTTCCCCACCAACTGTCGGTGTCGGCAAGCCGTATTGACTGAGGGGGTTCCCTCCTATACTTGTAACTATATCTTGTATAGCCAGCAAAGCCCTATTATGGCAGCTTTCACGTACTTGGTCAGAAGTTTCACTATTTATATTTTGCTGTCTCAAAAAATCTTCGGCAAACGCGTCTTTATATTTTTGCCACAACTGCCCAGCGTCCGATAGGCCACAAAATGTCAACAAAATGGCAAATAAATGGCGCAAACGATGTGGACTATCACTGACGCATGCTTCGGCTAAAGCATCATCCCAATGCTGATCGCCATCTAATAAATGCCGTGCGCGGCAAGCAGCTTGAAATGTGGGATATTCTATATCGTCCACTTTGCGGAGCTCAGCAAAAGAAGTAGGTCCTCGCACTGTGTGAAGAAGAAGGCGTAAATAATAACACTCTGCATTATTTGGGTGCACCGTGTATACTCTTCCAATCACGTGTTCTTTAAAAATGCCGGACTCGCCTTCTACAGCAGTTCCACGTCTCCTGCGATTAAAAACACCTTGCTGCTTGTTATAAGTATAATAATGTGGCACTTCATTGTACAACAGAGACTTAGCGAAATTGTCTCTTTCGCAAAGGCGAAAGAATGCGAGCAAGGTGGTTTGTCTTGGGTTGTTCATTCTTTCTGCCACATTTTCTGGCTGAAAGTAAACTCGCTGCCCGCCTTCCAGGTGCACGTCAAGATGGATGACTGGCGGATACCTTTCATGAATAGGGAAACTCAAAATGCGCCAAACTGCCTCCGAAGAGCTTATGTATCGGCCAGATTGATACCTTGTCACTTCATCAAATTGGTTGTTATTTCTTAGTGCTATCATGGCTTGATCACTACCTTTATTAACATATTTACATATATATTTTATAGATTCGACGCTATTACAAATTTCAACATTAATGTGTGCTTGAAAAGCGTTTGACAAAACTGGAGAATACGGTACCACCCAACTATTATTTAGAATTATTTCTTGTCCACGGAATCTGACAGTAGCTGTGAAACCACCTTGTGACGGTGATCTTCGCCGGTATTGCGGATACCCATTTTCCCCAGCCATAGTTAGTTCTTTCAGTGCTCTGGGGTATTTTTTTGAGCATTGACCATCTTTCATGCACGGTGATTCCCTGTTTAAGAGGCCACATGGCCCGTGAACCATATGTGTTTTTACTATGTCATGCAAAATCGGATCTGCATTATAGTCCGGAAATTCTGCACTTATGACACTGTCTATAGCATCGGGACGAATTTTTTCTTCCAGCCACAGAAGAATGTGCGCGTGGGGTAAACCACGCTTTTGCCACTCGACGCTATACATAAAACAAAGAGTTGAACCGAAAACTTTCTCCTTTGTAAGTAGATTAATTAAGACTTTGAGTTTTAAATGAAAAATCCTAGCAATAATGTCATGTCTGTCGTATGACGCCTGTCCTGTGAGAAGTGCCTGGCAAATCTCCGTCCACTTTGGATTTGTTGTAAATGTTATAAAAAGGTCCGGCCGGCCGTATTTACGGACGTAACAAAAAGCATCTTGCGTTCGTTCGTGCATATACCGCGGACCGCCTGTGAAACTGGATGGCAAAATAACCAATCGACCCAAGTTTTCGACGTTATTATCTGATTGCATGGCGTCCCGCAAGTGCACGTATTCTTCAGCGCGTAACCGTCGCTGGTTAGTGCGAATATACACTAAACGTTCAGTTTCTATTTTTGCGTACATGTCCACAATAAATTGGCTGAACAAACCACGAAATCGTTGCAAATATACGAAACTGTTTTGCCTTATTTGTAAAAGGTAGGAATAGTATTGTTGAGCAGATATTTTTTTTTGATAATTAGTGACTCTCGTAGTAGGGTTCACTTGGTACAGCCCAAAATTGTACCCATCTTCACCATGACAATAAATTAGTGGATATTGCAGGGCGTCGTAAGCTCGGTGGGTTTCCAAAATGCGTTGAAGGCGATCGTCGCGTGTACGCAACACGATATCACGTCTCTCACACTCCTGGTCGACTAAAACAACTGCAACTTCATCTGCGACGGGTGCATTGTGTCTTCCACGGTGTTCACCCACAGGACGTCTATCGGCACTTATAACAATTTTGAAATCATTGCTGCCTTGTGGAATTGACTCCAATGCAGCTTTGAATTCACGAACGTACTGGTTAACGTGATGCAGCAATTCTTGAAGTTGACCCAAAAGCTCAGCATTGAGCTGGGGAAAATTGTGATTTCTAACATTGAGCTGTTGCGTGTAATCGGATACAAAATAAATTTGGAGAAATTTGGGTTCATTTTCTGGCAGCAAAGATCCAATAAGGTGATAAACTTGACCTTGTACTTTGAAGGTTGGCATGAACGGTCCTTCCGTTATTTGTTTTGCCCCAAAGGAAGTCATTTGGAAAGCACTGTTATATAAACGAATATTATCCAAAAAACGGTTCGACTGGGGATGATCGCCATTCAGGAGACTTTTAAGTAAGTGTGGTGGATCTTGGAAATTTGGAAGAACAATTTTTCCATTTGAGCAGCACATTCCATCTGTCTCTTTCCTCCATTTCAAAGCATGACAAAAATTACAAATTTCTCTCATGTCACCCACGAAAGTAAAGCCAGCATAATTAATTCTAGACGAATATGTGAACCCTGATTTTTCCCTATTGTCCCAAGGTAATAAAATATTTGCATCGTCATTTTCCATGGACTCATCAGCTCCGCTATTTGTTTCTCTATTCATATGGTATCGAGCTCGTTCTATTTCTAGGCGAGATTGACGTTGTTCTGCTGTTTCTGCTCGTCTTAGTTCATCTATTCTTTCCCTTTCAGATGCAAGATAACTTTCATTGTTTCTTTGTACACCTACATAGTTATGTCTAGCTATTTGTAATCGTTCTTCTCTTTGGGAGAGAGATTCAGACTCGCGCGAGAGAGCGTGTCGCTCTCGGTCAGATGACAGACGTGCTTGGCGTTCCTCGATACTCTCTTGAGAACGCAAAGTCGCGGTCCGAGTTCTTTGCGAACTTAAGCGCGACTCCCTTTCTGTGAAAGTCTCTGACTCGCGTGAGAGAGACTGGCGCTCCCGATCAGCAGACAGCCGAACTTCGCGTTCCTGGATATTCTCTTGAGAACGCAAAGTCGCGGTCCGAGTTCTTTGCGAACTTAAGCGCGACTCCCTTTCTGTGAAAGTCTCTGACTCGCGTGAGAGAGACTGGCGCTCCCGATCAGCAGACAGCCGAACTTCGCGTTCCTGGATATTCTCTTGAGAACGCAAAGTCGCGGTCCGAGTTCTTTGCGAACTTAAGCGCGACTCCCTTTCTGTGAATGTCTCTGACTCACGTGAGAGAGAGTGGCGCTCCCGATCAGCAGACAGCCGGTCTTCGCGTTCCTGGATACTCTCTTGAGACCGCAAAGTCGCGGTCCGTGTTCTTTGTGAACTTAAACGTGACTCCCTTTCGGTGAACGTTTCCGATTCACGTGAAAGAGCGATGTGCTCTCGGTTAGCAGATAACCGTGCTTCACGATCTTCTTCCGATTCCTGAGACCTACAAAGTCTCATCCTTTTCGCATTTCGGCTACGCAGCGAAAGGTTAGTTTTTTTTCTTTGAGGCATTTTCAAGGAAAATTAAAGCAATAAACAAAACTAACAACACTTATGACTGAATAGCCTACAAACTTAAAAGATCGGTGCGTCGAACAGTCTAGTGTGACAACGTATCGTCTGTTCGTGGTCGTGACTCAACGAATTGGCAACACTAACTTACTGTATAACGATTGGCACTATTGGATTCAAACTACGAAGTAAATCAAATACAATCTTTACTTCGTACTTCAAACCAATGACCAAAGTTGACCAAACGAAACCAATAAGATAAGCAAATACTTTTTTTTCGACCAATTTAGAAAATCGATAAACCAAGCAACCAAAGAACTTTTACGACACACGCAAGAACTTTTAAGACACCTAACGAAACCCAATTTGCCTAGTAAACACGGTGGACGTCATCCTCGCGCGGAAAATCTTAACACCGCGATTCAGAAAATGACGTCATTTGCACAACGCCATCTATCGGATTTAGATTTCAACTATCAACATTAGTTCTATTTTTAGTCTTAAGATGTCGTTGCAAGTACTATACTTAATTGCGTAACGTAATATTTTACTTCTTGAACTCACTAAATTAATCATATCTTTTGATAGAGTGAACCGATTTCGATGAAACAAAAACTAAGTTAATCCTCAAGTTGCGTATAATTTTTGTATATAAACATTGTCAGCATTGAATTCGTAGATTTTACGTGATGTGCGCACAAACAAACAGACAAACAGACAAACAGACAAAAATTTCAAAAATGATGGAAATGGGTTCTGTTACTTATCTTTTCACACGCTGGCTATTTTTTGTTTCAATTTCTTCAATGTACAAAAATGACTTTTCTACAGATTTATTATATGTATAGATAGGCTCGCGTTTGACCACTATCTCACCTGATGTGAGGGCGCCACTTGGCGGGTAGTAGACCCTTAACGGATTTTTTTCCCAGAGTACGAGCATGTCCCCGTGGGATACTTTACGAAATTCACGCAGACTAGCCTCTGTTAAAAGTTAGCTAATATTGTATCGCCAGCTACTTCAATCTGTTTGAAAGAGACAACTGGGCCCGGCAATTGTAGGAACCCGGGTGGGATTTTAGTCAGTAGGTGTCTTACACTACCCAGCGCTGGGCACGCCACCATTGCGGCGGTAGTGCCCCTCTTTGAGGAGTGGCTGGAGAGACGCCAAGGCATCCTCACCTTCCGCCTGACGCAGGTTCTCACTGGACACGGAAGTTTCGGGAGGTTCCTGTGTAAATTAAGGCGGGGGGAAAGCCCGGGTGTCCCCACTGTGAGGATCGCCCAGAGGACACGGTGGAGCATACGGTGGAGATCTGCCCCGCTTGGGCGGAGCCCCGCCGTGTCCTCGTGGAGGCGATCGGCAGCAGCGATCTCTCGCACCCGGTCCTGGTTCAGCCCATGGTACGGAGCGAGTGGGAATGGGAAGCAGTCTCTTCCTTCTGCGAAGCAGTAATACTCGCGAAGGAGGAGGTGGAACGGGTGAGGGAGGCTCAACAACAGAGTCACCCTCACACCCTCCGCAGCAGCCGCTGCAAGAGACGCCCTGGGCGGAGAATGTCGCGAGACGATCTCCGGCCACCGTAGACCCGGACCTGCGGACGGCGAGTAGTGGGTAGCTCGCCGTCCGATCAGCACCAGGCCCGAGAATCGACGGTGCGTAGTGTTCCACGCGCGCATTAAAGAGTTGTCAGCAAAACATGACGGGGCCCGTCATGGCAAATGCCTGCTTAGGGGTTGTGGATAAATTCGAGACAGAGTTACCGCACCCCTGGGCATTCAGGGCAGGAAAGGAAAGAACAGGAAGGAATAGGGGTGGGTTTTAGGAAGTAAGAGTCTGACACGCCCTCCCGCTTCACCCAGAGCGGGAGAACATATTTGAAGATTTCCCAACCTCAAAAACACATCTATAATGTAACTTCAAACACGTTTATTAATATAGCATGTATGTTAAATAAATAATAATGCAATAACAACAAATTGCACTTCCGCTTGGCCAGCTATTCGGATTGTCACTTCTTAGTAATGACCTTGATTAGTAAGCATTTTGCGAGACTATGTGTGTGCACCGGATTTTATTGCTTTTTTAATCCTATTTATATTTTAAATGCGAATGTTTGGATGGATAGATAAATATTTAGATATAGATATAAATATAGATAGATAGTTTGACGACTACAAGAGTATAAGAGCTATAAGAGTAGAGGAAGGTCAAAGAAACGATGGTTAGACTGTGTGAAAGAGGATATTGGTAAAATGGGGGTGATTACAGAGATGACGACTAATAGAGGATTAAAGAAGAAAAAGACATGTTGGGCCGACCCCAAATAACTTGGGATAAGGGCAGCAGAATGATGATGAGTTTGATGACACGGTTGGCGCAGTGGTTGAGCGTTCGGCTGCTGCGCTGCGTGTCGCGTGTTCGATTCCCGCACGGAACAAATATTTGTATGGCCTACAGATAGTTGTTCCGGGTCTGGGTGTCTTGTGTATGTGAGTTTACATGTTTGTGTACGCACCCACGATACAGGAGTAATTGTGTAGTATTAGAGTGGGGCAAAGATTAAAAAAAAAAAAATTACATGGATGTTTATTATTCAATCACGCCAGAACGGATGAAAGGGTCTGGATACAATTTGGCACAGAGATAGATTAAAGTCTGGATTAGTACATCTGCTATATTAAAATTTATAGTGGCGGGGGTGGTGGGGTGGCGTGGGGTTATAGTGTTCCTACGGCTGGGACTTAGGCCCAGCTTTCTAGTTGAGAGAATGGGAAATAATCCACCACGCGGGCCCAGTGCAGGTTGGTGGATGTCACATGTCATCGAATTTTTGGTTCCAGGACATGCCGGTTTCCTCACGATGTTTTCCTTCACCGTTTTGAGAGAAGTGGTGATGAAATAATTTACACAAAGTAACCTGGGATCCACCAACCCGCATTGGGTCCGCCTGGTGGATTACAGCCCACACCCTCTCATAGAGAGGCCTGTGCCCCAGCAGTGGGGACATTAAAAGGCTGATGATGATGATGAACCCAGGATTACCCACGACGTCATCTTGTAAGTTGCAGCCTGCAATTTATATATTTTTTTTAAGTTGTGGGAAATCATCAAATGACTTCTCCCGCTCTGGGTGGAGCGGGAGGGCGTGTCATACTCTAACTGACTTAAACCCACCCCTGTTCCTTCCCTGCCTTAGTGCACAGGGGTGCGATAACTCATTTTCAGAATTTACCCGCTACCCCTAGGCATGCAGGCACCGGCCAAAATGGGCCCCGTCAGTGGTGGCTGACACTTCCCTCTTGTTCGGCGCGCGTGGAACACTACGCGCCGTCGACTCCCGGGCCTGGTGCTGATCGGACGGCGAGCTACCCACTGCTCGCCGTCCGCTGGCCTGGGTCTACGGAGGTCGGAGATCGTCTCGCGACGTCCTACGCCCAGTACCTCTCCTGCGGTGGTAGCGGCCGGGGCCGTGAGGGCCACTCCGTTGAGCTTCCCTCACGCGTCCCGCCTCCGCCTTCGCGAGCATTACTGCTTCCCAGAAGGGGGAGACTGCTTCCCATGCCCTCTCGCTCCGTACCATGGCCTGAACCAGGGCCGGGCGCGAGAGGTCGCCGCCACCTATGGCGTTCACGAGGACACGGCTGTGCAGACCTCCACCGTGTCCTCTGGGCGATCCGCGCAGTGGGGGCGTTTCCTCCCGCCTGATCTGATGCAGGAACCTCCCGAAACAACCGTGTCCAGTGTGCCACCTGCGTCAGGCGAGCTCTACGTTTCTCTTTCCCATTTCTGACTTAATTAAATCAATTTTATAGCTAGCATCTTATTTAGGAAGTACAGTCAATTCGGGATCAACTTCCACTGAAAGCGGAAGCAGATAAATAAGCTAGTTCCCTAAACTAATCTAATTAGTCCTTCAGTTAGAAAAGCCAAAAAACATTGGACACGTATTTAAAATCTTTTGTCACGTAAACCAAAAATGAGGACGATAGTGCCTTGGAATTTCTGGTGACGTCACGTCTTTATACACTCTTTACCTAGTAGTGATGTAGCAAGCCTCCACTCCTGAACTTTGATGCGTTTTATCTTTGTATTTTTTTATGATTAGATTACAATATACATAACTAATTGAATACATAACTTAATAAATAAAATATGTACAAGCGGCATAAAAGATCCGGGAGGAGTACAGCTCATTGGGCATCGAAAAATTGGTCCACATCGCCACGGGGTCTC
The DNA here is from genome assembly GCA_951329385.1 of Polia nebulosa. Classification (NCBI taxonomy): domain Eukaryota; kingdom Metazoa; phylum Arthropoda; class Insecta; order Lepidoptera; family Noctuidae; genus Polia; species Polia nebulosa. Next base: position 24,245,589 of record OX589608.1, read on the forward strand.
ATCTCGAACAAAGAAAATTTTGTTCAAACAAACAAACAATAGATGGCGTATATGCATCGATTTCTTAATGAAGTTTATGTAACATTAATATTTTGAAAAAAAATATGGTAAAAACTGTATTTTCTTAATAAACTGACCTAAGCATAAAATTGTGGATAAATTGGCTCCTAATTCAAATTTAGATGTTTATTGGAACAAATCCTCAGGCATTTATATTTCTTGTACCAATAGATGGCGCTGTTTGAAGTTTTAGAGTTTATCCATTCCCCTCTTTAAAATTTGTATAGTGAAATATTTTGAAACAGTAAAACTGTTATGAAGTGCCAAAAATACTATAAAGTAATTCCTCAATGTGTGAGAAAATATTGGTAAGACTTTATGTAAATTCATTCAACTTGCAAGCCGTCTCTGCTAACACCATCTAGCGAGGTGTGGAGGAGGGGCCCGAACGAAGAACAAAAGTTGCTTTTGCAAGTCGAAACCCCGTAGTTACGGCAGTACCGTGTCTTTGTATAGGATGAGGCATCTGTACGATAGTATGTATTATATTATCTGTGACATCACTGTCAATGGGAAAAGTGCCCAGAACGCTGGCAGCATTGCCACTTGCCACGTTGAATGGCAATGCTGATTGTTTGGCCGAAAAAAAAGGCCAGCCCTCTGGTAATTTTTAGTTTGGGTAGCTCGCCGTCCGATCAGCATGAGGCCCGTGAGTCGACGGCGCGTAGTGTTTCACGCGCGCCTCAAAGAGATATTTGTCAGCCACCACTGACGGGGCTCATCGTGGCCGGTGCCTGCATGCCTAGGGGTCGCGGATAAATTCTCAACATGCGTTAGCGCACCCCTGGGCACTCAGGCAGGGAAGAAATAGGGGTGGGTTTTCGTCAGTAAGAGTCTGCCCTCCCGCTCCACCCAGAGCGGGCGATGTCATTGGATGACTTCCCACCCCACAAAAAAAGAGGGTGTAAATGGGTGGTTATATTTGATATACTGCGTCTACCCATAGAAATGTACAACTTTTTCAAGTAAAACATGGTAAATTCTCAAAAAAAGACGTGTGCGGTTCACACGTAGTAAAAGTGAAACGCCGAAATCGAAGCAGCGACTGCATTTCTGTATTCTATCTCATTCTCTCGCATGCTAAATCATAGGAGGCATATGTTTTTCTCTTTTTTTAACCTTACCTTAAAAAAAGGACGTTTTGTATTCGACCCGTATGTATGTTTGTATCTTGTTTGTCAGCGATTTTCTAGAAAACTACTTATGCGATTTGGATGGGGTTTACATTATTCAAATACATATTTTCAAGGAGGGTTTTAGTATATAATACATTAGTATCTGATGAAGATCTTCGGAGATAGACAGTGTAACTCTTCAATATGTAACAGCAAATCACTCGCGATTGCTGCGATCGTATTAGGTATGAATTGTTAACACAACTTAACGGGGAACCACAACTAAAAAGTGAAACATTAAAAATATTTTTACAAAACATAGAAGAAAAAGTGCAAAATAGCTTTAATTTCCGGGTCCGCGTGATGGATTACGGGCCACACCCTCGCACAAAGAAAAGTACTGTGTCCCAGCACTGAGTACATTAAATCAGCCATTATGATTATGTGACGTACAGACAATACAAAATGACATACTTAGATATAATATACTGAAAATACGGAAGAGTGAAAGAAAATGCTGAAGTGAAACTTTTTAGGTAATAAAACATATCACTGTACTTTTATTTAGCCATTTAGTAAGTGAACCTTTCCTTTTGTGGCCATTGTTGTGTATTTTGTTTTGTGTACTGAGTGATAGAGTTATACAAGTAAGTTTTGCATATATTTTTTGTACTTTAAGCATTAAAAAACCGGCCAGGTGCGAGTCGGGCTTGCGCATGAAGGGTTCCGTACCATCGTACAAGATTATACGCGTCTACTTGCTGCCATTATTAAGATCGAGCCAAAAAAAACACGTTTTGATAGAGCGGCAACAGAAATACACATTCTGTGAAAATTTCAACTATCTACCTATCGTCATTATTAAAATCGAGCAAAATAAGCCAAAAAAAAACACGTTTCATGTAGGGCCGCCTCCTTTAATTTTTTATTATTTGTTGTTATAGCGGCAACAAAAAATACACATTCTGTGAAATTTTCAACTGTCTACCAATTGCCATTATTAAGATCGAGCAAAAAAAGAAAAATTAAACACGTTGCTGGTAGAGGAGCTCCCTTTAATTTATTATTTGTTGTTATAGCGGCAACAGAAATACATATTCTGTGAAAAATTAAACTGTCTGCCTATTTCGAACCATGAGATACAGCCCGCTGACAGACAGACGGACAGCGGAGTCTTAGTAATAGTGTCTCGTTGGTTACCTTTTGGGTACGGAACTCTAAAAATTAGGTCAGGGGGGGACTGAAAATTTAAAACTTTGGAAAAACTTTTTTTTTTAATTTTTTTTTATGTTAATTACTAGCTTTACTCAGCGGCTTCACCCGCGTGGACTTTGTACCTCCCCGTTATAAACCTTCAATCCCTTAAGGGTTTTTTTTTTTGTGGGGTGGGAAATCATCCAATGACATCTCCCGCTCTAGGGTGGAGCGGGAGGGCGTGTCAGACTCTTACTGACTAAAACCCACCCCTGTTCCTTCCCTGCCCTCAGTGCCCAAGGGCGAGGTAACTCTGTTTCGAATTTATCTTCAACCCCTGGGCAGGCATCGGCCATGACGGGCCCCGTCGTTATTGCTGACAACTCTTTGAGACGCGGGTGGAACACTACGCGCCGTCGACTTTCGGGCCTGGTGCTGATCGGACGGCGAGCTACCCATTACTCGCCGTCCGCAGGCCCGTGAACCTCCTTAAGGGTTGAACTTCGAAAACCCCGTTTTGAGTGGATACCTACTCTTTACAAAGAAAACACTCTCTAAATGTCATGTCATGTCATGTCCCTAGGACCACCGGTTTGGCTATGCGTTGATATATCAGTCAATCAGGACTTTGCATTTTTAACCGACTTTCGAAAAAGGAGGAGGTTCTATGTTCGACTGTATGTATGTTTTTTTTTTTTATGTATGTCCGCGCATTTCTCCGTCAGTTGTGGACCGATTTTCAAAATTCTTTTTTTATCCGAAAGAATATACTCCCGAGGTGGTCCCATATAAATTTTATCGAAATTGCTTTAGCGCTTTTTGAGAAACTGAACAAAAACGAAAAATAGGCATATCTTGATGACGTTTTTGTGTTCTCCAAATGTTTAAATTCCACGTTCCATGTTATTGGGGATTTTAGTTCTGGGGTATAACAACTAAAAAGCGAAAAATAAAAAACTTTTTTACAAAAAAAAAACAACAGACTTCCAAAAAAAAAATAAACTAAAAATTTAAAAATAACTTTAATTTCGGAAGTCGGTGTCAAATATCGAAGAAATAAAATACAAACACCGACTTCCGAAATTAAAGTTATTTTTAAATTTTTAGTGTATTTTTTTTTTGGAAGTCTGTTGTTTTTTTTGTAAAAAAGTTTTTTATTTTTCGCTTTTTAGTTGTTAAATATCGAAGAAATAAAATACAAACACCGACTTCCGAAATTAAAGTTATTTTTAAATTTTTAGTGTATTTTTTTTTGGAAGTAGGTTGTTTGTTTTTATATATACAGATACATGTACACAGGCCGCTGTGCGTCGCCAGTCTGGCGCAACACATCACTAGCATGTCGGTGACGCAAACCCATAAGTTTTGTCCCTACCAAAAATCGAACAACGTGGCTAAACAAGTTTTCACTTCATAAACACAATACCCTCTTGTATTCCAACCGTAACTATCCCACGTCTGTAAAAGGGTCTTCTCATACAGAAAAATATGTAGCATTGATCAAATTTGCTCAGACGAAAAAATCTTAGAAGTTAAATTTGACCCACTTCCCGGTTTCCGACAGATCTGAAATTTAGTATATATGTTTAGTTTTAGGTTCTTAGCTCTAAGCCTTTTGTAACATCCTATTTTACCTTGTGGAACGCAAATAAATGAATATGAATAGTTTGGATGACAGTACATGGTTACCTAAATGACGTCATTCGAAATCCAATATGGCGGACTGGTTGTTATTTATGCATTGCCATCTTATGGGTATCAAATGCCCGGGTGTTTCCACTGCGCGGATCGTCCCGAGGACACGGTGGAGGTCTGCCCCGCTTGGGCGGAGCCCCGCCGTGTCCTCGTGGATGCGATAGGCGGCAGCGACCTCTCGCACCCTGCCCTGGTTCAGGCCATGGTACGGAGCGAGAGGGAATGGGAAGCCGTCTCCTCCTTCTGCGAAGGAGTAATGCTCGCGAAGAGGGAGGCGGCATGGGTGAGGGAGACTCAACAACAGAGTCGCCCTCACGCCCTCAGCAGCAGCCGCCTCAGGAGACGCCTGGGACTTCCGGCGCCGCGAGACGATCTCCGGCCACCGTAGACCCGGGCCTGCGGACGGCGAGTAATGGGTAGCTCGCCGTCCGATCAGCACCAGGCCCGAGAGTCGACGGCGCGTAGTGTTCCACGCGCGCCTCAAAGAGTTGTCAGCAATAAGGACGGGGCCCGTCATGGCCGATGCCTGCCCGGGGGTTGAGGATAAATTCGAAACAGAGTTACCTCGCCCCCGGGCACTAAGGGCAGGAAGGAACAGGGGTGGTTTTAGTCAGTAAGAGTCTGACACGCCCTCCCGCTCCACCCAGAGCAGGAGAATTCATTGGAAGATTTCCCAACCCCCAAAAAAAAAAAAGGGTTTTTGGTGGGATGGTTGCTGAGAAAAACACAAAAAATAAGTGTGTTTTTTAAACTATAATACTTTTTTATTATTATTTCATACACTGTGAGTCAGAGGTCCTTATTCACTTAATAATTAATTAATGTATTTTCAAGATTACCCATAATTAGACCATAATTATCTGACTCACAAAGAAAGTTGTAATTACTAATGGTTTATTGGTAACATCAGTAAATCACCTCATTAAATTATTGGGTAAGCAGAAATATTGACGATACAATGTATAAATCAGACAGGCCAAATTTTTACCAGATAAAAACTTTAATTTCAGAAGTCGGTGTTTCTGGTTTTGTCTTCGTTTTTTGACACCGGCTGCCGAAATTAAAGTTATTTTGCACTTTTTTTGGAAGTCGGTTCTATTTTTTTGTAAAAAAGTTTTTAATTTTTCACTTTTTAGTTGTGGTTCCACATTAAACAGATTTGCTGTCAATTTTTTGAAGAGTTCCGTTGTCTATCTCCGAAACCCATCATCAGATCTGTATGAAATTTAAATGGGACCATTTCGGAACAAACAAAGAATTTTGCAAATCCGTCAATATATGACGGAGTTATGCCCGAACATACATAAAAAAAAAAAAATTACAAACATCCGAATTGATAACCTCCTTCTTTTTGCAGTCGGTAAAAAACGATTTTTCTGGAAATTTCGATTGCCGATATGACAGAAGTAGCTTCATATTATTTCTCCTTAATTGTTAATAACGTGATATCAATTTAAAAATAATCATCGATATAAATTTGACCACAAACATAATCAGGTCATCGTTAAAATTCACTTAACTATCATTAAAGATAGCGGAATTTTGACCTTATACATGTTGTAGGTTTTTGTGAATATGTAACAAATATATATTACAAGGGAAAAGCGTAAATTTATTTATGTAGGTTAAGCTACGCTTGCCGGGGTTGGTCCATGGATGGGTGACCATCTATACATACCGAGACTCCTCCGTGCCTCGGAAAGCATGTTAAGCCGTTGGTCCCGGCTGTCAATCGTGGATCTTTGACAGAAGTCAGACAGTCAGAAGTCCGACAGTCTGACAACCAGTCTTACCAAGGGGTATCGTATTACCCAGTAACTGGGTTGTGGAGGTCAGATAGGCAGTCGCTCCATGTAAAATACAGGTATTCAGCTGAATCCGGTTAGACTGGGACCCCAAGATAGTTGGGAAAAGGCGCGGGCAGATTTAGGTATCATAAGATTGGTCTTGGCCGCTGAAGTGACATAGGCTATGTGAATTTTGAAAAGAAAACATAATGGCGACCGCCATTAGGTACCTACATCTAAGTAAAGAGCTCGAGGAGAAGATTCCAAATATACCGACTGCCTATCTGACCTCCACAACCCAGTAACTGGGTAATACGATACCCCTTGGCAAGACTGGTTGTCAGACTCGGGCTTCTGTCGACCCGTAACGACTGTCAAAGATCCACGATTGTCAGACGGGACCAACGGCTTAACGTGCTTTCCGAGGTACGGAGGAGTCTCGGACCCATCCATGGACCAACCCCGGCAAGCGTAGCTTAACCTGATGGATCGACCCGTGCGGCTGTTATTACTTTAGCCACGAGCTCCTCTAACGATACCTCAACTGTTAAAATCCTTCCAGCCGTTTAGGTTACAGGGCGGTTAAAGACAACAAACATACATACACTCGAAAAACATATCCTCCTTCTGAAGCAGTGGGGTAGTAACGAAACATCCTGTACACAATTATAACAATAAACGAAACCACAAAACGATAAGGTTCATTTGGACGCTATATATATTGTTATAACCGCAAATTCTTTTATTATTACATAGACTATTGACTTGGTGAGTAAAATTATATTAAACTATCATAATTACATATTTATTATACAGTGGCAATTCCAATATTTAAAGGAAAGTAGGGTTGTCAAAAACCTCTCTAATTTCCCTCTGGTACTTCTCCCATAGAAAAGGGATGATTCCAGGTTATAAAAAAATATAATTCTAGTCCTTATGTTAGATTATCAAAAAATATTATTTAAGGCCGGTTTTATAGATAATGGTACGGGAACCCTTCGTGCGCGAGACGGACTTGCATTTGGTCGGTTTTGTAAAGTATTTGGCATTGAATGTCGACGAGAATTTGAACGTTTTTTTTAAGTATTTAAGATCTCTAAGTCTTGTTATCATCCTCATAAAACAAAAGAATAATTATAGCATGATCAGCTTATACTGTCCCCACTGCTGGGACACAAGCGTCCTCTTTGTGAGAGGGTGTGGGCCGTAATCCACCACGCGGGCCCAGTCTGGGTTGGTGGATGTCACATGTCTAAGAAGTGTTTGGTTCTAGGACATAACGGTTCCCTCACAATGTTTCCTTCACCGTTTTGAGAGCAGTGGTGATGAAATCATTTACACAAAATAAAGCGCCTGCCTGGGTCGAACCACTGAGCCACCACTGCTCTCCTCAATCTCTGCTTTATGTCTACCAAATTTTTGCCACAATCCAACTATCGTTTCTTAAATCATTCCTTCGCAACACATACTTTTAAACGTGTGCTTGATACTAGCAAACAGACGTTTTGCCTAGTTTCTCAAGGCGTCATGATATTTTTTGGTATTTTTATTTAGGTTTTCAGCAAATCCAAACAGAACAGCCCAGTCGTTCCATTTGGTGACTTAGCTTATGAAGTTACGGTTATTATCATCATAAAGCTAACTCACTAAATAGTATTACTGGGTAAGAGCAACAATCGGCAAAGCATGAAGGATTTTAACAAGAAATGTACACGCAAAACGTTTTGTGAACACCTTGATTGTGCGTACAGCTAAGGAGTGGATTTCCCTGCCGGAGTCTGTGTTTCCTGATAGCTGACAACCTGGGAGTATTTAAGTTAAGAGTGAATAGGTTACTTCTAGGCAAGCGTGCTCCATCTTCGACCACATCATCGCTTACCATCAGGTGAGATAGTGGTTGACAAGCACATTTAAGAATTCAAAAAGTAATTCTATGTTACAATGTTGTTATTAATTGAATGTGTATTTCTAATATTTCTTTTACTTTTTATGTTCCGCCTTTTAATTAGTATTATGACTTATTTCTTTTTTAGCGTTTGTCACTTCGAAAACAGTTTTCCTATCAATAAATGTATCACCGATTTTCATAAAACTATGCAGTTTTATTTTTACCACCTTCCAAAAAATTTGTGTTTTTATTTGTTAACGATTAGATTATTGTTTACTTCATTACTATTGTTAGTATTGCCAATAAACTGCTTAAATACATTGGCAAACAAAAACAACGCATAGAACAGAACACAAAATAAACAATAATAAATATATGTACTCAGAAACTCTTTGTTCCCTTAAGTACCTTAGTTCATAATACGTCAAAAACATTAATTTTAGTTTGGATGGATAGATTTTTGTCATTGTCACTAAATCATCCCTTCAAATCATCAGTTGACATCAATTTGATAGGCACTTTGCAGTAAATTGCTGCTTTGACGTATAGGAAAACCGTAGTGCCTATTATAACCGATGTCCACCGAGGAACGTACTGCAAAGTGTCTATCAAATTGATGTCAACTCAGATAGCAAATACACCTGCAGAACGGTTAAAGAAATCTGCATGAAATTTGACACAGAGATACGAGTAGATTATAGTATGGAATAGCATATAGGCTATAATTTATAACGTAGAAGTTCTAATTCCTATAATACATATATGTACATGTTACCACCTAGCTTTGGCGGCTACAACTAGGTGGCCGATAGCAGTTGGTTAATCTCAGGTAGCCAATTAATTCACGGCTAGAACCTCAACAAAACACTTAAAAGTTGCTTAAAAGGCGTAGTCGGAGCCCTCGGGCTCAATAGTTAAAAAAAAAACACGAAGGAGATGGTAGGCCTGAGTTTGCTCGCTCACGAGACCCCGCCATCCCCTTCGAACCTAACATGTACGAGTCGGTGTTCCCGAAGTCCCGAGCTCGCATCAATCGCTTTTTATCTGATTTGAGGTGTAAAACTTTTTTTATTAATAACTTGAAAAATATGCATTACCTTTTAATAAAAGTAATACCGTTATAATCGGGGATTCTACCCCTATCAGATTTAGCCCCTTTTACGCCCCATACTATTGCCAAACGATACTAGATCCACTTAAGGGCCTACCTCCGCATAAGTGGCGCCCTTATTGAATAAAAAATCGTATCTTAGCATAGAAAATAAAGATGAAAGAATCCTATGTTTCGTTTGTTACAAATAGGATAAGGTATTTTTACGTTGTTAAAACAGGACTCCAAAGTGTTTCGTATCCAAAGTAGTAAGTAAAAGTGACAAAAACGGCCGTTTCTGGTATTTTTGCTTACTACTTTGGATACGAAACACTTTGAGTCCTGTTTCAACGACGTGAAAATACTTTATCCTCTTTGTAACAAACGCAACATAGGATTCTTTAATCTTTATTTTCTACGCTTTGCTATGATTTTTTATTCAATGAGGGCGCCACTTGGCGGCTATATATGCCTTAAGTTTAACCAAGTGTTACTGGCCACACATTGTTGGAGCCAGCTAATACTAGATGTAATCTCTCTTCAGGTTAGCCGTAACATATACATACATACATACATACATACAAGAAACGCGCGAAAAACACAACCCTTCCTTGCAGTCAAGTAAAAAAAACCAAAACATATTTTTGACATTCACAGTTTCTTATCTATAACAATTACTGGTTTCAACCCCTAATCACATATAATTAAATTCTAAGCAAATTCACATTAAGGGACAATAATATCAGTAACGATTTAACTCTCGCTATTAGCTAATTAGATTTTTTACCTAATTAAGTACAGATACCTCGTTAGTGACTTCAATATAAATAGTTAAGTTTTTCGAATTGAAATCAGTATTCGCTTGGTTTTTACAGAAGCAAGATCTAGTAAGTGAGCAGTTGTGATAAAAGTAAATAAGTTTTCAGAAGTGACCAACATCTAAAGTGATTGATCGTGAGTTTCGATTTTATGTGAAGTTTATTGTCAAGTAAGTAATTCTTTTTTCTGAGTATATACAACCGTATCTATTGTTCTTTATTTGAAATTCTGCATGTCAGCAGTAGTGATCACTCACCCAGTAAACATGTTTACATTCTGTCACGGGGTGCAGTGAAAACTTCCGCTGACTGACATTTATCTCCGTGTATACTTGTGATATTTAAATGTCTGCGGCAACATTTGATCTCTTAGAAGTAGTGACCACTCACTCAGGACACAAGTCTAAATTCTGTGACTGAGTTTTTAATTTTATTATTTATTTCCATTATGAGTAGTAATCACTCACTTATTCACATGTTTATGATTCTTTTGAGGGTGTAGTGATAGCTGCCGCTGAATTACACTGATCAACTAATTTCTTCATCATTCTTTGTGATAATCATTGTTAGGTCTCTCAGAAGTAGTAATCACTCACTTAATAGACATGTTTATAATTCTGTCACAATGTGCAGTGGATACTGCCGCTGCGAGAAGAAAACACCATTTTATTGGAGAAATCTCTGATGTGCATCGAACCTTAGCGGAAGTTGTCACTCACTTAGTAGATATGTTGGTCATTCTGTCACTGGGTCTAGTGTGATAACTCCTGTTGAGCGACGACTAGCTTCATACTGAGTGGAACATTTTGTCTTTTAGAGACAGTTGTCAATCACTTAGAAGACATGTTTACATTCTGTCACTAGGTGTAGTGATAACTGCCCCCGAGTGACAATGATCGCCGTGGATTCTTGCTGTATGTCATTTTTATAGGATAAATATTATTTCACTTAGTTGTAGTGATCACTCACTCAGTAGACATGTTTACATTTTGTCACTGGGTTTAGTGATAACTGCCACCGAGTGACACTGATCACCGCGCATCCTTGTTGTATGTCATTTTTTATAGCATGAATATTATTTCATTTAGTTGTAGTGATCACTCACTCAGTAGACATGTATACATTCTGACTGGGTGTAGTGATAACTGCCGCTGAGTGACAATTATCACCGTGCATTCCTGTTTTCATTCTTTATAACATGAAAGTTATTTTACTTAGTTGTAGTGATCACTCACTCAGTAGACATATTAAAATTCTGTCACTGGGTGAAGTGATAAAGGCCCCTGCGTGACAATTATCACCTAGCATTTCTGTTGTAATTCATTGTTTTTAGAATTAATATAATTTACTTAATTAGTGATCACCTACACATTAAGACATTTATACATTGTGTCACTGGGAGAAGTGTTAACTGCAGCTGAGTGACACACATCACATTAATTTGTAACTTCGTGTTTTTAAACATTGTTTGTCTTTCAGTAGAAGTAGTAACTCACTAAGGAGACATGTTTATAATTCTGTCACTGAGTGCAGTGACAACTGCCGCTGGGTGACACTTAACACCGTGCATTCCTGTTGTATTTCATTGTTTTTATTTCACTTAACTGTAGTGGTCACGCATTCAGTAGACATGTATACATTCAGTCACTGGGTGTAGTGATGATTGCCGTTGTAAGAGTCTTATCATCATGTCATCACTATATTCTGTGTATTTATATTAGAAGATCATCTCTCCGCAGTAGTTGTCACTAACTCAGTAGACATGTTGGTAATTCTGTCACTAGGTCACGTGATGATTGCCGCTGGAAGAGACTTATCATCATGTCATCACCATATTATGTGTATTAATATCAGAAGATCAACTCTCCGCAGTGGTTGTCACTAACTCAGTAGACATGTTGGTAATTCTGTCACTGGGTCTAGTGATGTTTGCCGCTGGAAAAGACTTATCATCATGTCATCACCATATTCTGTGTATTTTTATTAGAAGATCATCTCTCCGCAGTAGTTGTCACTAACTCAGTAGACATGTTGGTAATTCTGTCACTGGGTCTAGTGATGATTGCCGCTGAAAGAGACTATTACATCATGTCATCAACATATTCTGTGTATTTTTATTAGAAGATCATCTCTCCGCAGTAGTTGTCACTATCTCAGTAGACATGTTAGTAATTCTGTTAATAGGTGTTGTGATAACTAAAGCAATGGGTAACTTTTCACCATTATTTCCGTATTATTTTGAATTCATTATCAATGATTATATCGATTCTCTAAGCTATAGTTGTCACTCAGTCAGCTGTTCATTCTATCACTTTATGTAGAACTGCCGCCAAAATGCTGTTACACAAATGTTTTCAGGTTTTTAACTGTTATCATTTTATACTGTTTGGTCTCTCAGAAGTAGTTATCACTCACTTAGTAGACATGTTTGTAATTCTGTCACAAAATGCAGTGGATACTACCGCTGTGAGAAAGAAACACCTTGATGTTGGAGTAATTTCTAATGTGGAGAGAGACTTCTCCTAGCTGTAGTTGTCACTAACTCAGTAGACATGTTGGAAATTCTGCTACTGGGTCTAGTGATGATTGCCGCTGGAAGCGACTTATCATGATGTCATCAACACATTCTGTGTATTTACATTAGAAGACCATCTTTCCGCAGTAGTCGTCACTAACTCAGTAGACATGTTGGTAATTCTGTCACGGGGTCTAGTGATGATTGCCGCTGGAAGAGACTTATCGTCATGTCGTCACCATATTTTAGGTTTTTTTTTTATATCATCTCTCCGCAGCATTTGTCACTAACTCAGTAGACATGTTGGTAATTCTGTCACTGGGCCAAGTGATGATTGCCGCTGGAAGAGACTTATCATCATGTCGTCACCATATTTTGTGTATTTATATAAGAAGATCATCTCTCCGCATTAGTTGTCACTAACTCAGTAGACATGTTGGTAATTCTGTCACTGGGTTAAGTGATGATTGCCGCTGGAAGAGACTTATCATCATGTCGTCACCATATTTTGTGTATTTATATAAGAAGATCATCTCTCCGCATTAGTCGCCACTAACTCAGTAGACATGTTGGTAATTCTGTCACTGGGTCTAGTGATGATTGCTGCTGGAAGTGACCTATCATGATGTCATCAACATATTATGTGCATTTACATTAGAAGATCATCTCTCCGCAATAGTTGTCACTAACTCAGTAGACATGTTGGTAATTCTGTCACTAGGTCTAGTGATAATTGCCGCTGGAAGAGACTTATCATGTCGTCACCATATTTTGAGTACATATAAAAGAAGATCATCTCTCCGCAGTAGTTGTCACTAACTCAGTAGACAAGTTGGTAATTCTGTCACTGGGTCTAGTGATGATTGCCGCTGGAAGAGACTTATCATCATGTCGTCACCATATTTTGTGTATTTATATAAGAAGATCATCTCTCCGCAATAGTCGTTTTAACTCAGTAGACATGTTGGTAATTCTGTCACTGGGTCTAGTGATGATTGCCGCTGCAAGAGACTAATCATCATGTCATCATCACATTCTGTGTATTTATATTAGAAGATCATCTCTTTAATTCTTTATTGTACACCAAACAACTAACATAATACACAGTGATTAAATAGTTAATGTACAAAGGCGAGCTTAACTCAATGTTGAGTTTTCTCCCAGCAAACCTTTGAGTGATAGAGAGAGATCACATTTGAGGGTAGGATCCAGTGTACAACATAAACTTACATAAATAAGTATAATTATCTGTATATATATACTATATACTAAATAAATACCAATATATATCAATATTATGTCAATGTGAAAGGAAGTGCTCTTTAGTTTTCTTCTAGAAAGACCTCCAGTGAAGGGCTGTCGCGTAGGGAGTGTCGGAGAGAGTACCAGAGACGAAATGCAGTTACAGAAAAGGAGCCATTATAGCAGCTAGAAGTGTAACGCGGAGTACGAAGGAGAAGAGAATTGGCAGTGCGACAAGGTTTGCCCCTCGGAACGAAGTACTCAAACCGTCTCGTCGTCGTATCTCTCCGTAGTAGTTGTCACTAACTCAGTAGACATGTTGGTGATTCTGTCACTGGGTCTAGTGATAATTGCCGCTGGAAGAGACTTATCATGTCGTCACCATATTTTGTGTATTTATAAAAGAAGATCATCTCTCCGCAGTAGTTGTCACTAACTCAGTAGACATGTTGGTAATTCTGTCACTGGGTATAGTGATGATTGCCGTTGGAAAGACTTAACGTCATGTCGTCACCATAATTTGTATATTTATATAAGAAGATTACCTCTCCGCAGTAATTGTCACTAACTCAGTAGACATGTTGGTAATTCTGTCACTGGGTCTAGTGATGATTGCCGCTGGAAGAGACTTATCATCATGACGTCACCATATCTTGTGTATTAATATAAGAAGATCATCTCTCCGCAGTAGTTGTCACTAACTCAGTAGACATGTTGGTAATTCTGTCACTGGGTATAGTGATGATTGCCGTTGGAAAGACTTAACGTCATGTCGTCACCATAATTTGTATATTTATATAAGAAGATTACCTCTCCGCAGTAATTGTCACTAACTCAGTAGACATGTTGGTAATTCTGTCACTGGGTCTAGTGATGATTGCCGCTGGAAGAGACTTATCATCATGACGTCACCATATCTTGTGTATTAATATAAGAAGATCATCTCTCCGCAGTAGTTGTCACTAACTCAGTAGACATGTTGGTAATTCTGTCACTGGGTCCAACGACGATTGCCGCTGGAAGAGACTTATCATCATGTCGTCACTATATTTTGTGTATTTATATAATAAGATCATCTATCCGCAATAGTCGTCACTAACTCAGTAGACATGTTAGTAATTCTGTCACTGGGTCTAGTGATGATTGCCGCTGGAAGAGACTTATCATCATTTCGTCAATATATTTTGTGTATTTATATTAGAAGATCATCTCTCCGTAGTAGTTGTCAGTAACTCAGTAGACATGTTGGTAATTCTGTCACTGGGTCTAGTGATGATTGCCGCTGGAAGAGACTTATCATCATGTCGTCACCATATTTTGTGTATTTAGATCATCTCTCCGCAGTAGTTGTCACTAACTCAGTAGACATGTTGGTAATTCTGTAACTGGGTCTAGTAATGATTGCCGATGGAAGAGACTTATCATCATGTCGTCACTATATTTTGTGTATTTATATTAGAAGATCATCTCTCCGTAGTAGTTGTCACTAACTCAGTAGACATGTTGGTAATTCTGTCACTGGGTCTAGTGATGATTGCCGCTGGAAGAGACTTATCATCATGACGTCACCATATCTTGTGTATTAATATAAGAAGATCATCTCTCCGCAGTAGTTGTCACTAACTCAGTAGACATGTTGGTAATTCTGTCACTGGGTCCAGTGACGATTGCCGCTGGAAGAGACTTATCATCATGTCGTCACTATATTTTGTGTATATATATAATAAGATCATCTATCCGCAATAGTCGTCACTAACTCAGTAGACATGTTGGTAATTCTGTCACTGGGTCTAGTGATGATTGCCGCTGGAAGAGACTTATCATCATGTCGTCACTATATTTTGTGTATTTATATTAGAAGATCATCTCTCCGTAGTAGTTGTCAGTAACTCAGTAGACATGTTGGTAATTCTGTCACTGGGTCTAGTGATGATTGCCGCTGGAAGAGACTTATCATCATGTCGTCACCATATTTTGTGTATTTAGATCATCTTTCCGCAGTAGTTGTCACTAACTCAGTAGACATGTTGGTAATTCTGTAACTGGGTCTAGTAATGATTGCCGATGGAAGAGACTTATCATCATGTCGTCACTATATTTTGTGTATTTATATTAGAAGATCATCTCTCCGTAGTAGTTGTCACTAACTCAGTAGACATGTTGGTAATTCTGTCACTTGGTCTAGTGATGATTGCCGCTGAAAGAGACTTATCATCATGTCGTCACCATATTTTGTGTATTTAGATCATCTCTCCGCAGTAGTTGTCACTAACTCAGTAGACATGTTGGTAATTCTGTAACTGGGTCTAGTGATGATTGCCGCTGGAAGAGACTTATCGTCATGTCCTCACCATAATTTGTGTATTTAAATGAGAAGATCATCTCTCCGCAGTAGTTGTCACTAACTCAGTAGACATGTTGGTAATTCTGTCACTGGGTTTAGTGATGATTGCCGCTGGATGAGACTTATCATCATGTCGTCACCATATTTTGTGTATTTAGATCATCTCTCCGCAGTAGTTGTCACTAACTCAGTAGACATGTTGGTAATTCTGTAACTGGGTCTAGTGATGATTGCCGCTGGAAGAGACTTATCGTCATGTCCTCACCATAATTTGTGTATTTAAATGAGAAGATCATCTCTCCGCAGTAGTTGTCACTAACTCAGTAGACATGTTGGTAATTCTGTCACTGGGATTAGTGATGATTGCCGCTGGATGAGACTTATCATCAACTCGTCACCTTATTTTGTGTATATATATAAGAAGATCATCTCTCCGCAATAGTTGTCACTAACTCAGTAGACATGTTGGTAATTCTGTCACTGGGTCTAGTGATGATTGCCGCCGGAAGAGACTTATCATCATGTCATCAACATATTCTGTGTATTTATATCAGAAGATCATCTCTCCACAGTAGTTGTCACTAACTCAGTAGACATGTTGGTAATTCTGTCACTGGGTCTAGTGATGATTGCCGCCGAAAGAGACTTATCATCATGTCATCACCATATTCTGTGTATTTATATCAGAAGATCAACTCTCCGCAGTAGTTGTCACTAACTCAGTGGACATGTTGGTAATTCTGTTACTGGGTGTAATGATAACTAAAGCTGTGGGGAACTTTTCACCATTATTTCCGTATTATTTTGAATTCATCATCAATGATTATATCGATTCTCTAAGCTATAGTTGTCGGTCACTCAGTCAGCTGTTCATTTTATAGTGTTTGTGGAGAACTGCCGCCAAAGTGCTGTTACACAAATGTTTTTAGGTTTTTAACTGTTATCATTTTATACTGTTTGGTCTCTCAGAAGTAGTAATCACTCACTTAGTAGACATGTTTGTAATTCTGTCACAAAGTGCAGTGGATACTACCGCTGTAAGAAAAAAACACCTTGATGTTGGAGGAATTTCTAATGTGGAGAGACTTCTTCCAGCGGTTGTTGTCACTACCTCAGTAGACATGTTGGTCATTCTGTCACTGGGTCTAGTGATGATTGCCGCTGGAAGAGACTAATCATCATGTCATCATTACATTCTGTGTGTTTATATTAGAAGATTATCTCTCCGCAGTAGTTGTCACTAACTCAGTAGACATGTTGATAATTCTGTCACTGGGTCTAGTGATGATTGCCGCTGGAAGAGACTTATCATCTTGTCATCACCGTATTCTGTGTATTTTTATTAGAAGATCATCGCTCCGCAGTAGTTGTCACTAACTCAGTAGACATGTTGGTAATTCTGTCACTGGGTCTAGTGATGATTGCCGCTGGAAGAGACTTATCATCATGTCGTCACCATATTTTGTGTATTTATATAAGAAGATCATCTCTCCGCAATAGTCGTCACTAACTCAGTAGACATGTTGGTAATTCTGTCACTGGGTCTAGTGATGATTGCCGCTGGAAGAGACTTATCATCATGACGTCACAATATCTTGTGTATTTATATAAGAAGATCATCTCTCCGCAATAGTCGTCACTAACTCAGTAGACATGTTGGTAATTCTGTCACTGGGTCTAGTGATGATTGCCGCTGGAAGAGACTTATCATCATGTCGTCACCTTATTTTGTATATTTATATGAAGATCATCTCTCCGCAGTAGTTGTCACTACCTCAGTAGACATGTTGGTAATTCTGTCACTGGGTCTAGTGATGATTGCCGCTGGAAGAGACTTATCATCATGTCGTCACCATATTTTGTGTACTTATATAAGAAGATTATCTCGCCGCAGTAGTTGTCACTAACTCAGTAGACATGTTGGTAATTCTGTCACTGGGTCTAGTGATGATTGCCGCTGGAAGAGACTTATTGTCATGTCGTCATCATAATTTGAGTATTTATATAAGAAGATTACCTCTCCGCAGTTATTGTCACTAACTCAGTAGACATGTTGGTAATTCTGTCACTGGGTCTAGTGATGATTGCCGCTGGAAGAGACTTATCATGTCGTCACCATATTTTGTGTATTTATAAAAGAAGATCATCTCTCCGCAGTAGTTGTCACTAACTCAGTAGACATGTTGATAATTCTGTAACTGGGTCTAGTGATGATTGCCGCTGGAAGAGACTTATCGTCATGTCGTCACCATAATTTGTGTATTTATATGAGAAGATCATCTCTCCGCAGTAGTTGTCACTAACTCAGTAGACATGTTGGTAATTCTGTCACTGGGTCTAGTGATGATTGCCGCCGGAAGAGACTTATCATCATGTCATCAACATATTCTGTGTATTTATATCAGAAGATCATCTCTCCACAGTAGTTGTCACTAACTCAGTAGACATGTTGGTAATTCTGTCACTGGGTCTAGTGATGATTGCCGCCGGAAGAGACTTATCATCATGTCATCAGCATATTCTGTGCATTTATATCAGAAGATCATCTCTCCACAGTAGTTGTCACTAACTCAGTAGACATGTTGGTAATTCTGTCACTGGGTCTAGTGATGATTGCCGCCGGAAGAGACTTATCATCATGTTATCACCATATTCTGTGTATTTATATCAGAAGATCAACTCTCCGCAGTAGTTGTCACTAACTCAGTGGACATGTTGGTAATTCTGTTACTGGGTGTAATGATAACTAAAGCTGTGGGGAACTTTTCACCACTATTTCCGTATTATTTTGAATTCATCATCAATGATTTTATCGATTCTCTAAGCTATAGCTGTCGGTCACTCAGTCATCTGTTCATTTTATAGTGTTTGTGGAGAACTGCCGCCAAAGTGCTGTTACACAAATGTTTTTAGGTTTTTAACTGTTATCATTTTATACTGTTTGGTCTCTCAGAAGTAGTAATCACTCACTTAGTAGACATGTTTGTAATTCTGTCACAAAGTGCAGTGGATACTACCGCTGTAAGAAAAATACACCTTGATGTTGAGGAATTTCTAATGTGGAGAGACTTCTTCTAGCGGTTGTTGTCACTACCTCAGTAGACATGTTGGTCATTCTGTCACTGGGTCTAGTGACGATTGCCGCTGAAAGAGACTTATCATCTTGTCATCACCATATTCTGTGTATTTTTATTAGAAGATCATCTCTCCGCAGTAGTTGTCACTAACTCAGTAGACATGTTGGTAATTCAGTCACTGGGTCTAGTGATGATTGCCGCTGGAAAAGACTTATTATCATGTCGTCACCATATTCTGTGTATTTATTTTAAAAGATCATCTCTCCGCAATAGTTGTCACTAACTCAGTAGACATGTTGGTAATTCCGTCACTGGGCCCAGTGACGATTGCCGCTGGAAGAGACTTATCATCATGTCTTCACTATATTTTGAGTATTTATATAAGAAGATCATCTCTCCGCAATAGTCGTCACTAACTCAGTAGACATGTTGGTAATTCTGTCACTGGGTGTAGTGATGATTGCCGCTGGAAGAGACTTATCATCATGTCGTCACCATATTTTGTGTATTTAGATCATCTCTCCGCAGTAGTTGTCACAAACTCAGTAGACATGTTGGTAATTCTGTCACTGGGTCTAGTGATGATTGCCGCTGGAAGAGACTTATCATCATGCCGTCACCATATTTTGTGTACTTATATAAGTAGATCATCTCTCCGCAGTAGTTGTCACTAACTCAGTAGACATGTTGGTAATTCAGTCACTGGGTCTAGTGATGATTGCCGCTGGAAAAGACTTATTATCATGTCGTCACCATATTCTGTGTATTTATTTCAAAAGATCATCTCTCCGCAATAGTTGTCACTAACTCAGTAGACATGTTGGTAATTCCGTCACTGGGCCCAGTGACGATTGCCGCTGGAAGAGACTTATCATCATGTCGTCACTATATTTTGTGTATTTATATTAGAAGATCATCTCTCCGTAGTAGTTGTCACTAACTCAGTAGACATGTTGGTAATTCTGTCACTGGGTCTAGTGATGATTGCCGCTGAAAGAGACTTATTATCATGTCGTCACCATATTTTGTGTATTTAGATCATCTCTCCGCAGTAGTTGTCACTAACTCAGTAGACATGTTGGTAATTCTGTAACTGGGTCTAGTGATGATTGCCGCTGGAAGAGACTTATCGTCATGTCCTCACCATAATTTGTGTATTTATATGAGAAGATCATCTCTCCGCAGTAGTTGTCACTAACTCAGTAGACATGTTGGTAATTCTGTCACTGGGTCTAGTGATGATTGCCGCTGGAAGAGACTTATCATCATGTCGTCACCTTATTTTGTGTATATACATTAGAAGATCATCTCTCCGCAGTAGTTGTCACTACCTCAGTAGACATGTTGGTAATTCTGTCACTGGGTCTAGTGATGATTGTCGCTGGAAGAGACTTATCATCATGTCGTCACCATATTCTGTGTATTTACATCAGAAGATCATCTCTCCACAGTAGTTGTCACTAACTCAGTAGACATGTTGGTAATTCTGTCACTGGGTCTAGTGATGATTGCCGCCGGAAGAGACTTATCATCATGTCATCACCATATTCTGTGTAATTATATCAGAAGATCAACTCTCCGCAGTAGTTGTCACTAACTCAGTGGACATGTTGGTAATTCTGTTACTGGGTGTAATGATAACTAAAGCTGTGGGGAACTTTTCACCATTATTTCCGTATTATTTTGAATTCATCATCAATGATTATATCGATTCTCTAAGCTATAGTTGTCGGTCACTCAGTCAGCTGTTCATTTTATAGTGTTTGTGGAGAACTGCCGCCAAAGTGCTGTTACACAAATGTTTTTAGGTTTTTAACTGTTATCATTTTATACTGTTTGGTCCCTCAGAAGTAGTAATCACTCACTTAGTAGACATGTTTGTAATTCTGTCACAAAGTGCAGTGGATACTACCGCTGTAAGAAAAAAACACCTTGATGTTGGAGGAATTTCTAATGTGGAGAGACTTCTTCTAGCGGTTGTTGTCACTACCTCAGTAGACATGTTGGTCATTCTGTCACTGGGTCTAGTGATGATTGCCGCTGGAAGAGACTTATCATCATGTCATCATTACATTCTGTGTATTTATATTAGAAGATTATCTCTCCACAGTAGTTGTCACTAACTCAGTAGACATGTTGATAATTCTGTCACTGGGTCTAGTGATGATTGCCGCTGGAAGAGACTTATCATCTTGTCATCATCGTATTCTGTGTATTTTTATTAGAAGATCATCGCTCCGCAGTAGTTGTCACTAACTCAGTAGACATGTTGGTAATTCTGTCACTGGGTCAAGTGATGATTGCTGCTGGAAGAGACTTATCATCATGTCGTCACCATATTTTGTGTATTTATATAAGAAGATCATCTCTCCGCAGTAGTTGTCACTAACTCAGTAGACATGTTGGTAATTCTGTCACTGGGTCTAGTGATGATTGCCGCTGGACGAGACTTATCATCATGTCATCACTATATTCTGTGTATTTTTATTAGAAGATTATCTCTCCGCAGTAGTTGTCACTAACTCAGTAGACATGTTGATAATTCTGTCACTGGGTCTAGTGATGATTGCCGCTGGACGAGACTTATCATCATGTCATCACTATATTCTGTGTATTTTTATTAGAAGATTATCTCTCCGCAGTAGTTGTCACTAACTCAGTAGAAATGTTGGTAATTCTGTCACTGGGTCTAATGATGATTGCCGCTGGAAGTGACCTATCATAATGTCATCAACATATTCTGTGTATTTACATTAGAAGATCATCTCTCCGCAGTAGTCGTCACTAACTCAGTAGACATGTTGATCATTCTGTCACTGGGTCTAGTGACGATTGCCGCTGGAAGAGACTTATCATCATGTCGTCACCATATTTTGTGTATTTATATAAGAAGATCATCTCTCCGCAGTAGTTGTCACTAACTCAGTAGACATGTTGATAACTCTGTCACTGGGTCTAGTGATGATTGCCGCTGGAAGAGACTTATCATCATGTCGTCACCTTATTTTGTATATTTATATGAAGATCATCTCTCCGCAGTAGTTGTCACTACCTCAGTAGACATGTTGGTAATTCTGTCACTGGGTCTAGTGATGATTGTCGCTGGAAGAGACTTATCATCATGTCGTCACCATATTCTGTGTATTTACATTACAAGATCATCTCTCCGCAGTAGTTGTCACTACCTCAGTAGACATGTTGGTAATTCTGTCACTGGGTCTAGTGATGATTGCCGCTGGAAGAGACTTATCATTATGTCATCACCATATGCTGTGTATTTTTATTAGAAGATCATCTCTCCGCAGTAGTTCTCACTAACTCAGTGGACATGTTGATCATTCTGTCACTGGGTCTAGTGACGATTGCCGCTGGAAGAGACTTATCATCATGTCGTCACCATATTTTGTGTATTTATATAAGAAGATCATCTCTCCGCAGTAGTTGTCACTAACTCAGTAGACATGTTGGTCATTCCGTCACTGGGTCTAGTGACGATTGCAGCTGGAAGAGACTTATCATCTTGTCATCACCATATTCTGTAAGATAATCTCTCCGCAGTAGTTGTCACTAACTCAGTAGACATGTTGGTAATTCTGTCACTGGGTCTAGTGACGATTGCAGCTGGAAGAGACTTATCATCTTGTCATCACCATATTCTGTAAGATAATCTCTCCGCAGTAGTTGTCACTAACTCAGTAGACATGTTGATAACTCTGTCACTGGGTCTAGTGATGATTGCCGCTGGAAGAGACTTATCATCATGTCATCACCTTATTTTGTATATTTATATGAAGATCATCTCTCCGCAGTAGTTGTCACTACCTCAGTAGACATGTTGGTAATTCTGTCACTGGGTCTAGTGATGATTGTCGCTGGAAGAGACTTATCATCATGTCGTCACCATATTCTGTGTATTTACATTACAAGATCATCTCTCCGCAGTAGTTGTCACTACCTCAGTAGACATGTTGGTAATTCTGTCACTGGGTCTAGTGATGATTGCCGCTGGAAGAGACTTATCATTATGTCATCACCATATGCTGTGTATTTTTATTAGAAGATCATCTCTCCGCAGTAGTTGTCACTAACTCAGTGGACATGATGGTAATTCTGTTACTGGGTGTAATGAAAACTAGAGCTGTGGGGAACTTTTCACCACTATTTCCGTATTATTTTGAATTTATCATCAATGATTATATCGATTCTCTAAGCTATAGTTGTCGGTCACTCAGTCAGCTGTTCATTTTATAGTGTTTGTGGAGAACTGCCGCCAAAGTGCTGTTACACAAATGTTTTTAGGTTTTTAACTGTTATTATTTTATACTGTTTGGTCCCTCAGAAGTAGTAATCACTCACTTAGTAGATATGTTTGTAATTCTGTCACAAAATGCAGTGGATACTACTGCTGTAAGAAAAAAACACCTTGATGTTGGAGGAATTTCTAATGTGGAGAGACTTCTTCTAGCGGTTGTTGTCACTACCTCAGTAGACATGTTGGTCATTCTGTCACTGGGTCTAGTGATGATTGCCGCTGGAAGAGACTTATCATCATGTCATCATTACATTCTGTGTATTTATATTAGAAGATTATCTCTCCGCAGTAGTTGTCACTAACTCAGTAGACATGTTGATAATTCTGTCACTGGGTCTAGTGATGATTGCCGCTGGAAGAGACTTATCATCTTGTCATCACCGTATTCTGTGTATTTTTATTAGAAGATCATCGCTCCGCAGTAGTTGTCACTAACTCAGTAGACATGTTGGTAATTCTGTCACTGGGTCAAGTGATGATTGCTGCTGGAAGAGACTTATCATCATGTCGTCACCATATTTTGTGTATTTATATAAGAAGATCATCTCTCCGCAGTAGTTGTCACTAACTCAGTAGACATGTTGGTAATTCTGTCACTGGGTCTAGTGATGATTGCCGCTGGACGAGACTTATCATCATGTCATCACTATATTCTGTGTATTTTTATTAGAAGATTATCTCTCCGCAGTAGTTGTCACTAACTCAGTAGACATGTTGATAATTCTGTCACTGGGTCTAGTGATGATTGCCGCTGGACGAGACTTATCATTATGTCATCACTATATTCTGTGTATTTTTATTAGAAGATTATCTCTCCGCAGTAGTTGTCACTAACACAGTAGACATGTTGGTAATTCTGTAACTGGGTCTAGTGATGATTGCCGCTGGACGAGACTTATCATCATGTCATCACTATATTCTGTGTATTTTTATTAGAAGATTATCTCTCCGCAGTAGTTGTCACTAACTCAGTAGACATGTTGATAATTCTGTCACTGGGTCTAGTGATGATTGCCGCTGGACGAGACTTATCATCATGTCATCACTATATTCTGTGTATTTTTATTAGAAGATTATCTCTCCGCAGTAGTTGTCACTAACACAGTAGACATGTTGGTAATTCTGTTAAGGGTGTTGTGATAACTGAAGCAGTGGGTAACTTTTCACCAATATTTTCGTATTATTTTGAATTCATCATCAATGATTAAACCGATTCTCTAAGCTATAGTTGTCACTCACTCAGTCAACTGTTCATTCTATCACTTTATGTAGAACTGCCGCCCAAAATGCTGTTACACAAATGTTTTCAGGTTTTTAACTGTTATCATTTTTTATTGTTTGGTCTCTCAGAAGTAGTAATCACTCACTTAGTAGACATGTTTGTAATTCTGTCACAAAGTGCAGTGGATACTGCTGCTGTGAGAAAGAAACACCTTGATGTTGGAGGAATTTCTAATGTGGAGAGAGACTTCTTCTAGCTGTAGTTGTCACTACCTCAGTAGACATGTTGGTAATTCTGTCGCTGATTCTAGTGATGATTGCCGCTGGGAAAACTTATCTTCATGTCATCACCATATTTTGTGTATTTATAATAGAATATCTCTCCGCAGTAGTTATCACTAACTCAGTAGACATGTTGGTAATTCTGTCACTGGGTCTAATGATGATTGCCGCTGGAAGTGACCTATCATGATGTCATCAACATATTCTGTGTATTTACATTAGAAGATCATCTCTCCGCAGTAGTCGTCACTAACTCAGTAGACATGTTGATCATTCTGTCACTGGGTCTAGTGACGATTGCCGCTGGAAGAGACTTATCATCATGTCGTCACCATATTTTGTGTATTTATATAAGAAGATCATCTCTCCGCAATAGTTGTCACTAACTCAGTAGACATGTTGGTCATTCCGTCACTGGGTCTAGTGACGATTGCAGCTGGAAGAGACTTATCATCTTGTCATCACCATATTCTGTAAGATAATCTCTCCGCAGTAGTTGTCACTAACTCAGTAGACATGTTGATAACTCTGTCACTGGGTCAAGTGATGATTGCCGCTGGAAGAGACTTATCATCATGTCGTAACCTTATTTTGTATATTTATATGAAGATCATCTCTCCGCAGTAGTTGTCACTACCTCAGTAGACATGTTGGTAATTCTGTCACTGGGTCTAGTGATGATTGTCGCTGGAAGAGACTTATCATCATGTCGTCACCATATTCTGTGTATTTACATTACAAGATCATCTCTCCGCAGTAGTTGTCACTACCTCAGTAGACATGTTGGTAATTCTGTCACTGGGTCTAGTGATGATTGCCGCTGGAAGAGACTTATCATTATGTCATCACCATATGCTGTGTATTTTTATTAGAAGATCATCTCTCCGCAGTAGTTGTCACTAACTCAGTGGACATGATGGTAATTCTGTTACTGGGTGTAATGAAAACTAAAGCTGTGGGGAACTTTTCACCACTATTTCCGTATTATTTTGAATTTATCATCAATGATTATATCGATTCTCTAAGCTATAGTTGTCGGTCACTCAGTCAGCTGTTCATTCTATCACTTTGTGGAGATCTGCCGACAAAGTGCTGTTACACAATTGTTTTCAGGTTTTTAACTGTTATCATTTTATACTGTTTGGTCTCTCAGAAGTAGTAATCACTCACTTAGTAGACATGTTTGAAATTTTGTCACAAAGTGCAGTGGATACCGCCGCTGTAAGATAAAAACACCTTGATGTTGGAGGAATTTCTAATGTGGAGAGACTTCTTCTAGCGGTAGTTGTCACTACCTCAGTAGAAATGTTGGTCATTCTGTCACTGGGTCTAGTGACGATTACCGCTGTAAGAGACTTATCATCTTGTCATCACCATATTCTGTGTATTTTTATTTTTTTCATCATCTCTCTGCAGTAGTTGTCACTAATTCAGTAGACATGTTGGTAATTCTGTCACTGGGGCTAGTGACGATTGCCGCTGGAAGAGACTTATCATCTTGCCGTCACCATATTCTGTGTATTATTAGAAGATCATATCTCCGCAGTAGTTGTCACTAACTCAGTAGACATGTTGGTAATTCTGTCACTGGGTCTAGTGAAGATTGCCGCTGGAAGAGACTTATCATCTTGTCATCACCATATTTTGTGTATTTATATAAGAAGATCATCTCTCCGCAGTAGTTGTCACTAACTCAGTAGACATGTTGGTCATTCCGTCACTGGGTCTAGTGACGATTGCAGCTGGAAGAGACTTATCATCTTGTCATCACCATATTCTGTAAGATAATCTCTCCGCAGTAGTTGTCACTAACTCAGTAGACATGTTGATAACTCTGTCACTGGGTCTAGTGATGATTGCCGCTGGAAGAGACTTATCATCATGTCGTCACCTTATTTTGTATATTTATATGAAGATCATCTCTCCGCAGTAGTTGTCACTACCTCAGTAGACATGTTGGTAATTCTGTCACTGGGTCTAGTGATGATTGTCGCTGGAAGAGACTTATCATCATGTCGTCACCATATTCTGTGTATTTACATTACAAGATCATCTCTCCGCAGTAGTTGTCACTACCTCAGTAGACATGTTGGTAATTCTGTCACTGGGTCTAGTGATGATTGCCGCTGGAAGAGACTTATCATTATGTCATCACCATATGCTGTGTATTTTTATTAGAAGATCATCTCTCCGCAGTAGTTGTCACTAACTCAGTGGACATGATGGTAATTCTGTTACTGGGTGTAATGAAAACTAAAGCTGTGGGGAACTTTTCACCACTATTTCCGTATTATTTTGAATTTATCATCAATGATTATATCGATTCTCTAAGCTATAGTTGTCGGTCACTCAGTCAGCTGTTCATTCTATCACTTTGTGGAGATCTGCCGACAAAGTGCTGTTACACAATTGTTTTCAGGTTTTTAACTGTTATCATTTTATACTGTTTGGTCTCTCAGAAGTAGTAATCACTCACTTAGTAGACATGTTTGAAATTTTGTCACAAAGTGCAGTGGATACCGCCGCTGTAAGATAAAAACACCTTGATGTTGGAGGAATTTCTAATGTGGAGAGACTTCTTCTAGCGGTAGTTGTCACTACCTCAGTAGAAATGTTGGTCATTCTGTCACTGGGTCTAGTGACGATTACCGCTGGAAGAGACTTATCATCTTGTCATCACCATATTCTGTGTATTTTTATTTTTTTCATCATCTCTCTGCAGTAGTTGTCACTAATTCAGTAGACATGTTGGTAATTCTGTCACTGGGGCTAGTGACGATTGCTGCTGGAAGAGACTTATCATCTTGCCGTCACCATATTCTGTGTATTTTTATTAGAAGATCATATCTCCGCAGTAGTTGTCACTAACTCAGTAGACATGTTGGTAATTCTGTCACTGGGTCTAGTGACGATTGCAGCTGGAAGAGACTTATCATCTTGTCATCACCATATTCTGTAAGATAATCTCTCCGCAGTAGTTGTCACTAACTCAGTAGACATGTTGATAACTCTGTCACTGGGTCTAGTGATGATTGCCGCTGGAAGAGACTTATCATCATGTCATCACCTTATTTTGTATATTTATATGAAGATCATCTCTCCGCAGTAGTTGTCACTACCTCAGTAGACATGTTGGTAATTCTGTCACTGGGTCTAGTGATGATTGTCGCTGGAAGAGACTTATCATCATGTCGTCACCATATTCTGTGTATTCACATTACAAGATCATCTCTCCGCAGTAGTTGTCACTACCTCAGTAGACATGTTGGTAATTCTGTCACTGGGTCTAGTGATGATTGCCGCTGGAAGAGACTTATCATTATGTCATCACCATATGCTGTGTATTTTTATTAGAAGATCATCTCTCCGCAGTAGTTGTCACTAACTCAGTGGACATGATGGTAATTCTGTTACTGGGTGTAATGAAAACTAGAGCTGTGGGGAACTTTTCACCACTATTTCCGTATTATTTTGAATTTATCATCAATGATTATATCGATTCTCTAAGCTATAGTTGTCGGTCACTCAGTCAGCTGTTCATTTTATAGTGTTTGTGGAGAACTGCCGCCAAAGTGCTGTTACACAAATGTTTTTAGGTTTTTAACTGTTATCATTTTATACTGTTTGGTCCCTCAGAAGTAGTAATCACTCACTTAGTAGACATGTTTGTAATTCTGTCACAAAGTGCAGTGGATACTACCGCTGTAAGAAAAAAACACCTTGATGTTGGAGGAATTTCTAATGTGGAGAGACTTCTTCTAGCGGTTGTTGTCACTACCTCAGTAGACATGTTGGTCATTCTGTCACTGGGTCTAGTGATGATTGCCGCTGGAAGAGACTTATCATCATGTCATCATTACATTCTGTGTATTTATATTAGAAGATTATCTCTCCGCAGTAGTTGTCACTAACTCAGTAGACATGTTGATAATTCTGTCACTGGGTCTAGTGATGATTGCCGCTGGAAGAGACTTATCATCTTGTCATCACCGTATTCTGTGTATTTTTATTAGAAGATCATCGCTCCGCAGTAGTTGTCACTAACTCAGTAGACATGTTGGTAATTCTGTCACTGGGTCAAGTGATGATTGCTGCTGGAAGAGACTTATCATCATGTCGTCACCATATTTTGTGTATTTATATAAGAAGATCATCTCTCCGCAGTAGTTGTCACTAACTCAGTAGACATGTTGGTAATTCTGTCACTGGGTCTAGTGATGATTGCCGCTGGACGAGACTTATCATCATGTCATCACTATATTCTGTGTATTTTTATTAGAAGATTATCTCTCCGCAGTAGTTGTCACTAACTCAGTAGACATGTTGATAATTCTGTCACTGGGTCTAGTGATGATTGCCGCTGGACGAGACTTATCATCATGTCATCACTATATTCTGTGTATTTTTATTAGAAGATTATCTCTCCGCAGTAGTTGTCACTAACACAGTAGACATGTTGGTAATTCTGTAACTGGGTCTAGTGATGATTGCCGCTGGACGAGACTTATCATCATGTCATCACTATATTCTGTGTATTTTTATTAGAAGATTATCTCTCCGCAGTAGTTGTCACTAACTCAGTAGACATGTTGATAATTCTGTCACTGGGTCTAGTGATGATTGCCGCTGGACGAGACTTATCATCATGTCATCACTATATTCTGTGTATTTTTATTAGAAGATTATCTCTCCGCAGTAGTTGTCACTAACACAGTAGACATGTTGGTAATTCTGTTAAGGGTGTTGTGATAACTGAAGCAGTGGGTAACTTTTCACCAATATTTTCGTATTATTTTGAATTCATCATCAATGATTAAACCGATTCTCTAAGCTATAGTTGTCACTCACTCAGTCAACTGTTCATTCTATCACTTTATGTAGAACTGCCGCCCAAAATGCTGTTGCACAAATGTTTTCAGGTTTTTAACTGTTATCATTTTTTATTGTTTGGTCTCTCAGAAGTAGTAATCACTCACTTAGTAGACATGTTTGTAATTCTGTCACAAAGTGCAGTGGATACTGCTGCTGTGAGAAAGAAACACCTTGATGTTGGAGGAATTTCTAATGTGGAGAGAGACTTCTTCTAGCTGTAGTTGTCACTACCTCAGTAGACATGTTGGTAATTCTGTCGCTGATTCTAGTGATGATTGCCGCTGGGAAAACTTATCTTCATGTCATCACCATATTTTGTGTATTTATAATAGAATATCTCTCCGCAGTAGTTATCACTAACTCAGTAGACATGTTGGTAATTCTGTCACTGGGTCTAATGATGATTGCCGCTGGAAGTGACCTATCATGATGTCATCAACATATTCTGTGTATTTACATTAGAAGATCATCTCTCCGCAGTAGTCGTCACTAACTCAGTAGACATGTTGATCATTCTGTCACTGGGTCTAGTGACGATTGCCGCTGGAAGAGACTTATCATCATGTCGTCACCATATTTTGTGTATTTATATAAGAAGATCATCTCTCCGCAGTAGTTGTCACTAACTCAGTAGACATGTTGGTCATTCCGTCACTAGGTCTAGTGACGATTGCAGCTGGAAGAGACTTATCATCTTGTCATCACCATATTCTGTAAGATAATCTCTCCGCAGTAGTTGTCACTAACTCAGTAGACATGTTGATAACTCTGTCACTGGGTCAAGTGATGATTGCCGCTGGAAGAGACTTATCATCATGTCGTCACCTTATTTTGTATATTTATATGAAGATCATCTCTCCGCAGTAGTTGTCACTACCTCAGTAGACATGTTGGTAATTCTGTCACTGGGTCTAGTGATGATTGTCGCTGGAAGAGACTTATCATCATGTCGTCACCATATTCTGTGTATTTACATTACAAGATCATCTCTCCGCAGTAGTTGTCACTACCTCAGTAGACATGTTGGT
This sequence comes from Polia nebulosa, assembly GCA_951329385.1. Classification (NCBI taxonomy): domain Eukaryota; kingdom Metazoa; phylum Arthropoda; class Insecta; order Lepidoptera; family Noctuidae; genus Polia; species Polia nebulosa. The sequence goes on from OX589608.1 coordinate 24,276,129, forward strand.
AATTCTGTCACTGGGTCTAGTGATGATTGCCGCTGGAAGAGACTTATCATTATGTCATCACCATATGCTGTGTATTTTTATTAGAAGATCATCTCTCCGCAGTAGTTGTCACTAACTCAGTGGACATGATGGTAATTCTGTTACTGGGTGTAATGAAAACTAAAGCTGTGGGGAACTTTTCACCACTATTTCCGTATTATTTTGAATTTATCATCAATGATTATATCGATTCTCTAAGCTATAGTTGTCGGTCACTCAGTCAGCTGTTCATTCTATCACTTTGTGGAGATCTGCCGACAAAGTGCTGTTACACAATTGTTTTCAGGTTTTTAACTGTTATCATTTTATACTGTTTGGTCTCTCAGAAGTAGTAATCACTCACTTAGTAGACATGTTTGAAATTTTGTCACAAAGTGCAGTGGATACCGCCGCTGTAAGATAAAAACACCTTGATGTTGGAGGAATTTCTAATGTGGAGAGACTTCTTCTAGCGGTAGTTGTCACTACCTCAGTAGAAATGTTGGTCATTCTGTCACTGGGTCTAGTGACGATTACCGCTGGAAGAGACTTATCATCTTGTCATCACCATATTCTGTGTATTTTTATTTTTTTCATCATCTCTCTGCAGTAGTTGTCACTAATTCAGTAGACATGTTGGTAATTCTGTCACTGGGGCTAGTGACGATTGCCGCTGGAAGAGACTTATCATCTTGCCGTCACCATATTCTGTGTATTTTTATTAGAAGATCATATCTCCGCAGTAGTTGTCACTAACTCAGTAGACATGTTGGTAATTCTGTCACTGGGTCTAGTGAAGATTGCCGCTGGAAGAGACTTATCATCTTGTCATCACCATATTCTGTGTATTTTTATTAGAAGATTATCTCTCCGCAGTAGTTGTCACTAACTCAGTAGACATGTTGGTAATTCTGTCACTGGGTCTAGTGATGATTGTCGCTGGAAGAGACTTATCATCATGTCGTCACCATATTCTGTGTATTTACATTACAAGATCATCTCTCCGCAGTAGTTGTCACTACCTCAGTAGACATGTTGGTAATTCTGTCACTGGGTCTAGTGATGATTGCCGCTGGAAGAGACTTATCATTATGTCATCACCATATGCTGTGTATTTTTATTAGAAGATCATCTCTCCGCAGTAGTTGTCACTAACTCAGTGGACATGATGGTAATTCTGTTACTGGGTGTAATGAAAACTAGAGCTGTGGGGAACTTTTCACCACTATTTCCGTATTATTTTGAATTTATCATCAATGATTATATCGATTCTCTAAGCTATAGCTGTCGGTCACTCAGTCAGCTGTTCATTCTATCACTTTGTGGAGATCTGCCGACAAAGTGCTGTTACACAATTGTTTTCAGGTTTTTAACTGTTATCATTTTATACTTTTTGGTCTCTCAGAAGTAGTAATCACTCACTTAGTAGACATGTTTGAAATTTTGTCACAAAGTGCAGTGGATACCGCCGCTGTAAGATAAAAACACCTTGATGTTGGAGGAATTTCTAATGTGGAGAGACTTCTTCTAGCGGTAGTTGTCACTACCTCAGTAGAAATGTTGGTCATTCTGTCACTGGGTCTAGTGACGATTACCGCTGGAAGAGACTTATCATCTTGTCATCACCATATTCTGTGTATTTTTATTTTTTTGATCATCTCTCTGCAGTAGTTGTCACTAATTCAGTAGACATGTTGGTAATTCTGTCACTGGGGCTAGTGACGATTGCCGCTGGAAGAGACTTATCATCTTGCCGTCACCATATTCTGTGTATTTTTATTAGAAGATCATATCTCCGCAGTAGTTGTCACTAACTCAGTAGACATGTTGGTAATTCTGTCACTGGGTCTAGTGAAGATTGCCGCTGGAAGAGACTTATCATCTTGTCATCACCATATTCTGTGTATTTTTATTAGAAGATTATCTCTCCGCAGTAGTTGTCACTAACTCAGTAGACATGTTGGTAATTCTGTTACTGGGTCTAGTGATGATTGCCGCCGGAAGACACTTATCATCATGTCATCACTATATTCTGTGTATTTTTGTTAGAAGATTATCTCTCCGCAGTAGTTGTCACTAACTCAGTAGACATGTTGGTCATTCTGTCACTGGGTCTAGCGACGATTCCCGCTGGAAAAGACTTATCATCTTGTCATCACCATATTCTGTGTATTTTTTTTAGATCATCTCTCCGCAGTAGTTGTCACTAACTCAGTAGACATGTTGGTAATTCTGTTAATGGGTGTTGTGATAACTAATACAGTGGGTAACTTTTCACCATTATTTCCGTATTATTTTGAATTCATCATCAATGATTATATCGATTCTCTAAGCTATAGTTGTCACTCACTCAGTCAGCTGTTCATTCTATCACTTCATTTAGAACTGATATTGTTTGGTCTCTCAGAAGTAGTAATCACTCACTTAGTAGACATGTTTGTAATTCTGTCACAAAGTGCAGTGGATACTGCTGCTGTGAGAAAGAAACACCTTGATGTTGGAGGAATTTCTAATGTGGAGAGAGACTTCTTCTAGCTGTAGTTGTCACTAACTCAGTAGACATGTTGGTAATTCTGTTACTGGGTCTAGTGATGATTGCCGCCGGAAGAGACTTATCATCATGTCATCACTATATTCTGTGTATTTTTGTTAGAAGATTATCTCTCCGCAGTAGTTGTCACTAACTCAGTAGACATGTTGGTCATTCTTTCACTGGGTCTAGTGACGATTACCGCTGGAAAAGACTTATCATCTTGTCATCACCATATTCTGTGTATTTTTATTAGAAGATCATCTCTCCGCAGTAGTTGTCACTAACTCAGTAGACATGTTGGTAATTCTGTTAATGGGTGTTGTGATAACTAAAGCAGTGGGTATCTTTTCACCATTATTTCCGTATTATTTTGAATTCATCATCAATGATTATATCGATTCTCTAAGCTATAGTTGCCACTCAGTCAGTCAGCTGTTCATGCTATCACTTTATTTAGAACTGATATTGTTTGGTCTCTCAGAAGTAGTAATCACTCACTTAGTAGACATGTTTGTAATTCTGTCACAAAGTGCAGTGGATACTGCTGCTGTGAGAAAGAAACACCTTGATGTTGGAGGAATTTCTAATGTGGAGAGAGACTTCTTCTAGCTGTAGTTGTCACTAACTCAGTAGACATGTTGGTAATTCTGTCACTGGGTCTAGTGATGATTGCCGCTGGAAAAACTTATCTTCATGCCGTCACCATATTTTGTGTATCTATAATAGAATATCATCTCTCCGCAGTAGTTGTTACTAACTCAGTAGACATGTTGGTAATTCTGTCACTGGGTCTAGTGATGATTGCCGCTGGAAGTGACCTATCATGATGTCATCAACATATTCTGTGTATTTACATTAGAAGATCATCTCTCCGCAGTAGTCGTCACTTACTCAGTAGACATGTTGGTCATTCTGTCACTGGGTCTAGTGACGATTGCCGCTGGAAGAGACTTATCATCATGTCGTCACCATATTTTGTGTATTTATATAAGAAGATCATCTCTCCGCAGTAGTTGTCACTAACTCAGTAGACATGTTGGTAATTCTGTCACAGGATCTAGTGATGATTGCCGCTGGAAGAGACTTATTATCATGTCGTCACCATATTTTGTGCATTTATATGAGAAGATCATCTCTCCGCAGTAGTTGTCACTAACTCAGTAGACATTTCGATAATTCTGTCACTGGGTCTAGTGATAATTGCCGCTGGAAGAGACTTATCATCATGTCGTCACCATATTCTGTGTATTTACATTAGAAGATCATCTCTCCGCAGTAGTTGTCACTAACTCAGTAGACATGTTGGTAATTCAGTCACTGGACCTAGTGATGATTGCCGCTGGAAGAAACGTATCATCTTGCTATTAACATAATTTGTGTAAATCGTCCTCTCTCCGCAGTAGTAGACACTGACTCAATAGACATGTGGGTCTTGTGATGATTTCCGCTACTAACGACAAACCATCATGTCATTAACATAATTTGTGTAAATAATTATCTCTCAGTAGTAGTTGTCACTCACCCAATAGGCATGTTGGGCATTCTGTGATTGGGAGTGTGATGATTGCTGCTGAGAGTGTGACTTATCATCATTTTGATATTCTTGTTTGTGTATTCTTAGCAGATCATCATCTCTCCGCAGTAGTTGTCACTAACTCAGTAGACATGTTGGTAATTCCGTCACTGGGTGTAATGATAACTTAAGCTGTGGGGAACTTTTCATCATTATTTCCGTATTATTTTGAATTCATCATCAATGATTATATCGATTCTCTAAGCTATATTTGTCGGTCACTCAGTCAGCTGTTCATTCTATAGTTTTTGTGGAGAACTGCCGCCAAAGTGCTGTTACACAAATGTTTTCAGGTTTTTAACTGTTATCATTTTATACTGTTTGGTCTCTCAGAAGTATTAATCTCTCACTTAGTAGACATGTTTGTAATTCTGTCACAAAGTGCAGTGGATACTGCCGCTGTAAGAAAAAACACCTTAATGTTGGAGGAATTTCTAATGTGGAGAGACTTCTTCTAGCGGTAGTTGTCACTACCTCAGTAGACATGTTGGTCATTCTGTCACTGGGTCTAGTGACGATTGCCGCTGGAAGAGACTTATCATCTTGTCGTCACCATATTCTGGAAGATTATCACTCCGCAATAGTTGTCACTAACTCAGTAGACATGTTGATAACTCTGTCACTGGGTCTGGTGATGATTGCCGCTGGAAGAGACTTATCATCATGTCGTCACCTTATTTTGTATATTTATATGAAGATCATCTCTCCGGAGTAGTTGTCACTACCTCAGTAGACATGTTGGTTATTCTGTCACTGGGTCTAGTGATGATTGTCGCTGGAAGAGACTTATCATCATGTCGTCACCATTTTCTGTGTATTTACATTAGAAGATCATCTCTCCGCAGTAGTTGTCACTACCTCAGTAGACATGTTGGTAATTCTGTCACTGGGTCTAGTTATGATTGCCGCTGGAAGAGACTTATCACCATGTCGTCACCTTATTTTGTATATTTCTATGAAGATCATCTCTCCGCAGTAGTTGTCACTACCTCAGTAGACAAATGATAAATGATGTTTATTCAGTAAATAGGTTACAAGGAACAGTTTTACACGTCAATGTTTTTTGTCAGTTTAAGCTAGATGAGGCCGGCGTTTCCTAGCTGACTACCCTGAGAAGAAACACCGAAACAAACTCAGAGGTCAAAGTCTCTTTTAGTGTTCAAATCCATACAATGTGTACTGGTTAGATCATATGAGAACCATGTACGTTTATGTCTGGGATGAGCTTTATGAAGAAAGCAACACACGAATTCGAGTGGACCTGTCCAGACAGTGCAAGCATTTGTCAGTCATCGCGAAGCTCAACTCAGAACTCTGAGGTGCTCAACGAACCGACGAACAATACCAAAGTAAGGACATTTGAGTAGGCCGCAAAAAATACTCAAACTGCCAGACAATCATAAAATCTACATGAATATAACGACATACATAGTTCTCGCATTCACATTATTCTATATGAGGACCATGCAGCTTAGTGTCTGTAGTGGTCTTTTGAAGAAAGAACCAAACATATTTGAGTGGACCTGTCCAGTCAGTGCAAGCATTTGTAAATAGTCGAATAGCTCAACTTAAAAACCACTAAGGAGCTCAATGACATGACGAACAATACCAAAGAAAAGACATTTGGGTAGGCCGCAAAAGTACTCAAACTGTCAGACAACGTTGAAAATTACTGTAAAAAGGAGGAGAAAATAATAATAATAACCCACATAGTCCTCACATTTACAGTAATTAAGTAATCAAAAAAAAAAAAATATAATACTTTACAAAGTAAATATTTGTGTCAAACAAAATAGTAATCATAATATGTCAATCAAAAAATAAAAATAAATATAATACTTAACAAAGTATTCAAGTCAAAAAAAAAAATAATAATAATAAAATGTCAATAAAAAAATAAAATAAAAAATATAATACAATACTATACAAGTATTCATGTCAAAAACGAATATTAAAAAAAATATATAAGTATATAAAAAAATTTTCATCAGTAAGTAGTACATATGAAAACAATGGCTCATGTATATCATTGAAGCAGCTCAATCCCACGCCTTTTTGTCCTCAAGAAAGTCATTAATTGTGTAAAAAGCTTTCTGGCATAGCTTACGTTTAATAAATGATTTAAATTTATTTATGCTTAGTTCTTGAATTTGGCTAGGAAGTTTATCATAGAAACGTATACATTGACATCTAAACGAACCACCTATTTTTTTCTTGAGCCTGGTTTTTGGTACAATAAATTTGTGTTTGTTCCTAGTATTTATGCTATGGATATCACTGTATCTTTTAAACAGATTAATATTTTTATGTGCATACATGAGATTCTCATAAATATATTGAGAGGGAACAGTCATAATATTAATCTCTTTAAATTTGTCTCTGAGGGAGTGTCTGGGACTTAATTTATAAATTGCACGAATAGCCCTTTTCTGTAAAACAAAAATTGTCTGAATATCGGCATTCCCCACAACAGAATGCCGTACGACATCACACTATGAAAATAACTAAAGTATACTAAACGAGCTGTCTCTAAATCAGTTAAACCACGAATTTTCCTTACGGCGTATGCTGCAGAGCTAAGTTTTTTGGACAGTTTATCTATATGAGGGCTCCACTGAAGCTGCGCATCCAAAGTTAAACCTAAGAACACTGTGGAATCCTCGGGTTTCAACTCTTCACCCTTTATTGACACACTAGTGTTCACTTGTATTACATTGGGTAATGTGACATGTTGGTTATTCTGTCACTGGGTCTAGTGATGATTGTCGCTGGAAGAGACTTATCATCATGTCGTCACCATATTCTGTGTATTTACATTAGAAGATCATCTCTCCGCAGTAGTTGTCACTACCTCAGTAGACATGTTGGTAATTCTGTCACTGGGTCTAGTTATGATTGCCGCTGGAAGAGACTTATCATCATGTCGTCACCCTATTTTGTATATTTATATGAAGATCATCTCACCGCAGTAGTTGTCTCTACCTCAGTAGACATGTTGGTAATTCTGTCACTGGGTCTAGTGATGATTGTCGCTGGAAGAGACTTATCATCTTGCCATCACCATATTCTGTGTATTGTTATTAGAAGATCATCTCTCCGCATTAGTTGTCACTAACTCAGTAGACATGTTTGTAATTCTGTCACTGCGTTTAGTGACGATTGCCGCTGGAAGAGACTTATCATCTTGTCATCACCATATTCTGTATATTTTTATTAGAAGATCATCTCTCTGCAGTAGTTGTCTGTCACTAACTCAGTAGACATGTTGGTAATTCTGTCACTGGGTCTAGTGACGATTGCCGCTGGAAGAGACTTATCATCTTGTCATCACCATATTCTGTGTATTTTTATTAGAAGATCATCTCTCCGCAGTAGTTGTCACTAACTCAGTAGACATGTTGGTAATTCTGTCACTGGGTCTAGTGAAGATTGCCACTGGAAGAGACTTATCTCTTGTCATCACCATATTCTGTGTATTTTTATTAGAAGATCATCTCTCTGCAGTAGTTGTCACTAACTCAGTAGACATGTTGGTAATTCTGTCACTGGGTCTAGTGATGATTGCCGCCGGAAGAGACTTATCATCATGTCATCACCATATTCTGTGTATTTTTATTAGAAGATTATCTCTCCGCAGTAGTTGTCACTAACTTAGTAGACATATTGGTAATTCTGTCACTGGGTCTGGTGATGATTGCCGCTGGAAGAGATTTATCATCATGTCATCACCATATTCTGTGTATTTTTATTAGAAGATCATCTCTCCGCAGTAGTTGTCACTAACTCAGTAGACGTGTTGGTAATTCTGTTAATGTTGTGATAACTAAAGCAGTGTGTAACTTTTCACCATTATTTCCGTAATATTTTGAATTCATCATCGATGATTATATCGATTCTCTAAGCTATAGTTGTCACTCAGTCAGTCAGCTGTTCATTCTATCACTTTATTTAGAACTGCCGCCAAAATGCTGTTACACAAATGTTTTCAGGTTTTTAACTGTTATCATTTTATACCGTTTGGTCTCTCAGAAGTAGTAATCACTCACTTAGTAGACATGTTTGTAATTCTGTCACAAAGTGCAGTGGATACTGCTGCTGTGAGAAAGAAACACCTTGATGTTGGAGGAATTTCTAATGTGGAGAGAGACTTCTTCTAGCTGTAGTTGTCACTACCTCAGTAGACATGTTGGTAATTCTGTCGCTGATTCTAGTGATGATTGCCGCTGGGAAAACTTATCTTTATGTCGTTACCATATTTTGTGTATTTATAATAGAATATCATCTCTCCGCAGTAGTTGTCACTAGCTCAGTAGACATGTTGGTAATTCTGTCACTGGGTCTAGTGATGGCTGCCGCTGCAAGTGACTTATCATGATGTCATCAACATATTCTGTGTATTTACATTAGAAGATCATCTCTCCGCAGTAGTCGTCACTAACTCAGTAGACATGTTGGTCATTCTGTCACTGGGTCTAGTGACGATTGCCGCTGGAAGAGACTTATCATCATGTCGTCACCATATTTTTTGTGTATTTATATAAGAAGATCATCTCTCCGCAGTAGTTGTCACTACCTCAGTAGACATGTTGGTAATTCTGTCACTGGGTCTAGTGATGATTGCCGCTGGAAGAGACTTATCATCATGTCATCACCATATTCTGTGTATTTTTATTAGAAGATTATCTCTCCGCAGTAGTCGTCACTAACTCAGTAGACATGTTGGTCATTCTGTCATTGGGTTTAGTGATGATTGCTGCTGAGAGTGACTTATCATTATTATGTCATCTTTTATCGTCGAGTTATTTCACATCTCAATACCTTCCTTCTCAATAGTTGAAACTCATTTTAGCAGCAGTAGTCACTCACTCAGGAGACATGTTTATAATCCTGTCACTGGGTGGTGTGAACACTGTCGCTGTGTGAAACCATCATCATTCGTAACCTAGCTAAGCAAGAAGAGTCATCACCAGAAAGAATTTCATAATAAATCTTAATGCAGTAGTAGTCACTCACTCAGTAGACATGTTTATAATTCTGTCACTGGGTGTAGTGATAACTGTTGCTGAGTGAAACCATCATCATTTGTCACCAAGCTAAGAGTACTCATCGGAAAATTTTATAATACATGTTAAATTCTCTATCTATGTTTTTGTTAGGAATTGTACTTAACTTATTTAATTAATTTTTTTCGGTATTTTTTCTTTGTATTCTAGTTGTTTAAAAGTTCAACACTAATAGTATCTATTTAGGTAAATATGTGGAAGCTTGTAATTAGCAATTTTCTTTGTCTAGGTATATTATTTAATTATGTAATTATTCTGTAAGCTTTCTGAAAAATAAATAAATAAAGTAATTGTAGTCACTCACTCAGTAAATATGTTTATAAATCTGTCACTAGGTGCTTTGATCATTGTTGCTGCGTGACACAATCATCATTTGTCATCTCATCAAGCTAAGAAGAGTCATCATTAAAGAGTATGATCACGGGGTCTCATCTCGAAGAAAGAAAATTTAGTTCAAATAAATGTCAATAGATGGCGTAATATGCATCGATTTCTTATTGTAGTTAATGTAACATTAGTATTTTGAAAAAAAAATATGGTAAAAACTGTATTTTCTTATTTAATAAACTACCTCAAGCATAAAATTATGGAATAATTGGCTCCTAATTCAAATGTAGATGTTTATTGGAATGAAACCTTAGGCATTTATATTTCTTGTACCAATAGATGGCGCTGTTTGAAATTTTGGAGTTTATCCATTCGCCTCTTGAAAATTTTTATAGTGACACATTTTGAAACAGTAAAATTGTTATGAAGAGTCAAAAATACTATAAAGTAATTCCTCAATGTGTAAGAAAATATTGGTAAGACTTTATGTAAATTAATTCAACTTGCAAGCCGTCGCTGCTAACACCATCGCAAACCCGAAAACCCGAAATTACGGTGGTTCCGTTTTTTTGTATGGGCTAGTATTACATTATCTGTGGTATGATATAAAAAATCTTTAAGCAGTTGTAGTCATTCACTCAAGAGACATGTTTATAGCGCCGCGTTCTGAGTCAGGCCAACATCGCTGTTAGCGCGTTAACAGCCGTTCCGACTTACCGTAAACGCGACCATCAACGACATATATTTTTTATTATTTGTATTTTAATACCAGAAATAAGTATAAACTTCATGTTCCTTCCCACCGTGTTCGTAGGGTTCATGGTTCGTTTGAGGGTCTCGGTATCGAATTTTACAATAAGCTACCCCGTTCTTTTCTTGACTTGCCTTTTAATGCATTTAAAACTAAAGTTAAATCCAGTCTCTGTTCGAAGGCATACTATTCCATCAACGACTACTTAGAAGATAATAATAGTTGGTCGCTGTGTTGAACGCAAGACAATGTTACACTTGATGTTCTTTCTCCATATTTAGCTTATGGTTATGACAGATTATATGAGGTCATATAATAATTGTCTACCAATTTAAGTGTGATGGCCCTAGTTCATTTTCATTGTCCAGCTGTTAATGTGCATGCGGCTGACGTCACCCGCCCAATCTCATTTTAGCCTGACAGCCTTTTTGCCTAAGTCAATGATCCCATTTTTTGAACGCAGCATAGCGTTTCTTATTCTGTCAGCTCCTTTTACACCTAAAATACTGCGCTGCATTGCTCTTTTCATAACGAAATATTAAACTTCTGTATACGCCGTGTGTTTTTAAAACAAGTATTATTTAGAACTTTCCTATCGGAGTCTGTGTTTCCTGATAGCTATAGCAAAGAAAATTCAGTTCAAATAAATTTCAATAGATGGCGTCGATGCATCGATTTCTTATTTAAGTTTATGTAACATTAATATTTTTGAAAATTAAATATGGTAAAACTGTATTTTCTTATTTAATAAACTACCCGAAGCATAAAACTGTGGAATAATTGGCTCCTAATTAAACTTTAGATGTTTATTGAAACGAATCCTTAGGCATTTATATTTCTTGTACCAATAGATGGCGTTGTTTGATGTTTTAGTTTATCCATTCGCCTCTTTAAAATTTGTATAGTGACACATTTTGAAACAGTAAAATTGTTATGAAGAGTCAAAAATACTATAAAGTAATTCCTTAATGTGTGAGAAAATATAGCTAAGACTTTAAGTAAATTCATTCAACTTGCAAGCCGTCGCTGCTAACACCATCTAGCGAGGTGTAGAGGACGGGCCCGAACGATGAACAAAAGTTGCTTGTGCAAATCGAAACTCCGTAGTTACGGCGGAACCGTTTCATTGTATGGGATGAGACATCTGCACGCTAGTATTATATTATCTGTGGCTATATCTACAACCTGGAGGTCTCTAAGTAAAGAGTGAATAAGTTACTTCTAGGCATGCGTGCTCCATCTTCGACCACATCATCGCTTACCATCAGGTGAGATAGTGGCCAAGCGCGAGCGATCAGTGTAAAAAAAAATCTTACCTTATTAGTCAAGCAGTCCTGGAAGTCTTTTTTCATGACGGACACGGAGACCCTGTCTTGTGGTCTCTTGGGACCACTGACTGAAGTCACCACCGTTGACAGGTCCAGTTCCACCACCTGGAAATGGTTTTAGGCTAAGTTTGAAGATTGACTGTTAACATAGAAATTATCTGTAATATGTTATATGATATATGTTAATATATATGTAAAGTAAACATAAAAAGCTCAAAGGTGGCCCGCGAAATTCAAATTTTCTTACGTTTTTCTTATAATTTGCAGGTCAGTGTCAGGTTGTATCTAAGTCAAAATTTGATTCGAGGGCGTAGCAAGTATGTATTTATAGAATTATAATCGTTAAAATCATCAATACATCTCTCTCAGTTAGAATTGATGCCAAATGTCATGATTTCATGAAATACTTACATTTGGAATCAATTCTAATTTCGCGGGCTACCCTGGAGCATTCACTTTAAGGACGTGACATGACCCAAAGCGCGGTCACTCTCGAACTGCATAAAAAAGAAAGAGATTTGCGACGACACAATAATGCTTGCAATTTATTGCAAAATATGTATCTCGACTGAGCACGTTCTAATTGCTGAGTTATATGTTCACAATTTTAGATTTCACAAAGTTTTGTTTTCGTTTTTGTTCAATTAATATTTACACACTTGCCTTATTATTTACAAACCTTGTAACTTTGATTTAATGTATCAACAATCCCACATTATTATTATTAGCTGCACTTGTTACAATATTACAAATTTTCTTTTTTGTTTCTTTTTTTCTTCTCGCCACTTTCTAGTTAACATAGCCTTATCAATGCCGTGAAATTCTGTTATTGGCTTAAGAGATAATTGTCATCACCTCGCTGGCGGTGTGCAGTGTATGCAGACTTTAAGATGCTATTTTTTTATTTTATTTTTTATTCTTTTTATTTCGACTGCATTGGGCTGTTTAATTTGTAATTACACGGTCGATTCACCTTTCAAATGGCCTCACCTCACCCTAAATGCCAGTACAGACGAAGCAGCAAAATACTCAAGTATGTTCCTTGTTGTCAAGTTTTGAGTGAAAATATGTGCAAACACAGCGTGTGTTGTGCACTGGAAGTCATCTCATCTCATTTTGAACTCTATTTTATTTAGAAACAAGTTCATCTTTTCTATACAAATATTATTTTTTTTCCGTCCGTCTGTCTGTTCCAGCTAATCCCAGAAACGGCTGGGCCGATTTTTATGGGACTTTCACTGGTGGTTGCTGGCTGTTATAAGGAGTCACCTAGGTTAATTTTATTCAAGAAAAAAGAAACTATAGTATACGCAATGTTGACGATCCTATCAACAAACAAATAGGACTTACTTCTGAGAAGATAGGATCCTGTTCAGGGTTGTTATAGTCCCTGAACTGCTTGGTGGCGCGTAGGTAGGCTTCGATGATGGCGATCTTCTCTTTGGAACGGTCTGGAAGAAGACAGCAGTATTAAAATTGATGTCTGCAGTCAGGTCAGAGCTTCATGCAAATGATGTTGGAACGCTGGGTGTTCCGTCGCGCGATATGTTTCCAAAACGTTTAGTGCGTGTGTGTTTTTGGGGGGTGGGAAATCATCCAATGACTTCTCCCGCTCTGGGTGGAGCCACCCCTGTTCCTTCCCTGTCTGAGTGCCCAGGGGTACGGTAACTCATTTTTAGAATTTATCCGCTACCACTAGGCATGCAGGCACCGGCCACGATGGGCCCCGTCAGTGGTGGCTGACAACATCTCTTGTTCGTCGCGCGTGGAACACTACGCGCCGTCGACTCTCGGGCCTGGTGCTGATCGGACGGCGAGCTACCCACTGCTCGCTACTAGTGCGTGTGGGTGGGATGTCCATCATGTACCGGTGGCGCATCGCCGTACGTCTAGTGGTCCGATGATGGTACGACATCATCATTACTCAACGAATAAGTCAGGAAATGTAACTGCGCTAAAAAAAAATACCCTACAAAAGTCGTGTTCAAGTAGGCGGGGCTTAAAAGTCGTATTCAGCGCGTCATCACTCGGACATTTTTCTTGCAAGCGAGCACACGTCATATCTTCGCGTACGTTTTCGTTTTTTCATTGTGAACTACAGCCGTGAATCAAGCCAGTATGTGTTATGAAGTGATGCAGGAGTCATACAAGATTAAAATTAGGAGTGAGGCGTATTTATCGTAACAGATACAAATCACAGGTATTCGTTGATACTAGATAACAGCTGTTCCTGTGATATCATATATATGTTAAAAAATATAATTCATAATTCACAATACTCAATCACAATCACTACACTCTTCACTCTCAGTAGGTACTCAATAACAAGTAAAAACTATTCGTGATATCTGTTATTTCTTCTTCGTATATCTGTCTCGCTCACACCCGCTTGATTGAATCTTGCTAAAACGAGAAGCATCTAGTATTATTATCCGAAAATTCAAATTGTAGTCTTACAAGAAGATAATCATCCATGAAAAGTGACAACTATTTCTAGTCGTATTATCTTATCTGTTTCCAACTTTCAGTTCGGAAACACTACAAGAGTAATGCTAACATTACTACGTATACTGTACCTTATTTACCGACAGACCGTGCTTAGAAAAATAGCAGGCTGTTATTTAATAACAGGTATTGACATCTGTTATTATTGCGTAAAAATAACAGGTATCTAGTATGACCTGTTATAACCCAAGTCTAATTAAAATGTTTAGGGATCACTTTTCACTAGTAAGTAGTAGCAAAATTATAATTGTATTCAAAAATGTTCGAGTATGTTGTCAAACTCGGATGGTCAATACTATGCTAAATGAAATCAGTAAATTATTGACCTAATTTAAAACGTTTTTATTTTCTTGATGAAATATTAGGTCCCCACCTATGAAATCAGCGTTTTGTATGGAGAATTTTAAAGAACTTTCATATTTCATACTAAAATTTTCTTCATTTATTTAACAACTATGAACACTAATGTTTTAAAACTTTTATGCAATAATGTTTACAAACTAAGATAGCGTATGCTACTTAGATTAAGCAATAAAATAAGTTTTGGCTAAGTTAAAACAAATAGTGGTTTCATTTCAGCTAACAAAAAGAGGAGTCATTTTTAAGGTGGATGCTCCAGGGCAGCCCGCGAAATTCAAATTTTCTCACGTGTTTTGCAATTTGCAGGTCAGTGTCAGGTTGTATCTTGGTCTAAACTTGATTTGCGGCCGTAGCAAGTATGTATTTATAGAATTATAATCATTAAAATCTTCAATACAACTCTCTCAGTTAGAATTGATTCCAAATGTAAGTATTTCATGAAATCGTGACTTTATTTTTCACTTTTTAGTTGTGGTTCTCCATTAAATTGTGTTAACACTACATAGACATACGATCGCAGCAATCGCAGTTGATTTGCTGTCGTTTTTGAAGAGTTCCGTTGTCTGTCTCCGAAACTCATCATCAGATCTATATGAAATTTAAATGGGACCATTTCGGAATAAAGCCCTTTCGAACAAAAAAAGAATTTTGCAAATCCGTCTATACAGGGTGTAACAAAAACCCTGTCCGATCCAATAAAGGCGTATTCCTGGTTTAATATACGTAGTAGAAAAAATAGTAAAAAAAATGTAACTCCTAAAAACCAAAAGTTATAAATTTTTTTATTTTAATAAAATATGCGAAATTTCACACTAAATATGGGAATTTTTCATAAGTTGACAACACTCCACCGGCGAAATCTTTTTATTTTTACCTATTTTTATTTCAAAAGATACCGCCCTGCACTAGCCGCGCTGTAGGCACTTAGACATAAAACTGTAGGTGAACTTTGTCGAGCGCTCAGTGTTGCATCTGATAAGTTTTTCTTTTTTTTTTAATTAATTATTTTCATTGGGGAAAAATAATAATCTCGTATCCATTAAATGATTACGTATATGTGTACGCAGTACGATACCAAGTAATACCCTTCATGATCGGACAGGGTTTTTGTTACATGCTGTATATGACAGAGTTATGCCTTAAAATACATTTTAAAAAAAACCAAGCATCCAAATTGATGACCTTCTCGAGTTTTTGGCGGGATTTTCTCGAGTGAAGTTCAGTGGCTGTTTTATATATTCATTTATTGATTCCTAGTGGATATTGTGATGTAAAATTGGTGTAGTTTTTTTTTTTTTTTTTTTAAAAAAAACGTTGCCCCACACTAGGAATTATTCCTGTATTGTGGGTGCGTTCACAAACATATAAATTCACACACACAAGACACCCAGACCCGGAACAACTATCTGCAGGTCATACAAATATTTGTTCCGTGCGGGGATCGAACCCGCGACACGCAGCGCAGCAGCCGAACGCTCAACCACAGCGCCAACCGTGTCGACAAGTTTTGTGTCTCAAGAGTCTACGTAACTGGACAATATGTGGAAACAGGCGCGATCTCGGTAAAAGGAAGCTGAGAATTTTATTTTAGTATTGACTACCTCAGCGAAGTTTGTCGAGAAGGCTGACTCGACACATTTATTGCCAAATACTGCAAAAAACATAAGAATGTGTTACATCTGCATTCTAATGGAAAAAAAAGTAAAAATACACCACGTAAGACTAGGCAATATGGTCAAAAGACTTAAGCCTTCCCTTCGAGGGGAAAAAAAATCATCAAATAATAACCTTCTCCTTTTTGAAGTCGATTAAAAATGATGATTAGTTTAATAGGACTACTATAACTTACTAGTCTGCGTGAGATAGTGCAGTGAACGCTCATCGACCGGGAAGTGCGCGACCGTGGCACCGAACTCGGGACACATGTTGGCGACCGTGGCTCTGTCTGCTATGCTCAAGGCAGACACTCCGGGACCGTAGAACTCCACAAATTTGCCGACCACGCCGAGGGACCGGAGGTGCTGTGGACAAAAATAATAATAATAATATTACAGCTTTAGAAAACTAAAAAAAAACACGCTAACTTTTCGTGTTCTGCCCCCTTAGCCAAAATACATTTCTGTAAACGTTAACGCTAACGCTTCGTGCAAAATGTATGGCAACGACGTTTTGCACGAAGCGTTAGACAGAGAACTGTCACGTGACTCACGCCCAGTAATGACTTTGCCATACATTTTGCAAGAAGCGTTAGCGTTTACAGAAATGTATTTTGGCTAAGGGGGCGGCTCAGAAAACCCAAAAAAAAACGGCCAAGAGCGATTCAAACTCGCGCACGAAGGGATCCGTATCATTATCTATAAAAACGGCAAAAAAAAATATCATCTTTGTTGTATGGGAGCCCCCTTAAATATTTCTTTTATTCTGTTTTTTAGTATTTGTTGTTATAGCGGCAACAGAAATACATCATCTGTGAAAATTTCAACTGTCTAACTATCACGGTTCATGAAATACAGCCTGGTGACAGAGGGACGGATAGCGGAGTCTTAGTAATAAAACGACGTAGTTCTATGCCTATACAGCGTGTAACGGAAAGGTGTGGTCATATTTTAAGAACCGGTTCTGCCCATGGAAATGAACAACTTTCTCTGAGAAAAAACTGAAAATTCCCAAAAAAAAAATTGGACTGTCCATACAAAGTTATCATCAGCTGATCAATATTTGTATGGGAGGATAAAAAAAATTTTTGTGTATTTTCTCAGATTTTCTTGAAGACAGTTGTTCATATCGATGGGCAGATGCAGTTCTTAAAATATGACCACACCTTTCTGTTACACCCTGTATAAAAACGGAAAAAAAAAATATGTTTGTTGTATGGGAGCCCTTAAATATTTATTTTATTCTGTTTTTTTAGTATTTATTGTTATACCACCAACAGAAATACATCATCTGTGAAAATTTCAACTGTCTAACTATCACGGTTCATGAGATACAGCCTGGTGACAGAGGGACGGATAGCGGAGTCTTAGTAATAAAACGACGTAGTTCTATGCCTATAGATTATAAGAAAAATTATAATTATATGGTTTCAAAAAACATGTAAAAAAAAATATAGATTCCTTCGGAACACTGCACGGGAATCCGACACCTTCTTGTTTTTTTTTTTTTTTTTTGAGAGGTTTTTAAGACACTTGTAAGTGGTGATATGGACTGGCCTTACCTTAGTGATGGTGAGCACCAAATGCGTAGTTACGAGCGGATTCAATTCTCCGACAAGCTGGTACCCCACCACTTTGGGGAGCAACATGTCGATACAATAAATGTTTTTTTTTTTTTTTTCAGATTATTGGACGGAAACCCCTCGGACCGGTCATATGCGAGCCGGACTAGCGGTTTTTAAGGCACTAGGAAGTAGTGGAATATTATTATTTTTTAAGTGAAAACTTCTTTAGGCGCGTTGGGCAGTTTTGAGATGGGAAAAAAAAACAACCGACTTCCAAAAAAAATACACTAAAAATTCATAAATAACTTTAATTTCGGAAGTCGGTGTTTGTATTTTACTTCTTCGTTATTTGACACCGACTTCCGAAATTAAAGTTATTTATGAATTTTTAGTGTATTTTTTTTTGGAAGTCGGTTGTTTTTTTTTGTAAAAAAGTTTTTTATTTTTCACTTTTTAGTTGTTATACCCCAGAACTAAAAACCCCAATATAATGGAACGTGGAATTTAAATATTTGGAGAACACCAAAACGTCATCGAAGTACACGTATTTTCCGTTTTTGTTCAGTTTCTCAAAAAGCGCTGAAGCAATTTCGAAAAAAATTATATGGGACCACCTCGGGAGTATATTCTTTCAGATAAAAAAAGAATTTTGAAAATTGGTTCACAACGCGCGTAACATACAAAAAAACATACAGACGAATTGAGAACCTCCTCCTTTTTGAAGTCGGTTAAAAACAATTGAACTCGCGCGCCACCGACACCGCTACGCGTTGCAGCTCTCGTAGCGGATCGCGAGGCGCGTTGAGCATTTTTGTTCAAGTTTACACTTCTGTCGACACTCCCAGAGTGGGACTGTTTTTATTTAGAGTGGGATTTCATCAAATAACTTCTCCCGTTCTGGGTGGAACGGCGTGTCAGACTCTTACTAACTAAAACCCACCTGTTCCTTCAGTTGCCAGTGCCAAGGCACGCATGACAGAGGTGGCCTTACCTTAGTGATGGTGAGCACCAAGTCCGTAGAAGTGACAAGCGGGTTCAGTACCCCGACCAGCTTGTACCCCACCACCTTCGGGAGCAACATGCTGATGGCTTGCCCCAACATCACGGCTTCGGCTTCGATTCCTGGGAAATGAGGAAATAACGTGTTATTCATACATACATAAGCCTTATTTATAAAAATATAACCATGTGATTAAAGAAAGAAAACAAACAAAATACGTTCATTTGCCAAACAAATAAGACCAAACACACAAAAAAGAAAAAGTTGGGTGAAAACATGCGTCACATCCACGCAAAACAGCCATCGCTCAGCATAATTCTGCGACCCTATGCGAGACAGAGCCCCAGTGCTGGTTTTCAGCGACAGCCGGCGCCGACGTGATGAAGTCGACCGGTGCAGCAAACAATGAGTTAAATAAATACAAATACTTAAGGTGGAAGCCCCAGGGTAGCCCGCGAAATTCAAATTTTCTTACGTTTTTTGCAATTTGCAGGTCAGTGTCAGGTTGTATTTTGGTCAAAATTTTATTCGCGGCCGTAGCAAGTAGTTATCGATTTTAATGATTATAATTCTATAAATACATACTTGCCACGGCCGCGAATTTCGCGGGATACACTGGAGCTTTCACCTTAATTCTAAATGTAATAAATATAATGTTTAAAATGGCAACATTCCGTTCCGACTGCAACATGACGCACGCGCCGCCTGCTTTTATTAATCTGTGTCACTCAGCTGTCAGAAAACTACTACTACTACCACTTTCTATTTTGTTTATTTTTGAAGTGAAAACTTCTTTAGGCACGTTGGACATTTTTGAGATGGGAAAAAACAATTGAACTCGTCAACGACACCGACACCGACACCGCTACGCGATCTGCTAGCGGATCGGATTGAAGAGAAAACATCTTTAGGCGTGTTGAGCATTTTTGAGATGGGAACAAACAATTGAACTCGACACCGACACCGCTACGCAATCTGCTAGCGGATCGGATTGTACAGAAAACTTCTTTAGGCACGTTGGACATTTTTGAGATGGGAAAAAACAATTGAACTCGTCCACGACACCGACACCGACACCGCTACGCGATCTGCTAGCGGATCGGATTGAAGAGAAAACTTCTTTTGGCGCGTTGGGCATTTTTGAGATGGGAAAAAACAATTGAACTCGCCACCGACACCGCTACGCAATCTGCTAGCGGATCGGATTGTACAGAAAACTTCTTTAGGCGCATTGGACATTTTTGAGATGGGAAAAAACAATTGAACTCGACACCGACACCGCTACGCAATCTGCTAGCGGATCGGATTGAAAAGAAAACTTCTTTTGGCGCGTTGGGCATTTTTGAGATGGGAAAAAACAATTGAACTCGCCACCGACACCGCTACGCAATCTGCTAGCGGATCGGATTGTACAGAAAACTTCTTTAGGCGCATTGGACATTTTTGAGATGGGAAAAAACAATTGAACTCGACACCGACACCGCTACGCAATCTGCTAGCGGATCGGATTGAAAAGAAAACTTCTTTTGGCGCGTTGGGCATTTTTGAGATGGGAAAAAACAATTGAACTCGCCACCGACACCGCTACGCAATCTGCTAGCGGATCGGATTGTACAGAAAACTTCTTTAGGCGCATTGGACATTTTTGA
Organism: Polia nebulosa; assembly: GCA_951329385.1. Taxonomy (NCBI): domain Eukaryota; kingdom Metazoa; phylum Arthropoda; class Insecta; order Lepidoptera; family Noctuidae; genus Polia; species Polia nebulosa. Next base: position 24,296,456 of record OX589608.1, read on the forward strand.
GATGGGAAAAAACAATTGAACTCGACACCGACACCGCTACGCAATCTGCTAGCGGATCGGATTGAAAAGAAAACTTCTTTTGGCGCGTTGGGCATTTTTGAGATGGGAAAAAACAATTGAACTCGCCACCGACACCGCTACGCAATCTGCTAGCGGATCGGATTGTACAGAAAACTTCTTTAGGCGCATTGGACATTTTTGAGATGGGAAAAAACAATTGAACTCGACACCGACACCGCTACGCAATCTGCTAGCGGATCGGATTGAAAAGAAAACTTCTTTTGGCGCGTTGGGCATTTTTGAGATGGGAAAAAACAATTGAACTCGCCACCGACACCGCTACGCAATCTGCTAGCGGATCGGATTGTACAGAAAACTTCTTTAGGCGCATTGGACATTTTTGAGATGGGAAAAAACAATTGAACTCGACACCGACACCGCTACGCAATCTGCTAGCGGATCGGATTGAAAAGAAAACTTCTTTTGGCGCGTTGGGCATTTTTGAGATGGGAAAAAACAATTGAACTCGCCACCGACACCGACACCGCTACGCAATCTGCTAGCGGATCGGATTGAAGAGAAAACATCTTTAGGCGCGTTGAGCATTTTTGAGATGGGAACAAACAATTGAACTCGCCACCGACACCGCTACGCGATCTGCTAGCGGATCGGATTGAAGAGAAAACATCTTTAGGCGCGTTGAGCATTTTTGAGATGGGAAAAAAACAATTAAACTCGACACCGACACCGCTACGCGATCTGCTAGCGGATCGGATTGAACAGAAAACTTCTTTAGGCGCATTGGGCATTTTTGAGATGGGAGCAAACAATTGAACTCGCCACCGACACCGCTACGCGATCTGCTAGCGGATCGGATTGTACAGAAAACTTCTTTAGGCGCGTTGGGCATTTTTGAGATGGGAAAAAACATTTGAACTCGAGCGACACCGACACCGACACCGCTACGCAATCTGCTAGCGGATCGGATTGAACAGAAAACTTCTTTAGGCGCGTTGGGCATTTTTGAGATGGGAAAAAACATTTGAACTCGAGCGACACCGACATCGACACCGCTACGCGATCTGCTAGCGGATCGGATTGAAGTGAAAACTTCTTTAGGCGTGTTGGGCATTTTTGTCACTTTAAGCTCTGATTAGCAAGTTCTTATTTCACCATTTTCTACCAGGAAAAAGGGAGATGTGGGTGGTAAAGTGCTGACTAATGATTTATAGATTCTGTCCTATAGACAGCTGAATGTGATTGCCCTCCTTTCTGGGTACGTTTCATTAATGTTACCACAGAGAGAAGGTACATTATTATTTCATAGAATGTCACCAAAATAGGTGGAATAAACATTTGGGTTATTAACCGACTACCCCAGAAGGAGTGTAATGTTTTTCGAGAGTATGTATGTGTGTACCTACATACCCGGGCCTGCGGACGGCGAGCAGTGAGTAGCTCGCCGTCCGATCAGCACCAGGCCCGAGAGGCGACGGCGCGTAGTGTTCCACGCGCGACGAACAAGAGATGAGTGTCAGCCACCACTGACGGGATGCATGCCTAGGGGTAGCGGATAAATTCTGAAAATGAGCCACCGCACCCCTGGGCACTCAGGCAGGGAAGGAACAGGAGTGGGTTTTAGTCAGTAAGAGTCTGACACGCCCTCCCGCTCCACCCAGAGCGGGGGAAGTCATTGGATGATTTCCCACACAACCAAAATAAAAAAAATGTATGTACATAATTATATATATATGTGTGTATCTATTTCTTTGGTCTAAACGCCTTGATGGATTTAACAAATGAAGTTTTAGTATTAGACTGGTCTTGAGCGCCGGAGTGACATAGGCTATATGAATATTGATAAAAAAATAAAATAAAATGGCGACCGCCACTAAGTAAGTGTAGTCGTATTTTTTTGTGACCAATTCTGTAACTTTGAGTTAAGCAACACGCCATCGACACTCTATCGACACACAACAGACAATATTTTGCCACTGTTGCATATTTGGTATTCTGCAAAAACTTCAATGGCGTTTCAGTGGTGTCAATAGGGAAAAGAGGTGTTGTTGATCGATGGCTTCACAATGGCGGTTTGATCGCCAAAACACTATTGAAACACGATAGACACATTACAATAGTCTTACTATGGCGTGTCAATGGCACTACAGTGGCAAGTCAATGACCATAAATAATTTATAGAATACCAAATGACAATGACTATTCTATTGAGACATCACTGACACACTACTGTGACGACCTTATGTTGGCGGCCTTATGTTGCCGACTGGCAGGTTAGAACTTTCTAGAAACTCTTGAAAAGCCGTTTGATGTAAATTAAGAAGAAATGTTAGGCTTGACGTTTGTGTCAGACTAAGTTAGTTAGGGTTCCGCGAGCCCGAGCGAATGGGCTAATATGTAATCTTCCATATTATACTGAATAGTAAATTGCAGTCGCCCTCAGATATATTAATTGTCCGCCCCGTAGATAGATCCCATTCACACAGTCTTCTCGCACCGATTCAACGAGTGCTGGTGCTACGCGACGCCCCCGTTAACGTCGAAGGGCTACTAAGAGGCTGTGCAGCCCACAAGAAGGCTAGGGTCTCTATACTACCGACACACTATTGACAAGTAAGTTATTTTACAGAATTGGGCCCCTGGTCATGTGGGGTATCAAAATAAAGAGCTCAAGGAGATTCCAAAAACATAACTCACTAAAATGTAGGAAATAAAAAACTTTTTTACAAAAAAAAAACAACCGACTTCCAAAAAAAAATACACTAAAAATTTCAATATAACTTTAATTTCGGCAGTCGGTGTTTGTATTTTATTTCTTCGATATTTGACACCGACTTCCGAAATTAAAGTTATTTTGAAATTTTTAGTGTATTTTTTTTTTGGAAGTCGGTTGTTTTTTTTTGTAAAAAAGTTTTTTATTTTTCGCTTTTTAGTTGTTATACCCCAGAACTAAAAACCCCAATAACATGGAACGTGGCATTTAAACATTTGGAGAACACAAAAAACGTCATCAAGATATGCGTATTTTTCGTTTTTGTTCAGTTTCTCAAAAAGTGCTAAAGCAATTTCGATAAAATTTATATGGGACCACCTCGGGAGTATATTCTTTCGGATAAAAAAAGAATTTTGAAAATCGGTCCACAACTGACGGAGAAATGCGCGAACATATAAAAAAAACATAGAACCTCCTCCTTTTTCGAAAGTCGGTTAAAAAGAAATACAAAAACCCGTCTTGGCATCAAATCTGTGATTGAAGTAAAATAAATTCCACCAAATGTATCAGACTGCTTGAGAAGTAACTTGTTTGGAACTTTTTAGTTATTTTGTATCAGTCGGGATTTTTGAAATTCTAATTTTATTTATGCTAATCTTTCGTTTAATTTTTGAAGTCAGCCAAGAATGAAAACGTAGGGAACCATTCAGATAGCCTGCCCAGGGGTTGAGGATAAATTCGTAAAAGAGTTACCTTGCCCCTGGGCACCCAGGGCAGGGAAGGAACAGGGGTGGGTTTTAGTCAGTAAGTCTGACACCGCACCCAGCGCGAGAGATGTCATTGGATGATTTCCCACCTCCCAAAAAAAAAATACTAAAGAGAACCATTCAGATAGTGCCGTTGTGACCCTTACGGTCATGAAGTCCGAGGGTTTAACCTTTAGGTTTAACTGACACCCATGAGAGGGCCTTCAGTTGCGTGCGCTGCGTAAACGGTTAAAGTTACGCAAAAAATATATATTACGGATTTGTTCTCCTTTTAATGTTCTAAAAAAAAGTCCGCGACAGCATAAGTCTATCTTTTAGGGTTTTAACTCACTATAATCTTTTTTATGGTTTTTATTTTTTACGTTAGGCTTAGTTCAAGAAAAACATAGTTTATACAGCGAATGGTGAAATCGACCCTGAATGTCGGTAAATCTAGGATTAGACAAGTACGCAGGAGATATTATTTATAATAGTGCACCTTTTAAGGTTCACTCACTCATCATCATCATCTTCCTGCCCTTATCCCATGTTACTTGTGGTCGGCGCAACACGTTTTTTTCTTCCATTCTGTCCTGTCAGCCGTCACGCTATCACTAACTCCCTTTTCTTTCATATCACTCCTCACAAAATCCATTCATAAGGTTAACTCACTATAATCTTTTTTATGGTTTTTATTTTGTTGTACTACATTATAGGGAAATTCACAAGTTTTCATCACGACACTTGTTCAAAATTATTATCATACAGTTAAAAACTATTGCTATCTATTTTGTAAGTTTTACACATACATCTAGTGAATCGGGGTCAATATTCCGCCAGGTGCAGCGCTTATATCGTCATATATCTCACACAAGCTCGAGTCTAAGGCTATTCTGCTAGATTTTCCTACTCGACTCGAATTTCAATCGGACGGCAATTTCGCTTCCTCGCTTCCCGAACGATTTTCTTTATAACCGCCGCGGGTCCAGCTAACTATTAATAATATACTTACCTCCATTTATATTTGGCTTCCTTTCAAGCGACGTAGCGCGACTGTGGCCGTAAAACCGTGAAATAAGAAAGGTCAGAAAGTTCCTAACTCACGGTAACTAACTCTCACATTCATGTAGCTTGTCTGGTGGAACGGCCTCGAATCGTGGCTGATCAGGTAAAGTTTATTCACATCAGCGTATGGGATGATACGAGTCGTCTTAGCGTTAACAGTGAAGAGTGTTTTTTATTTTACGCTAAGCTTAGTTCAGTAAAACTTAGTTTATAGAGCGAATGGTGAAATCGGCCCTAAGACTGTTCGAATACTTCGACTGTATTCCCTGAATAATAGGTGAGACACATGTTTTACAAAGACTGACAACGACCTCGTCCGCCCTTTATGGGAATAGGCTAGTTGACTATTTTTATTAATAACTAGTTGTGCCCGTGTTTACACCCGCGTTTATGGTTACTGTGTCGTAGCGTGATATATAAAGTCTATAACCTTCCTCAATAAATAGGCTATACAGTGCAAAATGTACCATTTTTCTCGCTCTCCACATCCCTCATGATCGGCCGCCTTGCACATCATGAATGTGCGCGTGGTTCTTGATTAAAACTATATCTCCTAAGATATTCGTTGAAATCAACTGATGTCAAGGGCAATTTTGTTCAAAATTAAATACTTATGATGAATAACGTATTTATTTGGATAAGGATTAATATCATGTTTATAAAAAACCCTTTGCAAATAATGCAATATTTTAGAATTTGATTACTATAAAAAAGGTTATATTTAGTTAACCTTAAAAGATAGACATATGCTGTCGCGGACTTTTTTTTAGAACTTTAAAAGGAAAACAATTCCGTCATACATAATTTTTTGCGTACTTTGCTTTTGCCACATTTTTCATTGATGCTCTGCTCCTATTGGTCGCAGCGTAATATTATATAGCCTATAGGCTTCCTCGACAAATGGACTATTCAACACAAAAATATTTTTTCAGTAGAGTAAGTATTTCCTGAGATTAGCGCGTTCAACCAAACAAACTCTTCAGCCTTATAATATAAAATTAAATATTGTATAATATAGTATAGATTTTTATCACAAAATACTTCATCCAATCGAAAATAGAAAGAACTTGTCAAATCCGTTCAAAGTAAGTTAGAAACCTTTCAAAGCTTGTGGAAGGGGATACTGTCAAGTAACAGAAAAAGGATGCACACACATAAGTATGACGTCACCGCCTTTAGGTTACGCGCGTACAAAAGAGATAGCGAGATGTCCCCATCACGCTCCCACTCTTCCTTATGCCAGTATTTAAAATGCTAATTGCTGCGTCATTTAACAACCAATTTTGATGTATTTTTATCAGAAAAATATTTATTTTAAATGTTATTTGTTGTATCAAAATATTACAAAAATACAACATTTAATCAGAAAAGTAAATATATAAATAATGCAGACAAAATCGCTATCCAGACCCCTAAAACTTTTATGCAAAAAAATCACCAACATCCAAAAAAAATAAATGCAAAATAACTTTAACTACGGAAGTCTGTGCTTCTGGTATTGTGCCTTCGTTTTTAGACACCGACTTCGAAATTAAATTTATTTTGCACTTTAATTTTTTAATTCTGTCCTATTTTTAATAAAAAAAGTTTTTTATTTTTCACTTTTTAGTTGTGGTTCCCCATTAAAAAACATTGGCATTTATGTCGTATCCATACTAGATAAGTTTGAATGTCCTTTGGCAAACATTTATATCTCTTGCCATTCCGTCCCGGTGTGCGTAGGCCTGTAGTGGTCTCTAGCAAGCCAATCAATGATAAAAAAGCTAAGCAAGAGCTGATGACTCACCGCCAACACCCCATCCGACTACTCCGAGTCCGTTGATCATCGTAGTGTGGCTGTCGGTCCCCACCACGGAGTCGGGATGAAGAAGTTCACCGCTGAACACTACGCGGGCCAAGTACTCGAGGTTCACCTGTATCAAAGACGAAAATATTATTATTACGCATCATAACAGTGGAAGGCCAGGCGAGGAGCTCGTGGCTAAAGTAATAAAAGCCGCACGGGTCGATCCATTAGGTTAAGCTACGCTTGCCGGGGTTGATCCGTGGATGGGTGACCGTGGATGGGATCTTTACATACTAACTCTTGCGTGCCTCGGAAAGCACGTTAAGCCGTTGGTCCCGGCTGTCAATCATGGGTCTTTGACAGTCGTTACGGGTCGTCAGAAGCCCGAAAGTCTGACAACCAGTCTTACCAAGGGGTATCGTATTACCCAGTAACTGGGTTGTGGAGGTCAGATAGGCAGTAGCTCCATGTAAAATACTGGTATTCAGCTGCATCCGGTTACACTGGAAGCCGACCCCAAGATAGTTGAGAAAAGGCGCGGGCAGAACAACAGTGGAAGGTGGGACCTTTGGACAGCAGTGGGAAAAAACAAAACTACACATCATAGATATAATTTTGACAGCATAATCATTCTATAATGTTCCCTCTTTGTAGGGTTCCGTACCCGAAGGATCCAAATGGAGCCCTATTGCTGTCACTCACGTATCCGTCTGTCCGTCGTTTGTCACACCGGTTTAAAGGCCAAACGGTTGGAACTACAGTCTTCAAATTTTCTTCTAACTCTTTTTCTTCAAATCTTCTTCAACTTCTCCAACATACCTGGTGCACAATACCGGATCCTGGCGGTACAAGCAATATATTTCCGAAGGCCTGTACGGGGGCAGTAGGTTTTCGAGTATCGACTAAGCTGTGAAGATCAGACAAGCAGTCTCTCCATGGAACACACCGGTACTCAGCTTCCCCAGTTGAGGGACTGGAACTATTCCTTATTCCTCTCGAATTCTAGCTCTTGGTTATGTTTATAAGGGGGCTCGTGGCTTAGTAAAGACAGCCGTACGTATTATTAAGCTACACTGGCCAAGGTCGGTACGCGGATAGTAACCACTCAATACATACTTTCGCAAGGGTGGATCCAAGGGGGGGCAAAGGGGCACTTACGTCTCCAGACTGACCGTCTGATGACTTACACTGATAGATAGGTGCTCCATGTAACATACTGGTGGAGCTGCATCCAGTAAATGATAAATAATTTTATTCATGTAAGCAGGTTTTATCAACACTTTTACACGTCAACATTCTTTTTTTGTCAGTTTTAGCTAGATAAGGCCGGTGTTTCCTAGCTGACTACCCTGAGAAGAAACACCGAAACAAACTCAGCTGTCAAATACACACACTGGTGTGTAGTAGTAACATACTGGTGGAGCTGCATCCATTTACCGACACAACACAGTTGGTAGAACGCAAATGATGAGCATACCTGATGCACTATACCGGATCCCGGCGGCACAATCAACATATTGTCGAAGGCCTGCGCGCCCCACTTGAGGAACTGGAACCGCTCCTTGTTTCTCTCGAATTCTAGCTCCTGGTTCTTGTTTAGTGCGTCTGGGCTGTGAAGATAAGGAAACAGAGACTTTAGAAGAAAAAAAAAGCAGGCCGTCACGTCATTTGTTGTTTCATATTATATCGGGTATAAAAAGACAGTTTCCGAAGCCGAAAGCCACATATTCTACCCATTATTTGGATCATTTTTTTCCACTAGACCATACCTGGGAAACCACTGGTTCTGGATGGAGATATTGAAGGTCAAAGTTGCAATTTTTTTTTTTACTTATTTACGAAAATGAATTCTAAGTGTTATTACTAAACTTGGAAAACGCAATGAATATCAAACGTATCTGACAAGTACCTACGTGGCTTAGAGCGAAGGGGCGGGGTTTAACTCCACTTGCCTTTATTCGCGTTACATTGCGCGGAATAAAAATTAGTTTTATTTTTCATACCTAAAAATAAAAGTCGTTTCCCAGCAATAATTTTTGCGCAAAACTACATTGTTAGACGTACAGCACGCGTAGTTAACGGCTCTGTGATTTATCTTTTTACACCCTGTATAATAGGGAATAGGCATGATATTTTTTTTTGTTCAATTGAAGACTTTTTAACTACTAGCTGCGCCCCGCGGTTTTACCCGCCTAGACCGGAATAAAAGGTAGCCTATATGTTAATCCAGGCTATAAGCTATCTACATACCAAATTTCATCCAAATCGGTCCAGCCGTTTGAGCGTGAAGAAGTAACAAACATACACACTCACAAATTTTCACATTTATAATATTAGTGTTAGTGAACAAAAATTAAGGAATTTTCAAAATATCATCATCAGCGACAAAGTTATAAAGGTTTAAAGTTGATAATTAGAAAGAGAAGTCCGACATGTTCTTTGACGTCAAAGGACATGACGCACATACAACTGTCATAGAAAACAGTGTTTTCGAGAGAGGGACAGATATATTTGTTTAAAATTGTTATATCTCGTTTAATTTTCGATCAATTTTGATTCTGTTTTCACTGTTCGTACTCTATTTTTGTATATTCATCGATAAACAGGTTAGATAACAAATATTTTATTCATGCATATTCCCTATTATCATTCTGCTGCCCTTATCCCAATTTATTTGGGGTCGGCGCAACATGTCTTTTTCTTCCATACTCCTCTATTAGTCGTCATCTCTGTCACCCCCTTTTTACCCATATATACATATATATGTTTTACACGACATAAGACCTGTCCTTGTGCCTTTCATTAAAATATTGTACAAAAAATAAACACAGGACAATACCCTTAAGTCTATGACTCTATCTGGGTAGTCAGAGCCCGAATGTCAATGGAACCCGACGGTTTAAAGCAGACTTACCTTCTAGCAAAGTCCACCTGCACAGAATGGTCAATGACCAGGTCCGCCGGACATATGGGGTTGATCTTCTGAGGGTCTCCGCCCAGGTTCTTGACGGCATCTCTCATGGCTGCAAAGTCTACCACTGCTGGGACGCCCGTCAGGTCCTGTAATGAGACATCAGGTATAAACTTCATTGTTTAAAAGAGAATACAATTTAGTTACAATGAATGTTTAGAAAAACAATGTTTATTTTTTTAAAGCAAGATACATTTTTACCCAGCTGCCCCAGAAAGAGGGTAAATTTTTCGAGAGTATGTGTGTACAGTACAACTATTTTCATAATGCCCCTCGGCAATCATCGCATTTCCGAATACAAACGAATGCTAATTTCCATGTCCATCAATATAGTTTTATCGTGTATAACCATTTGAATTCACTGCCTGCCTGGTTGTCTCCACTGCAGCACGCTCTCACCTGGAGGCAGTTCATCAACAGCTCACCTGCAGTATGACCCTGGCGGGTTTGAAGGCGATCTCCACAGGCTCGCCAGCCTGGTTAGTCTCCCAGTCCAGTACGTTCTGGAAATCCTTCTGCAAGACCTGGAGGCAGTTCATAAGCCATAATAAGCTCACCTGCAGTATAACCCTGGCGGGTTTGAACGCGATCTCCACAGGCCCTCCAGCCTGGTTGTCTCCACTGCAGCACGCTCTCACCTGGAGGCAGTTCATCAACAGCTCACCTGCAGTATGACCCTGGCGGGTTTGAACGCGATTTCCACTGGCCCTCCAGCCTGGTTGTCTCCACTGCAGCACGCTCTCACCTGGAGGCAGTTCATCAACAGCTCACGTGCAGTATGACCCTGGCGGGTTTGAAGGCGATCTCCACAGGCTCGCCAGCCTGGTTAGTCTCCCAGTCCAGTACGTTCTGGACCTCCTTCTGCAAGACCTGGAGGCAGTTCATAAGCTATAGTAAGCTCACCTGCAGTATAACCCTGGCGGGTTTGAACGCGATCTCCACAGGCCCTCCAGCCTGGTTAGTCTCCCAGTCCAGTACGTCTGGACATCGTTCTGCAAGACCTGGCAGTTATCAACTGGCGGCAGTTCATAAGCTCACCTGCAGTATAACCCTGGCGGGTTTGACGGCGATCTCCATGGGCTGTCCAGCCTGGTTCGTCTACCAGTCTAGCACGTTCTGGACATCCCTCTATAAAACCTGACGGTTGTCACCTAGAGGCACTTCATCATCAGCTCACCTGCAGTATGACCCTGGCGGGTTTGAAGGCGATCTCCACAGGCTCGCCAGCCTGATTCGTCTCCCAGTCCAGGACGCTCTGGACATCCTTCTGCAAGACCTGGAAGTTGTCACAATTCCTGACGCAAGACTCCAGGAGCACCCGGACGGAGTAGGGCAGACGATCTGTGGGAGGAGATGGGTGTGTGATTATTATATAAGTAACGAAAGAAGTACCAGCTCAAATACTGAACACAAAGACTCCTGGGCAGTCGCAGTAAGGGATATAAATCGAACGCCCTGGGCGGAGGACGTCGCGAGACGATCTCCGGCCACCGTAGACCCGGGCCTGCGGACGGCGAGTAGTGGGTAACTCGCCGTCCGATCAGCACCAGGCCCGAGAGTCGACGGCGCGTGGTGTTCCACGCGCGCCTCAAAGAGTGGTCAGCAAAGGACGGCGCCTGCCACGGCCAATGCCGAAGTCGAAGTCGAAGTCGAAGTCGAAGTCGAAGTCGACGTCGAAGTCGACGTCGAAGTCGAAGTCGAAGTCGGTTTCGAAGTCGAAGTCGGTTTCGAAGTCGAAGTCGAAGTCGGTTTCGAAGTCGAAGTCGAAGTCGGTTTCGAAGTCGAAGTCGAAGTCGGTTTCGAAGTCGAAGTCGAAGTCGGTTTCGATTTAGTTTCGATTTAGTTTCGATTTTGTTTCGATTTCGTTTCGATTTCGTTTCGATTTCGTTTCGATTTAGTTTTGATTTAGTTTCGATTTAGTTTCGATTTAGTTTCGATTTAGTTTCGATTTAGTTTCGTTTCGATTTAGTTTCGATTTCGTTTCGATTTCGTTTCGATTTAGTTTCGATTTAGTTTCAATTTGGTTTCGATTTAGTTTCGATTTAGTTTCGATTTAGTTTCGATTTAGTTTCGATTTATTTTCAATTTAGTTTCGATTTAGATTCGATTTCGATTCGATTTCGTTTCGATTTCGTTTCGATTTCGTTTCGATTTAGTTTCGATTTAGTTTCGATTTAGTTTCGATTTAATTTCAATGTAGTTTCGATTTCGTTTCGATTTAGTTTCAATTTCGATTCGATTTAGTTTCGATTTAGTTTCAATTTCGATTCGATTTAGTTTCGATTTAGTTTCGATTTAGTTTCGATTAAGTTTCGATTTCGATTCGATTTAGTTTCGATTACGTTTCGATTTAGTTTCGATTTCGTTTCGATTTAGTTTCGATTTTGTTTCGATTTAGTTTCAATTTAGTTTCGTTTTCGTTTCGATTTGGTTCGATTTAGTTTCGATTTGGTTTCGATTTATTTTCAATTTAGTTTCGATTTAGTTTCGATTTCGTTTCGATTTAGTTTCGATTTAGTTTCGATTTAGTTTCGATTTAGTTTCGATTTAGTTTCGATTTAGTTTCAATTTCGATTCGATTTAGTTTCGATTTAGTTTCAATTTCGATTCGATTTAGTTTCGATTTAGTTTCGATTTAGTTTCGAATTCGTTTCGATTTAGATTCGATTTAGATTCGATTTAGTTTCGATTTAGTTTCGATTTAGTTTCGATTTAGTTTCGATTTCGTTTCGATTTAGTTTCGATTTAGTTTCGATTTAGTTTCAATTTCGATTCGATTTAGTTTCGATTTAGTTTCAATTTCGATTCGATTTAGTTTCGATTTCGATTCGATTTAGTTTCGATTACGTTTCGATTTAGTTTCGATTTTGTTTCGATTTAGTTTCGATTTAGTTTCGATTTCGTTTCGATTTCGTTTCGATTTCGTTTCGATTTCGTTTCTATTTCGTTTCGATTTAGTTTCGATTTAGTTTCAATTTGGTTTCGATTTAGATTCAATTTAGTTTCGATTTAGTTTCGATTTAGTTTCGATTTATTTTCAATTTAGTTTCGATTTAGATTCGATTTCGATTCGATTTCATTTCGATTTCGTTTCAATTTAGTTTCGATTTAGTTTCGATTTAGTTTCAATGTAGTTTCGATTTAGTTTCGATTTAGTTTCGATTTAGTTTCGATTTAGTTTCGATTTAGATTCGATTCCGATTCAATTTCGATTCGATTTCGATTCGATTTAGTTTCGATTTAGTTTCAATGTAGTTTCGATTTAGTTTCGATTTAGTTTCGATTTAGTTTCGATTTAGTTTCGATTTAGATTCGATTCCGATTCGATTTCGATTCGATTTCGATTCGATTTCGATTCGATTTCGATTCGATTTAGTTTTGATTTCGATTCGATTTAGTTTCGATTTCGTTTCGATTTAGTTTCGATTTAGTTTCGAATTCGTTTCGATTTCGATTCGATTTAGTTTTGATTTCGATTCGATTTCGTTTCGATTTAGTTTCGATTTAGTTTCGATTTGGTTTCGATTTAGTTTCGATTTAGTTTCGATTTAGTTTCGATTTCGATTCGATTACGTTTCGATTTAGTTTCGATTTAGTTTCGATTTAGTTTCGATTTATTTTCAATTTAGTTTCGATTTAGTTTCGATTTAGTTTCGATTTCGTTTCGATTTAGTTTCGATTTAGTTTCGATTTAGTTTCAATTTAGTTTCGATATAGTTTCGATTTAGTTTCGATTTAGATTCGATTCCGATTCGATTTCGATTCGATTTAGTTTCAATTTCGATTCGATTTCGATTCGATTTAGTTTCAATTTCGATTCGATTTAGTTTCGATTTAGTTTCAATTTCGATTCGATTTAGTTTCGATTTCGATTCGATTTAGTTTCGATTTAGTTTCAATTTCGATTCGATTTAGTTTCGATTTAGTTTCGAATTCGTTTCGATTTAGATTCGATTTCGATTCGATTTAGTTTCGATTTAGTTTCGATTTAGTTTCGATTTCGTTTCGATTTAGTTTCGATTTAGTTTCGATTTAGTTTCGATTTAGTTTCGATTTAGTTTCGATTTAGTTTCGATTTAGTTTCGATTTAGTTTCAATTTAGTTTCGATTTAGTTTCGATTTAGATTCGATTCCGATTCGATTTCGATTCGATTTAGTTTCAATTTCGATTCGATTTAGTTTCGATTTAGTTTCAATTTCGATTCGATTTAGTTTCGATTTCGATTCGATTTAGTTTCGATTTAGTTTCAATTTCGATTCGATTTAGTTTCGATTTAGTTTCGAATTCGTTTCGATTTAGATTCGATTTCGATTCGATTTAGTTTCGATTTAGTTTCGATTTAGTTTCGATTTAGTTTCGATTTCGTTTCGATTTAGTTTCGATTTAGTTTCGATTTAGTTTCGATTTAGTTTCGATTTAGTTTCGATTTAGTTTCGATTTAGTTTCAATTTAGTTTCAATTTCGATTCGATTTCGATTCGATTTAGTTTCGATTTAGTTTCAATTTCGATTCGATTTAGTTTCGATTTAGTTTCAATTTCGATTCGATTTAGTTTCGATTTAGTTTCAATTTCGATTCGATTTCGATTCGATTTAGTTTCAATTTTGGAGGTCAGAATAGTACCGTTACCGTGCACTACCTGTTTACAAAAGTAGCCAGTTAACAGTATACAAATATTCATACTCTAGCTAAAGATAACTGGTACCATGAACAATCTTTATGACATATTAACTTAAACAGGTGATAAACTCTGGTTATATTAAGAGCTGAATCAGAGAAGTCTATTTCTCAATTCTTTACAGTTGTGTATTAAAACTCTTTATGGTTTACATTCACAAAGCCTACGATAGTTAAATTAGCAATGTTGATCGTTTATAGTGGAATTTAATTACACACTTACGAGTTTGATTTCCTTACTTTCGTATCCGACTATACTATCTTTTAAACAATTATAATATTAATTGATCACATTGTTGCGTTTTACTAAGCAAGCCACCAGGAGATAACAAACAGATCTCTCATAAATGGACTTCGGACGTCAAACGGAACACATAATATAAAAATTATACCTTAAAATAAAACTTGTATTATGTTTCCTACGACGTCCGAAGTCCAAATAATTTCTTCCTGATGTACCTATACTATCATCATTACTATTATGAGCCGAACAATGACATAGAAATGGTGGCTTGCCCTGTGCTGTAAGTTAGTTCCAGATGCAGCCACAGGCGGCGCTGAGATCGAGTTTTGTAACGGAAGTAGCATCATCTAGCGAGTAAACACGGGAAAAAGACGATGTACTCTCATAAATGGACTTCGGACGTCTTAGGAAACATAATACAAATTTTATTTAGATGTAAAATTTTTAATTATGTTTCCTAAGACGTCCGAAGTCCAAATAATTTCTTCCTGGTGTACTTATACCATCATCATCATTACTATTATGAGCCGAACAATGACATAGAAATGGTAGCTTGCCCTGTGCTGTAAGTTAATTCCAGATGCAGCCACAGGCGGCGCTGAAGTCGAGTTTTGTAACGGAAGTAGCATCATCTAGCGAGTAAACACGGGAAAAAGACGATGTATTCTCTCATAAATGGACTTCGGATGTCTTAGGAAACATAATACAAATTTTATTTTAAGGTACAATTTTTATATTCTATTCTATTCCCGCGGTCTATGGAGAGGCTCGGCATAGCATTTGGGTTTACCCGCCTACGGTGGTCAGGTGCTAGCAGTAGTTGTTTTTTGGGAGGATGAGATTAGACTTTAGTTATTCTGATTTATATGAACCCACTATACTCTCTGCCAGCCTCATTATAAATTATAGCCTATGTGCTATTCCAGAATGTAATCTATATCTGTGCCAAATTTCATCCAGATCCGTTCACCCGTTCTTGCGTGCTATAGTACTACGTAACTTTCGCATCTACACTTCTGGACACATCTATTGGCCCACCTTAGAGTTTAGGTTTCGATGGCCCCTACCGAAATATGATTGCTAGATTGAACAAAAACTGTTGATGCAGTTTTAAACCTGATACATTTTACCATCTTTTTCGATCGTATTGTTTTAAATTTGAATTCAGAATACCATACGACATGGAGCTACGCCTAACAAGTCGGATATGCGCCTTGTTAAAGGCAATTGATTTTTGAATAAAAAACATGTTTTATCAAATAAAGGTTTAATTTAATAACGCGTGTTGCCTCCATGGGCATCTACCACAGCTCTAATACGATTAGGCATAGAGTTTATCAACCGCTCTATGAAATTTTGAGGGATCATCTCCCATTCCTCTTCTATGGCAGTTTTCAACTCCTGCATCGTCTGGGCAACTGGCTGACGAGCCCTAACATGTCTTTTTAGCTCGTCCCACATGTGCTCAATGGGGTTCATGTCTGGGCTTCTGGCTGGCCAGTCCATAACTGTGATGTGCCCTGCCGAAGATATTCCCTGACGATGCCGGCCGCATGGGCTCTTGCATTATCATGCATAAAAAGGAAAATTGGGCCCACATAGTCCGCGTATGGTATCACGTGAGGTTCTAAGCACTCACGAATGTACCTTTCAGCATTTAATGTTGGCAGCCGTGGTCCTGTAACAACCTCAAGTTGAGTTTTGCCGCTCGCGGATATACCGCCCCAGACAGTCCATGAGCCACCGCCATAAGCAACCCTCTCTTCAAAGCAGCATTGTGCGAAACGCTCTCCCTTACGTCGGTAGACCTTCTTCCTTCCATCATTGCCATGTAACACAATTTTAGACTCATCAGAAAAGAGTACACGGCTCCAATCTTGCTGTGCCCAATTTAAATGACTGCGTGCGAAATGAAGGCGCGCTGTTCGGTGGGCTCGCGTTAGTTGGGGCCCATTAGCTGGCTTGTGTGGTACCATATCGCGTTCTTTTAACCTTCTCCGAACAGTTCGAGCGCTCACAGATACTCCGTGGAAGTCGCGAAGTTGGTTTTGTATCTCAATGGAGGTAAGGTGACGATTTCTCAAGCTGGTCGTCACGATGAATCGATCCTGCCTTTCAGTTGTGACCCGAGATCGTGGCCTTCCTTGGCGACGAACAAAGCCGCCAGTCTCTAGGTACCTCCGATAAACATTTCGGACCGCAGATCGACTTAAATTAAGTTGAGCACTCACGTTTCTTTGGCTGTGTCCGGCCTGAATAAGTGCCACAGCTTGGGCGGCGACTTCAGGTGAAGTATCCATAGATTATTGATAGAACCTCACCTTAATGTTAAGAATAAGTAATGTTTGTTGCAAAACCAAAGATATCAATCACTTTTTCAAGAATTAAATCCAAGTAAACCAATAAAACCAAGTTTTCTTACACCCGTATTTATAAACAAGTAAAAGTAATTACTTGAGTAAAAGTAATTACTTAAGTAACGATTTCTATTCTATAGTTAAGAAATTACTCGAAGTTAGAACTGTCAAAAGTTAGAATTCTTAACCAAGTAATAGTCACCATTTCCTTTACTTAAGCATTTGCGCTACCCAGTAAACTATAGCAATCATTGTTTTGAGGTTATTTTGGTTAAAAATGGATACTTTAGATAGCATTGAAGGGGTTAGTCGGCGCCAAACAACAATCTGATTATTAAATATCTAAATTTTATAAATACTTACAAATGAAGAAGGCTGTAAGTAGGTAATTAATCATTTTATTAATTGGCGCCGACTCAAAATTAATTTATATAAAATTTGATATTTTATGTAGGTAAATAAGCTCATTACTCAAGACGTAAAAGGTTTATTTATTTTTTGCTTTTTAGTTCTTTTTCGTCGGTTAATTTTTTTGTTAAAAAGTTTTTTATTTTATGATTTTTTGTGGCTCGGATGATCTTTTAACACTCTGAGGCTAATTTCTAATTCTTCATCATTCCTCTTGCCACTGAGCTGCTGATATAACAATCCTTTCATGAAGTTCCCAGGATATTGACCAGTTGAGGTTACCTCCAATATTGTAAAGACGTCTTTTCGTCAAAGCATATTAAGTGGTATTTGTCACTAAAACCAGTTTTTTATATCTGACTTCTATTGTTTAGGAAAGGTATGGTTTCCATCATCAGCTCAGTTTCATGATGTGATGGTTCCTAAATGCAAATACCTGATTAAGTTATGAAAAGTAAACAGAAACAATATTCGTGCCCAATTTTCGAGGTTCT
Organism: Polia nebulosa; assembly: GCA_951329385.1. Lineage (NCBI taxonomy): Eukaryota > Metazoa > Arthropoda > Insecta > Lepidoptera > Noctuidae > Polia > Polia nebulosa. The sequence goes on from OX589608.1 coordinate 24,313,936, forward strand.
CTCTCAGTTTTTTCAGGATCCCATGATCAGATCCTGATGTCCTTGACATGGGACCATCCTTGAGGTATACGCTATCTAAAAAAAAAGAATCATCAAAATCGGTTTATAAATAACGGAGTGAGGGCCGAACATACATACAGAAACGCTAAACGTGCCCACAATTTTCGAGGCTTTGTCTCAATTTTATCCGAATTCCATGATCAAATCCTGATTTCCTTGATACGGGACCACCCTTGAGGTATACCCTATCTAACAAAAAAAGAATAATCAAAATCGGTTCATAAATAACGGAGTGAGGGCCGAACATACATACAGAAACGCTAAACGTGCCCACAATTTTCGAGGTTTTCTCTCAATTTTATCAGGATTTCACTGTCAGATCCTGACTTCCTTGACATGGGTCCACCCTTGAGGTGTACCCTATCTAACAAAAAAAGAATAATCAAAATCGGTTCATAAATGACGGAGTGAGGGCTGAGCTGAACATACACAAAAAAAAAACATATATACGGTCGAATTGAGAACCTCCTCCTTTTTTTTCGTCGGTTAAAAAAGTGAAAAATAAAAAACTTTTTTACAAAAAAAAAACAACCGACTTTCAAAAAAAATACACTAAAAATGAAAAAATAACTTTTTATTTCGGAAGTCGATGTCAAATAACGAAGAAGTAAATTACAAACACCGACTTCCGAAATAAAAAGTTATTTTTTAACTTTTAGTGTATTTTTTTTGAAAGTCGGTTGTTTTTATTTATTTATTTACATTTCATGCAACTAAAGTACAAAGGCGGACTTAATGCCTTAGGCATTCTCTACCAGTCAATATACCGTTATTTGTTGTTTCTCTGTCTTTACGTCATGTTTACCGCAAATAAACGTATTTTCTTTCTTTCTAATTTATTTTTACCGACTGCCCTAGAAGGAGGGTAATGATTTTCGAGAGTATTTATGTATGTCAATCTGCCTAGTCTTTTGCCAACTATCTTGGGGTCGGCTTCCAGTCTAACCGGATGCAGCTGAATACCAGTATTTTACATGGAGCGACTGCCTATCTGACCTCCACAACCCAGTTACCGGATAATACGATACCCCTTGACAAGACTGGTTGGCTCGGCAAACTTTCGGGCTTCTGACGACACGTAACGACTGTCAAAGATCCACGATAGAAAACTTACTACGATTTTTAATGATTTTTGATTGAAGATCACGTCTAAACGACTAGTCTTATTTCTTTGAATAAAATGTAAATGACTCTAGACAATTTCCTTCGTAATTTGATATGTGAATATTTGAAATTATATTTTAATAACATAGTGTTATTAATTTGTAAAGTTATGTATCAGTATAACACGGATAAAAAATTGAGAATCACTCAAAAACTATAAAGCGTATTTTTATGACATCGTCACCATTTTAAAGATCATTTACATTTTAGTATACGTGTTTTAGTATAATACCTGTTGTTTTATGTATAATAAATTAATAATGAGTCTTATTTCGGACAGCGCTCCTTGATGGGCGAGTCCTATTACTGGGTGGACGTACGACGCGTTATGTGAGCTCAGCACAGAACACGCAAGCTAACCGCTCAAGGTCATTGGCAGTTAATAGCGCCTTAACCTACGGTGCTCAGACCTGGTCGCTCACCGAATCGCAAAAGTTAATAGCGCCTTAAGGGTCTACTACCGGCCAGGTGGCGCCCTCATTGAATAAAAAATCGTAGCATAGCACAGAAAATAAATATTAAAGAATCCAACGTCACGTTTGTTACAAAGAGGATAAAGTATGTTTACGTTGTTAAAACAGGTCTCAGAATGTTTCGTATCCAAAGTAGTAGGCAAAAGTGTCAGAAATGGCCGTTTTTGGTACTTTTGCCTACTACTTTGGATACGAAACAATCTGAGACTTAACAAACGTGAAGTTGGATTCTTTAATATTTATTTTCTATGCTATGCTACGATTTTTTATTCAATGAGGGCGCCACTTGGCCGTTAGTAGGGCCATAACTTGCTTTCCGAGGCACGGAGGAATCTCGGTATTTAAAGATGATCACCTATCCATGGACCAACCCCGGCAAGCGTAGCTTAACCTGTTGGATCGACCCGTGCGGCTGTTATTACTTGCTTCTCCAGTATGTATGTATATGTATATGTTTGTAATAAAATTTTATAATTAAATTTTGGACATAAGTGTATTAATTCAAACTTAACAGACAAATCTGTTGCTGGGGAGTTTGTTGCGCCACTTCGTCTTCACAGACAAAACACTAGGAAGTGGTGACGTGCGGTTTTAGAGGACTGTCTTTATGTAGAACTTTGACATTCAAAAAGTGCTGGCTCTCAGCCTAGTTTGAATAAATGACTTTTGTTTTTGTATGTCAATTTCTTCGGCACGCCCTTTTTTTTTTGGGGGGGTGGGAAATCATCCTATGACTTCTCCCGCTCTGGCTAGAGCGGGAGGGCGTGTCAGACTCTTACTGACTAAAACCCACCCCTGTTCCTTCCTGCCTCGAGTGCCCAGGGGCGAGGTAACTCTGTTTCGAATTTATCGTCAACCCCCGGGCAGGCATCGGCCATGACGGGCCCCGTCTCTTGCTGACAACTCTTTGAGGCGCGCGTGGAACACTACGCGCCGTCGACTCTCGGGCCTGTTGCTGATCGGACGGCGAGCTACCCATTACTCGCCGTCCGCAGGCCCGGGTTTCAGCACGCCCTGGAGCCTCAACTGCTGGATGGACTTTCACAAAACTTGAATGAGATTGTATAGATTGGTTGAATTTTGAAAACAAAAAAATTGTAAACTTCCTCACGTTTTCTTGAACAAAGTTGTTCATATTGATGGGCAGATGCAGTTCTTAAAATATGGCCACACCTTTTCTTTATACCCTGTATATTGGTTTTTATTAGTAAAATATACGTAATAAATAATAATACAAGTTCATAGGTCAATAGGAAGTTAAAAAATTCTTTGGAACAATATTTTTTGACACGACGGATAGACGGCCACGTGAGTGACAGCAATAGAGCTCCGTTTGGACCCTTCGGGTACGGAACTCTAATAAAGGGCTTGAGGAGGTGATTCTAAAAATATGTATAACTCACTAAAAGGTACAACAAAAAAAAAAGAAAACAAAAACCCGACTGCAAAAACAACTAAACAGTTCCAAACAAGTTACTTTTTAAGCAGTCTGATGCAGTTGGTGGCAGTTATTTTAGTACAATTATTGATTTCATGCCACCAACTGCATCAGACTATGACTTCCTAGAAGAAAGTTGTTAATTTCTACAGCATGTAACAAAAACCCTGTCCGATCATGAAGGGTATTACTTGGTATCGTACTGCGTACACATATACGTAATAATGTAATGGATACGAGATTATTATTTTTCCCCAATGAAAATAATTAATTTAAAAAAATAAAAGAAAATTTATTAAAGGCAACACTGAGCGCTCGACAAAGTTCACCTACAGTTTTGTTTCAAAGAAGCCGCTTGAGCGAGACGGTCTTTTTGATCCTTTGTTAAAGAGTGCCTACAACGCGGCTAGTGCTGGGCGGTATCTTTTGAAATATTAAAAACTTTTTTACAAAAAAATAGAACCGACTTCCAAAAAAAGTGCAAAATAACTTTAATTTCGGAAGTCGGTGTCAAAAAACGAAGACACAAAACCAGGAACACCGACTTCCAAAATTAAAGTTATTTTGCACTTTTTTTGGAAGTCGGTTCTATTTTTTTGTAAAAAAGTTTTTTTATTTTTCCCTTTTCAGTTGTGGTTACCCATTAAACTGTGTTAACAATTCATAGACATATGATAGCAGCAAACGCGGTTGATTTGCTGTCAATTTTTGAAGAGTTCTGTTGTCTGTCTCCAAAACCCATCATCGGATTTATATGAAATTTAAATGGGACCATTTCGGAACAAACCCCTTTCGAACAAAAAAAGAATTTTGCAAATCCGTCAGTAAAGGACGGAGTTATGCCCGAACATAAATTAAAAAAAAAACATCCGAATTGATAACCTCCTTCTTTTTTGAAGTCGGTTAAAAAATAGGTAGTAATGAAAAGACTTCGTCGGCCGGTGAAGTGTTGTCAACTTATGAAAATTTGCCGTACAATTAAGTGTTAAGTTTTGGTTTTTATGAATTACATTTTTTTTTTACAATTTTTCCTAGTACATAAGTTATACCAGGAATACACCTTTATTGGATCGGACAGGGTTTTTGTTACATGCTGTATAGTCAGAAGCAGTGACCACCCATTTCCGTAACACCCTGTAGCTACCGCTACACAGTACTGTTTTTCACTAGAAATGTTTGGCAAAATACTCAGTATTATGTATGACGGTAAATCCGCTGGTTATTGTTTGACTTTTCAAACAGAAGGCTACTCGTAATTCACGTAATTTTATGACGCGCCGATTAAGTTGTATTGCAGTTAAGTTCAAGTTTGAGTGAGAAACGGTATTCTTGCAATCTTTGAACTGCGCGTGTGCTGCACGTCAACTGCACGACAAACAAAATCTACCATACATACATACGGTGTGGCCATATGAGAGAAACAATATTACGGAGGACGGAACTTATGTTGTGCGTAACTACGCTAGTATTATATTATCTGTGGCCGAGATCACGTAACGCGTCGTACGTCCACACAGAAATAGGACTCGCCCACCAAGGAGCGCTGTCCGAAATTAGATGCATTATTAATTTGTTATAAATAAACAACAGATATTATACTAAAACACGTATACTAAAATATAAATAATTAAATGATATTTAAAATGGTGAAGGTTTCATAAAAATACGCTTTATAGTTTTTGCGTGATTCTCAATTTTTCATCCGCGTTAGACATAACTTTACAAATTGATTACACTATGTTATAAAAATATAATTTCAAATATTCACAATCAAATTACGAAGGAAATTTTCTAGAGTAACATATATTTTTTTCAAAGAAATAAAAGTAGTCGTTTAGACGTGATTTTCAATTAAAAATCATTAAAAGTCGTATAACTGCGCCTTAATAAAGAAGTGTCCAGCAAAATATTCAGTATTATGGATGACGGTAAATCCGCTGGGTATTGTTTGCCTTTGTAAACAGGTCTCCCACGGTGCGCTATTCACGGATGCACACGCTCGTTTGACAAGCGAATCAACACTGTATTGTGAACAAAATAAGAACTAAAAGATACCAACCAATCTAATAATTCTGCCTGCCTTTTCCCAACTATCTTGGGCAGCTATCTTCAGCTTCCAGTTTAACTGGATGCAGCTAAATATCAATATTTTAAACTAGTTTCTGTCAGCCGGTTCGCCCGCGTGGAATGACGAAGTTTCATACAAACAAATAAAAATCCCCTCTTTTCACTCCCTTAAAGGTCGAATTTCCAAAACCCCTCTTTAGTGCCCTTTCTACATTATAAAAGGAAGACGTGTGCAAAATTTCACGTTCCTAGTCCCAGTAGGTTCGGCTGTGCGTTGATATTGATGTCAGTCAGTCATTCAGTTTCTCCTTTTATATATATAGATAGAACGACTGCTTATCTGACCTCCACAACCCAGTTACTGGGTAATACGATAGCCCTTGGTAAGACTGGTTGTCAGACTTTCGGGCTTCTGACGACCCGTAACGACTGTCAAAGATCCACGATTGACAGCCGGGACCAACGGCTTAACGTGCTTTTCGAGGCACGGAGGAGTCTCGGTATGTGAAGATCACCCATCCACTATTCTAATTTTAATTTCTGACATTGTTTTTAATATTTGGTAATGATTGTAACTTTGGACATTATTATTTGTTTAATTCTTAATAATAATAATAATATTGTAGAAAATAAAATTAATTTTGATTTTAATTTTATTTTCTACAATATTTTGTTTTAATGGTAATTTTGTTTTATTTTTATTGTTTTTTTATTTTTATTTATTTATAAATTTCTCTTTTGGTATTTCGAATTTTTCGGAAATTGTATTCTTAATAATATGGAGAATGCACTGGCTTCTGTAATACAGTTTGAAACTAGATCGGGAGCCAGGGAATTTCATGTAAATATGTAATGAAAACTGCTACAATAAATAATTTATTATTATTATTCCATTTATTCAATTTTATATACATACAATTTTAAATTTTTAAATATTTAGGTACTTAGAAAAACATAAATAAATACAAAAACATTTAAAAATATAAAAAGTAGTTGCCCACCGGTATCGGGAATAGGGTCCAAGCTACCGGTGGTCAGGGCTCCTGAGAAAGGAATCTCCTAACAATACGCGCCGTGTCCAGGAGTACTGCTTTCTGGATCAAGCCCTTGATCCAACTGCCCAACGAGAGCCTCCTGAGATGTTGGTCGAGGCTCTTGGCTATTAAGCCATTGGCCGTCACGACTATCGGCACAATGACTGCTGTATCCACCTATTATTATTATTATTATCCACGGACCAACCTTTTTTTTGTGGGGTTGGAAATCATCCAATGACTTCTCCCGCTCTGGGTGGAACGGGAGGGCGTGTCAGACTCTTACTGTCTAAAACCCACCCCTGTTCCTTCCCTGCCTGAGTGCCCAGGGGTGCGGTAATTCATTTTCAGAATTTATCCGCTACCCCTAGGCATGCAGGCACCGGCCACGATGGGCCCCGTCAGTGGTGGCTGACAACATCTCTTGTTCGTCGCGCGTGGAACACTACGCGCCGTCGACTCACGGGCCTGGTGCTGATCAGACGGCGAGCTACCCACTGCTCGCCGTACGCAGGCCCGGGTCTACGGTGGCCGGAAATCGTCTCGCGACGTCCTACGCCCAGTACGCCCAGTCTTTCCTGCGGTGGTAGCGGCCGGGGCCGTGAGGCCCACTCCGTTGGGCAAGCGTAGCTTAACCTAATGGATCGACCCGAGCGGCTGTTATTACTTTAACTACGAGCTCCTCAAGAATTACAAGCTACCAATTAAATTTAAAAAACCCCGAACGCTTAAAAGAAAAGCGAACATTTAAAAACACAAAAGAGCAGATTATCTTAAAACGGCCGAACCGATTCTGATAAAACATGTCTAAGAACCAACGCTAGAAAGCCTGCTTTCAAATAAAAAAAACAGCATCCAAATCGTTTCACCCGTTTAAGAGCAACAGTGCCACAGACAGACAGACACACACACATAGCGGTTAAACTTATAACACCCGAACGTAGATCATAACACTTCAAGCGCTCCCCAACTTTTGATTCTGAACTTAATTAATAGATAATTACGGTGTAAAGTCGCTTGTATACCGCGTTTTTGTCTGTTATCTCACATGTCCCGTGGGTAGCCTATCATTAAAAACTGCGTTTTTATCGAGTATTGAGTAAAGATAAGGCTCGTTAATATTTAATGAAGTTTGTGATAATGTTGATCTGAGTGAGAGTCATAATAAAAAATTTCTGTAGTTTAAAAAACTAAATAAAGAACCGGTTAAGTGCGTGTTGGACTTCCGTACCAAATGAGGGTACAATTATCAAAAAAATAATCTGATTTATCAATTTATTGGTATTTGTTAGTAAAATATACGTAATAATAAACATTTTTTTTTTTGGGGTGGGAAATCATCCTATGACTTCTTCCGCTCTAGGGTGGAGCGGAAGGGCGTGTCAGACTCTTACTGACTAAAACCCACCCCTGTTCCTCCCTGCCCTGAATGCCCAGGGGCGAGGTAACTCTTTCGAATTTATCCTCAACCCCCGGGCAGGCATCGGCCGTGACAGGCCCCGTCCTTTTACTGACAACTCTTAGAGGCGCGCGGGAACACTACGCGCCGTCGAATCTCGGGCCTGGTGCTGATCGGGCGGCGAGTTACGCACTACTCGCCGCCCGCAGGCCCGGGTCTACGGTGTCCGGAGATCGTCTCGCAATAATAAACATTGTCACCTTTCAAGTTCATAGGTTAAAGTTTAAAGTTAAAAAAATCTTCGGAACTAAATTTTGTGTCAGACGACGGACAGACAAACAGACGGACAAGTGAGTGACAGAAATAGGGCTCCGTTTGGAGTTTTGGACCCTTCGGGTACGGAACCCAAAAAACACATAATATTTTATTTTCCGTGTTCTACTCAGCAAACCCTTTCATTTAATACCCATAACATGGGAATGCATACAAAATAACTAGTCCACCATCTTGGATTTAGAATGACGTCACTTAGCTAAACATGCATTATCATCCAAACTAAACATGTATGCAAAATTTCGGCTTAATCGGAAACCGGGAAATGGATTAAATTTAACATCTAAGATTTGTATATATAGTTATATACATAAATGTGTTAAAAATCCATACTCTTTCTCCTACACACTTGTTTTATGACAGATGGTTTTTTTGAAAATTTTTAATTCTTATTCTAGTTTTGTATGTCTATGGAACCGACCATCTCGTGTTCCGTAGCTGTATAAACTAGAGGTGGGTAACTCCGGAGGTACTGATCCAAAGGTGCCGGTTCCGAACGCGGATACGACAACCTTATTTATTCCTCACAATCCTTACCGGCACCGCGGTGCCAAATGATTCCGAGAGCACTGGAGCCGCGGAGCGCGCGTTCGCTCTCGTAAACTCTCGTTCACTCGGTCGAACACGTCGGAGTCGTGTAGAGGTTTGGTAAAAAGGACACGGTCAGCAAGTAAACGGTCTTGTTAGCATGAAGTTAGAGTTCAAAATTGTTTTGTTCTCCCAAGAGAGCGATGCGGTGGGTGACGAACATAATCGAATAATTGATGAAAAAAGATCTAGAATAACCTCCTCAAAAGTTAGAAAGCTATTATTTTTATATCGTAATATATACTTTAGTAAGTAATGTGAGCAAAAAAAAATGTTACTTAACTCAGTATTATAAATTTGTTTTTATTAAGTTCTTTCTTATTTACGCTGTCCGAAATTTAAATCATATGAATAAAATGACCTGCTGTTCAGTTCAAAAAATCTAGTGATCCGACTGAATAAAATGTTCCAAATGATCCAGTGATTCGAATGAATAAAATGTTCTGGCGGAGCCGCGGCACCAAAATGAGCGAGCGAGTCCGGTGCCAAACGGTGCCAAAGGAATAACTAAGGTGAACCGGTACCGGATCCGGAGTCGGACTAAGTGAATCAATTCACTTTCCGGAATAAATATTACCCACCTCTAGTATAAACTAGGCACTAGAATCGAAATCAAAGTTCGTCACACACGCGATTCTAATAGCTCCCTGACCTTGTGAGAAAAGGCCAAACATCTCGCGTGGACGCGTGTGAAGTCACGTAAGCAAAATGCGTGCATTGAGACGGAGTGTATTGGCCAAGTATAGGGATGCCGACAGGGGGAAAAAAAAAACGAGTGTGCTTTAGACCACACGATTGAAGAATTTTTGGCGGGATTTTCTCGAGTGCAGTTCAGTGGCTGTTTTAATTATTCGTTTATTGATTCCTAGTGGATATTGTGATGTAAAATTGGTGTAGTTTTGTGTCTCAAGTGTCTACGCAACTGGACAATATATGGAATAATTGAAACAGGCGCGATCTCGGTAAAATGGAGCTGAGAATTTTATTGTAGTATCGACTACCGCAGTGAAGTTTGCCGAGAAGGCTGACTCGACACATTTGTTGCCAATTACTGCAAAAAACATTAGAATGTGTTACATCTGCATTCTAATAGAAAAAAAAAGTAAAAATATACTACTAAAGACGAGGCGGTATGGTTTATGACCTTAGCCTGCCCGAGAAAGGGCGAAGAAAAAAAAAAACACGATTGAAGTAAAATTTCTTTAGCTTCATCTCTTCCGTTCGCATCGTCCGATCACACTTTTCGTAACGCTCTGTCGTCACGCATTCACCAGCTTACTCCCCAAGTCAAGCGTGCGTAAAGAAGTTTTACTTCAAATATAAAAATTCTATTAGTAACCAAAAACGGGCGTTTCTGACACTTTTGCCTACTACTTTGGATGCGAAACATTTTGAGACCTGTTTTAACAACGTAAAAATGCTTTATCCTCTTTGTAACAAACGTGACGTTGGATTTCTTAATATTTATTTTCTGTGCTATGATGCGATTTTTTATTCAATGAGGGCGCCACTGGACCGTTAGTAGACCCTTAAAATAATATATTTTTTTATACAGGATGTAAAAAGACACATCACATATCCGTGAACTACGCATACTGTACATCTAACAAAGTAGATAGCTTTGCGCAAAAAAATATTGCTGGGAAACGACTTTTATTTTTAGGTACGAAAAAAAGCTATTTTTATTGCGCACAATGTAACGCGAACCCAGGGTCCCCGTTTGTTTAGAAAAAAGTTGAGTAATAAACTAATAACACTTAGAATTCATGTTCGTAAAAAAGTAAAAAAAAAATAATTGCAACTTTGACCTTCAATATCGCCAGAACCAGACAAAAATCGGCCAAGTGCGTGTCAGACTGCACATTAAGGATTCCGTACCAAATGTATTTTTGACCATTTGTATGGCTTTGGGTCAACAAGATGCTTATACTGTGAAAATTTGAAGATTGTCATAATTGGGGATTACATGAGTGATCAGGCAGGAGACCGTCTTCTACGGCGTTCCACAATGGAGTGTCTTGGATCCCTGCCTCTTACAGCTTTATATCAATGAGCTCTGCACAATGTCCCTCCTTTACACTCGCATTTTCACGTATGCAGACGACACCGCCATATTTGTCTGGGGGTCCAAACTGGCACACAGCTAAAGAGAGAGCAGAAGTCGCAATATCCAAGGTGAAAAATTGGCTGACTCACAAACTACTAACCCTAAACCTAACCAAAACGCAATATGTTCCCTTCTCCATCAACAAATCTAAGACTCCACCGCGAGGATTTTCCTTACAAGCACACACTTGCATCTCACAGGCTAACTGCAGCTGCCAAGAAATCCCTCGCGCGGAATGTGTGAAATATTTAGGAGTACACATGGATAGTGGCTTGAGGTGGGATAAACACATAAGTACAGTCAATTCCAGAGTAAGACGACTCATTCATGTATTTAAAACGCTTAGAGACACTGCAACTACGAAGCAACTTAAGACTTCTCTATTTGCCCCTATAATAATAATATTCCACAACTATCACACAACGCCATTTAGTCCCAAGCTAAGCAGAGCTTGTGTTATGGGTACTAGGCAACTGATAAACATACTTATATATTTCTAAATACATAAATATTGGAACGAAGTTCCTTATCGCGCGTTGTGAAAGGGGGCTAGACGGAAAAAATTCTTACGAAAAGTTGTCACGACACTAATGAGGCTGTCCATCCAAAAAGATTGTGTTGGAAAAACAATCTAATAAAAACTTCTTGTATTTTTGGTGGGTAGGTACAAAGTTTGCAAGCAGATCAAGCATTATCAAACATTGTTATAGTTGTTGTTATTGCTAAAGAGTTGAGTTGAGCTGAGCTAAGCTGAGCTGAGCTGAGCTGAGCTGAGCTGAGCTTAGCTGATCTGAGCTGAGCTAAGTTGAGCTGAGCTGAGCTGCGATGAGATGAGATGAGATGATGAAGTATAACTTCTTACGTGCGTGCGTGTGTGCGTAGTTAATAATAAAAAAAATATTATAAATTAAAAAAAATAAAATTATATTACAATTCCTTCACTAATTAATCGAAAGGAACTTCGTTCCATCCGGGTGTCCCTTGACACCTCTCAAGTTTTTTTTATAGATAAATTACACCCAGACACAGAACAAATGATCGTGCTCATTACACAAACATTTGTCCTGGGTGGGAATCGAACCCACCTATGTCAATCTATTGTACAATATTGCATCACTGTAAAGGGAGGGGCCGCAAAGACGCTTCTACTGAGCTTAGAAAGAGCACAAAAATCGGTGCTGAAAGTGATGGCAAGAAAACTCTACAGACATCCAACATCTCAGCTCTACTCTCTCTCAGAATTGACGGTCCTAACAGTTCGCCAACTCTTTGTGCTCAGAGCTATTCTCAGGTAACATCAAAGCGTACCATTACCCAACCCCAATAGACGCAGCATAATGCCTGTATGCCCTCATGTTCCATGCAGGACCTCCTTCGCAAGGAGACAATACAAGGTCATAAGTTATAAGCTATACAACACCTTAAACAAACATCTCAACATTACTTCTCTCGGTAAAGTTTCTAAATGGTTTCAACTATTAGACTATCAGAAGATAAGATGGAAGACCTACTGGCATACATTGCGTAACTTATATCATACAATGCTTTTAACAAACTCTCACATACACACACACACACACCATCACACAGATCACACACATCTGTCAAACTTAAATAAAATTAAAAATTAGATTAGATTATAGAAGAAGAATTACCGATGGTTATCCTAGGTTTATTGTAAGTCTACTGCAGCGACATTCAATTCAAACCAATGTATTCGTATTTTCTTATGTGATACTTCCTGTGGATGAACACTACATAACAACACGTTTCCCATAATACAAGCTCATGCTTAGCTTGAGAAACAGTGGCAGTACCTTTTGTGCAAAACATTATTACGATGCATATATTAGATTACTCTAAGATAAGATAATGTATTAATTAGCGAAAATAAAGATTTTTATTTTTCTGCTCCAATCGTTTGGCTGTAAAACCTCTGTGACGCTGACGACGGACAGACAGACAAATGGACAGACGGACCCTTCTGATACGGAACCCTAAAAATGATCCAAATAAAGATGTGGCTTTTGGCTTCGGACACTGTCTTTTTACTAACGTCCAACCGAAACTGGTTTTCCGGCCGAAACCGAAACCGAATATTCGGCCGTGGCTCCAGCTTCGGCCGAAACCGAAACCGAAACTCACGTGGTCAAGTATAAAATTCATTAAAATACTGAAATTTGGTGCATTTTACCCATTATTCTGCATTAATTAGGACATGAAATGGAAACACAGTATATATTTCTTTTTTTTTGCGCACGACAATTCCCGAACAGGGCCGCCAGCGTCCGCCAAAGCGTTGCCGCGAGAAACGAAGTTAGGCAAGAGTGTATGACAACTTCCGAAATCAGTTACGGTTTCGGCAAGTTTCGGCCAATATTGGCCGAAACCGAAACTGCCGCCGAAACTTGATTTTTGCCCGAAACTCGGCCGAAACCGAAACCGAACTTTCGGTCGGACACTACTTTTTACATCTATATATAATCTTAAAATTTCTGAAGTCGGTGTTTCTAGTTTCGTTTCTTCGTTATTTGGCACAGACTGCCGAAAATAAGGTTATTTTTCATTTTTTTTTGGAAGTCGGTTGTATTTTTTGTAAAAAAGTTTTTTATTTTTCACTTTTTAGTTGTGGTTTCCCATTAAATTGTGTTAGCAATACATAGACATACGATCGCAGGAAACTCGGTTAATTTGTTGTCATTTTTTTGAGAGTTCTGTTGTCTGTCTCCGAAAGTCATCATCAGATCTATATGAAATTTAAATGGGACCATTTCGGAATAAACCCCTTACGAACAAAAAAAGAATTTTCTTGGAAGAAACCGGTTGTATTATTTTGGAAAAAAAGTTTTTTCTTAAATATTTTCAAAACTATTAATTTTAAGATTATTAAAAAAAATTGAGACCCTAACAATAAGCCTTTCATTTACGAAGAACCGGCACAGTTAGGCCTCATTTACGGAGACGCGGGGCGTCGCGCGTTGCGTTGAGCGGCGCGGCCCGCACTGAATTCAAATATATGGCGTTGTATGAGTGCGTTTACGGAGAAGCGATTTTAGACGCGTTTGTTTGAATTAGGGCGTTTTTTGCGGCCGAGCCCGTGGATGGCACCGACGCGTCCCACGCGGCGTTTATCGCGGCGGCGCACGCAGCGGCAATTCTCGATGAAGCTATGTCCGAGGCGGAATCTTCTGTCAGTCTTATTTAGAAATCGCGCAACACAGACGTAGTCACCGTCGCAATGGAGTATGATATGATCGACTTTTTTTTAGAAGAAAATTCAATGTTAAAAAGTGAATTATTTAATATAAGAAGCCGCCGCGATGCCCGCCGCGTGCTTCGCTACACGCTAGAGGATTCGTCGCGGGCGCCGCGGCGGGCACCGCCACGCTTCCCGTCTCGCTTCTTTATGAACATGGTCGTATGTTGCTATAAGTTTGTGTTTACGCGTGCGATGATGCGTGCCGCTTCACGCGCCGCCCCACCGTAAACAGAAAAATCGTCCGACGCGCCGCGAGACGAAACGCCACACGCGACGCGAGACGCCCCGCGTCTCCGTAAATGAGGCCTTAAGGTGGAAGCTCCATGGTAGCACGCGAAATTCAAATTTTCTTACGTTTTTTGCAATTTGCAGGTCAGTGTGTCATGTGTAAAAATATTTGTATTGTGGCGAGAAAATAAACTATTTACTTACTTACTTAGTGTCAGGTTGTATCTTGATCAAAATTTGATTCGCGGCCGTAGCAAGTATGTATTTATAGAATTATAATCATTAAAATCATAAATAAAACTCTCTAAGTTAGAATTGATTCCAAATGTAAGTATTTTATGAAATCATGACATTTGGCATCAATTCTAACTGAGAGAGATGTTTAAGGCGCAGTTTGACTTTGAATAATTTTTATTTAAGATCGCGACCCTAAATAACCGCCTTAAATTGTCTATCAGCCATTACATAAGACACGCCCAATGTTTTTGTATAAAGTGGAACGTGTCGAACGATAATAAAAGAGGAATTTTAATTTCAGTTGACTTATGACCTCCACACCCGAATCGTCAATACACATTCTACAATTTAAAGACAATTAAATTACAAGCCATTCTGATGTTTTGTCACGTAGTTTTGAAGTTCTATGAAGAATAAGGGCATTCATCATCTTCCTACCCTTATCCCATGTTACTTGTGGTCGGCGCAACACGTTTTTGTCATCCATTCAGTCCTGTCAGCCGTCACGCTATCACTAACTCCCTTTTCTTCCATATCACTCCTCACACAATACATCCATCTTTTTTTTTTGCCTCCCTCTCCCTCTCCATCCATTCACATTTATATTCATAACTCTACGAATATGGGCATTATTTAAAAAAATAACAATGTGGTTAGTAAACCTGATAAGCGGGTTCTTATTTCAATATTTTTAGTAACCATTTTACGGCACTAATGTTTAGTCATACAAATCATTTAAAAATTGTTACGTGCCGCAAAACACACAAAAAATACCTTTTTAAAAGTTAAAATAAATTTACCAATTATTTTTTAAAAGATACTCTTTATTTGCCTTCTCTGAAATCAGATATACCTACACTATATCATATTAAAAAAAAGTTGGCAACCCTAGTGTCAGTACCTATGGAATGGATGGTATTGGTCACCCATCCACGGACCAATCTCGGCAAGCGTAGCTTACCCTTGGAGATGGATCAAAGCCTTTAGACAAAATACTTTTCTGTTAACGTTAACGCTTCGTGCAAAATGTATGGCAACGACATTACTGGGCTTGAGTCACGTGACAGTTTTCTCCGCAGGTAATGTCCTTGCCATACATTTTGCACGAAGCGTTAGCGTTAGCGCTATTATATAAGTTATTTGGCTAAGGGGGCAGAGCGGCTGTTATTACTTAATACTTAATACTTACGAGCTGCTCTGTATACATACGAGATATGCTGTGATAAAATATATCTACTTATTCTATTTATCAATCTATTATCCCATTGGGCTAACAAGATCTATCAACGCGAGAGACAATAATAAAATTATTGAGTCTATGATTGTGACGCATCATTACGTCTCACGATCAGATATACATCTGTAAAGCGGCAGGTTTGTAAAATACATAGGCTCCATGTATACTGGTATTCAACTGCATCCGGTTAGATTGGAAGACAACACAAAATAGTTGGTTTAACGAAAGTTTATTATTACTCACCTTTCAATTTAAAAACAAAATTACCGAAATTGACCTGTGATCTTGCCTACTTCTACTTATGCTCTCATATTTATATATTATTTAAATTTTTACTATTTCATTTCTTATTATTTCAATTGTATTACTATTTTTTTTCATTATTTCAATTTTACTGTATCATTTTTTATTATTTCAATTTTTATTATTTGATATTTGCTGTTATGACATTTTTAATTCATCAACAATGGAATTGAATGATAATGCTGCGGATTCTGTTTTGCACGAACTAAACTTAATTTAGGCTATTACTATCTTTTTCTCTCTAATAAAACAAGAAAGAGACGGACGTAAATTAGAGCTGTCAAATTTAGTTGAACCAATGTTACCATACAAATTTAGGGTACACGTAAAAACATGTCGACTCACGGTAAAGTACAAGGCGTAAACTAATTTGACATCTCTAACTTAGTTCATAGCTATAGCCGTCCTTTTCTCGCACTGCCTTTTAGTAAAAGATAGCAATTCTCTAATTAACCGACTTTCGAAAAAGGAGGAGGTTCTATGTCCGCGCATTTCTCCGTCAGTTGTGGACCGATTTTCAAAATTATTTTTTTATCCGAAAGAATATACTCCCGAGGTGGTCCCATATAAATTTTATCGAAATTGCTTTAGCGCTTTTTGAGAAACTGAACAAAAACGAAAAATACGCATATCTTGATGACGTTTTTGTGTTCTCCTAATGTTTAAATTCCACGTTCCATGTTATTGGGGTTTTTAGTTCTGGGGTATAACAAATAAAAAGCTAAAAATAACAAATTAAAGTTATTTTTAAATTTTTAGTGTATTTTTTTTTTGGAAGTCGGTTGTTTTTTTTGTAAAAAAGTTTTTTTAGTTTAGTTATTGAACAAGAGAATCCGCACCAATGTTTAATGAATTAGTAACTAATGATTATGTTTCAATTTAGAAATAATGTAACTTTAATTTAATTCTAGTTGACACTTAAATTCTTTTTCAAAATTAGATATCTGTCTAGCCTGTAAGTGATGTGCATGCCTATGACTTGTTTACACAGGATCCTTTTTTTAGGGTTCCGAACATTCGAATGTAAAAACGGAACCCTTAAGGATCACTCGTGCGTCTATCTGTCTGTCCGTCCGTCTGTCACAGCCAGTTTACTCCGAATCTACTCGACTGATTGAGTTGTTTGGTACACACATCTATAGAATATCTATTCTGTGACCCAAACACGAACGTGTAACGTAAATGAATTTGGAATATGCGGGTCACTTTGGAGGTGCTTATTGTAAGGATTTCAAATATATTTTTTTCATAATTACAAATGTATAGTTTTTAAAGTTATTTGAGAAAATAGATGAAAAATGACCATTCCGTCAAATGACAGTCCCCTCCCTTTTTTTAAATCACTAGGCTCAACATGTTGAAAAAAATACATAATGTAGTTCTTTACGTATACAGGGTGTAACGGAAAGGTGTGGTCATATTTTAAGAACTGCATCTGCCCATCGATATGAACCATTTTATTCAAGAAAAAGTGAGAAAATTCTCAAAAAAATATTTTACCCCCCCTTACAAATATTGATCAGCTGATGATCACTTTGTATGCAAAGTCCAATTTTTATTTTGGGATTTTTTTTTCTTAGAGAAATTTGTTCATTCCCATGGGCAGAACCGGTTCTTAAAATATAACCACACCTTTCCGTTACACCCTGTAGATTACAGGCAAACCTATAAGAAGTATTTATTTATTTATTATATTCTTTATTGTACACCATGCATGATACATAACTAAAGAAACTTAAAACTAAAGTAAATACAATGGGTGGTCTTATCGCTTTCCGCGATCTCTTCCAGGCAACCTAGAATGGAGAGTAATTGCCTGGACAAGATATGGGGCTGTCATTGATGTGACAATACCAATATTCAATACAATACAACACAAGAATTACCTATATGTAGTTTAAACCTGAAAAAATATGATTTGTTCGGAACCCTTTGCGCGCGAGTACGACTCGCTCTTGGCCGGTTTTTTGCAAACAAGTCGTTGGTGTGCCTATACAAATAAATAAAAAAATCTAATAAAAAATCTAATCTAAACTTGTCAACTAATTTTCTTTTTATCTCCCTTTCGATACGCGATAAAGTGACAAAAGGATTGCCACTATAAGATGGAAGCTCCAGGGTAGCCCGCAAAATTCAAATTTTCTTACGTTTTTTGCAATTTGCAGGTCAGAGTCAGGTTGTATCTTGGTCAAAATTTGATTCGCGGCCGTAGCAAGTATGTATTTATAGAATTATAATCATTAAAATCATCAATATAAATCTCTCAGTTAGAAATTGATTCCAAATGTAAGTATTTCATGAAATCATGACATTTGGCATCAATTCTAACTGAGAGAATTGTATTGATGATTTAAATTATTATAATTCTATAAATACATACCTGCTATGGCCGCGATTCAAATGTTGACCAAGATACAACCTGACACTAACCTGTAAATTGCAAAAAACGTAAGAAAATTTGAATTTCGCGGGCTACCCTGGAGCATACACCTTAACATGGGACCAAAACTAGCGCCATGTCGGTAAACCATGCACTCCTGCCTACCTCTCCAGAAAATACACGCGTGATGTTCTGTTACGAAATATTTTATTTACAATACATTTCTTCATCACTTTATTTTTTAAATACACACCAACAGTTCAAGGTAACGCTGAGATAAACATTTACACAAATATTTTGATAAGAATGAATGACATTACTTATCAATAGTGATAAGAGAGATTGAGGTACCTGTCACGAAGACGGTATGCTCGAAATGTTCATAACTGTCTTAGGCTTTCTAGAAACACTGTCAAAAAAACTAGCCAAGAGCGAGTCGGCCTCGCAAAGGGTTCCGAACAAAAATATATATCTTCAGGTTTTTTTTTAAACTACCTTCTCCTTATAGGTTTTCCTGTAATTAATAAGTAAAAACTACTTTCTGTATTTTTTTCAAAATATTAGGCCCAGTAAGGGGGCAGAACGGTAATTTTTCATCTATTTCTTAAATAACTTTAAAATTATATATTTTAAAATAATGAAAAAAAATATTCGAGATCCTCACAATGTGCACTTTCATTTGATATGTCCGCACGGCACAGTTTGAAAAACTTTGATTTTTAATTTTCCGATTTTCACCCCAAAAGTGACCCTCATATTCCAAAGGGGGGAGGGGGTAATGGTAATTTTTTTATTTACTTATTATGTTTTAAAATGATGAAAAAATACATTCGAAACCCTCACAATGTGCCCTTTCATTTGATATGACGCACGGCGAAGTTTTAAAAACTTTGTTCTTTAACTTTCCGTTTTCATTTTTAAATAATTAGGCACCCCAAAAGTGACCCCCGTGTTCAAAATTAATTTAATTAAGGTACACGTTCGTGTTTAGGTCACTGATATTCATGTGTGTACCAAATTTCAACTCTATCGGTCCAGCAGATTCGGAGCAATTTGGCTGTGACAGACGGACAGACAGATAGACACACGAGTGATCCTATAAGGGTTCCGATTTTTCATTCGGATTTTAGAAAACCTAAAAACTGTAAAAAGAAAGATTTTTTGGTTAAAATCTAGTATCATTTGGCCAGAGGGGAGTGGAGAGGGAAGGAGAGGGAGGGGGAGTGCTTGCACTCACCTGGCACCGTTCCCATAAAAAGGTAATGTACCAGTCTTGAAAAAAACAATTAATTGTAATCTAATCTCAAAACAGCTTAAGGCGCGGTATTACCTAAATTGTCAAAAAAAAATTGGTTTCTTGGATAGTCGAGTATGACGTAATGAAATGAAAGTAACCATAGCAAAAAATACAGTGGACAGAGAAGGGTTCAAGAAAATTTTTAACCGAATAGAATAGTAAAAAGTAGTTTGATATTCCCAATAAAAAATTTGAAAATTGCTCCACAAAAATAAACTTTGGCGTCGAACATCTCTGTATTTTCAGTGATAACAACACTTTTTTTTTAAGAATTGAATAGAATTAGCATTTTATTAAAACTTTGACCGGAGAATTATGAAATTAATTGTGTATATTCTGGATAATATAAAGAAAACCTGTAAAATAAATGCCTATTCGCATCGTCAACACAACTACACACACCGGCACAATTAGGGGAACACAAAAAAAAAGGTATTTCTTTTTTTAACTCGTGGGTAATTCGTCAAGTGGTTGATATATTTACGGTATTACCCTCGTATAACATAACATTTTGAGACATTTTGACATTTTTCAATAATGTAACAGAAATTATACCCTTATAAGTGTTTATTGACAGTCAGCGCTTTTAAGTGCTTTAGATAAGAATTTTGTTTATGCAGTCAATAGTGGCCCTAGCTTGTTTTGTTGTTGTTGTTTGAAGAGTTAACATTGTATTGCATACAAAATGTGTGATTTACCGACAACTGAAGTCGCCAGAGCTGTGACAATGATCGAGGAAGGTCACACATACCGTTCAGTGAGTCGAACGTTGGGTGTATCAGTATCTGTGATCCACCGTTGTGTGAAACGATACAGACAGACAGGATCTTACGTGCGGAGGCGGGGACAAGGCAGAAATCGTGCAACCAGTGCCATAGACGAACGTTTTATAAGGGTGCAAACGTTGAGAAACCGTCGTCAAACAGCTGTCCAGACCCGAAATCTCTTGGAAGAAGTGCGTAACGTGCGTGTAAGTGAACGAACAGTAAGAAGAAGGTTAAACGAAGTTGGTTTAAAGTCATACGTACCGGCTAAAGCGCCTAAACTTGAGGTAAGTCATCGAGTTGCAAGATTAGCGTTCGCTCGTCAGCACCAAGATTGGTCCGATGAATGGGATCGTGTTTTATTCTCTGACGAAAGCCGATTCTGTGTAAATTTCATCGACGGGAGGGAAAGGATGTGGAGGTATCGAGGAGAACGGTACCAATAAGCCAATTTTACCGAAACGGTGTCATATGGTGGAGGGTCCGTTATGGTGTGGGGTGGCATAACTTTAACAGCACGCACCGCTTTGGTCATCATTGATGGCGGTTCTCTGACTGCACACAGATACATAACCGAGATCTTGGAACCCCATGTAATGCCTTTTGCCCCATTTATAGGACCAGATTTTGTGTTTATGCACGATAACGCACGGCCGCACACTGCTCGCGTGGTTCGCGATTACCTCAATGAAATCGAAATTACTCAAATGGACTGGCCAGCACGGTCCCCAGACATGAATCCGATAGAGCATGTCTGGGACATCATTGGACGGAAAGTGCGGGAGAGGATTCCACCTCCTAGAAATGTTGAGGAGTTAAAATTGGCGCTGATTGAAGAGTGGGCCAATTTGCCCCAGGAAATGATTGAAAGTGTCATTAAAAGCATGGGCAGACGTATTCAAGCCCTAATTAGAGCTCGTGGAGGCAATACAAGATATTAATTATGTTCTTTATTAACCTTTTCAAAGATAATTTAATTTTAAGAATTGTTTTATAAATTCATAATGTCTCAAATTTCTTTGTTTTCTGTAATTATCTGTAAATAAATTATGTTCAACCCTAGTTTCTGTTGTGTCATATTTATATTGAATAACCATACCCAAATGAAGCGAAAAACCTGCATAAAAAGCAAATAATTTTAAAAAAAACTGTCTTTTTTTTGTGTTCCCCTAATTGTGCCGGTGTGTGTATTATGTTCAATTCTCAACCTTATTTGAAGCTACGAGTATCTCAAATCGTAGTCAGTAGGCGTAATCGGAGCACAGGTGCGCGGGGCTCGATGGTTTAAAAAAAAATCGACGTCAAACCGAGTCGACGTGCTCCCAGTCCCAGTGCATCCTGACATTGACTTTTGTACACATACGATCAGTGGGCGTCACAGAGAACTCACTCACGTAACTCGAAGAAAAACAGAATGAACGAAAACGAATGACAGACAAACGTATGACGCAAATGGCATAGTTTTAGGGTTCCGAAAGTCCGAACTAAAAACGGAACCCTTATTATACTATACTAGCTGTGCCTGCGGTTTCACCCACGTTTATGGTTACTGTGTCGT
Source organism: Polia nebulosa (assembly GCA_951329385.1). Taxonomy (NCBI): domain Eukaryota; kingdom Metazoa; phylum Arthropoda; class Insecta; order Lepidoptera; family Noctuidae; genus Polia; species Polia nebulosa. The sequence goes on from OX589608.1 coordinate 24,335,862, forward strand.
AGCGTGATGTTATAAAGTCTATAACCTTCCTCAATAAATAGGCTATACAGTGCAAAATGGTACCTCGCAGCTCAACTGGCGGCGGCCGGCCAGCGCATGCGCACCGGACGTCCCTCATGATCGGCCGACTTGAACATCATTAATGTGCGCGTGGTACTTGATTAAAACTATGATATCTCCTAAGATATTCGTTGAAATCAAATGATGTCAAGGGTAATTTTGTTTAAAATTAAATACTTATGATGAGTAACGTATTTATTTGGATAAGGATTAATATCATGATTATAAAAACAATTTCGCAAATAACGCATTATGATTACCATAAAAAAGATTATAGTGAGCTAACTTTAGAAGATAGACATAATTATGCTGTCGAGGATTTTATTACATTTATTATTTGTTGTTATAGCGGCAACAGAAATACACATTCTGTGAAAACTTCAACTGTCTACCTATTGTGGCGTTGTACCCTGGTTCAGGCCATGGTACGGAGCGAGAGGGAATATCTCCGGCCACCGTAGACCCAGGCCTGCGGACGGCGAGCAGTGGGTAGCTCGCCGTCCGATCAGCACCAGGCCCGTGAGTCGACGGCGCGTAGTGTTCCACGCGCGCCTCAAAGGGATTAGTGTCAGCCACCACCGACGGGGTCTATCGTGGCCGGTGCCTGCATGCCTAGGGGTAGCGGATAAATTCTGAAAATGAGTTACCGCACCCCTGGGCACTCAGGCAGGGAAGGAACAGGGGTGGGTTTTAGTCAGCAAGAGTCTAGCACGCCCTCCCGCTCCACCCAGAGCGGGAGAAGTCATTGGATGATTTCCCAACCCACAAAAAAAAAAAAAAAACTGTCTACCTATTTATTACGGATCATACTAGAGACTAGATACTAGTAATAATAATTACTTAATCCATCAAAATAAAATAAAAAATAAAATTATATTAAGACAAATAAAAGGGACCTTGTGGAAGCACGGGAGAAAAATTCCTGGAAGGACTTGGGGGCTTGGGGGAAGCCTTGGCCCAGCAGTGGAACAGGGTAGGCTAGTAAAAAAAAAGAAGCTTACCATATTTGTCTCCCAGTCCAGTGACGTCATAATACTTGTATTCCTTCCCATCAATGTTGATAGATTTCAGGAGGTGGCTGTATGGGTTGTTGGTGGCTGAAACAAATAATAATATATTATGTTAATAACATTATTCTAAATTCAAATTCTCCGTTTTTAACCGACTTCCAAAAAGAGGAGGTTCTCAATTCGTCTGTATGTTTTTTTTTGTATGTTACCCGATTTCTCCGTCAGTTGTGTTTTTTCATCTGAAAGAATGTACTCCCGAGGTGGTCCCATATAAATTTTATCGAAATTGCTTCAGCGCTTTTTGAGAAACTGAACAAAAACGGAAAATACGTGTACCTCGATGACGTTTTGGTGTTCTCAAAAACTTTAATTTCGGAAATCGGTGTCAAATAACGAAGAAGTAAAAATACAAACACCAAAAGATCGAGGAAGTCGGTTGTTTTTTTTGTAAAAAAGTTTTTTATTTTGTCCCGTCATCATCGGGAGGTGTGTCTTCACATAAGTGTGTGTAAACTAACACTTACATCATAATGACTGAGGTAAACATAACTTTACTGAGTTCAAAAGTCCATTTATAAGTAGTTTATTTACATAATTATACAGACACAAGGCTATTAGACAAGTTTTTAAGTCAAAAAACCAGCCAAGTGTGTGTCGAACTTCACACATTTAGGGTTCCTTACTATTTTTTTTTACTCTTGATAGGCACGCGTTTGACCACTATCTCACCTGATGGTAAGCGATGATATGGTCGAAGATGGAGCATGCTTGCCTAGAAATAACCTATTCACTCTTGACTTATAAGACTCCCAGGTTGTAGCTATCAGGAAACACAGACTCCGGTAGGGAATTCCACTCCCTAGCTGTACGCACAATGAATGTTTTCTCAAAACGCTTTGTGCGTATGGATGGGATGTCTATATGAGGGAAATCAATATTTTGGTATTTGTTAGTAAAATATACGTAATAAAAAACATTATCACCAAGTTAGCATAGGTCAAGTGACCTATGCTAACTTGAAATTTGGTAACACAAAAAAAAAAAAAAAATCTTCAGAACAAAATTTCGTGACAGACGGCGGATAGAAGGACAGACGGACACGTGAGTGAGTAGTACAGTACACTGTGTTTACTTTAAAGTCCTAATAACTATTTTTGTGTGACCGACTGAAACGTGAGTTAAAAAAAAAATATTATTCGCAGCCATAGCAACGACGTATTTAAAGAATTGTAATCATTAAAATCATCAATACAACTCTCTCAGTTAGAATTGATGTCAAATGTCATGATTTCATGAAATACTTACATTTTATGTTACATTCGACTTACATTCGACTGGCCTGTTGGTCTAGTGGTTAGTGACCCTGACTGTTATGCCGGAGGTCGTGGGTTCGATTCCCACCCAGGACAAATGTTTGTGTGATGAGCACGATCATTTGTTCTGTGTCTGGGTGTAATTTATCTATAATATGTATGTACTCGTATTTAGAAATATATAAGTTTGTTTATCAGTTGTCTAGTACCCATAACACAAGCTCTGCTTAGCTTGGGACTAGATGGCGTTGTGTGATAGTTGTGGAATATTATTATTATTATTATTAATTAGTGAAGGAATTGTAATATAATTTAAAAAAAAAAAAAAAAAAAAAAAATTTGACATCTATTCTAACTGAAACAGTTGTATTGATGATTTTAATGATTATAATTCTATAAATACATACTTGCTACGGCCGCGAATCAAATTTTGACCAAGGTACAACCTGACACTGACCAATTGCAAAAACGTAAGAAAATTTGAATTTCGCGAGCTACCCTGGCGCTTCCACCTTAAGGGGTGTCTTCATATGCAAACTAACAGCTATGTCATGAATTCAGTAAGCAGAACTTCACTGAACTTGACTTCAATGTATGAACTGAACTAGTTCATACATTGAAGTCCAGCCCATGTTGTGCATGTGCCTTTGTAGATATGTTGAGGAACAATTACAATAGACTGAACTGTACACTGACTTCATTTGTGTATGACTAGTGACTAATTGTGGCTAAAGTAATAACAGCCACACGGGTCGATCCATCAGGTTAAGCTATGCTTGCCAAGTTTGGTCCATGGATGGGTGACCATCTTTACATACTGAGACTCCTCCGTGCCTCGGAAAGAACGTTAAGTGTAGATCTTTTACAGTCGTTACGGGTCGTCAGAAGCCCGAAAGTCTGACAACCAGTCTTACCAAGGGGTATCGTATTACCCAGTAACTGGGTTGTGGAGGTTGGATAGGCAGTCACTCCATATAAAATACAGATATTCAGCTGCCTCCGGTTAGACCGGAAGCCGACACCAAGAAAGTTGGGAGGTCACTAAATCTGCCTAGCCCTAGGCAGATATATTTAGACTACAAGTATTGCTAGAGATCACCTGTTACAATAATTTACAAAGTAAGAGTACCTATGTCATCAGAAAACTGCAAACATTGTAAGATAGTAATAAATCTTGCGTAAGCATCAACTCTCATTACATTATGAAAAGATCATTTCAAATACAGTAAGTCTAATCCAAAGTGGAATGCCAGAAATAATGCCTGAAACGGACAGAAACTACTAATAGTCCTTAATTCTATTAAGAATAAAATAGTTATAATGATATAACTCTTAAGTTTGTTTAACTAGGGTAAAAATATAACAATCACTAAATATATTTAATTCGATATACGCTTATATTTCTATGGAGGTCGTGTTTATTTGACATGAGCAGTAATGTCAAACTGTCACTAAAGCAAAGGAAAGGTGTTTCGTACAGGCTAGATACGTTTTCTACTTAAAAAATAATTGATTTGAATTAATATCGACAAGCATGTATTATTCTAATTAGACATACGGTACATATAGATTGTATAATACTAAATTAATGATAACTGTGCACTAAATATATAAAATAGTTTCATAAGGATTATTTGATGATTCCTCTTTGGCTGAAATATTTAACTTGATATCCGCTTATATTTTTACGGAAGTCGTGTTTATTTGACATCAGTATCAAATAAACACGACTTCCGTAAAAATATAAGCGGATATCAAGTTAAATATTTTTAGTGATCGTTATATTTTACCCTAATAAACTCAAGAATAATTTCACTATACATGTTTTATTCTAAATAGAATTAAGGGCTATTAATAGTTTCTGTCCATTCTAGGCATTTTTTTGTATGGCAGATGTCCCCATCTGCCATATTCTGCTTTGATAATTCATAAATTATCTGAAGCAATATCTATAGTGCTACATACAAACTAAACGCACAAATCCTGCATCACGCAAGCAGAGTTCTCTGTGCGATTTGAACATATACAACTGCCTGACAACATCCATTGGGAGTTGTCCACGCCAGACACAACATCCGTCTGATCGGAGGATCCTATCTTTTCAATGGAGGTTTGCGGGACTACACACTCTGTTCTGCATACCTTTAAACATCCAATGAAAAATGAAAATGATTTTATTTTTGTAGATTGTGTAGGTTTTAACAACGCTTTTACACGTCAACATTTTTTTTTTTTTTAGCTAGATGACTACCCTGAGAAGAAACACCGAAACAAACTCAGAGGTCAAAGTTTTTTTTAAAGTGTTCAAATCCATACAATATGTACTGGTTAAATCATATGAGGAACATGTATGACCGTTTATGTCTGGGATGAGCTTTTTGAAGAAAGCAACACACAAATTCGAGTGAACGTTTCCAGACAGTGCAAGCATTTGTCAGTCATCGTGAAGTGCAACTCAGAACTTTGAGGAGCTGAACGAACAGAGAACAATACCAAAGTAAGGACATTTGAGTAGTCCGCAAAAATACTCAAACTGCCAGACAACCATAGAATCTACATGAATATAACGACATACATAGTTCTCGCATTCACATTATTCTATAAGAGCAATGCTTAGTGAACATAAAAGTATACAATTTTGTGGGATTTTTCATAAACTAACAGTTTTTTTTGCAATATTCCGATAACACCTTTATTGAAATGAACTAATGTTTATAAGATTCTTATAGGAAATTTAAAGAAAAAATATTGATAAAGTAGGTATTAAAATTTTCAAGTACACAAGTGACCAAGCAGTTTTTGACAATTACCATGTGAAATAAAAGGTAATCTAAATATTTGTTTATTCATTATGATTAGATTCAATTCGTGACATTGACCACAAATTTATCAAGTTGCACCTGGAATAACCTAAAAACTTACGTTGTGAACATGGTTTTTTACGGTAATGACGATAGGTACTAGTACTTTCGATAGATATTAGTAATTTCGTCAATACTAGTTCTGTTATGTCGTAAGTTGATCCGATAAATGGTTATTTCGATAATTACATTCAACCGGTTTCAAAATAGTATTCGTTTACATTTACAACTTTTACAACATAGCTAAGTTCATTAAATAAACAAAGTAGCAATAAAACTCTTATCGAGTACTTTTAAAGTACTTTTTAGGTATAATTAAAGTTACTGAGAAATTCTGAAGTAGTTTTCTTATTGAAAAATATTAAATTTCGCTTACCTGTCATGTTAGTTAATAACTTTTTTACGCACTAATCGAAGGCAAGGCACAGACACACTCCCGAAACCCGATTATGGAAAGGGAAAACGCACGAGAAATTATCGTCACGAATTAAATCAACGAAATACCTAGGTACACGTTCATTTCAGTGAGATTTTGACACTGACATAATAAATGTCGCGGGTCCGCGCGCCTCCGCGGGTCGCTTTTTTTTTTTTTTTTTTTTTTTTTCTTTTTTTTTTCCTTTTAGAACAGACTAAGGTCTAAGACCATACTGCTTCTCCCATTAGAATGCAGATGTAACACATTCTAATATTTATGCAGTATTTGGCAACAAATATGTCAAGTCAGCCTTCTCGCTAACTTCGCTGAGGTAGTCAATACTACAATAAAATTCTCAGCTCCATTTTACTGAGATCGCGCCTGTTTCAATGATTCCACATATTGTCCATTTGCGTTGACACTTGAGACACAAAACTACACCAATTTTACATCACAATATTCACTAGGAATCAATAAACGAATAATTAAAACAGCCACTGAACTCTGATAAAATCCCGCCAAAAACTCTCCCGCGGGTCGCCTCGCCGTCCCTTTATTTTTTTTTTGGTTAATGCTTTATTTTTTTCCACTAAAATGCAGATGTAACACATTCTACAGTTTTTATATTATTTGGCGGAAAATGTATCGAGTCAGTCATCCCGGCAAGTTTCACTGAGTCAATACTACAATAGCGTCTGTTTCAATGATTCCTCATATTGTCCAGTTGCGTAGACACTTGAGAAACAAAACTACACCAATTTTACATCACGATATCCACCAGTAATCAATTTTTGAATAATAAAAACAGCCACTGAACTTCACTCGAAGAAATCCCGCCAATAACCCCTTCTCGCTGTAACGTATCCTTAACCACAAAACATTGTACATAATTATACTCAAAACGGAGTCCTGTGCATAGACTACAATATGGCCCTGTGTTATGCCGTCGGCCGTCGCCTCAATGTACTCTGTGCGTCGCCTCCAAAGAATACATATTAAACTATGTAGGGTAGTCGCCTCGCCTCGCCGGGTTGCGTGATGTCACAATTGTGATACCAGAAAATATAACCAAACTAAACTACTGAAGTTAAAATCCTCCTGACTGAGGCCGATTTCACCAATTCTAAATGCCCAGTTAAACGCGTCTAAGCGAGCTTTAACGCTCGCTGTCTACTCGCTCGCTGTGTACTATCATAGAGCTGAAGAGTTTGTTTGTTTGCTAATCTCAGGAACTACTGGATCAAATTGAAAAATTATTTTTGAGTTGAATAGTTCATTTATCGAGGAAGGCTATAGGGTATATAACATCCCCCTGCGACGAACAGGAGCAGAGATGAAAAATGTGACAAACTGGGGAAAAAAATCCTTTTCAGAAAGTTCTCAAATAGACTTTTTTTCCAGTTGCATGCGCTGCGTAAACGGTTTAAGTTACGAAAAATTATGTATGATGGAATTGTTCTCCTTTTTTAAAAAAAAAGTCCGCGACAGCCTAAGTCTATCTTTTATGGTTTTAACACAATTTAATCTTTTTTATGGTTTTTATTTTTTACGCTCAGCCAAGAAAAACTTAGTTTTAAAGCGAATGGTGAAATCGGCCCTGAATGTCGGACAATCTAGGATTAGACAAGTACGCAGGAGATATTATTTATAATAGTGTACAAGTGTGTGTGCATTATTATGTAACACAGGTGCACTCTTTGTTCCTTCACTCTCATAAATCGATGGGATCACAATCTGACACGACCGGGGAGAGATCAGCCGGTCGATTCTGTTCACAGCTCAACGTGAAAACTTAGGTGGAGTGAGCGTGAAGTGAACTGTCATTCCACCTTGATTGTATGGCTTGACAGCCCACTTCACGGTCACTTCACCTAAGTTTTCACGGTGAGATTTTACAGAATAGCTCTACAGGATGCTTGCAGAGGCACAGGGATGTCACACCACCAATTTCTTTACTCCGTGCTGCTACAGAGTAATTTCTAATGAATGAGCCCAATAGCACTTTTCGGCCGACCTGTGGAATCGATCTAGACTCGACCTCATGCTCAGCAGTCGCACTTCCAACTACGAGACCAACGAGGCTGTTAAAGCACGATTCAATCAAACGTAATAGAAAGCGTGCAGGAACTACAGTTGGCGCCACATAAATGTCAATGTCAAGTATTTGTACAGTACAAGTTGCGGATTTCACTCAATAGATGGCGGATTACGTTATGCGTGCTGCATGTGTGCATAATGCGTGTGTGTATACATATATGACACGGAAATGTCAATGACAAGTTTTTAAAGGGTAAAAGTTTCAAATTTACTCCACTAGATGGCACAGACTATGCCGTGCACGTTCCGTATAGAGGCCTGAAATGCGAGGTAAGTCATTGTACGGTACCAAAATGTGACAGAAGGGTGATGGGTGAGGTACCATTTTTTTTTTGGTGGTTGGAAATCATCCAATGACATCTCCCGCTCCAGGACCGAGTGGGAGGGCGTGTCAAACTCTTACTGACTAAAACCCACCCCTGTTCCTTCCTTGCCTGAGTGCCCAGGGGTTATGCGGACGGCGAGTAATGGGTAGCTCGCCGTCCAATCAGCACCAGGCCCGAGAGTCGACGGCGCGTAGTGTTCCACGGGCGCCTCAAAGAGTTGTCAGCATACATGAGGGGGCCGTCATGGCCGATGCCTGCATGCCTAGGGGTTGAGCATAAATTCGGAAGAGTTACCTCGCCACAACACAACACAGGGGTGGGTTTTAGTCAGTAAGAGTCTGACGCGAAGACCGTGAGAAGTCATTGGATGATTTCCCAGCCCCTAAAAAAAAAAAAGGGTGTTACCCCTGGCTACCCCTGGGCATGCAGGCACCGGCCATGATGGGCCCCGTCAGTGGTGGCTGACAATCAATTCTTTAAGCGGCGAACGCAAACTTACTTTTTACACATTCACACTTTCAGGGTTTCCAACTTTTTGTACGAGAAATAAAGTACTTTAAATCTTTTGACAGTATGGTTGGGAACCCTAGGATGCATGCCGCCATTATTTCAACGTCCCCATGTTCGTGTGTGATCATCGAAATGAATGTGAAAACAGTAGTTCGCGACGCTATTGCTTATACGACTGTTTCCTCGAATATTTCGTCCAACGACTAGGCGAATCAGGAACTAAATTGGGCGTATAATGAGAATAGTCACTCGAAGCTAAAGTAATAACAGCTGCACGGGTTGATACATCAGCAGGTGTATTTGCTAACTCAGTTGACATCAATGATAGGCACTGCAGTACATTGCCCGGTGGACATTGATTGTAATAGGCACTACGTGGTACATTTTTGTTTTCCTATACGTCAAAGCAGCAATTTACTGCAAAGTGCCTATCAAATTGATGTCAACTGAGTTAATGAATACGCCTACAGGTTAAGCTACGCTTGACGGGGTTGGTCCACGGATTGGTGACCATCTTTAATACTCCGTGCCTCGGAAAGCACGTTACGCCTTTGGTTCCGGCTGTCAATCGTGGATCTTTGACCTTCGTTACGGGTAGTCAGAAGCCAGAAAGTCTGACAACCAGTCTTAACAAGGGGTATCGTATTACCCAGTAACTGGGTTATGGAGGTTAGCAGGTGTATTCGCTAACTCAGTTGACATCTATTTAAGGGGCCTTTTACAGTCCACTAACGCCGCCAATCGAAAAAATGTCGAATCAAAAATACAAAATGTGTTAGTGTAGAAAAGGCAATAACGTAATTTTATAACACATTGTCAACACTTGAAATATAGCTGTTTAGCTAAATCGTGCATTTGTAACAAAAACAGCCGTTTATGTTTTGAATGCACGATTTAGCTAAACAGCTATATTTCAAGTGTTGATAAGGTGTTATACAATTACGTTATTGCCTTTTCCAAACTAATAATAGAACATATTTTGTATTTTTGATTCTATTTACGAGTTATGACATTTTTTCGATTGGCGGCGCTAGTGGACTGTAAGAGGCCTCTTAATAGGCACTTGCAGTACATTACTCGGTGGACATTGATTATAATAGGCACTACGGTTTTCCTATACGTCAAAGCAGCAATGTACGGCAAAGTGCCTATCAAATTGATGTCAACTGAGTTAACGATTACACCTGCAGATAGGCAGTCGCTCCATATAAAATACTGGTATTCAGCTGCATCCGGTTCGACTGAAAGCTGACCCCAAGATAGTTGTGAAAAGGCGCAGGCAGATTGAGTCACTCGTGCCTTAATTAGATATCTTCATCGACTAGGACCATAACATGGTTTAGATATTTTATGTCTTTGACTATGACATTCCAAGCAAAAATAGTAATAATAAATATGAAATTGTGCGCCACTTGTAGCTTGATTAACAATTTAGAAGTTTTGGTCATTGATTTATGATATCCGTTCATGGTGGATTAATTTATTTTTATTAAAAAAATCACACTTTATGTCTTCAAAAATTTTGAAATGCTCTCTAATTTTGAATGCAACTTTTTGCGATCCAAACATGAATCGCGTTTCGTTCCATCATATTGTCTTATAAAATCCATTGTTTATATCTTTGTCTCATCTAATTTCTCACACTAAAAAGGGACAAAACATGATGCTTCTAACGAGAGTTGTCAAACGCAGTTTCCATGACAAAAAATTTAAAAAAGTTCGTTGACTGTCATTGTTTTTTGACTTCTTGTAACTTATTGCGACTGTGATTGCGACTTTATTTATTAATTTGTGTAAAGTGACCATCAAAATGTCGACTTTCGATCTGAACTCTATAAATTCAGCGCTATCTGATTCCGGCAGGCCGACCAGTGGCGTGGATTTCTCTGGGAAATCTCTCAAATTGGACACCGCGAACGATGGTATGAATGAAAAGTGTTTTATTTCGCATTTCAGTGTATTTTTCAGCTCAAAAACGTCTTTTTTATTAATGGAGAGTAACCATAAAGTCAACTCCAAGCTTTAAATCTTAACATTCTGTATGAATCAAACATAACCTATAACTTTCATGTTTTATTAAATTAAATTGTTAAATCAATTTTCCTTGTCCTGTCGTTATAGCAACCTCATTTTATGAACACAATATCCTCCTAGCTGCTTTAGTTCAACACCAATAACCATCTATATTGAATTTGATGAAGTTGTATAGTCAAATAAACTTTTTAAATTATTTCTAGAAAATAACCTATGGTAGATGTTGATGTTATGTTTATTATTGTGACGACATATTAACAACAACTGCTCAATAACGTCACCGGATGCCTGAATAGTCAGAAGTTGCCTAAACACAAACAACTTTGAAAGATTATTCTGAAATCAGTCTTATTTGAAAAATTCTTCAGAAAGTTATAGGTTATTTAACATTGCTGCTACCCGTAGGATCCAAGCCTAAATAGAAAACAATCAGAAATATAACGTCATTTGAATCCATTGCCAACAACTAAGCTTTGTGTATTCTAAGTTGATTTTTAAGTGATATTTATATTTAGCCGTTGCGCATCTAGTTTGCAGATTATAGATTTACTATTGTTTACGGCACATGCGCTGTCCGCCAGACATGCAAGTGGTTAAATGGCCCTAATAAAGTATGGTTTGCAATAGGATCCTACAGATACCGGCACGGTTCTTGAGCGCTCGTCGGAAGAGTGGGGATCGCTTTGCGCATTGTACACTTAAGACAAATAAAACGCACACCCATTTTTTTTTTTTTTTTTTTGTAATTGAAATTACCTATGTAATTTCTTACTGGTTCTATGGTTGAAAGAAACAGATGTGTTTGTAGCCTCCGCTGTTCTTTTTTGAACTTGTTTTAAATTTCTGACTCCTTCAATCTCCTTTTTCATAAAACAGTTTACATGGGAAATCAGTTTTCTGGCTTGTCTATTTAAAACAGTGTTTTACGTTGGCATCTTATACCTAAAAAGAATACTATGTCACATAGGACCAAGGCAGCTTTCAACTGGTGAAAGAATTTTTGAAATCGGTCCAGTATATTTGGAGCCTATTGAATACAAACAAACAAACAATCAAATCAGGAAAGATTTCCTCTGTTTAATCTAATGTTAAACAGAGGAAATCTATAGATAAAAACTTTATTTATCTATCATTATCTTTATTTATCATTTTGATACAAGTACAAATAAAATAATTGAATCAAAAATAGTTTGGCTATAATTACAAAGGTCTAATTAATAAAAAAAACAAAATATTTGAGTTCAATCTTACGAGATAAATTAAAATGATGCAGTTTAAAAATTGGTGTCAATTAAATTGGCCGGAATTGTACTCGTCGTCGTGAGGTACGTGCAACAAGAGTATAGAACAAATCCCGAGTGACGCCTATGACGCGATGCGCTACGGGCCAATCACGGCACTTTCCCTGCCCCCGTGCCTCACTTCATACCACCAAAGGGACCCAATAACTCACTTTTGTGCAGGTGAAGGTTCAGCGCTCAAGAATCGTGCCGATGATTGTACTAATATTATAAATGTGAAAGTAGCGAGTGTGCCTTGAGCGTGGAGTTGTGGAAACTAGCCCGACATACATACATATATACAAATGCGAAAGTATGGATAAATGGATGTTTGTTACTTAATCTGTTGTATGAATCTAGATAGAATTGTCACTAAAATAGATTATAGTCTAGAATGAGAGTGTAGAACTTTGACGTTCGAAAATCGCTGGCTCATTCTAGTTTCAATAAATTTCAGTGCTGTGAACAATTGAATTTGGATGGAATTTCCTGTATTTGAAATTATCTGTTCTCAATGTATGGAGATTTTCACAAAACCGCCTCAACATGTATTGTGTTCATGCCTTAAGGCGTATATAACCGCAAAGTGGCGCCCTCATTGAATACAAAATCGTAGCAAAGTGTAGAAAGTAAATATTAAAGAATCCTAGTTGCGTTTACTACAAAGAGGATAAGGTATTTTTACAAAAAGTGTGTCAAAGTGTCAAAAACGGCCGTTTTTGGTACTTTGCCTACTACTTTGGTACCAAACATTTTGAGTTCTGTTTTAACAACGTAAGAATACCTTATCCTCTTTGTAACAAACGCAACAAAAGATTCTTTAATCTTTATTTTCTATGCTAAGATATGATTTTTTTTATGCCACTTATGCGGAGGTAGGCCCTTAAGGTGGAAGCGCCAGGGTAGTCCTCGAAATTCAAATTTTCTTACGTTTTTTTGTAATTTGCAGGTCAATGTCAGGTTGTATCTTGGTCAAAATATGTGTATGTAGTATTTCATGAAATCATGACATTTGGCATTAATTCTAACTGAGAGAGTTGTATTGATGATTTTAATGATGACAGTTCTGTTATATGTTATGTACTTGCTATGGCCGCAAATCATATTTTGACCAACACAACCTGATACTGACTTGCAAATTGCAAAAAACATAAGAAAATTTGAATTTCATGGGCTACTCTGGCACTTTCACTTTAACGTGATGCATAAAGTGAACACTAATCTGGGTACTTGGGCACAGGGTTCCCGTAATTGAATAATATTTATGGCATATGAGTAGAAATGTATCATTTGAACTGGACAGCGAAAGTGGTAAAAACTAATACATAAGATTGATCACCTCCCCAGCACAACCCATTGTGGACGCCATCAATGGCTGCCCGGACCTCCAATACCTGACGCTCACGGGCAACACCCTGGGTGTCGCCGCAGCCGAGGCCATCTCCAAGGCCCTGGAGCACCACCCCGAGCTTAAGGTGGCGCGGTTCTCTGACATGTTCACTGGGAGGATGAAGACGGAGATACCACCAGCGTTGGTAAGGGTTTCAATGACACTGAGAAAAATTTATTTAGGGAATCTTAATTGAAATAGAATAGGTTATTTTGTCATAGGTCTCAGTGCAGAGTGTGCATCATTTTTAGGGTTCCGTACCCAACGGGTCCAAATGGAGCCCTATTTCTGTCACTCACGTGTCTGTCTGTCCGTCCATCGTCTGTCACAAAATTATAGCCGAAGAATTTTTTAACTTAGTGTTGACTTATAAACTTGAAATTTAGTGGTAATGTTTGTTATTATGCATATTTTACTAACAAATAGCAATATATTGATAAATCAGATATTTTCTTTGATAATTCCCTCATTTGGTACGGAACCCTAAAAGTGTGAAGTTTGACACGCACTTGGCCGGTTTTATTTTCTGTTACTAGACAGCTTCCTCACCAGATTTGAAATGTTTTTCTACTTACTCAATTTTGAACAAATTTAAAAAATTCTTTCTACTAACGCTTTTATTAACTTTATCTGTAATTATGTGGGAAAATCTTAGAAGTTAAATTTGGCCCACTTCCCGGTTACCGATTGAGCTGAAATTTGTCGTTCATGGTTAGTTTGGATGACAATGCAAGGTTAGCAAAGTGACGTCATTCTAAATTCAATATGGCAGACTCCCAAAGATGCCTCCATCTATCAGACATCATTTAATATTGTGTATACCAAATGAAAGGCTTTGCTAAAAAAAATAAGAAAATAAAATGATGTCACACACAGGCGTGGTTTTAAGTTTTTTTTTATTTTGGATAAAGTTATTTTCTGATACAAATCAATCTACCTAGCCTTTTCCCAACTATCTTGGGGTCGGCTTCCAGTCTAACTGGATGCAGCTGAATACCAGTATTTTTCAATGAGCGATACTGTCGTATTACCCAGTAACTGCGTGCCGTGGCACGGAGGAGTCTCGGTATGTAAAGATTTTCACCCATCCGTGAATGAACCAACCAAGACAAGCATAGTTTAACCTGATGGATCGACACGTGCAGCTGTTATTACTTTAGCCACGAGCTTCTCCTCTCCTCTTCTTATGTTTAAAGCATCATCTATTAATTGTATCTTCCAGGCTGCTCTCGGAGATGGTATGATTGCAGCAGGAGCTCGTCTCAGCGTCCTTGACTTGAGTGACAACGCGTTCGGTCCCATCGGAGTTGAGGGTCTAGCGAAACTACTGCAGAGTGATGTCTGCAGTGAGTTGGAGGTATGTAATCAACTGTTTTTTTTGGGTTCCATACCCAAAGGCACGGTGTCTCATCTCGAACAAAGAAAATTTAGTTCAAATAAACCTCAATAGATGGCGTAATATGCATCGATTTGATATTGAATTTTAATTTATATTAATATTTTGAAAATAATTATGGTAAAAACTGTATTTTCTTGTTTAATAAACTGCTCTAAGCATAAAATTGTGGAATGATTGGCTTGTAATTCAAATTTAGATTTGTTATTGGAACGAATCCTTAGACATCTATATTTCTTGTACCAATAGATGGCGCTGTTTGAAGTTTTAGAGTTTATCCATTCGCCTCTTTAAAATTTGAATAGTGTCTCATTTTGATACAGTAAAACTGCTATGAAGTGCCAAAAATACTATAAAATAATTCCTCATTGTGTGAGAAATATTGGTAAGACTTTAATTAAATAAAATTCATTCAGCTTGCAAGCCGTCGCTGCTAACACCATCTAGCGAGGTGTAGAGGACGGGCCTGAACGAAGAACAAAACTTACTTGTGCCAGACGAAAACCCGTAGTTACGGCGGTACCGTTTCTTTGTATGGGATGAGGCATCTGTACGCTAGTACTATGTTATGTGTGCCAAAGGGTAACCATCGGAACTCTATTACCACAGATAATAATAATAATAATAATTTGTTATCAGGCAACTAAGGCCCATAAATAAAATACATAAAAAATAATCGTATAAAATATTAAACTAATACATATTGAAAAACATAAACATAAAAACTACTGCACACAAAGTGACGGCGTCATGTTACGCTGCGAGGTGTCGCGTAGCTGGCCGCGGAAACGCCGATACAGCACACCTTTCGGCCATAACTGTCTAATAATTTTAATAAATCTGTCGCTAATGTTCCTCCTTTGTATCTTTGTGGTGCCAGCTTAAACAGAGTGTCTAATTTTAAGTATCTGGGTCACTGGGTCTCAGAGGATATATGTGACAACCTTGATTTGAAGAGGGAGCGCAGGGCGCTGTCTGTGCGCTGTAACATGCTGGCCCGCAGGTTTGCACGGTGTACCGAGCAAGTCAAAGTGACATTATTTAAGGCCTTCTGTCAATCGTTTTACGCCTGCAGCCTGTGGACTAAGTACACGCAGCGTACATACAGTGCTCTGCGAGTACAATATAATAACGCGTTCAGGGTTCTGTTCGGGCTGCCGCGCCATTGCAGCGCTTCAGCAATGTTTGTGATGAAAAGCGTAGATGGTTTTCATGCTATCATGCGGAAGCGCTGTGCGTCCCTTATGAGGCGCATGCGGGCCAGCTCGAACAGCCTTCTGAGTGTGTTCGTGGACCGCTGGGACTCGCCGATGTGGCGGCACTGGATGAGACTTCACACTGAGGGTGGTCGCGTCCAAGGCCTGGCATAAACTGGCATTCCTGTGCGGTGCCACTTTGTGATTTCTGTGTCTTTTTATTGTATGTACTAACAATAGCTTATAAGGTTTTTTGTGTTACTAACAGTATATGGACTACGTACGAAATAAATGTCTTATTATTATTATTTCGTATATTTATTTTTACACATATTATTTACATTTTTAAATATTTTTAAAGGAAAACATATAAAAAAACATTTAAAAATATAAAAAATAGTAGTCCACCGGCATCGGGAGCAGGGTCCAAGCTACCGGTGGTTAGGGCTCCAGAGACAGGAACCTCCTCACAATGCGAGCCGTATCAAGGAGTACTGCCTTCTGAATCAGGCCCTTGATCCAACCGCGCAACGACAGCTTTGACAGGTGGTTGTCGAAGCTTTTAGCCATCAGGCCATTGGCGGTAACGACTATCGGCACAATGACAGCCGAGTCCACATTCCACATATCGACAACCTCGTGTGCCAAGTCAAGATATTTAATTTGTTTCTCTTTCTCAGCTTTCACGAGGTTCTCGTCATGTGGGATGGTGACATCGATTATCATTGTGCGGCGCGCTAATCGGTCTATCACCACTATATCCGGCTTATTAGCAACAATAGTCCTGTCAGTGATGATAGACCGATCCCAGTACAAAGTGACATGGTCATTTTCGAGAACTGGGTCGGGCACATACTTGTAATACGGCACCTCAGAATCCACAAGTTTGTATTTTAAAGCAAGCTGCTGATGAATAATCCTGGCCACTTGGTTATGCCTGTGCAAATACTCGCTGTTAGCAAGACGAGAACAACCAGAGATAATATGTCTGATGGACTCACCCGGACGGTGGCATGCCCGACACACGTCAACCGTCCCGTCCTTCATGATATGCCTCCGGTAGTTATTCGTCAAGATAACTTCGTCCATAATCGCACAGACAAAGCCTTCAGTTTCCCCGAAGAGGTCACTGAAACGTAGCCAGGCCACGGACGCCAAGAAATCTACATCAGGCCCATGAAGGGCCCGATAAAAGCGCCCGTGAAGCTCCTTGCTTTTCCATACCTCCTTGCGGTCATCAGTAGTGAGTATTACAGGTTTGCGCCAGTTCTCTTTAGCCATGGACAACGGGGTGAGTCCCTTGTCCACTGCGACCACATCGCGGTGCATACCCACGTCGGTTTCAAGAAAATATTCTCTGAGGCTGCACACCTCGCGGTTGTGGAGAGTTTTCGCATTTAAAAAACCTCGACCTCCACATTTCCGCGGGATGTACAGTCTCATCACCGATGATCGTGGGTGATGCATCCGGTTTGCGGTCATCAGCGTACGGACCCTCCTATCCAGGGCGTCTAGCTCGGTCTGAGTCCATTTGAGTATGCCGAAAGAGTACATCAAAACCGGCATGACCCAACCGTTGAAGGCGCGCACCTTATTTCCGCCTGACAAAAGGCTATTAAATAGCTTTTTCAGGCGGCCAAAGAAGCGCTCCTTCAGCGATTGCTTCATGTCAGTAACGTTAATGCCTAACGCTTCCGACATACCCAAATATTTGTATGTTTCGGTCGAGGAGAGGGATCTAAGGTTTATGGAATCCGAGAGTTGAATCCCTTCGGATTCCATAATCCCTCCTCTCTTTACATGCATGACTGCACATTTGTCCACACCAAATTCCATCCTGATCGCGTTACTGAAAGTTTCAGTTACCTTCAGTAACTCCATCAGTCGCAAATTGTTGGGGGCAAAGAGTTTCAGATCATCCATGTAAAGAAGGTGAGATATTGCCTGACCACCTCTTCTCAACCGATAGCCCAGGCCTGAATCCTCCAGCAATGTGCTTAGAGGATTCAGGGCTAAGCAGAACCAAAGTGGACTCAAACTGTCGCCCTGAAATATTCCCCGTTTAATCCATATAGGTTCATCACTCCCCTGGATTGGTCGACATCCTGGATAGCGAAGGACTGTCTTCCATTGCCCCATACATGACCCAAGGAAGGTGCGAAGAGTTGCATCTATTTTGTACAACTCTATCACCCTCATGAGCCATGTATGTGGAACAGAGTCGTAGGCCTTCTTATAATCTATCCAGCATGTCGACAAATCCTTGTGGGATCGACGAACCTGCTGGCTTATGGCCATGTCTATGAGGAGTAGCTCCTTAGTACCGCGGGACCCGTTCCTACATCCATTCTGAGAGGCAGACATAATTGAATTATTCTCAATGTGCAGATTAATTTTTGCTCTCAGGATGGATGTAAGAAGTTTATAGACCGTTGACAAACATGTAATCGGCCTATAATTCTTGGGTTCCGCGGGACTACCTGTCTTATGGAGCAGGTGGGTGACACCGGTTGTTAGAAACTGAGGCAGCGACCCAGACTCTAAGGATGACTGGAATTGAGATGCCAGGAGCGCGTGTGAGCTGCTATACCATTTCAGCCAAAAGTTGTGCAGTCCGTCCGGTCCCGGAGATTTCCAGTTCGGTAACGGACGAACCGCTTTGGCTACATCTGATGGATTAATGGTGATTTTATCCATTTCTGGTATAGCGTCACACGCGCGCTCGACATCACGCATCCAACCACCCTCAGTATGACAGACGGGCACCGACCAAATGCTGCGCCAGAATGTACTCGTGGTAACATCATCCGGACGGCACCCGTCAGTCACATTTTGTTCAGGTCGCTCCCAAGCTCTATATACCCACCTCTCATCGCTCTGGAACATGCGATTCTGCGAGTACCGGTCAACTCGCCGCTTATACCGCCGAATACGGTTTGCCCATGCATAAACTTTCTGCTTCAGGAAGTCGATGCGCTCTGTGACACGGGACATGTATTCTCGAGGACTAATTTCAGTCCCCGAAAATGCCCGCCTCACAAAGCGCATCACACGTGGTCGTGTATTGCCCTCCCTGAAGCAGAGTAGTTTGCCGATGAGTACCCTGGCCCCATCGATACGCCTCTCGATCCTGCATTGCCAGGCTGGTGCAACAGGCTTTGGCCGAATAGCTCCTTCACCATTCGGAAACTTCACGTTGGCCAAACGACATGCTGCAACAGCCCCGCAATACAAGATTGAGTGCGTATCAACGAGGTTCTCGCTGCTATCAAAGATGTTTTTAAGCAGCGAGTCCAAAGCACACACCAACGCCCTATTTTTTTTGTGCATGGGTAACCGTGGTAAACGGGGTCTAAGTTCGGTCGGAGTGGATCTATACTCGCGAAGCGCATCCTCCAGTGCGCTCCTCAGTCGATCGTTGCACTGGCTACTTACCGTGACAACCCTATCATTTCCCTCATCACTTACGTTAATGGCCCGCGCTGGGATTGCGCCCCTAGCGGGCTCTTGTACCGCGGTCTGTGTCGGGGTCGAGATGATAGGGTTGTTCAGTACCTCTGAGCGCAGCCTATCAAGTGCAGCATCGTCCAACTTGTGGTTACGTTGGATGACCCGCACCTGATCCGACAATCGTTGTGCCGAGACGTTGACGGTTGGTTCCAGGTCCTGGAACAGAGACAGCATCCTGACACGGTACGCAGTGAGGTTAGTTCCCCCCTCTGTAGACCCATAATATGCGCGCATGACGTTCTCGTTCATGGACTGAGTCCATTTCATGCGCTGCACACAACCACCGGTAGCGGGGACCCTGCTCGGGGCCGGTTGGCCCCTAAGTCCCAAGCTGTTCGGTGGCCGGCCTCTCCCCTGCCGACGTACAGGTGTTGGCGACGTCGGCGGGGAGAAATACTCGTCGCTTGAGCTCGACGCGGCTGCAGCCGCCGGTAACACTGGTGATCCAAGATCCGGCGGCGGCGAGGCGGAGCTGAGCGGCGAGTCCGGGGGTGAAAGGCGTGCGCGACGGGCAGCTGCTCTGGTCAACATTTTATTTATTTCATTCCATTTTCATTGTTGTTTTCCTGTAAGCATAGTACGTCGTCGTTGACAGACGTCATTCTGTGATTTCTTGATTTTAATTTTCTTCTTTTTTGTTTAGGTACTTTATTTGTTTGGTTTTCTTGTAATTTTTCAGTTTAGGCTTCCTGTATGGTAATATTAAGTCCGAAATTGGGTAAAAAATGGGTTTTTACGATTATAAATGGGATAGAAAAAATATGACTTGTGTTGCCAGTGGGTTGCCAGGTTATTTTATTATTATTATTATTATAACTCTTCCTTAAGGTGAATGCTCCAGGGTAGCCCTCGAAATTCAAATTTTCTTACGTTTTTTGCAATTTGTAGGTCAGTGTCAGGTAGTATCTTGGTCAAAATTTGATTCGCTGCCGTAGCAAGTATGTATTTATAGAATTATAATCATTCAAATCATCAATATATCTCTCTCACTTAGAATTGATACCAAATGTCATGATTTCATGAAATACTTACATTTGGAATCAATTCTAACTGAGCGAGTTGTACTGATGATTTTAATTTATAATTCTATAAATACGTACTTGCTACTCCCGCGAATCAAATTTTGATTTAGATACAACCTGAGACTGACCTGCAAATTCCAAAAAACGTAAGAAAATTTGAAAATCGCGGGCTACCTTGGAGGTTTCACCTTAAAGGAAGGTCATCAAATGGTGAGTCGGAACGCGCACCACGAACGACTTGAAATTGGTGTTATGACGCGCCTCCAACTTCTCCACCCTCAAGGTCCTGTTGGTCGTCACTCGCATGTACTCTACGATGTCCTCAGCCTTCATAGAGCACACACACACAGATGCACAGATGGTGCTAGCAGCGACGGGTTGCAAGTTGAATGAATTTACTTACTTAAGTCCCACCATTTTTTCTCACAATTATTTTTTAGTATATTTTGCACTTCAACACTCTTTTGCAAAAAATGTAGATTTTGAAGGATTCGTTCTAATACTTCTGCCCGGGGGTTGAGGATAAATTCGAAAGAGTTACCTCGCCCCTGGGCATGTAGGGCAGGGAGGAACAGGGGTGGGTTTTAGTCAGTAAGATTCTGACACGCCCTTCCGCTCCACCCTAGAGCGAAAGAAGTCATAAGATGATTTCCCACACCCAAAAAAAAAACGATTCGTTCTAATACTTTTAATAATCTTTTAAGTTTGAATTAAGAGCCCATTTTTTCAAAACTTTTTTGCTTCAAGTGGTTAATTAAAAAAGAACGTAGTTCTTAGCAGAACTTTTTTCGAAGTATTATAACTTCAATAAGAGATCGATACCTACATTCATATCACACCATCTATTGAAATTTACTTGAACTAAATGTTCTTTCTTCGAGATGAGACCTGTGCTATATTACTAAAAATATTTATTTATTAAAAATCATATAAATAACACCTTAACAGCATAACGCCAAAGCAATGTTACTACCACAAAATACAATTAGAAATACCAATGAAAAAAACAATTAAAATAACAATCGAAAATACAATCAAAAACACAATTAAAAATACAATTAAGAATACAATTTAAACTACTATTAAAATAGAATTCAAAATAAATGATACAATTCAAAATACAATTCAAAATTAAATTTAATAAAAATGCGATTAAAAATACAATTAAAATTGATTCTCAACATTCTCAATGCACTTCAGTGCTACTCCTGTGAATTTCATCAGGCTGCAGTGAAATATATCCACCTCATTTGAGATAATATTTAACAATCTTATGGCTTATATTGTCATCTTTCCCCAGGAACTACGTCTGAACAACAACGGTCTCGGCATAACGGGAGGTCGTCTGCTTGCCAAAGCGTTGTCGGCGCGCCCTCGCAAACTGAAGATCTTCATAGCGGGCAGGAACAGACTGGAGAATGATGGAGCCACTGCGCTGGCTAAGGTGTTCCAAGTGAGTAGACAAAAGGAAACTGTTTTTCCCACGCTTAATTTTTTTCCCCATACCTTTTTCGTTGTTGCCCACATATTGTTTTTACCCACACCTTGTTCGACGTTGCCCGCTTCTTGTTCAGCTACCCAGCTAAATTAGGGAACTCGCAGGTCTGCTAGCATCTGTGTTATTCCACCAGTAATCCGTCAACTTTCCAAGCAAGAGTAAATAGGCATCTTCTGGGTTCGTCCATTCTATCGTTGACTTCATCCATCGCTTTGCAATGGGCGAGATCAAAGAGTTATAAAATATATCATGGTCAGTGCTGTACCAAAAATCAATATCAATGGTACGTATAACTTCGATGTTTAATGATGTAGCTACTGCCCTGGCTAAGGTGTTCCAAGTAAGTAGACAAGAGGAAACTCTGTTTTTTCCACACTTAATTTTTTCCCCATACCTTTTTCGTCGTGCCCACATAATTATTGTTTTATACCCACACCTTGTTTGACGTTGCCCACTTCTTGTTCAGCTACCCAGCTAAATTATGGAACTTGCAGTTCTGCCAGCATCTGTGTTCCCTTCTACCAGTAATCTGTTAACTTTCCAAGCAAGAGTGAATAGGCATCTTCTGGGCTCACCCATTCCAGTAGACCTCATCCATCGCTTTCAAATAGGCGAGTTCCGGAGATTTTTTAAATACTGCCACGGTTTGTGCTGTACCAGAAAGGTAGATGTGTTGGCATGACTAGATAACAGTACTGTACTGTAGCATTAAAACATCGGTCTCGGGACAACGGGAGGTCGTCTGTCTGCTCGCCAAAGCGTTGTTCGCGCGCCTTCGTAAACTGAAGATCTTTATAGCGGGCAGGAATAGGCTGGAGAACGATGGAGCCACTGCGCTGGCTAAAGTGTTGTCCACTCTTTGTTCATTGTTGTCAGACCTATTTCAACGTTGCCAACACTTACAAACTGAAGATTTTAACATCAGTCCCAGACAGGAACTGACGTGGAAAAATAATGTAATCTAAGTTTGTATAGCATCTGTTTGTTTCCTCAAAAAAAAAAAACACAGATTACACTAACATTACACAGATTACACTACTAAGATACATAAAATTTGAGAATCTCCGCTCCTATCATGTATGGATATCAAAATCGAATGAGCATAAAACTTTTAATATCAAGTAACTACGAGTCCGTTGATCCCCTAGTCAGCTGTATCAGTATTAAAATAAATTTAAACTTATTTCTTACAGAACATGGGCACTCTCGAAGAGCTAGCCATGCCACAGAACGGGATCTACCACGTCGGTATATCGGCGCTATCCGAGGCATTCAAGCGCAACACACAGCTGGCCCGGCTCAACTTAAATGACAACACTGTGGGCGCTAAAGGAGCCCAGGCTATTGCCGCTGCGTTGCCCAAGTAAGTTATAGCTATAGAAAGTTTTTTATGTTTTGCCCACAGTCGGTTGCAAGTTGCCCACACCTTGTACATAGCTTTTGCTAGCGGATTCGCTTGCGAGAGATTCGAAAATTATCCCAAGGGAATATACTCCCGGGATAAAAAGTATCCTTTGCTCTATTCCAGGAAATGGTCTACCCATGTGCCAAGTTTCATCCAAATCCGTTTAGCCCTTAAGGCTTGAAAACATAACAAACAAACAAGCAGACTCATATTTGCATTTGTAATATGTGAGTCCAAGTATAAAGGGTCCAGTTCTCTGCATTTAGTTACCGACATCACAGATAATATAATACTAGCGTACAGATGCCTCATCCCATACAAAGAAACGGTACCGCCGTAACTACGGGTTTTGATCTGGCACAAGTAACTTTTGTTCTTCGTTCGGGCCCGTCCTCTACACATCGCTAGATGGTGTTAGCAGCGATGACTTGCAAGCTGAATGAATTTACTTAAAGTCTTACCAATTTTTTCACACATCGAGGAATTATTTTATAGTATTTTTGGCACTTCATAGCAGTTTTACTGTATCAAAATGTGTCATTATTCAAATTTTAAAGATGCGAATGGATAATCTCTAAAACTTAAAACAGCGCCATACAGGTACAAGAAATATAGATATTTATATGATGTTTTTAAATACTGGAAATTTCTTTTTTTTATTATATTTTTTTATGCTTTTTTCAAATCAAGCTTTTTCAAAGTTTTCAACTTCAAATGCCTTATAAAAAGATGTGCCAATTTTTGAATATTTTTTTAATTCTTACTATCAATTGACTGTTCTAGATACCGAATCTAGGCCCACTACTGGACCCTTTTTGCTTGGAGCCCACATATTACTTAGGATGACAATACATTGTCCAATCATGCCCACATCGAATTCACCCAGTGCCCACACTTGGTTTGCCCACACCCAATTCTTTAACAATAAATTATAATGACAACATTTTATCATTTATTATTATTTTTTATTTATTATTATATTAAGCCTGCTGGGTGAAGGCCTCCCTCCATTCCTTCCACTTGTAACAAGGCAGTGTTAAAGCCTTGTTTATTTTATGACCTCTATTCCAAATTACGTTCTTGCCTACCTTTTTTAATTTAAAATTCAAATATTACTTGTTTTCTCTGTCAATAGTCTGTTTTTATATAAAAAATCAGTTCTAATTCCACAGCCGAGCTAGACTAAGCTCTTATCCATCATTGTAATTTTCCTTCTATTCAATAAATGACAGTTAGTTTGTAAGAGTTACTAGAACAGTGAAGTACAGCTTTTATAACCAGGCTGTTCCTAAAAATAAAACAATTTATACCTTTACGTTGTACTGTGACAACTTCTTATCCTTGTAATTTTCCGACTCTTCAGCAAATAACAGTTACCAGTTTTGTAAGAGTTACTAGAACAGTGAAGTGCAGCTTTAATAACCAGGCATTCCAGTTGAAAATAATACAATTTATACCTTTACCTAGTCACAGTGTATGGTGTACGTACGATTAATAAGTGCTCCATATAATCAAGCCTACTGTATATAATAAAATATTCGTCTGAACTCGTCGTGTTTATCTTCATCTAACTCTCATCTACGGTCCTCCTACTCTACTTCCTCCTCAGCGTGTCATTCCTACGATCTCCTCTACGTGTCACACCACCACCTCCGGCTCCATAACGTGACACACTGTTCCCGGTTCTGTGTTATACCAATTCTCAAGGAAAACAATTTAAGTCATAATTTTTTCATTAACAGCTTGAAAAATCTGAAGAGCATTAACTTTGGCGACTGTCTCCTCAAGAGTAAAGGCGCCAGTGCGCTCGCAAAGGCGTTCAAAGACAACTCGTTGCTTTTAGAGGTAAGATATTTAAATTTTAATGGTGGTGGTATGGGCATGTGATGCGGAGGAATGAAGAAAATGTCGTGAGGAAAGTCTTGTGTGGATGTCGATGGCTATAAGAGTAAGGGAAGGTCAAAGAAACGATGATTGGACTGTGTGAAAGAGGATATGGGTAAAAAGGGGTGACTACAGAGATGACGACTAATAGAGGAGTATGGAAGAAAAAGACATGTTGCGCCGACCCCAAATAAATTGAGATAAGGGCAGGAGAATGATGATGATATTTAAATTTCAATGCACCCTGTATCATGCATACTGGGTGAAATAAAAAAACCGACCAAGAGCGAGTCGGCCTCACGCGCAAATGGTTCCGAACAAATCATGTATTTTTCAGGTTAATTTTTTTAATTACCTCCTTTTAGGTTTTCCTGTAATCTTTAAGGGCCTACCTCCCCATAAGTGGCGCCCTCATTGAATAAAAATTCGTATCTTAGCATAGAAAATAAAGATTAAAGAATCCTATGTTGCGTTTGTTACACATAAGATAAGGTATTTTTACGTTGTTAATACAGGACTTCCAAAGTAGTAAGCAAAAGTGCCAAAAACGCCCGTTTTTGGCACTTTTGCTTAAAAAAATAAATCACTTGAAATTGCATCACCTAAAAGTTGACTGCTAGAAAATGCCTGAGGCATTAAGGGTCTACCTCCGCATAAGTGGCGCCCTCATTGAATAAAAAATCGTATTTTTGCAAGGAAAATAAAGATTAAAGAATCCTATGTTGCGTTGGCCGTTTTTGATACTTTTGCTTTACTACTTTGGATACGAAACATTTTGAGTCCTGTTTTAATAACGTAAAAATACCTTAACTTATGTGTAACAAACGCAACATAGGATTCTTTCATCTTTATTTTCTATGCTAAGATACGATTTTTTATTCAATGAGGGCGCCACTTGGCGGCTATATACGCCTTAAGTAAAGGACTATTTTCTGTATTTTTTTCATAAATTTAGGCCCAGTGGTTTCGGAGATAATGGCAATTTTTCATCTATTTTCTTAAATAACTTTAAAACATTTAACATTTCATTTTAAAATTATGAAAAAAATACATTTGAGGCCCACACAATGTGCCCTTTTCATTTGATATGTCGCACAGCACAGTTTGAAAAACTTTGTTTTTTATATTGCCGAGTTTCACCCCAAAAGTGACCCCCATTTTCCAAATAAATTAATTTAGGGTACACGTTCGTGTTTGGGTCATGTGTGTACCAAATTTCAACTCTATCGGCCCAGCAGATTCGGAGCAAATGGGCTGTGACAGATGTACAGACAGACAGACACACGAGATCCTATACGGGTTCCGTTTTTTCATTCGGACTTTCGGAACCCTAGGAAATATGTTACCCCATCAAAAAAAAAGGGGGTTTCGGGACCGATAAATCGATCTAGCTAGGTTTCATTTTTAACCGACTTTCGAAAAAGGAGGAGGTTCTATGTTCGACTGTATGTATTTTTTTTTATGTATGTCCGCCGATTTCTCCGTCAGTTGTGGACCGATTTTCAAAATTCTTTTTTATCCGTAAAAATATACTCCCGAGGTGGTCCCTTATAAATTTTATCGAAATTGCTTGAGCGCTTTTTGAGAAACTGAACAAAAACGAAAATACGTTTACCTAGATGACGTTTTTCTTTTCTTCAATTACGAGTATGTTTAAAATCCACGTTCCATGTTATCAGGTTTTTAGTTCTGGTGTATATCAACTAAAAAGTGAAAAATAAATAACTTTTTTACTAAAAAACAACAGACTCTCAAAAAAGAAAATACACTAAAAATTAAATATAACTTTAATTTCGGAAGTCGGTGTCAAATAACGAAGAAATAAAATACAAACACTGACTTCCAAAATTAAAGTTATTTTTTTCATGTTTAGTGTATTTTTTTTTGGAAGTCGGTTGTTTTTTTTTAGAAAACATCGTTTTATCTGTGTAAAAACCGAGCAAAGCTCGGTCATCCAGGTACTTTCATGTTTGTATGATCAACTCTGAAATTATGAAACCCAATGGTTGACTGGTAGAGAATGCCTTGTTGCATTAAGTACGCCTATGTACCATTATTGTACATGAGATTAAAATAAATAAATCTGGGGTACAGTAGTGCCCCCGCCAAGACGAGCCAATCGAAGCGCAAGGCGCTACCTACCTTTTCTCAAGCGCTTCGTCGTTTTTTGAACGGAGATCGTCTCGCGACGTCCTACGCCTAGTACGCCCAGTACCTCTCCTGCGGTGGTAGCGGCCGGGGCCGTGAGGGCCACTCCGTTGAGCTTCTCTCCGCGTCCCGCCTCCGCCTTCACGAGCATTACTGCTTCGCAGAAGGTGGAGACTGCTTCCCATTCCCTCTAGCTCCGTACCATGGCCTGAACCAGGGCCGGGCGCAAGAGGTCGCCGCCACCTATCGCATCCACGAGGACACGGCGGTGCTCCGCCCGTGCGGGGCAGACCTCCACCGTATGCTCCACCGTGTCCTCTGGGCGATCCGCGCAGTGGTAACACCCGGGCATTTCCTCCCGCCTGATCTGATACAGGAACCTTCCGAAACAACCGTGTCCGGTGAGGACCTGCGTCAGGCGGAAGGTGAGGACTCAACCCTCATAACTTGGGTTTTGATTATACCAGATAAACAAAATTCTCGGGATATAATGCCAATAGTGGACTACGTAAATATATAAGAATTCCACCAAGGAGTTTCACATTACGAGAATAATTAATTAGCTGAATGATCGAAACTCCATGGGAGCGCTTTTTAACCGACTTCAAAAAGAAGGAGGTTATCAATTCGGATGTTTGTATTTTTTTTATTTATGTTCGAACATAACTCTGGTCCCATTTAAATTTCATATAGATCTGATGATGGGTTTCGGAGACAAACAACGGAACTCTTCAAAATTGACAGCAAATCAACCGCGATTGCTGCTATCGTATTTTTACAAAAAAATAGAACCGACTTGCAAAAAAAAATGCAAAATAACTTTAATTTCGGATGTCGGTGTCAAAAAACGAAGACACAAAACCGGAAACACCGACATCCGAAGTTAAAGTTATTTTGCATTTTTTTTTGCAAGTCGGTTCTATTTTTATTCAATACGTTTGTCTCACTTTAGTACTTATGAAAAAAGGAAACGAAATATGTAGTTCTAATTTTTACCACGCGCACGTGGCGCCATTTGCAAATTCGCGTAATTTTTTTTTATTAGCACCGTCAAAGGTTGTTGCAACTTTTCTACTGATATCTAAAAACACAAGTTTGTTTCATTACCTATTGTTCTGTTTTCTCGAAAATGTGTTGAAAAACGTTGTATGACACACGTGCGGAAATTGGTATTTACAAACTCGTGACTATGGTAAGCCTTCGACTTTGTCTCGGGCTTACATTCGTCTACACGTTTGTAAAAATCAACTTACCGCACTAGGAGTGTTTGGCGGGATTTTGTCGCGTGAAGTTCAGTGGCTGTTTTAATTATTCGTTTATTGATACCTAGTGGATATTGTGATGTAAAATTGGTGTAGTTTTGTGTCTCAAGTGTCAACGCAAATGGACAATATGTGGAATCATTGAAACAGGCGCGATCTCGGTAAAATGGTGCTGAGAATTTTATTGTAGTTTTGACTACCTCAGCGAAGTTTGCCGAGAAGGCTGACTCGACCACATTTGTTGCCAAATACTGCAAAAACATTAGAATGTGTTATATCTGCATTCTAATGAAAAAAAAAAAGTAAAAATACACTACGTAAAACTAGGCAATATGGTCAAAAGACTAGCCTTCCTTTCAGGACAAAAAAAAAAAATACTGCACTATCATAAATAACTATTTTCCACTTTATACATTATGTGTGTTGGTGATCACTTGTAATAAAAAATGTGTTTTTTTTTTTCTATTACAGTCCTTAGACTTATCCCACAACGAGATCGGTCGCGAGGCGTGCATGGAAGTTGTGGACGCTATCACGACGCTGCCCGACAGTTACGACAGGCTCAGCAGAGTGGTGCTAGCTGGTAAGTAATCCATCATATGATAACAGACCTGATCCCAAACTTGGCACACCTAGCTCTAGTCAACTAGAAGTTCCAGAAGCAGTTACCGAAGTATTCCTTACATCAAGCCCAAAGCATCAGACAAAAAAATGAAAGTTTTATTTACGTAGGTACTAAAAAACCAAAATATGGTAAAATAATCTAGAAAAATATTTTAAAATCAGTTTAGTTACTCGTTATTCCCGCTGCTATCATTGCGTATGTGTGTGTGTGTGTTTCGACAACCTCGCGAGCCAAGTCAATATAGGTACTGGTAGTAGGTGATTTGCTCATCTTTCTCAGCTTTCACGAACACTCAATATTATTATTCTTTTTAACCGACTTCGAAAAAGGAGGAGGTTCTATGTTCGACTGTTTGTATGTCTTTTTTTTATTATTTATCCTCCGTCAGTTGTGGACCGATTTTCAAAATTTCTTTTTATCCGAAAGAATGTACTCCCGAGGTGGTCCCATATAAATTTTATCGAAATTGCTTCAGTGCTTTTTAAAAAACTGAACAAAAACGAAAAATACGTATACATAGATGACGTTTTGGTTTTCTTCAATTACGACTATGTTTAAATTCCACGTTCCATGTTATTAGGGTTTTTAGTTATGTTTTATGCAACAAAAAAGTGAAAAAAAAAAACTTTTTACAAAAAAAACAACCGATTATACACACACACACACACACACCACACCACACCACAGTATTTTTTTAATTTTTAGTGTATTTTCTTTTTTGGAAGTCGTTTGTTTGGGTTCGGGGAGCTCATGGCTAAAGTAATAACAGCCGCACGGGTCGATTCACCAGGTTAAGCAACGCTTGTCGGGGTTGGTCCGTGGATGGGTGACCATCTTTACATACCGAGACTCCTCCGTGCCTCGGAAAGCACGTTAAGCCGTTGAACCCGGCTGTCAATAGTGGATCTTTGACAGTCGTTACGGGTCGTCAGAAGCCCGAAAGTCTGACAACCAGTTTTACCAAGGGGTATCGTATTACCCAGTAACTGGGTTGTGGAGGTCAGACAGGCAGTCGCTCCATGTAAAATACCGTTATTCAGCTGCATCCGGTTAGACTGGAAGCCGACCCCAAGATAGTTGGGCAAAGGCGCGGGCAGATTGATCTTGTTTGTTCGTTCGGGTTAAAACTTGCAAGCTGATTTAGAACCAACTGTTATCCTATGGGGTTGAATTTTTAACCGAGTTCGAAAAAGGAGGAGGTTCTATGTTCGACTGTATTTTTTTTTATGTATGTCCAACGATTTCTCAGTCAGTTGAGGACCGATTTTCAAAATTCTTTTGAAAATCGATTTTTTATCCGAAAGGATATACTCCCGAGGTGGTCCCATATAAATTTTATCGAAATTGCTTCAGCGCTTTTTGAGAAACTGAACAAAAACGAAAAATACATATACATTTAGGACGTGTTGGTGTTCTCCAATTACGAGTATGTTTAAATTCCACGTTCCATGTTATTGGAGTTTTTAGTTCTGGGGTATAAAAACCAAAAGGTGAAAAATAAAAAACTTTTTTACAAAAAAAAAAACAACAGACTTTCAAAAAAAGAAAAAACACTAAAAATTAAAAAATAACTTTAATTTGGAAGTCGGTTGTTTTTACAAGCTTTTATTTACATGTTGGTTCAGTTTCGATAACATTACATTTTTAACCGACTTCGAAAAGGAGGAGGTTATCAATTCGGATGTTTGTATTTTTTTTTTTATCTATGTTCGGGCATAACTCCGTCATTTATGGACGGATTTCCAAAATTCTTTTTATGTTCGAAAGGAGTTTGTTCCGAAATGGTCCCATTTAAATTTCATGAAGATCTGATGATGTATACAGATGACGGAGACAGACAACGGAACTTTTAAAAAAATGACAGCAAATCAACCGCGATTGCTGCTATCGCCTAGATATCCATTGTTAACACAATTTAATGGAGGAACACAACTAAAAAGTGAAAAATAAAAACATTTTTACAAAAAAATAGAACCGACTTCCGAAAAAAACAAAAAGTGCAAAATAACTTTAATTTCGGAAGTCGGTGTCAAAAAACGAAGAAACAAAACCAGACACACCGACTTCCGTATTATTTTGCACTTTTTGTTGTTTTTGGAAGACGGTTCTATTTTTTTGTAAAAAAGTTTTTATGGTAAGCATGACCTGTACATAATAAAGAGTATTCTATTCTATTCTATCCAGGATCAGCTCCAGATAGAGGAACTCTTCAACGTTCTACACCACAGACGTGAAATTTTGTGTATGAATTAAAAGCTTGTTTAAAAAAAAAATATTTTACTATTTTGTTGTTATTTACAGGCAACAGTCTTGGTGGGGCTAACAACAAAAAGACGATGCGGGACAAACTCGGTGCCTCCGCCGAGCTGAGTGACGGAGAGGGAAGCGAGGACGAATGTAAGTATACATTTATGCAAGGCGGAGTCTTACCAAGATAGTGGCGGAACCCGGGCCTGCGGACGGTTCGCAGTGGGTAGCTCGCCGTCCGATCAGCACCAGGCCCGAGAGTCGACGGCGCGTAGTGCTCCACAAGCGCCGAACAAGAGATGTTGTCAGCCACCACTGACGGGGCCCATCGTGGCCGGTGCCTGCATGCCTAAGGATAGCGGATAAATTCGTAACAGAGTTACCGCACCCCTGGGTACTCAGGCAGGGAAGGAACAGGGGTGGGTTCTAGTCAGTAAGAGTCTGACACGCCCTCCTGCTCCACCCAGAGCGGGAGAAGTTGCGGAAAGGCTACACAGAATCTGCCTGACAGATTAATTTGATACGAGTCAAAGAAGTAATCTTACAACCACATCCTTCTCTCTCAGATGTGACTGACTCGGAAGAAGAGAACTCGAACTCGGAAGAAGAAGAAGAAGAGAACGACGGCCAGAACTCAGAGGACAGCGCCACAGAGGACGCACAACATCTGGACACGGGCACTGATTTCCCTCAAGACATCACCTTGGACACATCAGGTATGTGCCTAGCTTTCGACTAACTACTCTGCAAGGCTCAAAACACACTCAAACCAAATCTCACATTTTTGCCTACAACGAGGTTTATTTTTTTATTTATTTATTTATGTACACAAAACACAAGAAAAAAAAAATAACAATTACAGAAACAATAGTACAAAGGTGCTGCTTATTTCAAAAGAAATTTCTTCCAGCAGACCTGCGACTGGAAAGTTGGATATGAGACGTAGACACAGTGTGTATAAATAAATAAAGACTATAAAGCTAACTAATTCAGACATAAAAATACAATAAAAGGAAATAAAAGAAATATATATATATATATATGTATTAAAAAATAAAATACATACCTATAATAAATATCACTATGGGATGATAGAGAGGTAATGCTCTTTGACCAGTTTTCTGAACTGATGTATGTTATTAGAGTCACGAATGTTAGGTGGAAGTGAGTTCCACAATCGTACCGCATGAACAGAGAAGGAGTGGGAATAGGAATGGGTTTTATGGGATGGGAAATTGAGATGATGCTTAAGGTGGGATCTACATGGGGCACCGGCAGGGCGAGTGAACGAAAAACGATCACGCAGGTAGCAGACGCTGGAGCATGAGGGGGTGTCGGACTTTGACTGACCAAAACCCACCCCTGTTCCTTCAGTTGCCTGTGCCAAGGGACGTGGTAACTCTCATTCGAATTTATTTACGACCCCTGGGCAGGCATCGGCCCTGGCGGACCCTGTCAGTCATTGCTGACATCTCTTTAAGGCGCGCGTAGATTACTACGCGCTATCGACTGGGGCCTGGTCTTTATAGGACGCCGAGCTATCTATTACTCGCCATGCGCAGGCCCGCGCCTACGGTGGTCGGAGATAGATCCGCGGCCCCCGACGCCCAGGGCGTCTCCTGCGGTGGCGGCTGGGGGCGTGATGGCGTCTCGCCTCCTCCTTCGCAAGCATTACTGCTTCGCAGAAGGAGGCGACTGCCCATTCCCTCTCGATGTGAGATGATGTGAGATGGGAAATCATCCAATGACATCTCCCGCTCTGGGTGGAGCGGGAGGGCGTGTCAGACTCTTACTGACTAAAACCCACCCCTGTTCCTCCCTGCCCTGAGTGCCCAGGGGCCTGGTAACTCTGTTTCGAATTTATCCACAACCCCTGGGCAGGCCACTGCTCTCTTACGTGACGTGCAAAAGTACCAAAAACGGCCGTTTTTGACACTTTTGCTTACTACTTTGGATAAAAACACTTTGAGTCCTGTTTTAACAACGTAAAAATACCTTATCCTATTTGTAACAAACGCAACATAGGATTCTATAATCTTTATTTTCTGTGCTAAGATACGAATTTTTATTCAATGACGTCGCCACTTAGGTAGGCTCTTAAAGTCACTTTGTTCTATCTGCAATGAGGTTATGTTCTAAGTCCACATTCGTAATTTTATTTGTGCATGTTTGTTCTATGTCCATATTAAAACTGTAAAATAAGGTATAATTAATTGAAAAAAAAATGATGAAAATTATAACAATCAATGCGTATGTAACTCATGTATTTGTGATAGACCTTCAAACCTAGAAATTCAAGCTTAAAAAAAAAAGTAGGACAGTAAACTCTTGTACTATAAAATGTACCCAATAGTAGATAGGACAAATAAGTACTAGTGCGACGACTTGCCTACACTACACTCTCGCAGTCAGCGAGTGAGACAGCTCCCCAAGCTACAAGAGTACCCCTTAAGGCGCAATTAAACGACATTTAATGGTTTTTAATTGAACATCACGTCTAAACGACTTGTCTTATTTCTTTGAAAAAAATATATGTTTCTTTATACAATTTTCGTCAAAATTTGATCTCAGAGTATTTGAAATTATATTTTTATAAGACAGTGTAATTAATTAGTTATGTCTAACTCGGATAAAAAATTGAGAATCACGCAACAACTATAAAGCGTATTTTTATGAAACCTTCACCATTTAAAAGATCATTTAATTATTTATAATTTAGTCTCATAGTTTTAGTTTAATACTTGTTGTTTTATGTGTAATAAATTAATAATGCGTCTAATTTCCTTGATGGGCGAGTCCTATTACTAGGTGGACGTACGAGGCGTTGCGTGAGCTCAGCGCAGAACACGCAAGCTAACCACTCAAGGTCGTTGGCAGCTATTAGCGCCTTAAGAGTACCCCTGGAGCCCTGAGGGTTCTACACTGTGATGACGGCACGGTTGGCGCAGTGGTTGAGCATTCGGCTGCTGCGTAACGTGTCGCGGGTTCGATCCCCGCACGGAACAAATATTTGTATGGTCTACAGATAGTTGTTCCGGGTCCGAGTGTCTTGTGTATGTGAGTTTAAATGTTTGTGAACGCACCCACGATACAGGAGTAATCCTAGTGTGGGGCAACGTTTTCTAAACAAAAAAAGTGTACTAAACACTGTATTTGTTACAGGAATTGAAGAAGTGGAATCAGACGTGGGAAGATTCCTCGCACAGCCAACGATTGAGAATCTGAACCGACTCGGAGCGAATGCATCCGATGTCATAGATGTGCATTTACAGGTACGGACTGTTTATTTTTAACCGACTTCAAAAAAGAAGGAGGTTATGTATGTATGTATGTATGTCGGGCTGGTTTCCGCAACTCCACGCTCAAGGCGCGTATTTTGCGTACAGGTGGGACAGCATTGTTATTCGATCCACCCCAGCTCCTCGAGGAAGGCCAGCAGCGCCCTGGTATTACTGATTATCTCGCTTAGGTTACCTGGGTGTCCGAAGTCTTTTGCCCTGTATGTAGCGACTACAGGGCAGCTTAGCAGCAGATGAGCTGCTGTCTCGTCCTCCTCCATGCAGGCTCTGCAGAGTGAACTGTCTGTGACTCCTATGACAGAGAGGTGCTTATTAAAAGACCCGGGGCCAGTTACAACGGCCGTGACTTTCCGCAACTGTAGTTTGGTGACCAAACTAAACCAAACCAAAGAAGGAGGTTATCAATTCTTTTGTTTAGTTAGTTTGTATTTTTTTTTATGTATGTTCGGGCCTAACTCCGTCATATATTAACGGATTTGCAAAATTCGTTTTTGTTCGAAAGGAGTTTGTTCCGAAATGGTCCCATTTAAATTTCATATAGATCTGATGATCAGTTTCGGAGACAGACAATGAGACAACGGAACACTTCAAAAATTAACAGCAAATCAACCGCGATTGCTGCGATCGTATGTCTATGTAGTGTTAACACAATTTAATGGAGAACCACAACTAAAATGTGAAAAATAAAAACTTTTTTTACAAAAAAATGGAACGGACTTCCAAAAAAATTGCAAATAACTTTAATTTCGGAAGTCGGTGTCAAAAAACGAAGACACAAAACCAGAAACACCGACTTCCGAAATTAAAGTTATTAGCAATTTTTTTGGAAGTCGGTTCCATTTTTTTGTAAAAAAGCTTTTTACTAACACGTTTTTCTATACTAATATTATAAAGAGGAAAGATATGATTGTTTGTTTGTTTGCATTGAATAGGCTCCGAAACTACTGAACCGATTTTAACCATTTTTTAACCGACTTCGAAAAAGGAGGAGGTTCTATGTTCGACTGTATGTATTTTTTTATGTATGTCCACCGAGCTCTCTGTCAGTTGTGGACCGATTTTGAAAATTCTTTTTTATTCGAAAGAACATACTCCCAGGGTAATAAATTTTATCGAAATTGTAACGAAAAATACGTATACATAGATGATGTTTTGGTTTTCTCCAATTACGAGTATGTTTAAATTCCACGTTCCATTTTAGTTCTGGGGTGTAACAACTAAAAAGTGAATAATAAAAAACTTTTTTACAAAAAAAAAAGAAAACAACTGACTTCCAAAAGTACAAAAAAAAACTAAAAATAAAAAAAAACTTTAATTTCGGAAGTGGGTGTCAAATAACGAAGAAATAAAATACAGACAGACTTCCGAAATTAAAGAAAAATAGTAAAAAGTTTTTTAAATCGAAATTTATCAAAATTATTTTGGAAAAATTGACCAATACTATGCTAAAATCGAAGTTACGAAAAAATAATACACACAGTTTATTTTTTTTTTAAATTATTGCTTAGAGTTACGAATTTAACTTCTGAAATGAAAATCATCACGCTATCATAATATAACTCAATGCTTGGCTCCTTGTGGATCATATTATCATCTACAAGGAACCAAGCATTCAATTATAAAGAAAAAACATCATTAGTGTTTCCGTGTAACGTAACCATAGCGCGATCTAATTCGACGCCAACGCCATCTAGTCGCGTTTTGGGTACTAAAAATAGGGGTAGGTATTGGTTTTTTTTTGTGGGGTGGGAAATCATCCAATGACGCCTCCCGCTCCACCCAGAGCGGGAGATGCCATTGGATGATTTCCCACCCCACCCCAAAAAAAAAGAACTTTTACTAAGTAAAAAAAACATGTTAAATTTGACCCACTTTCTGGTTTCCAATTGAGCTGAATTTTTGCATACATGTTTAGGTTGGATGACAATGCATAGCTAGCTAAGTGACGTCATTCTAAATCCAATATGGCGGACTCCCAAAGATGGCGGACTAGTTATTTTGTATGCGTTCCCATGTTATGGGTGTCAAATTAAAGGAGTTTGCTGAGAATAATACGAACAATAAAATGCTGCACTCTAAGGGAGTTTTTAGTTTCGGTTTATAGAAGTTTATTCTCATTAAGACAGTCGTCACTTACATGAGAACATTAAATCTTACTAATTATATTATATCAGTGCGGGTAGAAGAAAAACAAAAAGCAAAAAACAAAGCATGATCATCGTCAACAAAGTTGGAAGCGAGTTCACTACATTAAAACTAATATTATAGTTAGTAGCATAGTTTTATTAAAACTATAGTATTATTTCTTACTAGCTTACCCGTCCCAATTTTTTAATTCATACTATTAATACCCCATATTAATCATATTATTGTATCATGATCTTACTGCCCTTATCCCATGTTACTTGGGGTCGGCGCAACACGTTTTTTTCTTCCATTCTGTCCTGTCAGCCGTCACGCTATCACTAACTCCCTTTTCTTTCATATCACTCCTCATACAATCCATCCATACTTTCTTTGGCCTCTCACTCCATCCACATTTACATTTATTACTTTGACCTCTGAGTTTATTTCGGTGTTTCTTCTCAAGGTAGTGAGCTCGGAAACACCGGCCTCATCTAGGTAAAACGGACAAAAAAAATTTTTGACTTGTAAAAGTCTTGTTAAAACCTACTTGCAAAATAAAATCATTTATCATTTACTCATTTAGTTACATGTGTTTCATCCCTCCTCTTCACATGACCATACCAAGATAAGCGGTTCCCTTTCAACTTTTCTGTGACTGACGCCACTTCTAAACTACCTCTAATGTACTCATTTCTCATATTAATCATATTATTGTATACCCCTGTATAAATCATATTTTTCGTCCATTTCCAGGCCATTAAAGACCCGACAGCCCTAATCCAAGCCTACGTGGACGCGACATTCTGCGTGGCAGGCCTCTCAGAACAGAACCCTAAGGCGGCTGAGGTAGCAGAACAGATGTACCCCATCCTGATCAAGAGGGCGGGACAGCAGCATGCCGCTGCGTGGTTACTGGCGAATAGTGTGCTCTCAGCGCTGGGGCTTATCAAGGTGAGATCGTTTTTCATGCTGAAAAATAATGGCTTTTTTAAAAGATGGCCCATGCTGGCTCACAATGGCCCATGGTAGCCACAATGGCCTATGATGGCCCACGAAGGCCTGGACCAACTTGTCTTCACATGATCGACCATGTTCAGTCAACCATGTAAGATGGCTCATTGTATAGTACTCCAAGGTGGTCGAAATAGCGGAACAAATGTACCCCATCCTGATCAAGAGGGCGGGACAGCAGCATGCCGCGGCGAACAGTATGCTCTCATCGCTGGGGCTTATCAAGGTGTTTGTTTTCATGCTTTTAAAAAGATGGCCTATGCTGTTCCACGATCGACCACAATGGCCTATGCTGGCCCACGATGGCCTGTGCTGGCCCACAACGGCCTATGCTCGATCACGATGGCCTGTGCTTTACCAACTTGCCTACACATAACATTGATGGACTATATTCAGTCAAGCATGTAAGATGGCTCATGGTATAGTACCCCAAGGCGACCGAGATAGCGAAATAGATGTACCCCATCCTGTTCAAGATGGCGGGACAACAGCAAGCCGCTGTGTGGATACTAGCAAATAGTGTACTCTCAGCGCTGCTTATCGAGGTGAGACTGTGTTTCACGGTTAACAAACGGCTTTTTAAATGCTGGATCCTTATGGCCCATGCTGGCCCAACTTGTATCTACACCATGGCCCATACTGGACTTGTGTCTACTAATATCTATACGATTGGTTACGCTGGTCCAAGTCAACAACCATTTAATATCTTGTTGTTCCAGTCGGAAGACAAGGCCCGTAAGATCCGGTGGTCGCTGCCTGCGTGTTACTCGTCGCTCGCGAGGGTCATCGACGCGCCATACTTCCCGCACGCGCTCAGGGACACGCTGCGGTTCTTCGCCAACAGCAAGCGGAACACGCTGCCGCTGGCCGCTGCGCTGTGTCGGTAGTTACCACTTACCTGACTACATTCATAGGCGTCTGCAGGTTGTGGAACGAAAGTTATTGCAAGATTAAGGTGAAAATTCCAGTATAGCCCGCGAATTTCAAATTTTCTTACGTCTTTTGCAATTTGCAGGTCAGTGTCAGGCATTCGCGGCCGTAGCAAGTATGTATTTATACAATTAAAATCATTAATATCATCAATACAACTCTTTCAGTTAGAATTGATGTCAAATGTAAGTATTTCATGTGAAATCATGACATTTGGCATCAATTCTAACTGAGAGAATTGTATTGATGATTTTAATGATTACAGTTCTGTATATACGTACTTGTTACGGCCGTGAATCATACTTTGACCAAAATGAAACCTAATACTGATCTGCAAATTGCAAAAAACGTAAGAAAATTTGAATTTCGCGGGCTACCCTGGAGCTTTCACCTTAATAGTATCTACTCTGTGGGCCATCTTGGCCTTGTATCTATTTACATGACGACCCATGCTGGCCTAGCCTGTGTCTACACTATGGCCCAACCTGTTCAGTATCTATTTACATGATGGCCCAACTTGTGTCTACATGATAGCCTCTGCTGGCCCAACCTGTGTCTACACAATGGCCCTTATTGGCCCAGTGTCTATTTAACCCCTGAAATACAGGAGCTAAGTTAAATCACTGTTACTTTTAATACTTTAAAATCATAGGTAGGTTCAGAGCTATTTTAGGGTAAACTATTGTATGGAATTAGTGTAGATTCCTAATTAATCTATATTTTGTTTCGTTATCAGTTAGATTACCAAAAAATATTGGAC
Source organism: Polia nebulosa (assembly GCA_951329385.1). NCBI lineage: Eukaryota > Metazoa > Arthropoda > Insecta > Lepidoptera > Noctuidae > Polia > Polia nebulosa. The sequence goes on from OX589608.1 coordinate 24,375,481, forward strand.
ACGTAAATAAAAGCAAAATCGGCCAAGTGCGTGTGTGAGGGTTCCGTACCAAATGAGGGAATTATGAAAGAAAATATGTGATTTATCAATATATTGGTATTAGGTAGTAAAATATACGTAATAATAAACATTATTACCAAATTTCAAGTTCATACGTCAATGGGAAGTTAAAAAGTTCTTCGGAACAAAACATTGTGACAGACGGCGGACAGACAGACAGACGGACACGTGAGTGACAGCAATAGGGCTTTGTTTAAAGCTTTCGGATACGGAACCCTAAAAACGATACAGTGCCTTGAAATTTCGCGTGACGTCACACCTTGGCACACGTGCCTAGAAGTGACGTGACAAGCCCTCACTAATCTAACTTTACGGACTAAATAGAATAGGGAATATGCATGATAGTTTTTTATTTGTTCAATTGAAGACTTATTAACTATAGCGAACAAATATTAAGGAATTTTCAAAATATCATCATCAGCGACGAAGTTATAAAGCTTTAAGGTGAAAGCGCCAGGGTAGCCCGCGAAATTCAAATTTTCTTACGTTTTTTGCAATTTGCAGGTCAGTGTCAGGTTGTAGGTTGGTCAAAATTTGATTCGCGGCCGTAGCTAGTACGTATTTATAGAATTATAATCATTAAAATTATCAACACAACTTTCTCAGTTAGAATTTGATGCCAAATGTAAGAATTTCATGAAATCATGACATTTGGCATCAATTCTAACTGAAAGAGTTGTATTGATGATTTTAATTATTACAGTTCTGTAAATACATACTTGCTACGGCTGCGAATCGTATTTTGACCAACATACAACCTGATACTGACCTGCAAATTGCAAAAAACGTAAGAAAATTTTAATTTCGCGGGCTACCCTGGAGCATCCACCTTAAAGTTTATAATTAGAAAGAGAAGTCCGACGTGTTTTTTGACGTCAAAGGACATGACGTCCATATAACTGCCATAGAAAACAGCGTTTTCGAGAGAGGGACATTTATTTAAAATTGTTATATCTCGTTTAATTTTCGATTAATTTGGATTCTGCTTTCACTGTTCGTACTCTATTTTAGTATATTAATCAATAAACCGGTTAGATAACACATACTTTAGTATATTCATCGATAAACCGGTTAGATAGCAAATATTTTTGTATATTCATCGATAAACTGGTTAGATAGCAAATATTTTTGTATATTCATCGATAAACTGGTTAGATAGCGAATATTTTTGTCATGCATATTCCCTATTATTAATTTTGGAACCAGGAATCTTCTCTATTGCCATCTAACACTTTCTAAGCATAATAATTTATTATAATTATCCTTAATTCACTTCGCATTTCTTCAATTTAATACTTCTTTCCGCGTATTCATTGTACATATTTAATAAATTTGATAATCGTGTTTCTTTATATCCACATAAATATTGGTGCTGATTCTGTTGTGCACAAACTAAACTTAATATAGGATATTGCAATCTTTTTCTCTAATAAAACAAGAAAGAGACGGACGTAAATTAGAGCTGTCAAATTTAGTTGAACTACACGTAAAACATGTCGAGTAAATGTTTCAGTCCAGTACTAACCCAACAAGTTCAACTGTATCATATCAATCGAAGATTTTTGTTACGTCTACAGTTGCTGTCCAGTTTAAAATTCCTCTTCTTTTTTTATTTTTTAAATTATCTATTCACACACTTGCTTTGCCAAGTTACTTTTGACATTGGCAGAATAGTCTACATCGGCTCTACTTGCCATCAACAAAAAATAGAATAGAATAGAATTTCGAGTAAAAACACGGTAAAGCGCAAGGCGTAAACTAGTTTGACATCTCTAACTTAGTTCATAGCTGTAGCCATCCTTTTCTCACACTCCCTTTTAGTAAAAGATACCGATTCTCTAATTTTAGTTTAGTTATTGAACAAGAGAATCGGCATCGGTATGAATATTGTCCTGTCGCTATGAATTTGTGCTGTGCACAATATTGATGATTTAGTAATCCTGTCTACACTAAGACACTTAAATGTAATGACTAAAAACTGTTTTTGAAGTGAAAACCTTAAATATGTAACGGAGATGCGTGGACTTATTTTAAATACTCTTTCTGCCCAAGGAAATGACCCTAATAGCATTTTTTTTTTTTTGGGGCTGGGAAATCTTCCAATGACTTCTCCCGCTCTGGGTGGAGCGGGAGGGTGTGTCAGACTCTGACTAAAACCCACCCCTGTTCCTTCCCTGCCTGAGTGCCCAGGGGTGCGGTAACTCATGTTGAGAATTTATTCGCTACCCCTAGGCATGCAGGCACCGGTGTGTGGTGGCTGACAACAATCTCTTGTTCTGCGCGCGTGGAACACTATGCGCCGTCGACTCCGTGCTACGTGCCGAAAGTCTACGGTAGCCGGAGATCGTCTCGCGACGTCCTACGCCCAGTGCCTCTCCTGCGGTGGTAGCGGCCGGGGCCGTGAGGGGCACTCAGTTGAGCTTCCCTCACGCGTCCCGCCTTCGCGAGCATTACTGCTTCGCAGAAGGCGGAGACTGCTTCCCATTCCCTCTCGCTCCGTACCATGGCCTGAACCAGGGCCGGGCGCGAGAGGCCGCTGCCACCTATCGCATCCACGAGGATACGGCGGTGCTCCGCCCAAGCGGGGCAGACCTGCACCGTATGCTCCACTGTGTCCAATGGGCAATCCGCACAGACCCTAATAGCATTTAGTGTTGGTATTTGGTTGGGCCAACAATAAATGCTATCAGGGGAACAACTATCTTCTATCTTCAAGAAAGTATAAGTCAATTCCGACAAATAACCGGTTAAGTCCGAGTTGGACTCCCGCAAGAAGGAACCGTTACAAGATTATACGCGTCTACTTGTTGCCATTATTAAGCATCTGCCCGCGCCTTTTCCCAACTATCTTGGGGTCGGCTTTCAGTCTAACCGGATGCAGCTAAATACCAGTATTTTACATGGAGTGACTGCCTATCTGACCTCCACAACCCAGTTACTGGGTAATACGATACCCCTAGGTAAGAAGACTGGATGTCAGACTTTCGGGCTTCTGACGACCCGTAACGACTGTCAAAGATCCACGATTGACAGCCGGGACCAACGGCTTAACGTGCTTTCCGAGGCACGGAGGAGTCTCGGTATGTAAAGATGGACACCCATCCATGGACCAACCCCGGCAAGCGTAGCTTAACCTGATGGATCGACCCGTGCGGCTGTTATTACTTTAGCCACGAGCTCCTCACTTTAGCCGCGAGCCATTATTAAGATCTACATCATTCGACGACACGGTTGGCGCAGTGGTTGAGCGTTCGGCTGCTGCACTGCGTGTCGCGGGTTCGATTCCCGCATGGATTAAATATTTGTATGACCTGCAGATAGTTGTTCCGGGTCTGGGTGTCTTGTGTATGTGAGTATACATGTTTTTGAACGCACCCACGATACAGGAGTAATTCCTAGTGTGGGGCAACGTTTTTTTAAAAAAAAAAAAAAAGATCGAGCAAAAAAAACCAAAAAACACGTTTCTAGTAGGGGAGCCCCCTTTAATTTATTTTTATTATTTGTTGTTTTATTATAGCGGCAACAGAAAAACACATTCTGTGAAAATTTCAACTGTCTACCTATTACAGATCATGAGATACAGCCCGCAGACAGACAGACTGACGGGCGGATGTTGGTTACCCTTCGGGTACTGGAACCCTAGAAAACATTTTGGACCTCTCATACTAATTTTGATCAGCTGATGCTTAGCTAGCTTAGATAGCTTTGTACGAAAAATTCAATATTTCTTTTGGGAATAAAATTGATTATGACTTCGTTGAGGAAAGTTGTTCATTTCAGAAGCAGTGTCTAAAATAAAATATGACCCATCCGTTACACCATGCATAGCTGCGTTAAGCGAATTTTGGTAGGGGCAAAATTTATGGGTCCGCGTCACCGACATGCCAGTGACGTGTTGCGCCTGTCACGAGCAATAACATAGAAACGCCCTTAAAATTCAAATTCATGTAGCGATATTAAAATCGCAAAAATAAGTGGGTATGCTAACTTGGTCCAATAATTATGAAAATGTTAAATTGTGTCAATATTAAATGTATATTTTGCTAACGATAATTTGTTAAGGCGTATACAGGATGTAACAGAAAGGTGTGGTCATATTTTAAGAGCCGGTTCTGCCCATGGAAATGAACAACTTTCTCGAGGAAAAAATTAAAAATTCCCAAAAAAAAAATTGGACTTTCCATACAAAGTTATCATCAGCTGATCAATATTTGTATGGGAGGAAAAAATTTTTTTTAGAATTTCCTCAGATTTTCTTGAGGAAAGTTGTTCATATTGATGGGCAGATGCAGTTCTTAAAATATGACCACACCTTTTCGGTACACCCTGTATAGCCGCCAAGTGGCGCCCTCATTGAATAAAAAATCGTAGCAAAGCGTAGAAAATAAAGATTAAAGAATCCTATGTTGCGTTTGTTACTAAGGGGATAAAAATATACCTTTATTTTACGTTGTTAAAACAGGACTCAAAATGTTTCGTATCCAAAGCAGTAAGCAAAAGTATCAAAAACGGCCGTTTTTGACTTTGCTTACTACTTTATAGGATTTTTTAATCTTTATTTTCTATGATAAGATACGATTTTTATTCAATGAGGGCGCCACTTATGCGGAGGTAGGCCTTAAAAATAGTTAATTTTGACTCAATTTTAAGGGCGTTTCTATGTTATGCTCGCGCCTGCACATGTACCATGTGCGTGTTAGACTGTTTTTGGATGGATAAAATCTTGCGAATTCGCGTCACCGACATGCTGTAGTAGCAGTAAGTGAAGTTACCTTGACCACGTGAAATGTTTAAAATTTGTGTATACTGTGCATTGTTTAATTAGATAATCATTATTTTAAAGTTTTAACTTCTGTTGGCAATCCTCATGACTGCCTTTTTTAACATTACATTTAGGTGTTACCTAGTAGTGAGATGGGGCTTAGGTTTAGTTTTTAATAACTAAATAATAAATTGTTTTAATTTGGTATGTAGTTGTTTTATTTTATTTTTGAATTGGTAGACATCCCAGTCCCACCCATACAACCAAAAACCGTATAGGGAATACTCTTATTGTGGATACAGAAGTGAACTTCCTTGCCGGAGTCTGTGTTTCCTGATAGCTACAACCTGGGAGTATTTAATTACCATCAGGTGAGATAGCGGAAAAAACTCGTGCCTGTAAAAAAAAAGCCAATGACATAGATATCCGTTTTACCAAGATCACGCCTGTTTCTATGATTCTACATGTCCGGTTGCGTACACACTTGACACAGGATCAATAAGTGAATAATAAGGATCAATAAGTGAATAATTAAAACAGACACTGAACTTCACACCCAATAAAATATGTCCGTGACTACCGCCGGACCACCAACGCGAATCACTTCCATATTTGGTAAATAATTAGTAGGCTACTAGTACTCGCTGAGGTAGTAGATTACCTCAGCGAAGGTTGCCCCGGGCCTGTGGACTGCTAGCGGTGGGTAGCTCGCCGTTCGATCAGCAGCAGGCCCGTGAGTCGACGGCGCGTAGTGTTTCACGTGCGCCTCAAAGAGATGATTGTCAGCCACCACTGACGGGGCCAATCGCGGCCGGTGCCTGCATGCCTAGGGGTAGCGGATAAATTCTTAACATGAGTTACCGTACCCCTGGGTACTCAGGCAGGGAAGGAACAGGGGTGGGTTTTAATTAGTAAGAGTCTGACACGCGCTCCCGCTCCACCCAGAGCGGGAGATGTCATTGGATGCTTTCCCACACCACAAAAATAAAAGCGAAGCTTGCCAAAAAGGCTGACAACACATTTGTTGCCAAATAAGGCAAAAAAACATTAGAATGTGTTACATCTGCGTTTTAATAGTAAAAACAAATATGAACTAACTGATGACTAGGCAGCACGGTCTCTGGCGTTAGCCTGTTCCACAAGGAACAAAAGGAAAAAAAAAACATTTTGACAGTGACATTCTCTTTGGACAGTGACAGCAAAACATAACCTAAAATACAGTACTGTGTGTTGTGATTGTATTGTAAATAAACTCAATATAAGATATATATCCAAGTAAATAAGTAAGCGTTTACCTGCACAAACTTAATATTAAGGTAGGTATTAGACTTCATGTTAATTAAGTGTAAAGTTTTTCTTGCATTAAGCGAGCCCTGTTTTCCTTCTTGCTTGCTAAAATAAAAATTAATCTATGAATCTTTGTGAGGCACAAACTCACAATTAAAGCAGTGAATGAGTCAACAGGAGATACTGCCGACCACGGCTGCTGAGTTGCTGGCAGTCGTTGCTCCTTTTTACAAGATTTTATTTAACTTGCTATGTTCGTATGTAAGTTGTCCGGAGCAATATTATGATACCGTCGAGCTGATCTGATGATGACGCGTATGTAGGGACTGGAACTCCCTGATGGCAAATGGTAGGACAGTTGAATTTGGGCTAGTATGTTTTGCTGTCATGAGTAGTGTCCAATATACATGATGAAGAGGGTCTAAAGCTTGTTTTTTTTTAAATACTCGTAATTTATTAGTGTCATATTGTTAAGTTGGTATATTTTTACGACAGACAGTTGCAAAACAGATTGTTGGAAATCTGACTTGTAGGCCACAAGTGTGTTAATTGTGGCATTAGTCCAAAGTCACAAAAGCACCAGACATTACTTATTTTCTGACTCAAAAAATGTGTGTAGTTGAGTAGTGTTAGTATTTACTTTGGCCCAAGTGATAATTGTATGTTTAAAGTTTTTTTGGCCAATTTTTTTTGCTTAAATTTGGATTATTTTTGAAAAACCAACTTTCCTGTCTCCCAAATCATGGCTAAGTTTAATTTTCGTTATTTACACATAGTAAATAAACTATGCCCAAATTTCCTTGTGAATTTAAAGTCTATCGAGGTGGCAACCAGTTCATAGACTGTTGTTAAACTAATTAGATATTAAAATATGATTCAATTAATAATTTAACTATATTCTGTGAAACAGACTAGGAATATTGAATAATGTTAATTACCTAACTTTACCACCTGTTACTGGCAAATTGGCCATCGGCCCAAGCTACTAGGTATGCATATGTTCAAAGTATCCTACTTTGACTACACTACTCAATACCACACATTTTGTTAGACAATAAGCACTTTGGCAGCACTGAGATCGCACTCTAATAGTTTTATTGTTTCTAGTAACAATATGGCGGAGCCTATAAATCTCAACATACATTTCGGCGGTGGAGCAGAACTACTATTTGATAAAATAAAAAAACGGGAAATAGAATTGCCAGCATTAAAAAAGTATTTACCGGATTGCAAACACGAAAAATGGACAATCAGAGAATTGTTATTGTGGATAAAAGAAAACTTACTAAGAGAAAGAGAAGAATTGTTTTTACAGGTAATAAAGTATTGTTATCGATATGTCAGGGAGCAGTGGTAGCGCCATGGGATCTGGAGGCCAAGGTTCTCCCGCTCCTCTGGGAGTGGCGCGAGGAGGCGAAACGCCGTGGCGAAACTTCGTGGCGAAACTCCGCTGCTGCGACACATCGCGGCTCAGCGGACGGAGCTCCGGCAGGATCTCATGGCGACATGGAGAGACCGAATGTCGCAACCCAGCGCTGGGCACGCCACCATTGCGGCGGTAGTGCCCCTCTTTGAGGAGTGGTTGGAGAGGCGCCACGGCGTCCTCACCTTCAGCCTGACGCAGGACCTCACCGGACACGGCTGTTTCGGGAGGTTTCTGTGTCGGATAAGGCGGCAGGAAACGGCGGGTGTCACCATTGTGCGGATCGGCAGCAGCGACCTCTCGCGCCCGGCCCTGGTCCAGGCCATGGGTACGGAGCGAGAGGGAATGGGAAGCAGTCTCCTCCTTCTGCGAAGCGCGAAGCAGTAATGCTCGCGAAGGAGGAGGCGGAATGGGTGAGGGAGGCTCAACGGAGTGGCCTTCACGCCCCCGGCCGCAGCCGCCGCAGGAGATGCCCTGGGCGTCTGTGGTCGCAGGACGATATCCGGCTACCGTAGACGCGGGCCTGCGGACGGCGAGTAATGGGTAGCTCGCAGTCCGATCAGCACCAGGCCCGAGAGTCGACGGCGCGTAGTGTTCCACGCGCGCCTCAAAGAGATGTCAACCAACACTGACGGGGCCCATCATGGCCGATGGCCTGCATGCCAAGGGGTCGCGGCTAAATTCGTAACAGAGTTACCGCGCCCCTGGGCACTCAGGCAAGGGGAACAGGGGTGGGTTTTAGTCAGTAAAAGTCTGACATGCCCTCCCGCTCCACCCAGAGCGGGAGAAGTTATAGGACGATTTCTTACCTACAAAAAAAAAAATGGGAACAGTGTTGGCCCCGTAGTAACGGCCCCGACTTACGAGTTGAAGGCCGTGGGTCAAACCCAGTGTTCGGAATAATGCTTGCAACCGAACAGCTCAGCACTTTTGCCTATGCGCATGCATCGGTATAAACGCATCGGTCAAAAGTGCACCAGTTAGTACGTGTTCGGCAACCAGTCGCGTTACTCAAACCAATAATCAAATCATCTCTATATCCTTAGCTTAGTGTAAACCATTGTAGAATTTATTATAATTGTAGAATATATAAATTCGTATTATTTAACTAATTACCACCAAACCAAATAATCCATAAAATATCAACCAACCCAGAAAATAGTGCCGTAGCACGGCGAGCACTAACTTCTACACCCAGTCTGGCAAACTTCCGAATTGATAACCTCCTTCTTTTTGAAGTGGGTTAAAAACATACATAACAAAATACACTTAGGTATGTATTTATGTCGGGCTGGTTTCCGCGACTCCACGCTCAAGGCGCGTATTTTGCATACAGGTGGGACAGCATTGTCATTCGATCCACCCCAGCTCCTCGAGGAAGGCCAGCAGCACCCTGGTGTTACTATCTCGCTTAGGTTACCTGGGTGTCCAAAGTGTTTCGCCCTGTATGTAGCGACTACTGGGCAGCTTAGTAGCAGATGAGCTGCTGTCTTGTCCTCCTCCATGCAGGCTCTGCAGAGTGGGCTGTCTGTGACTCCTATGACAGAGAGATGCTTGTTAAAAGACTCGTGTCCAGTTATAACGGCCGTGACATTCCGCAGCTGAAGTTTGGTCAGTCGTAGGGCTTGCTTTGTGAAGCGGTCATTAATGGGACACACTTAAGTGTCGAAGTAGCCCAGAAGACTGGCAGCATTACCATGTTGAATCGCAATGCTAATTATTTTTTGTTGCGTGTCCAGAGGGCTGGCTTAGTCTTCAGCTTGTTTGGCAACACTTGAAAAGTAAAGACTTTTTGTTGACCGTTGATTCAACACTCCCATAAGTTAGACCGATGGTCTGGTGAGCGATGCTAGGCTCTCAGGGCCGGCCATTGTGGCGAAGCTTGGGGAAGGCCTATGTCCAGCAGTGGACGTCTTTCGGCTGAAATGATGATGATGATGGGGCAATGGTTGGCTCAGTGTGTAAATTTGAAAATTCAACAGCATGCTTTAATTTAAGCATTTAGATATTAGAATTAGTAAAACCGAGAAAAAAGCCAAATAAAAAAAATAGACAACAGCGAGTCGGACTTGCGCGCTAAGGGTTCCGAACAAATAATATTATTTTCAGGTTTTTTTAAACTACCTCCATAGAGGTGTCCTGTAATTTATAAGTACAGAACTACTTTCTGTATTTTTTTTTCAAAATTTTAGGCTTAGTGGTTTCAGAGATAAGGGTGGTAATTTTACATCTATTTTCGAAAATAACTTTAAAAAAATACATTCGGGACCTTCACAATGTGCCCTTTCATTTGATATGTCGCACGGCACAGTTTGAAAAACTGTTTTTTAATTTTCCGATTTTCACCCCAAAAGTAAACCCCCATATTCCAAATTATTTTTTTTAGGGTACACGTTCTTGTTTGGGTCACAGATATTCATGTTGTACCAAGTTTTAATTCTATTGGTCCAGCAAATTGAGACAGACAGACACACGAGTGATCCTATAAAGGTTCCGTTTTTCATTCGGACTTTCGGAACCCTAATAATTACGTCATTGCCATTTACTCAACCACCTATCAATGCTAGTACTATGTACCTAGTCTTAATAAAATCTTCATCATTCCAATCAGACGTAATTATTGTTAAGTCTTAAGGAAATAAAAGCTGCAATACAATTTGAACTTTATTTCATTGGAAATAGATTTTGTATTTGCATAACTTAATAACACATACTAATGTATTAATTTTGGTCTGTTTCAGGGAGAATCTGTGAGACCAGGTATATTAGTCCTTATCAACGATGCGGACTGGGAACTGTACGGAGAGCTGGAGTATGAACTACAGAATAATGATACGATAATGTTCATATCGACACTGCATGGCGGATAAAATAATTATATGATTTATTTATTACTACTGCGTTTTATTTTGGACAAGAATAGTTTTAATCTTGTTTTCTTTTCGTTTCGGCTGTACATTGTCTAAGTAATACTGTTTGTGCCCAGTAGGTGGCCACGTTGACTGCTTCGTTGGAGCCATTACTGAGGTATTTTAGGGTGCAGGTACACGTTTACCTGGGGTACTCCATAAAATGGGTCATAGTCTGAGATTTTCACGCGCAATGGGTGTTTGAGAGATCAATATCCCCCATTTCGCCAAATTATACTGGCAACGGCCTACTTGGGTACGCAATCAATTCAGTGCCTTCCAAATAGGAGACTGCAAATCACGACCGAGAGGCAGGTGGTCTTTGGGACCAAGAAAATAGCAAGTGGGCAAAGCCATGTCAGCCAAGGTGGTGGGGACGTCGTTTTGGCGCCGAGAAACTACAATGACAATTGCCCATGTGTATTAAACGACGTTTTTCAACACACTCAAAAATAATAAGTTGAAGTGCCTTTGCGTCCGTGTGTGGACCAAAATTGAGAGTGGATGTTAACTTGACACCAAGATGATCGGTTATCGATACGGTTACTCCTCGGAAAGATGGAGCCGGTTGGAATAAGCTAGTTTCTTAAAAAAAATCTAACTAATCCGTCAGTTACATTACCGAAAAATATTGGACTTGTATTTTTTCTTTTGTCACGTACTTAAAACCAAAAGTGAGGACGATACAGTGCCTTGAAATTTCGCGTTACGTCACACCTCCTTACATCTAAATGAAATCTCCCGCTCTCTCGCCGAGACACCAATTATGTTGAGGTCGTCTTTCAGTCTAACCTGGTACCTACAGCTAAGTACCAGTATGTTACAAGGAGCGGCTGCCTTCCTAACCTCCACAACTCAGAAACTGAGTAACTCGATAACCCTTTTTTTGTGGGGGTGGGAAATCATCCATTGACTTCTCCCGCTCTGAGTGGAGCGGGAGGGCGTGTCAGACTTACTGACTAAAACCCACCCCTGTTTCTTCCCTGCCTGAGTGCCCAGGGGTGCGGTAACTCATTTTTAGAATTTATCCGCTACCCCTAGGCATACAGGCACCGGCCACGATGGGCCCCGTCAGTGGTGGCTGACAACATCTCTTTGAGGCGCGCGTGGAACACTACGCGCCGTCGACTCACGGGCCTGGTGCTGATCGGACGGCGAGCTACCCACTGCTCGCCGACCGCAGGCCCGGGTCTACGGTGGCCGAAAATCGTCTCACGACATCCTACGCCCAGTACGCCCAGTACCTCTCCTGCGGTGGTAGCGGCCGGGGCCGTGAGGGCCACTCCGTTGAGCTTCTCTCACGCGTCCCGCCTCCGCCTTCACGAGCATTACTGCTTCGCAGAAGGCGGAGACTGCCTCCCATTCCCTCTCGCTCCGTACCATGGCCTGAACCAGGGCCGGGCGCGAGAGGTCGCCGCCACATATCTAGTGTTGCCCAAATGCAAGACCAAGACGAGACTTAGGCCAGTCTTGGTCTTGGTCTTGCGTCAATACACCTGGTCTTGGTCTTGGTCTTGGTATTGCGCTCTCAGTCTTGGTCTTGGTCTTGGTCTTGCAGCAAGAGTCTCGCAAGTCTGGAGACAACTGGGCTCACACAACATCTGAGTAAAGCGGCGGATGTGGCTCAGCAACGGTACCCTTCTGCCCAATTAGTGTTACTGGGGGACTTCAACGCCCACCATCAGGAGTGGCTCTTCCCATACCAGTACACAGACCATGCTGGACAAGAGACGTATAAGCTAGCGCTGGCGTTAAATCTTACCCAGCTGGTCCAGGGGGCAACGAGGGTGCCGGATGTTGATTCGCACACAGCCAATTGCTTGGACCTTCTGCTGACAACAGATCCAGACCGTTACTCAGTGTCGATTTCTTCACCATTAGGTACTTCCGACCACTGTCTGGTGAAATCTGTATCCGTCTACTCCCCGCCCGATCCTAGCCCTAGAGGCACCAGGCGGGTTTGGCGATACAGGTCAGCAGATTGGGATGGCATGCGATCTTTCTTCGCATGTTATCCTTGGGGGCCCACTTGCTTTTCTTCGACTGATGTTTCGTCGTGCGCGGACGCCGTGACGGATGTGTTGCGGCGGGGAATGGAGTACTACATTCCATTCTCTGACGTAACAATGTCTGGCGGGGCTCGACCATGGTTTGGTGCCGAGTGCAATCGCGCTGATGCGCTTAAACACGCGGCCTACCTAGCATGGGTCGATGCTCGGACGCGTAAAGCGAGTGACGTGAGTCAGAAGAGGAGAGCCTTCAACAGGGCTGCCAAGTTCTGCAAGAAGGTGTTTCGGAAGGCTCGGTTTGACCACATTGGCCGAATTGGGAACAAACTTGCTTCTTACCCAGCTGGTAGTAAGGCGTTTTGGTCCCTGGCTAAGTCGGTTGAATCGAACTTCTGCCGCCCCTCACTACCTCCACTGCTGAAACCCGACGGGTCGCTGGCCCACTCCGCTGAGGAGAAAGCAACCTTGTTAGCCTCTATGTTTGCGGAATCTTCGCGTCTAGATCCTGGTGGCGCGAGGCCCCCTGGCACTCTTGGTGGATGCGAGTCGATTATGTCAGACATTCGCATTCATCAGAAGGATGTCCGGAGGGTACTGCGTAACCTGGACGTGAACAAGGCTAGTGGTCCCGACGGGATACCGGCAATTGTACTGAGGACTTGTGCGCCTGAGTTGTCTCCGATCTTGACACGCCTATATCGCCTTTCGTTTGAGACTGGAAAAGTGCCGATGGCTTGGAAGCAAGCTAACGTGCAACCCGTACCCAAGAAGGGTAGTCGAGCTGACCCAGCAAATTACAGGCCCATCTCGGTAACTTCCGTTCTATGTAAGAGTATGGAACGTATACTGAATGGTAAGCTCCTAGCATACCTAGAAGCTAACGATATCCTAAGTGACCGACAATACGGCTTCCGCCGAAATCGGTCAACAGGAGATCTTCTAGCGTATGCCATTCACATCTGGAGTGAGGCCATCGACAAACAAGGGGAAGCCCTTGCGGTCTCCCTTGATATCTCGAAGGCCTTCGACCGGGTCTGGCACGACAGCTTAATTGGCAAGCTTCCTTCCTTCGGTCTGCCCGCTGGATTGTGTGATTGGATAGCTGATTTCCTGAGGGATCGGTCTATCCGAGTAGTCATAGATGGCTGCTCGTCCGGACTGCTGGCTATTAATGCCGGTGTTCCTCAGGGGTCGGTGCTCTCGGCAACATTGTTTTTGCTGCATATTAACGATCTGCTAAAACCCGGTACCTTTGGGTATGCAGACGACAGCACTGTTGCCGAGAGATACGTGCCGGACGCACGAGTTAGTGGGTCTCAGGTCCGGTCTCTCCGAGAGGCTATGGTTGGGCGCTTGAACTTGTCCTTGCAGGCTGTCTCAGAATGGGGCGATGCCAATCTGGTTAAGTTCAATGCTGCTAAGACCCAGGCGTGTCTTTTTTCTGCTAAAAAGAGCCAATTTCACCCGGCTCCATCTTTCCGAGGTGTAACCGTGCCGATAACCGACCGACTTGATCTTCTTGGTGTTACTTTAACATCTACCCTCAATTTTGGTCCCTTCATAGAGGCTAAGGCTCAAGTGGCTGCCAAAAAGTTGGGGGTCCTCGCAAAGGTGAGACGATACTTCACGCCGGAACAGCTGCTCCAACTCTATCAAGCGCAAGTCCGATCGTGTATGGAGTACTGCTCTCATCTTTGGGACGGATCTGCAAGATACCAGCTTGATGCCCTTGAGTCAATTGAGAAACGAGCCAAGAGGATCATCGGCAATGATAGACTCGTTGAGTCAAAACTCCAAAGTCTTGAACATAGACGCCGAGTTGCTAGCCTGTCGGTTTTCTATCGATTACATTTTGGGGAGTGTGCGACGGAATTGCATGATTTGATTCCGCCAAGCCCGTTTCATCTAAGGACCACAAGACGTACGGCGAAGTGCCACCGGTTCATGGTGGACATCCCATCCATACGCACAAAGCGTTTTGAGAAAACATTCATTGCACGTACAGCTAGAGAGTGGAATTCTCTACCGGAGTCTGTGTTTCCTGTAAGATACAACCTGGGAGTCTTTAAGTCAAGAGTGAATAGGTTACTTCTAGGCAAGCGTGCTCCATCTTCGACCGCATCATCGCTTAACATCAGGTGAGATAGTGGTCAAACGCGAGCCTATCAAACATAAAAAAAAAAAAAAAAAAAAAAGTCTTGCAAGTCTTGCAAATACCTATTAGCCTATTGCTATTTATTGAACACGTTAGTTTAGATTTTAGATTATGATTTGCGCTGTAAGACGTATGTAGTTACAGAATTATAATCATCAAAATCATCAATACAACCCTCCAAGTTCATAAAGGTCGAGGAATTATTAAAAAAATGACTTTTTCAAGGTCAAACTCATTCCTCGACCTTTGAACTTGGAGGGTTGTATTGATGATTTTGATGATTATGATTCTGTAACTACATACGTCTAACAGCGCGAATAATATTTTAATCAACAAACAATCGAGCACTGGCCTGCAAATTGCAAAAAAAATAAGAACATTTGAATTTCGCGGGCTATCCTGGAGCATTCACCAATGTACAATGTTAATCAACCAATAAAAGAAGACTACAGGCAAAGCCTACCTATGCGGCCAAAATAAGGAAGTGCGTGTGTGTTGAGATTAGCAGATTTCATTACAGTGTGCGTAGGTACATTTTATAGGCAATTTGTCGTCTCGACTCGCTGTTAGTTTTAAATTTTGCTGAATAGAAGAATAATATAAACTTTGAAACATAAGTAGGTACCTACATAATGTTTATATAATTTTGTTGGCTATAATTTTAAGCACATTTCAACCTACGAGTACTAACGTTAGATCGGCACATTAGACATAAACAAGCATAATATATTATTATAGGTAGATAGCTACAAGGTATGAACTTTGCTAGAAAGTTATTTTAGGTACATTTTATCACATGGGACGATGGGAACAGATTTGTGAGTATTAACACGCTACCTACTTAATAAATAGTTGAAATATAATAAGTACTTACCTACCTAATCAATACAATACCTTTTAGGGTTCTTTCAGACGAGCGGCACGTTGCCAACTGCAGCCCTTAGTTTAGTGTTATGACGATACCTACGGTTTTGATACTGGGGAACGTCTCTCAAAATCGGGATTGAAACCAAATACCTACTTAATAACGCCCAAATCTCAGTTTGTCTTAACTGCAAGACGCAAGAGTCTTGCAGGCTTAAGTCTTGTCTTGCTCAAGTCTTGCAGGGTTCAGTCTTGGTCTTGGTCTTGCTACAATAAGGCGGTCTTGGTCTTGGTCTTGGTCTTGCGAAAATGCAAGAACAAGACCAAGACTGCAAGACCAAGACCGATTTTGGGCAACACTACACATATCGCATCCACGAGGAACAAGCCCACTCCTGAACTTTCATTCGTTTTATCTTTGTCATTAATTATTGGTTTGGTAAAGCAAAAAATGTCCAATATTTTTAATCTCTAACGGACTAGTTATGTTATTTTTATATCCAAGAAACATCCCTATTGGTTCCTTTTAGCAGAGAAAAGTTACGCCTGTGTTTTATTAACATTGAACCTGACCAAATGTGCATCGCCGGATTCAGAGACTGCCTTCAAGTACAAATTTAAGCGCTCAACCAAAACCTCTCAGAGACACTGGAAATGGTGACGGGCGGGTGTTTTGAAGGACTGCCTTTAGTAAATTTTAACTGACTTCAAAAAGGAGGAGATTCTCAATTCGACTATGTTTATATATTGCTATCACTCGTGTCCGTCTGTCACAAAAAAATGAGAGGTGTCAAGGGACACCCGGATGGAACGAAGTTCCTTTCGATTAATTAGTGAAGGAATTGTAATATAATTTTTTTTTTTTAATTTATAATATTTTTTTTATTATTAACTACGCACACACGCACGCACGTAAGAAGTTATACTTCATCATCTCATCTCATCGCAGCTCAGCTCAGCTCAGCTCAGATCAGCTAAGCTCAGCTCGGCTCAGCTCAGCTCCACCCTAGAGCGGAAGAAGTCATAGGATGATTTCCCACCCCCCCAAAAAAAAACAACGTTTTCGAGAGAGGTTCAGATATATTTGTTTAAAATTGTTATACTTATCTCGTTTAATTTTCGATCAATTTTAATTTTGTTTTCAATGTTTGTACGAAAATAGAGTACTCTATTTTCGTATATTCATCGATAAACCGGTTAGATAACAAATATTTTTTTCATGCATATTCCACTATTAAGAATTGGTTTTGATGATTTATGTTTTGACATTCATAAAGTACTAATTCTAAGCCTAATTTGAATAAATAACTTTCGATTTTGATTAGCCAATAGGAGGCCTTCTTCCATCCTCTTGACTTAATCATCTCTCAGACGCCTTTACAAAACCCACTAGACTTCAAAATGCAGTTTAATTATTATTTAACAATGATCTCCGTGCGCGGTGATGCGTCGTCAAGATAAAGCAGCCATGCATGACCGCGTAATTGGCTTAGCGATCTCGTTTGTACGGAATCATGACAAAAAACTGGTGTACAGGGACGTACTGGGAATAATTTTCATAGATTAGGTTCTGACGCTTCAAAATACGAGACTTCAACCTAACTTACGTGTCTAGGTATGCCTAGGGGTTGTGGATAAATTCGTAAGAGTTACAGCTCCCCTGGGCACTCAGGCAGGGAAGGAACAGGGGTGGGTTTTAGTCAGTAAGAGTCTGACACGCCCTCCCGCTCCACCCGGAGCGGGAGATGTCATTGGACGATTTCCCACAAAAAAAAAACTTTTTACAAAAAAAAATACAACCGACTTCCATAAATAAAACTAAAAAATGCAAAATAACTTTAATTTCGGCAGTCGGTGTTTCTAGTTTGGTTTCTTCGTTATTTGACACCGACTTCCGAAATTAAAGTTATTTTGCATTTTTTAGTTTTATTTATGGAAGTCGGTTGTATTTTTTTTTGTAAAAAGTTTTTTATTTTTCACTTTTTATTTGTTGTACCCCATTCTAAAACTAAATTAATAGTAAAGCTATGCCCGAATTGATAGCCCCAAAAATAGGGAATTTGAACGGTTTGAGTTGGTGAAATTACGGTGTATCAGGGTGAACTGTACAAATCTGTATACCCCTTCAGAGCGTATCAGCGTGATGTAATGTTGTGAAGTGGTGAAAACAATGTACAGACATGCGATTGCAGCAATTCTGGAAGATCTGCTATCATTTATTGAAGAGTTCCATTGTGTATCTCCGAAGTTCTTCATCAGATCTTCAACAAATTAAAATGGGACCAAATGTGAAGTAACACCTTTCAAATAAAAAAAAAAACCTTCAAAATCGGTTCACGTAGTAAGAAGTTATGAGGTAACACACATAAAAAAAAAAAAAAAAAAAAAAAAAAAAAAAAATACAGTCGAATTGAGAACCTCCTCCTTTTTTTGAAGTCGGTTAAAAAAACGTGTCAAGGTAGGTAGGTACTACATTGACGCAGAGTTGAAGCGTTACCTGACCAATCTACGGGCTTGTGACGGCGAGTTATGCCATAGCGTATTCTCTTGTGTTTATTTTTGTACAATATTTATATGAAACAGTAAATAATACTAAAAAGAAATCTTTTTCTTAAAACTGCATCAAAATTGTTTATTAAATGAAGTAGCAATAAGCATTTCGAATACTGGCATAAGGAAGAGTGGGAGCGTGGTGGGGACATCTCGCTATCTCTTTTGTACGCGCGTAATCTAATGGCTGAGACGTCATAATTATGTGTGTGCAACCTTTTTAACCGACTTCAAAAAAAGGAGGAGGTTCTCAATTCGGCTGTATTTTTTTTTTTTTTTTTTTTTTTTTTTTTTTATGTGTGTTACCTCATAACTTCTTACTACGTGAACCGATTTTGAAGATTTTTCTTTTATTTGAAAGCTGTTGCTTCACATTTGGTCCCATTTTAATTTGGTGAAGATCTGACGAAGAACTTCGGAGATACACAATGGAACTCTTCAATAAATGATAGCAGACCTTCCAGAATTGCTGCAATCGCGTGTCTGTATATTGTTTTCACCATTTCACAACATTACATCAGGCTGATGCGCTCTGAAGGGGTATACAGATTTGTCAGTTCACCCTGATACACCCTAATTTCACCAACTACGTTCAAATTCCCTATTTTTGGGGCTATCAATTCGGGCATGACTTTACTATTAATTTAGTTTTAGAATGGGGTAAAACAACTAAAAAGTGAAAAATAAAAAACTTTTTACAAAAAAAATACAACCGACTTCTCTAGATAATACTAAAAAATGCAAAATAACTTTAATTTCGGAAGTCGGTGTCAAATAACGAAGAAACCAAACTAGAAACACCGACTTCCGAAATTAAAGTTATTTTGCATTTTTTAGTATTATCTAGAGAAGTCGGTTGTATTTTTTTTGTAAAAAGTTTTTTATTCTGTTATTTAGACTGTGTGAAAGAGGGTATGGGTAAAAAGTGGGTGACTACTGAGATGACTGAAGTATGTATGACCAACCGAACAAAAAAGAATCATCAAAATCTATTCACAAATGGCAGAGAACTACACACATACAATAAGAAACATACGGACGAATTGAGAACCTCCTCCTTTTAGAACTCGGCTAAAAATAGGACCTTAGTTTCCTTTTTCACATTCCTCAGAAGGTGAGTCTCAAATTGTGAAGAATGGTAGGTATTCCAATGCCCTTATTTATCATACCAAGTCAATTGGCTGGAGGAAAGGGATACAATATTGAATATAAATGACAGGTCTATCTTTATTTGGCAACAAAACGTTCACATAGACCCTTTTCGAATATTTCTGAATAATTTTACGAGAGAAGTGGTTAGGGTTATTTACTGGAAAAGCGAAAACAAGATGGAGCAAAGAGTATAATAATAATATGAGATGGAGTCTTGTCTTTTTGAAACTGTCAGATTTTTTTTCGCTTCGAATGGTTTGTACATCCAGGCAGTGTCAAGTTTAGAAAGTACTAGTGACCCGCACCTGCTTCGGACGGGTACAAAATATGCACCTAAACCTTCGTCATGAATCACCTGTCTATCGGGGAAAATTGCATGAAAATCCGTTCACTAGTTTTTGAGTTTATCGCGAATATACAGACAGTCTGTAGCGGCGGGGGACTTAGTTTTATAATACGGTAGTGACTTAGTTTTTAGCAACAGAATATAGCCACTTTCATCATCATCATCATCATCATCATCAGCCTTTTAATGTCCCCACTGCTGGGGCACACGCCTCCTCTCTGTGAGAGGGTCTGGGCCGTAATCCACCACGCGGACCCAATGCGGATTGGTGGATGTCACATGTCTTCGATTTTTTGGTTCTAGAACATGCCGTTTCCTCACGATGTTTTCCTTCACCGTTTTGAGAGCAGTGGTGATGAAATAATTTACACAAAGTAAAGCGCCTGCCTGGGTTTGAACTCACGACCTACAACTTGTAAGTCGCGGCCAATACCACTGGGCCACCACTGCTCTCCATCACAGTCATCATCATTTCATCGGCCATCACAGTCAGTTTGTTTTGCATTATAATACGGATGTAAGACATTCTAATGTTTTTGTAGTATTTGGCAGCAGATGTGTCGAGTCAAAAAAAAAAAAACCCGGCGAGCATCGTTTTTTTTTTGTGGTGTGGGAAATCATCCAATGACATCTCCCGCTCTGGGTGGAGCGGGAGGGCGTGTCAGACTCTTACTGACTAAAACCCACCCCTGTTCCTAACCTTGCCTGAGTGCCCAGTCATAGGATGATTTCCCACCCCACAAAAAAAAAAAAAAAAAAAAAAAAGGGGCGCGGTAACTCTGTTTCGAATTTATCCACAACCCCTGCTGCCCTACCACGACGTCTTAAGGCGCAGATATACGACTTTTAATGGTTTTTAATTGAACATCACGTCTAAACGACTAGTCTTATTTCTTTAAAAAAAAATATTTGTTACTCTAGACTATTTTCGTCATAATTTGATCTGAGAATATATGAAATTATATTTTTTTAACTTTGTGTAATTAATTTGTAAAGTTATGTCTAACGCGGATAAAAAAATGAGAATCACGCAAAAACTATAAAGCGTATTTTTATAAAACCTTCACCATTTTAAAGATCATTTAATTATTAAAAATTTAGTCTCAGAGTTTTAGTTTAATACTTGTTGTTTTATGTGTAATAAATTAATAATGCGTCTAATTTCGGACAGCGCTCCTTGATGGGCGAGTCCTATTATTGGGTGGACATACGACGCATTACGTGAGCTCAGCGCAGAACACGCAAGCTAACCACTCAAGGTCGTTGGCAGCTAATAGCACCTTAAAACCATCACCTTTTCGGTGAGAGAGAGAGACGTCGTTATACAGGACGAATAGCACTATCCCTTTCTCTCACCGAAAAGATGATGCTTTTAAGACGTCATGGTAGGGCTGAAACAACCCAATAAAATTGCTGCAGACAACCCAATAAAATTCTCAGCTCCATGTTACCGGACGCGCATATTTCAATAATTTCA
Source organism: Polia nebulosa (assembly GCA_951329385.1). Lineage (NCBI taxonomy): Eukaryota > Metazoa > Arthropoda > Insecta > Lepidoptera > Noctuidae > Polia > Polia nebulosa. The sequence goes on from OX589608.1 coordinate 24,396,475, forward strand.
CATATTGGACGTAAATTAGAGCTGTCAAATTTAGTTTGAACTAATATTTCCATACAAATTAAGGGTACACGTAAAAACATGTCGTCTAAAACACGGCGAAGCGCAAGGCGTAAACTAGTTTGACATCACTAACTTAGTGCATAGATACTCGTATAGCCGTCCTTTTCTCGCACTGCCTTTTAGTAAAAGATAGCAATTCTCTAATTTTAGTTTAGTTATTGAACAAGAGAATCCGCACCATTGTCCAATTGCGTACGAATTTTTCATCACAATATCCACTTATGGATTACAGTTACAACTCACTTGCTCTCACAGAAAGGAGGCCTGGCCCTGTATCCCAGCAGTGGGACATTATTATAGGATGATGATGCCATTTGTAATTTTAGTTTCAATAAAATAAGTTTAAATTATTAAAATTTTTAATTTTGAAGTCCATCCCTGTTTGCTGTCACTCAATTAAAAATAAAGGGGCTGGCCTTCGCACCCTTGTTTGTAGGGGTGCTTGTACAGTCGCTCACTCAAGTGTTTATGTGACATGCAATAAAATAATTAGGTATATGATGATGGCTATAGATTTTTACTTTATTAATTACATAAAGAGAAAACTAAAGAAGGAAACGTACCTAAAAGTGTTAAAACCTATTTTTATTTTTAAATCTTTCAGTCCATGCAAAGGTTGTCTGGTAGATATCGCTGTCAGCGATAAGACAGCCATTAGTGCCGATTCTCTTGTTAATTTCTAAACTAAAATTAGAGAATCGCTATCTTTTACTAAAAGGCAGTGCGAGAAAAGGACGGCTATAGCTATAAACTAGGTTAGAGATGTCAAACTAGTTAACGCGTAACCCTTAATTTGTTTGGAGATATTGGTTCAACTAAATTTAACAGCTCTAATTTACGCCAGTCTCTTTCTTGTTTTATTAGAGAGAAAAATATAGCAATAGCCTAAATTAAGTTTAGTTTGTGCACAACAGAATAGGCACCATTGTACCTATAGATTTAAGGCGCTATTAGCTGCCAATGACCTTGAGTGGTTAGCTTGCGTGTTCTGTGCTGAGCTCACGTAACGCGTCGTATTTGATCTGAGAATATTTGAAATTATATTTTTATAACATTGTGTAATCAATTTGTAAAGTTATCTCTAACGCGGATAAAAAATTGAGAATCACAACAAAACCTGTAAAGCGTAATTTTATGAAATCTTCACCATTTTAAAGATCATTTAATTATTTATAATTTAGTCTCAGAGTTTTAGTTTAATACTTGTTGTTTTATGTGTAATAAATTAATAATGCGTCTAATTTCGGACAGCGCTCCTTGATGCGCGAGTCCTATTACTGGGTGGACGTACGACGCGTTACGTGAGCTCAGCGCAGAACACGTAAGCTAACCACTCAAGGTCGTTGGCAGCTAATAGTGCCTTAAGCGATGAAACCACTCTTGCTATCAGGAAACGGACTCCGGCAAATACAAAATTAAAATAATAATAATATTCCACGACTATCACACAACGCCATCTAGTCCCAAGCTAAGCAGAGATGCGAGTGTCCAAAATATGGATATATGGATGAGTAATTGTGTGCGACCAAAGGTTTGGTTTCGGGTTCCGCCAGTTTCGGTTAAAAAAACTAGTGTCAGTTTCGGTCTTGGGTTGAAGTTTGTGATATAGACCTTAAAGCTGACTGGCTCGTTCGTCTGTGTGTGTAGTCATCGTTTTATTAACTTTTTGTCCATTAAGTCATTTACTGCCATGAGGGACGCATGGTGACCCCCAAACAATAGATTTTTAATTGTGTCTGTTGTTTGGCAGTCAACGTGTTAAGGATATGTCAACCCATATAAAAACTTTTTTACAAAAAATAGAACCGACTTCCAAAAAAAAAAAAAAGAATTTCAAAATAACTTTAAATTTGGATGTCGGTGTTTCTGGTTCTGTTTCCTCGTTTTTCGACACCGACTTCCGAAATTAAAGTAATTTTGAATTTTGTTTGTATTTTTTTTGGAAGTTGTCATATTAAAAAAAAAAATTGTTTATTTTTCACTTTTTAGTTGTGGTTTCCCATTAAATTGTGTTAACAATACATAAACAAACGATCGTAGTGATCGCGAGTCATTTGCTGTTAGTTATTGAAGAGTTCCACTGTCTATCTCCGAAGATTTTCATCAGACCCTCATCATTATCAGTCTTTTAATGTCTCCACTGCTGAGGCACAGGTCTCCTCTCTGTGAGGCCGCAATCCACCATACGGGCCCAATTCGGATTAGTGGATGGATATCATATGTCTTCGAATATTTGGTTCACGATGTTTTCCTTCACTGTTTTGAGAGCAGTGGTGATGAAATAATTTACAGTCTTTACTTTGTGAGACCTGTGCCTGCCTGGGTTTGAACTCACGACCTACAACTTGTAAGTTGCGGCCGTTACCACTGGGCTCCATCAGATCCTAATGTATTATATTATAATAAAACCTTCCTTGAAAAATATGCATTTGAATAACGAAAACCCCATCCAAATCGGATCAGTAGTTTTCGAGAAAATCGCGGACAAACAAACATACATACATACGGGTCGAATACAGAACCTCCTTTTTTAAAGTCGGTTAAAATGTGGAACGTTTTATTGAATTATGTAGTATTTTATGAAATTTTCAATGACAATAAATTTTTCATGTCAACTTTTTTAATTTCTATTAATTTTTCCATTATCACGTGACTTTTGGTTTCTGTTTTGCTCGGAAACTAATAATATAATTAATCTCCAAACATTTAAGACCTACAGTAATTCATTTTGGTGCTGGGTAACTCCCAGTAACTACAGTCAAAACATATCGTCCCAAACCTTTTGTGTTTTTTAACAACCACTTTTCTCTCCGCCTGTACTTCTAAACGTACAGTCGGTGCCACAAATTGTGCCCCACCAGAGATTGTGTTTTAATCTGTGTAATATCATTACGCTTGCTAATGCCAGGGGGTCGACAGTACATTGAAAAACATGACATTTTGCTTCAGACTTGATAGATTATGTGAGGTTTACAAAAGGGGTAACTTGGGGTTGTCAAATTGTTTTTTTATGGGGAAAAACATAGGTTCTTTTTTTAAATTTCGTGTTGTGTTCATTATTCAAATTTGACAGCAGTCAACAGGGATGATTGCTATGTACGTAAATAATAATTCTATTTTTTCTTTAGGTTAGATTATCAAAAAATATAGGACACATATTATTGCCACTTATACCAAATCAAAAAACTCTTTTACAAAATATACAACCGACTTCTAAAAATTACAAAATAACTTTATTTCGGAAGTCGGTGTTTATATTTTGTTTCATATTTATTTGACACCGACTTCCGAAAATAAAGTTATTGTGTAATTTTTAGAAGTCGGTTGTATTTTTTGTGAAAAAGTTTTTTATTTTTCAATTTTTAGTTGTTGTACGCCAGAAGTAAAACTAAATATAAAAGTTATGTCCGAATGAATAACCCCAATTCTAATAACATGGAATTTGAACATTTGGAGACAGCCAAAACGTCATCTGTGTATACATATTCTTTGTTTATGTTGATTTTTCCAAAAAGTGCTGAATATATTTCAATAAAATTTATATGGAACCACCTCTGAAGCCCCTCTCCACTCCTCTCCACCTATGACCTATCATACAAAAAAAGAATCATCAAAATCTATTCACAAATGGCGGAGATATCGCGTAACAAACCATAAAAAAACAAACAGACGAATTGAGAAGTCTTTTTTTGTTTGAAGTCGGTTAATAAAAAAATACAAAGATGCGGCACATCAAAGTTGCAGGAGTGTGGGCTTGTTAAGTCACTTGTAGGTAAAAAGTAGTACAATTTTTTTCGTAGGTGACGCGAAATTTCAACGCACTGCAGCGCGAAATATCGTCTTCGGTTTTAGGGTTCCGTACCCGAAGGGTCCAAACGGTGCCCTATTGCTGTCACTCACGTGACCGTCTGTCCGTCGTCTGTCACACAGGTTTTACAGCTAAACGGTTGGAGCTACAGTCTTCAAATTTTCACAGTATAAGCATCTTGTTGACCCAAAGCCATACAAATTGTTAAAATTCTACATTTCGTACGGAAACTTTTTTTTTTGGTGTTGTAAAATCATTCAAGAGGGGCGTGTCGGACATTTACAGACTATAACCCACCCCTGTTCCTTCAGTTGCCTGTTTGCCAAGGGCCGCAGGAACTCAATTTCAAAATCCGCGACCTGGTACGGAACCCCAAATGTGCGAAGTCCGATTACCACTTGGCCGGGTTTTGTTTGTTTACAAGACAAACGTAAAAATTACTGTCCAATAGTTTTTGATAATCTGATTGACGGAACAAATATATCTTTTTGACATCTACTCTGTTGCCCAGGGGTATCGTGTTAGTGGGTTTTAGTCAGTAAAAGTCTGACACACCCAGCTCCACCCAGTGCGTGAGAAGTCATTGGATGGTTTCCCAACCCTACAAAAAAAAGGGATATCCTCAGTTCCTGAGTTGTGGAGGTCAGGAATACAGACGCTCCTTGTAACGTACTCAGCTATACCAGGTTAGACTGGAAGCCGACCTCGACATAATTGGGAAAAGACTAGGCAGATTTTTTTGTCAAACAATCTGTCCACGCCTTTTCCCAACTATTTTGGGGTCGGCTTCCAGTCTAACCGGATGTACCTGAATACCAGTATCTGACCTCCACAACCCAGTTGCTGGTGTCAGACTTTCGGGCTTCTGACGACACGTAACGACTGTCAAAGATCCACGATTGACAGCCAGGACCACCTGCTTAACGTGCTCTCCGAGGAACTGAGGAGTCTTGGTCTGTAAAGATGGTCACCCATCCATGGACCAACCCCGGCAAGCGTAGCATAACGTGATGGATCGACCCGTGCGGCTGTTATTACTTTAGCTACGAGCTCCTAGGCAGATTTGTTTGTAGTTTTGTTTTCATTACTGAAAAACAGTTTAATGACGATTACCTGGTGAGAAGCACAGGGCTGATCGACTACCTCGGCTCTGGTACAGACAACTGAAGGAACAGGGGTGGGTTTTAGTCAGTAAGAGTCTGACACGCCCTCCCGCTCCACTCAGAGCGGGAGAAGTAATTTAATAATTTCCCACCCTCAAAAAAATTGAATATTAAAAAAAAGCCGACTGTTAAAAGCAAGTAAAAAGTTCCAAAGAAATCACTTTTCAAGCAGTCTGTTGCTGTCGGTGGCAGTTATTTTAGTTCAATTATGGATTTCATGCCAAAACAACAACAACATCAACCTTGTTTTTAGGATTCCGAAAGTCCGAATAAAAGACGGAACCCTTATAGGATCACTCGTGTGTCTGTCTGTCTATCTATCCGTCTATCACAGCCAATTTGCTCCGAATCTGCAGGACCGATAGAGTTGAAATTTGGTACACACATGAATATCTGTGACCGAAAGTCCGAAACACGGACGTGTACCCTAAATAAATTAATTTGGAATATGGGGGTTACTTTTGGGTTGAAACTCAGAAAATTGCATATTGTGAGGGTCTCGAATATATATATTTTTTTATAATTTTAAAATATATTATTTTGAAGTTATTTAAGAAAATATTTAAAAAATTACCATTCCGCCCCCCTTATCTCCGAAACCACAGGGCCTAAATTTATGAAAAAAAATACTAATAGAAGTTCTTTACTTATTAGATTAAAGGAAAAGCTATCAGGTGGAGGCAGTTTAAAAACAACCTGAAAAAAATATGATTTGTTCGGAACCATTTGCGCGCGAGTCCGACTCGCTCTTGGTCAGTTTTTTTTTTAATTTGGAAGTCATCAAATGACTTTTTCTGTCCCGTATTATTATTATACTCTTTGCTTCGGAGCGGGAGTACGTGTCAGACTGAACAGAACCCACGCGTGATTCTTCAGTTGCCCTGTGCGTTAAAAAAAAAAAACAACCCACGGTAACTTTTTCAAACAATACCGCAACCCACTTTGCTCGACGTGGGAAGCGAACCTAAGATTTCACAGTCGCACTTGACCATTAGACCGACGAGGATGTCAAGTTCTACCTACATATACTTAATGACAAAATAATCATTTCCTAGCTAAAAGTTTTCTATGGGTATGTCTCATCTAAACTTATTTTGATTTAGAAGTCAAATTGTTTCATTGATCCAAGGCAGATACATTTTTAGTATAACCATAGAAATATTATATCTATGGGAATAACAGACCAAATTACTGTTTGTATGTTTTTACGAGTTTTTATAAGTAGGCACAGTCCGACGTGTCATTACCATTATTAATCCGCTGTGAAAAAGTGATAGTGGTGTCGATTCTGTTTTGCACAAATTAAACGTAATTTAGGCTACTGCTATCTTTTTCTCTCTAATAAAACAAAAAAAGAGACGGACGTAAATTAGAGCTGTCTTTGGTTGAATTAATATTTTCATGGCGTAAAAACATGTCGACAAAAAACACGGTAAAGGGCAAGGCGTAAACTAGTTTGACATCTCTAACTTGGTTCATAGCTATAGCCGTCCTTTTCTCGCACTGCCTTTTAGTAAAAGATAGCGATTCTCTAATTTTAGTTTAGTTATTGAACAACAGAATCGGCACCATTGCCGCCTCTCTCGGTTTTAAAATAATTTTTGTTCCTGATAACTAATAGCCGGGCGAGACGGCATAAACTATTTATGGTGCCATGTTGCCGTTCGGTGCCTCGACGTATTTATGTCACCCATTACGCGAATGCTAAACGTACTCAACGCTCTCTTACCATGGAAGGAGATACTGTCTGAATGTCTGACGATTTGCGAGAAGACTGGGTGAAAGGCTTTATAAAATTGTGTATATAGGAATATTCCCTATTACACAATTTGATATTTTTTTATTTGTTCAATTGAAGACTTATTAACTATAGTGAACAAATATGAAGGAATTTTCAAAATATCATCATCAGCGACGAAGTTATAAAGCTTTAAAGTTCATAATTAAAAAAGAAAAGTCCGACGTGTTCTTTGACGTCAAAGGACATGACGCCCATACTAGTGTCATAGAAAACAGTGTTTTCGAGTGAGGTACATATATATTTGTTTTAAATTGTTATATCTCGTTTAATTTTCAATCAATTTTGATTCTGCTTTCACTGTTCGTACTCTATTTTAGTACCTATATTCATCGATAAACAGGTTAGATAGCAAATATTTTTTTCATGCATATTCCCTATTGTTGTTTTATTCTTAATGTGGTATGTATAATTTTTAACCGACTTCGAAGGAGAACGTTCTCATTTCGTCTGTGTTTTTTTTTGTATGTTTTTACGCGATTTCTCCGCCACTTGTGAATAGATTTTGATGTTTTTTTTTGTTTAAGTATATAAATTTTATCGAAATTGATTCAGCACTTTTTGAAAAAATCAACATAAACAAAAAATATGTATCTATACACAGACAGATGACATCTTGGTTGTCTCCAAATGTTCGAATTCCATGTTATTGGGGTTATCCATTCGGAAACTTTAATATTTAGTTTTAGTTCTGGGGTACATACAACAACCAAAAAGTGAAAAAAAAATCTTTTTTACAAAAAATACAACCAACTTCTTAAAATTGCAAAATAACTTAAATTTCGGAAGTCGGTGTCAAACAACAAAGACAAACAAAATACAAACACCGTCTTCCGAAATTAAAGTTATTTTTAGAAGTTGGTTGTTTTGTTTTTAATGTTTATTAAATTAAAGTTATTTTACAATTTTTTGAAGTTGGTTGTATTTTTTTAAATGTGTATTATCAGTTTAATTGGCATTGTGTCGTTCAGGTTTGTAGTATCCACGCAATGTGTATAATAATAGTATTGTACTTGGCTTGCCAATGCACCACCGCACTGGCCGACAGTCCGACCTCAACTGCCGTCCCCACCATTCGGAACGTTATTTATAACCACCGACGGCGACGTATGCGCTCATGACAAGTCATAAGTATATCTACATACACTACATCCCTTCCTTATTTTAATTTATTTTATTTATATCTAAATACTACCTGTATTAAGTTTTATAGATTTAGGTATACATAATATGTGTACCTATGTATTTTTGAAAGTATTTATTTACTTACAAATATTCTGCATGTTACCATTTTACTCATAAATCACTTAGTTATGGTATATTTATTTAACTGGTCAGCAAATGTTGTGGACTGTATTATATATTGTAGGTGGTCGCTCTTGGTTATAAAGGCGACGCTTGTTCGAAGGTTATGATGTAATGGTTTGTCGCTTGTGACAATGAAACAACTGTAGTTCTCAGGTGTCTTGATAATATTTCCCTGTTAATCCTGGAGATGTTGCTTTTTCGGGTCTGAATCAGATTATATTACATAATCATATATTTATATTTTTCTAATAATCAAAGTTGGAATTATTGTTTTGATTTAACTTCTTTATATTCAATGTAATATGCTTTGATATTATTATTATCTGAATCTTTCTTCTCCTTTCCTTTTCTTTTTTTTTTTTTTTTTTTTTAATTGATTCATAATTTATTATTCTTATTTATTACTTGAAGTCGACATAGAAGTACATTTTGGTGATCTGGTCTATCAAATGATCATCCTTCCAATCAAATTTATATTTGTCTGCCTGTTTTCTAAGCATCAACAATAACATGTACTTACTGTTGTGTGTGTTTCAGTTTAATGGTAGTAGCTCAACCAAGTAAATATTAGAACCAACTATAAACAAATATTTCCCAATTGAATGGAGGTGATTTGCATTGCAACATAGTCTCAATTTGATGAGAAAACCACCACAAAATGTCTAATTTAATGTAGGCGTTTTGTCACTTACGACAATTAGCGATCCTATTTTTAAATTTAGTGAAGGTTGATACCTGTAACCACATTTTCCAGTTTAATGGCGGTAATTATTATTTTTTTTTTTGAATGATTTAATGGAGGTTACGTCAAACCATAGAGTTTTCTCAATTGAATGGAGGTTACTTCCAATCAAGAAGTTTTTCGAGAACCAATGATCGTTGAGGTAGACGTGTTCTTGAGTGAAGACCGCGAATCGTCAAACGCAAGGCAGGACGCCCTCAGGGTGGATGAAGCGACGACCCCTCCAGGATGGCCGCCAGTAGCCGGATGAGAGCCGCCAGTAGCCGGACGAGAGCCGAACAGCGCGCAACCGGACTGGCCGACGTCCAGCAGCAGACCACCACAGGCTGATGATGATGATAATGAAGTCTGCCCAATTTAACGGATGTACCTTTTTACCAACATGTTTCCAATTCCACTCCGAAAATATCCACTCCGTCTTCTGGTGATACATTTGCATCTTGTATATTATACAATATTTCCTGTAATTCTAGTCCACCAAAATGTATCAGCAAAGCAAGTTTCTTCTCACTACTCTCTATGCCAGTAGCTTCCAGGTAGATCACAAGTGCCCGCCTCCAGCACTCCCATTTCGTTCCTACTGATGAAGGTCTTCTCAATCAAATTTTTCACTATTTTTCCTTAGTCAATATATTCCACTGCTATTACTTGTCAATTTAATGACCAGTGCATATGTTCTACTGCTGTTACCCGTCAATTTAATGACCAGTAGATATTTTTTACTGATACTGCTTGTTAATTTAATGACCAGTAGCTATATTCTACTGCAATTACTTGTCAATTTAATGACCAGTAGCTATATTCTACTGCAATTACTTGTCAATTTAATAACCAGTAGCTATATTCTACTGCAATTACTTGTCAATGTAATGACCAGTAGCTATATTCTACTACAATTACTTGTCAATTTAATGACCAGTAGCTATATTCTACTGTTTATTGTTGTGCTTTACTTTACTTGAGACTACTTTACTGTAGACTCTACTTTACTGGAGACTCTCTTTTACTTTTAACTTGACTAAACTCCACCTTACAGTTAACTTGACTCAACTTCACAGTTAACTTGACTCAACTTCACAGTTAACTTGACTCAACTTCACAGTTAATTTGATTCAACTTCACAGTTAACTTGATTCAACTTGACTTAACTTGACAGTTAACTTGACAGTTTACTTGACTTAACTTCATAGTTTACTTGACTAATTTTCACAGTTCTCTTGACTTATTTTCACAGTTTGCTTGACTTAACTTCAGTCAACTTGAAAATAATTGTTATTGTATGCTACATGTTCAATATTTGATTATATAATAAACATACTTCGCAATACTAATATCTTATTCCTGACCTGGCTAAGCTCGTGACCTGGCTTACTGAAGTGTATTAACACCCACGGCTAGTAATACATGACTCTGGACTTGAACCCGTTCGTTAAGTTTTCTTTACTGTATGGCCAAAATGCGTTGAACCCAACCTATGGCTTGGCGTGTTTTACTAGTAAGAACTGGCACTTGTAATGCAATAGTCCGATCCTGCAAGCATCAACAGCGTTACACTTTTCTTTACAGATGTTGTAATATTCAGACCCTCCGGGTAAATATTTAAAGACTGTTTCTATTTTTTTCTAGCGCTGCCCTAATGAGGTACTATCACCTTCTAAATCCAGTTTTTCTAATCCCGGTAAATTTGTGGGACATCATGATGAGTCAATCGGGGAGGCCTTTTAATAATTAAATTACCTTTGCTATTTTGTTTAATATGATATTCCAATTCAATGGTATTACCTTTGGATCAAATATTTCTCATGTGATGGAGGCACCACAGTACCATTATTTTATTTGTATATGTATCCGCAATTTATCATACTGTGAAGGTAGTATGCACTGGATATATATTATTTGTACAAATTCCCACACGATAATTCACAAACAAAACAATGAAGGGTAGTCAATGTATCCCACTCAATTACCAAGTGTATTTATTTTATTGTTTGATTCGTTTTGATGTTGATCTCTTATTTAAAATGATGCTTCTATAAGTATTTTAACAATAATTTTATTGTAAAACCGAAATAGTGCTCGACACATCCCCTTCTGTTTTTTTTTTTTTATTATTTCCGACTTGGTTTAGTTACATTTGCGCTTCTAAATATGGATAGTAGTTTAATGGCAATAGTTCAATATCAATTTAATGATCAGAAAATTTTTCTTTCTTTTATATTGCGTCAATTTAATGACCAATAATTCTCCTAAAACTCTGAACTAAAACTCTGAACATTGTCAAACGGTGGTTATTTATGACTAGCAATGCTGCTTCTGCATCATAATAATGTTGATGTCAATTTAAATAATGCTGCGATTTTAAAGAAAAAGGAGCCTTTTTGGCCTCAAGTCTTTTTTTTGTTGTTGTTTTTTTTTATTATTTATTATTAGTTAATTGTCAATCAGTACCTATTTTTGTATCATAATACTGCTATGCTAAACTTCAAAATAACTTCGTTATTCCTTTTGTGCCAATTAAATGACCAGGCACTACGCCAGCTTACATAAAATATAGATAGGTTACTTGGGATCTATCCATTTATTTAAGTAACGCCGATTGTTAGACTTTGAGTCACTGGATGACTGGACGGTGGTTTGAAATATTTCCATCAATAAATACCACTCCACTCAAACAATACTGCTGTCTATCCTTTCGATAAGTACAAGCATGATATTTTGGGTTCAAAATAACAATCACAAAAATACTCCACGTCTCTGACCACGTCTTAGAGATGTGGTGATGACCATTTTCATAATCATTGAAAAGAAAGTCTGTTAAATTGAGATAGTGTGATATTATGATAGTATTTTACCTCTTTTACTGAGACTATGTTTTAAAGAATACTTTTGTTAAATTGTTTTCTTTGAATTTTATAGGTATTGACCTCTGTAACTGATATAACCTATATAAACAGGGTCCTCTGTAAATGAGATAGACCTACTTATACCTGGATATCTGAGACCCTGAGTAAGTAGAATACCTCTTTAAGTGAGACGAATTTTCAGGTCCCCCAACATCCCAGTTGTCCAGGTTTCACTAGGTTGCGTGTTTCCCCACTTCAAGTAACATGGGATAAGGCCAGGAAAATAATGATGTCAACTTACGTAGGTTGTTAACAAAACGGCACAGTTTGATATTTGCACCCAAATGACACACACATCACTCACATCCTAGTGTTGTTATCATAAGTTAAGCAATAATCCCCAACGTTAAATTTAACGTTTTATACTTTTGAATTATAATACTCTTTTGTTAATTAAAATAAAATAATGGTTCAAATTATAATGATTCAACTCTAATAACTTATTTTGTATTTATTTATTACATGTTACCTAAGTAGTATAAATTAACTATCTCGTCACTTCACCGACCACATTTCCTTTTTTTTTTTCACTTTATTTAATATTTTATTTTTATCCTCGTCGCCAAATGTAGTATCCACGCAATGTGTATAATAATAGTATTGTACTTGGCTTGCCAATGCACCACCGCACTGGCCGACAGTCCGACCTCAACTGCCGTCCCCACCATTCGGAACGTTATTTATAACCACCGACGGCGACGTATGCGCTCATGACAAGTCATAAGTATATCTACATACACTACAAGGTTAATAAATAAATAATGTTCAGCAACCACCAAATTAAGTTTTAATTTATTTTATTGGGTTTGGGACAAAAAACAGTTACATGCAAAGCTTAACTAAAGATGCTTAAATTAGCACAATAATTAGAAATACATACCTAATCTATTCTATATTTATGTTACTCCCCTGCCCGGGGGTGGAGGATAAATTCGAAAGAGTTACCTCGCCCCCGGGCGCGTAGGGCAGGGAGGAACAGGGGTGGGTTTTAGTCAGTAAGAGTCTGACACGCCCTTCCGCTCCACCCCAGAGCGGAAAGAGTCATAAGATGATTTCCCACCCCCCAAAAAAAAAAAAAAAAAACACATGTAACCCACACCATTGTCCACGAATTCACATAAACAAAAGTTAAATGAAAACAGACATACAGTGTGCATCATAAAATACTTTTAAAAAGAAGAAGAAAGAAATATATTTATATATATACCTACTTAAGAATTTAGTAACTCTATTGCTCTTGCCTTGAAACGATGTTTGGAAAGAGTAAATATATCAAGTTCCATAAAGTGAGTGTTGTACGCGTCAACGAGACGACGAAGAGGCACGCGCACCCCGGCGTTATTCCTGCACCAGTTTGTGTGGAACAGCTGAGGCACACGTACCCCACGAAGCATGACAGTTCTAGGTACTGTATAATGTAGACTATTTAATAAAGGAATGCAGTCGAATCTATTATTACATATACCATGCAGCATCATTACACCCAGAAGAAATCGTCTAGATTTCAAACTAAGAACATTATATCGTATCAGTAATTGTTCATAGGAGACTTTAGGACGACAACATCTATAATTTATAGTACGTAAACATTTCTTCTGCACAATTTCTAAAGTTTGAAACAATAATGCAGTACCTACCTCAGTTCAGTGGCCATAATAAGACTTCTTCAAACCATTTTAATTCCGATGTGAGAGAGATGGAGTTATACAGGACTAATTACACTATCCCTTTCTCACACCGGAATCATATTATTATGATATGATATATGATATTTATAACCGACTTCGCAAAAAATAAGGAAGTTCTATGTTCGACTGTATGCATGTTTTTTTTTTCTGTACGTCCGCCGATTTCTCTGTCAGTTATCGACCGATTTTCAAAATACTTTTTTTATTCCAAAGAGTATAGAGATGTAGAGTGTGTGTGTGTGTGTGTGTGTGTGTGTGATGAGTATGGGGTGTAGAGGTGGTCCCATATAAATTTTATCGAAATAACTTCAGCGCTTTTTTAAATAATCAACAAAAACAAAAAATATGTATACATAGATGACGTTTTGGTTTCCTCCAATTACGAGGATGTTCAAATTCCATGTTCCATGTTATTGGGGTTATCAATTCGGACGTAACTTTAACATTTAGTTTTAGTTCTGGGTTCAACTTAAAAGTGAAAAATAAAAACGTTTTTTACAAAAAATACAACCGACTTGCAAAAAGAAAAATAATTAAAATTGAAAATTAACTTTAATTTCGGAAGTCGGTGTCAAATAACGAAGAAATAAAATTTTTTTTTTTTTCTTTTTTGCATGTCGGTTGTATTTTTTGTAAAAAACTTTTTTTAACGTATTATGAACTTTCAGTTACAGATAGACCTTGAGAGTGAAGCCGGAGAAAAAGATAGTATTATTATAATCTGAAGCCGCTAAGTCCGAAACCGCGTAAAAAACACGACTAATGTTATTATAAACAGTATATTTAGCTGAGCTAATGATCTACCAAGAAAATTACTTATTAGGGTTCCGTATCGTCATAGAGGTCTGCCCCGCTTGGGCGGAGCACCGCCTTGTACTCGTGGAGGCGATCGGCGGCAGCGACTGCCCTGGTCCAGGCCATGGTACGGAGCGAGAGGGAATGGGAAGCTGTCACATCCTTCTGGGAAGCAATAATGCTCGCGAAGAACTAGAGACTCAACAGAGACGTCACGTGCCCAGCACGCGTACCTCAAAAAAAAGTTCACCTTGAAATATAGGAAATGTGTGCTCATATTTTAAATAGTGCTTCTGGCCATAGAAATAATAATATAAAATGCGAATTTCATACGGCTTTTGTTTTATTGTGTTATAAGTGAGTGAGTATAAAAAAATATTTTCTTTGGGAAAGTTGTTTCTTATCATGAGTACAATCACGTGTTTAAGTATCGGTCACTAATTACCAGTGATCCTATATAATATATAAAGGCAAAAGTTTGTGAGTGTGTTGTTTGTTACTCCTTCATGCGCAAACGGCTGGCCCGATTTGGATGGGTATGTAAAAAATAGCTTATACCCTTTTTTTTGGATTAACACATAGGCTTAGAACTTTATATCCCGGTCTATAAGGGTGAAATCGCGGGGCAAAGCTAGTAATATTATAAATGCCAAAGCTTGGATGGATATTTGTTACTCAAGCATGCCAGAACGGTTAAATGGATCTGGCCCTGCAGTCTCGACATAGTTAGCGATCGCTATGTCCTAACGATCGGTCGCTACGTCGGAAAAATAATTGATTTACTTGAAATATGTACAGAGACCAGCAGACAAGTTGATCAGTTTTCATGAAAAATAGTGCTTGCAAGTTAAAATTTTCGCCGTCTCTGTACATATTTCAAAAACATCAATTATTTTTCCGACGTAGCGACCGATCGTTAGGACGTAGCGATCGCTATCAATGTCGAGACTGCAGGGCCTGCATGAAATTTGGCACAGATATAGATTATAGTTTGGCATAGCACATAATGTATGGATGAGAATTACTAATTCCACGCGGATGGAGCTAGTAAATAATAAAAATTAAAGGATACATAAGAAGCGTGATTTTTATTACGGAACCCGTTGTGTGCGGGTCCAACTCGTACTTGATCGGGTTTGTTTCACAACAAAGCACGGTCTTATTTAGAAAGTTAACTTATTATTTATTAACAGGAAAGAATTAAAGAGTCATAAGTGAAATTAGTAAACAGTTACTTTACTTACAATGCCGGGTATGTTCGGGGGTTGTCGGGAAACTTCGGGCCGATCGATCGTGAAGCCGATGAAAAGGTTTTGATACTTTGACATTTAAATCTATTTCAACTTTGATATTTACGACTTTTTAATGAATTCGCTGTACCTGTTCTATCATTACTAGACGTACGGCGATGCGCCACCTGTACCTTCATGGTGGACATCCCGCCCATACGCACAAAAAATTTTGGGAACACATTCATTGTGCGTACAGCTAAGGAGTGGAATTCCCTACAATAGTCTGTATTTCCTGATAGGTGCAACCTGGAGATTTTTAAGGCGTATATATCCGCCAAGTGGCCCCCTCATTGAATAAAAATTCGTAGCAAAGCGTAGAAAATAAAGATTAAATAATCCTATGTTGCGTTTGTTACTAAGAAGATAAGGTACTTTTACGTTGTTAAAACAGGACTCAAAATGTTTCGTATACAAAGTAGTAAGCAATAGTACCAAAAACGGCCGTTTTTCACACTACAAACGTTTTTTACAACAGCTATCTGTAGGCCATACAAATGGGGTAATGGCAGCCCACCTTTCGGCCCATTGACCACTATCTCACCTGATGGTAAGCGATGATGTGGTCGACGATGGAGCACACTTGCGCCAAGAACTAACCTATTCACTCTTGACTTAAGGCGTATATAGCCGCTAAGTGGCGCCCTCATTGAATAAAAAATCGTAGCAAAGCGTAGAAGATAAAGATTAAAAAATCCTATGTTGCGTTTGTTACAAAGAGCTTAAGGTATTTTTACGTTGTTGAAACAGGACTCAAAGTGTTTTGTATACAAAGTAGTAAGCAAAAGTACCCAAAACGGCCGTTTTCGTCACTTTTGCTTACTACTTTGAATACGAAACACCTTATGTCCTGTTTTAACAACGTAAAAATACCCTATCCTATTTGTAACAAACGGAACAAAGGATTCTTTAGTCTTTATTTTCTAGGCTAAGATACGAATTTTTATTCAATGAGGGCGCCACTTATGGGAAGGTAGGTAGGCCCTTAAAGACTCCCAGGTTGTAGCTATCAGGAAATCAAAATCACTTCCTCTCATAGAGCTATTGTTTTTTGACGTACCTATGTCTAAATTGTGTGTAGCTTGGAGTCTAGGAAACGTTGAAGAGTTGTTTTACTCAAAGTTCCTTTTACAATAAAAAATATTATTATTTAATCATTTAATTCGAGTAACAAGACCTATAGTGTTACTTATAAACTATGTTAGTACAACATGAACACAGAAACCCATTTGTGACATCACTCTGCTGCAAGGCTCAGCCGATACCCTGCAGCAGCGGTTCACAAACGCACAGTCTTGAAAACTATAAAAACCAAACCATCCCCCCCCTCCTATCTAAAATACTTTAGTTAATAGAAATACTAGAAAAATACACACTTCTTCGTATTCTCCTCAGCCAACTCTTACATTTGATACCCACATCAAGGGAATGTATACAAAATATCTAGTCTGCATGCTGCTGTATCTTTGGCAGTCCGCCATATTGAATACGTCACTTAGCGAACCGTGCATTGTCATCCAAACTAAACATGCATAGTCACGAGCAAAAATATGTACAAAAGCAAACTTTACTTGTAAGCTGAACGGATTTAAGATACTCGCAGCTTACAAGTAAAGTTTGCTTGTGTAAATATATTTGCTGGTGACTGTACGCAAAATTTCTCCTTAATCGGAAACCGGAATGTGGGTAAAATAAAAGTGTGTTAAAAATACTCAAGTATCAAGTCCTCTCCGCACCGCGCCTACCCCAGTGGCGTAGGTCAGCACCCACACTACACACTACCCGTAGAGAGTCATATTTTATCGCTACTCCGCATACATCACCGTGCAGTTAGCCGGATGGCAGGGTGGCGATAGAACATAGAACTAAGGTTTTTCGACGTATGCCTGTAATTGTGTAAGTATACGTCACGTTTGTAGCCTAGGAAACGATGAAGACGTTGTTTTACTGCCAATGACCTCGAGTGGTCTTTAATGTTCTGTGCTGAGCTCAAGTAACGTGTCGTACGTCCACCCAGTAATAGGACTCGCCCATCAAGGAGCGCTGTCCGAAATTAGACGCATTATTAATTTATTATACATAAAACAACAGGTATTATACTAAAAACACGTATAATAAAAAAACTTTTTTACAAAAAAATAGAACCGACTTCCAAAAAAAGTGCAAAATAACTTTAATTTCGGAAGTCGGTGTTCCTGTTTTGTGTCTTCGTTTTTTGACACCGACTTCCGAAATTAAAGTTATTTTGCACTTTTTTTGGAAGTCGGTTCTATTTTTTTGTAAAAAAGTTTTTTATTTTTCACTTTTTAGTTGTGGCTCCCCATTAAACTGTGTTAACAATTCATAGACATAAGATAGCAGCAATTGCTGTTGATTTGCTGTCAATTTTTGAAGAGTTCCGTTGTCTGTCTCCGAAACCCATCATCAGATCTTTTTGAAATTTAAATGGGACCATTTCGGAATAAACCCCTTTCGAACAAAAAAATAATTTTGCAAATCCGTCAATATATGACAGAGTTATGCCCGAACATACATAAAAAAAAAAAAAAAAAAAAAAAAAAATACAAACATCCGAATTGATAACCTCCTCCTTTTTCGAAGTCGGTTAAAATATAAATAATTAGATGATCTTTAAAATGAGGAGCTCGTGGCTAAAGTAATAACAGCCGCACGGGACATTCCATCGGGTTAAGCTACGCTTGCCCGGGTTGGTACATGGATGGGTGACTATATTTACATACCAAGACTCCTCCGTGCCTCGGAAAGCACGTTAAGCCGTTGGTTCCGGCTGTCAATCGTGGATCTTTGATAGTCGTTGCGGGTCGCCAGAAGCCTGAAAGTCTGACAACCAGTCTTACCAAGGCGTATCGTATTACCCAGTTATTGGGTTGTGGAGGTCAGATAGGCAGTCGCTCCATGTAAACTACTGGTATTCAGCTGCATCCGGTTAGACTGGAAGCCAACCCAAGATACTTGGAAAAAGGCTAGGCAGATTGAAATGATCTTTAAAATGGTGAAGGTGTCATAAAAATACGCTTTATAGTTTTTGCGTGATTCTCAATTTTTTTTATCTGCGTTAGACATAACTTTACAAATTAATTACATTATGTTTTAAAAATATAATTTCAAATATTGACATATCAAATTACGAAGGAAATTGTTTAGAGTAACATATATTTTTTTCAAAGAAATAAAACTAGTCCTACAGACGTGATGTTCAATTACAAATCATTAGAAGTCGTATAACTGTGCCTTAAGGCACTATTAGCTGCCAAACCTTGAGTAGTTAGCTTGCGAGTTCTGCGCTGAGCTCACGTAACGCGTCGTATGTCCACCCAGTAATAGGACTCGCCCATCAAGTAACGCTGTCTGAAATTAGACGCATTAATAATTTATTACACATAAAAGAACAACTATTAAACCAAAACACTAAGACTATATTATAAATAATTAAATGATCTTTACAATGGTGAAGGTTTCATAAAAATACGCTTTATAGTTTTTGCGTGATTCTCAATTTTTTATCCACGTTAGACATAACTTTACAAATTAATTACACAATGTTATAAAAATATAATTTGAAATATTCCGAGATCAAATTACGACAGAAATAGTTTAGAGTAGGTAACATATATTTTTTTCAAAGAAATAAGACTGGTCGTTTAGACGTGATGTTCAATTAAAAACCATTAAAAGTCGTATAATTAACTGCGTCTTGGGCCCTTTCCGATCCGTCTATCGTCAACGCAAGCATGGTCGAAAAGCTTGTTGTTTCCCTTGATACCTATACAAATACGCGATAACTATAATTTGTAAGGTAGTACTTAGCTAGGTACCTATCTACATAATAACAAAATTTCCTAGAAATAGTGTTCGAAAATTTCATAAAACTAGTTCCAGGGTTTTTGAATAAGCCTTACAAGTTTGTGAATTAAATACTTTTCATTTAGAATCTCCATTACATGTGCAAGGTTTCTATCAAGATGTTTTCTTTACTATTACAATTTATGTGTAAATTATGAACGGCTAAAGTTCTGGTAAAATTTGTGCAAAACATCAGATATTTGGAGGCTGAATTTGTTTCTCCAAATTTTTATTTTTTGCTTTTATAGAAACTTATTAGTTAAAAAAAATCAAAGATTAAAAAGAAAAGCGTTAAAAAGCCATAATCACGTACGAGCGTTTGTATGAAAAACTTTACAAAAAATACAACCGACTTCTAAAAATTGCAAAATAACTTTAATTTCGGAAGTCAGTGTTAATATTTCGTTTCTTCGTTATTTGACATCGACTTCCAAAATTAAAGTTATTTTGCAATTTATAAAAGTCGGTTCTGTTTAGTTGTTGTACCCCAGAACTAAAACTAAATAATAAAGTTATGCCCAAATTGATAACCCCAATAACATGGAATAATTGAAGAAAACGAAAAGGTCATCTGTGTATACATATTTTTTGATTATGATGATTTTTTTAAAAAGTGCGTCAATTTCGATAAAATTTATATGGCCACCTCTGAAGTATGGCCTAAACAAACAAACAAAAAAGGAATGCCCTGTTGGTCTAGTGGTTAGTAACCCTGACTGCTATGCCGGAGGTCGTGGGTTCGCTTCCACTCAGGACAAATGTTTGTGTAATGAGCACGATCATTTGTTCTGTGTCTGGGTGTAATTTATCTATAATATGTATGTATTTAGAAATATATAAGTATGTTTATCAGTTGTCTAGTACCCATAACACAAGCTCTGCTTAGCTTGGGACTAGATGGCGTTGTGTGATACTTGTGGAATATTATTATTAAGGCGCTATTAGCTGCCAACGACCTTGAGTGGTTAGCTTGCGTGTTCTGCGCTGAGCTCACGTAACGCGTCGTATGTCCACCCAGTAATAGGACTCGCCCATCAAGGAGCGCTGTCCGAAATTAGACGCATTATTATTTTATTACAAATAAAACAACAAGTATGAAAATAAAACTCTGAGAATAAATTATAAATAATTAAATGATCTTTAAAATGGTGAAGGTTTCCTGAAAATACGCTTTATAGTTTTTGCGTGATTCTCAATTTTTTATCCGCGTTAGACATAACTTTACAAATTAATTACACAATGTTATAAAAATATAATTTCAAATATTCTGAGATCCAATTACGAAGGAAATAGTCTAGAGTAACATATATTTTTTTCAAAGAAATAAGACTAGTCGTTTAGTCGTGATGTTCAATTAAAAACCATTAAAAGTCGTATAACTGTGCCTTAATTATTTTTTAAATCAAAGATCATTAAAATCGGTCCAGCCGTTTTTGAGTTATAATTAATGGTGTAACTAACCCGACTTTGTTTTATATATTATATAGATTATAAAACAATTAGCGTCTGGTAGAGGCTGCCCCCACTTGGAATTAGTACTTCCCCATTATAACTTAAAGCCATTTTTTTTTCTTATTGCCCCACACTACGAATTACTTGTATGGTGTTAACTTGTAAACTCTCATATACAATACACCCAGACCGCTGACAAGTATAAACCGTAGATCGACACTGTCCGCTTGTTGTATAAATAATGGTAAATTAATTTAGTAGTCAAACACTGTCTCTTAAAATACAGGTTAGCCTAGTTTAACCCTGCCTGGTTACTGTAATTATGTACAGAAATTTTGCAACACACTGTAATGCTTACAAAAAGTCTACTAGTTAGATATACCTACTTGTGTACATTTCTGTAATTATTGGTAAATAAACTTTATTCATTATTTATAACCACATTATTATTATTTTTCATTCTTATTTTCATTGTTTATACCTACTAACACTAGTTTTTTAAGTAATTTGTTACTAACCCTATGGACTTAGTCTGAAATTAAAATTATTATTTCGTTTATTCATTTGTAAATACATATAAATTATATTTTTAAATATTTCAATGGATAAATAAAAAAAAAAAAAATTTTAAATTATTATTTCGGTATTTATTTTTACACATATTATTTACATTTTTAAATATTTTAAAAGAAAACATATAAAAAACATTTAAAAATATAAAAAATAGTAGTCCACCGGTATCGGGAGCAGGGTCCAAGCTACCGGTGGTTAGGGCTCCAGAGACAGGAACTTCCTCACAATGCGAGCCGTATCAAGGAGTACTGCCTTCTGAATCAGGCCCTTGATCCAACCGCGCAACGACAGCTTCGACAGGTGGTCGTCGAGGCTTTTGGCCATCAGGCCATTGGCGGTAACGACTATCGGCACAATGACAGCCGAGTCCACATTCCACATATCGACAACCTCGTGTGCCAAGTCAAGATATTTAATTTGTTTCTCTTTCTCAGCTTTCACGAGGTTCTCGTCATGCGGGATGGTGACATCGATTATCATTGTGCGGCGCGCTAATCGGTCTATCACCACTATATCCGGCTTATTGGCAACAATAGTCCTGTCAGTGATGATAGACCGATCCCAGTACAACGTGACATGGTCATTTTCGAGAACTGGGTCGGGCACATATTTATAATACGGCACCTCAGAATCCACAAGTTTGTATTTTAAAGCAAGTTGCTGGTGGATAATCCTGGCCACTTGGTTATGTCTGTGCAAATACTCGCCGTTAGCCAGACGAGAACATCCAGAGATAATATGTCTAATGGACTCACCCGGACGGTGGCATGCCCGACACACGTCAACCGTCCCATCCTTCATAATATGCCTCCGGTAGTTGTTCGTCAAGATAACTTCGTCCATAATCGCACAGACAAAACCTTCAGTTTCCCCGAAGAGGTCACCAAACCGTAGCCAGGCTACGGACGCCAGGCTATCTACATCAGGCCCATGAAGAGCCTGATAATAGCGCCCGTGAAGCTCCTTGCCTTTCCATACCTCCTTGCGGTCATCAGTAGTAAGTACTACAAGTTTGCGCCAGTTCTCTTTAGCCATGGACAACGGGGTGAGGCCCTTGTCCACTGCGACCACCTCTCGGTGCATCCCCACGTCGGATTCAAAAAAGTATTCTCTGAGGCTGCACACCTCGCGGTTGTGGAGAGTCTTAGCATTTAAAAAGCCTCGACCTCCACACTTCCGCGGGATGTACAGTCTCATCACCGACGAACGTGGGTGATGCATCCGGTTTGCGGTTAGCAGCGTACGGACCCTCCTGTCCAGGGCGTCGAGCTCAGTCTGAGTCCATTTAAGTATGCCGAAAGAGTACATCAAAACCGGCATGACCCAACCGTTGAAGGCGCGCACCTTATTTCCGCCCGACAAAAGGCTACTCAATACCTTTTTAAGGCGGCTAAAGAAGCGCTCCTTCAGCGATTGCTTCATGTCAGTAACGTTAATGCCTAACGCTTCCGACATACCCAAATATTTGTATGTTTCGGTTGAGGAGAGAGATCTGAGGTGTATGGAATCCGAGAGTTGAATCCCTTCAGATTCCATAATCCCCCCTCGCTTTACATGCATGACTG